>CM042973.1:21403930-22603930 GCA_023678885.1 Pogostemon cablin
TAATATGAATTATTTATGAAATAATGCAATGCACCACTCTCACTTTTCATCAATTCAAGTATAACATTTTATTCAAATTATATTATCTCTTCTTATATGTCTCATGAACTAACATTTTATTCAAATTATATTATCTCTTCTTATATGTCTCATGAACTGTGAAGCAGTATTACATAAATCTTTTCTTATTTTTTAAAGTATTATTAACTTTTATTAAAATAAAAAAAAATATATATAATTATTATTTTTTATGTATGTAAATATATGTTAATTATTTTTTAATAATAAAAATTTAACATTATTAAATTTTAATTTACAGTACTTTTATGATTATATTAAAACATCGAATTTGTTTAATGATTATTTTGGTTGTTTGTTGATTTATATTTGGATATGGGAAATTTAGTTTTTTTTATTTAATTGATAATTTTCTAAGTATTTATATGTGCAAAACCCTGTTTCTCATGAGAAATCGGATCCGATTCGCTCCGCACCGTGAAAATCCATTTTTCGAAAATCCGTTCCGAACCGAATTTCGGTACGGATTAATATCGGATTTTTTCTTTACGGATTCAATATCGAATTATTATTTTTTTAAAAAATCCAATCCGAATTTCAGTATGGATTTTTTAAAAATTCGTACAGAATCCCGATCCGCACACACCTAATTATGTAGGGTGAAACATGTAAATCTTAATTTTAGAAAATTTCTTTTTAACTATATTGTTATTTATGCCTACTAAGTGATCGATGAAATTTTCTCTACGAAATTTTATTTTGTTCATTTTTTTAGGGAATTTGAACATGTTATGAACTACAATGTGTTTTATTTTCTACCAATCATATTATTAAATATTTGATGATAAACTTGTTTTTTTAATAGGTATTGATTTATATGTATATTAGTTATTTTAATGTAAAATCATAGGTAAACTATTAATATATGAGTTAAAATCATTTTTTGTCCCATAACTATAGAGAATTTTTGATTCCGTCCCGAAAAGATAAAATTTTTAATTTCGTCCTGTAACTCTTAATATTGGCCAATTTTGATCCCAAAATCATCGAAAATTGATTTTTTGCCGGAAAATCGCACTTGCACCGCACATGACGCCTCAAATTGGGGCTTTCCGGTAGTTCATCCAACATGGCAATTGAGGAAGAATTTGGACCAATTATATTTTTTTTCCAGTCATTTTGCTCGACTTGATTGACTCCGTCAAGAGTCAAGACGCCCACGAACATCAGCTTCGCCGCCATTCCAAACGTCCTGCCGTCGTAGAAGGTTCGCTGCGACAACGTCTTCGGCTTCGCCATGGCTACTTTGACCAAATTGGAAGAACCGATCGAGCGGCTTCTGCAGGACGGAGGACTCCGGAGGCCGGATTTTATCATCGCCGACGTGTTATTGCCTTGTGTAGGCGAAATCGCCGATAGGAGGAATATTTCATTGGCTCAGCTCTGGACTATGTCGGCTTCCGTGTACTAGGTGTTTTACCATTTTGACCTTCTAGTCTAGAACGGCCACTTCCCCATTGATTTATCAGGTGAGTGTACTGCGTTAATTACTTAATAAAATGGTTTATGGAATTGGATCGATTAGAGGAAATCAGAGTGGTATTCTACTTCAATTTTTTTTTTAATTCTGATTTTTTATTTTTTTTTTGTGTGGGTTGTGTTCTTCTCAGTTAATGGTGAAGCTGTAGTGGACCACATACCAGGGGTATCTCCAGTTTGTTTAGCAGATCTTCCACCAACCTTAAGGAACAACATATCAATGCTAATAATGCCCAATGAATCCAAGACAAGATTTCTTGTTTTCAATCTATAAAAAGATCATTTTGAGTTGGTGCACCAACATGTCTTCTACCCAATTTGAGGCATCATGTGCGGTGCACATACAATTTTCCGGCCAAAAAATCAATTTTCGACGATTTTGGGACCAAAATTGGCCAATATCAGAAGTTACGGGACTAAATTGAAAATTTTATCTTTTTTGGGACGGAATCAAAAATTCTCTATAGTTATGGGACCAAAAATGATTTTAACTCATTAAGATATTATTAAAAATGAGAGATTTTCATTTTTCTAGTTGAATTATCGGTTCAATTGATCCGATCACTTAAACCTCGAACTGTTGAGGTAACCGACGATACTTTGATTATAACAACATTGGATCATAAATTCAAATGACAATTTTGAAATTATTTGATAGGTAGAGATATATTGAAAAAAAAAAATTTGTGAGTAAAAAAAAAAACGTGTAGACGCAAACCCTCACCCGTGCACTAAAATTGCCTCACGTCATGCACACGTACACAAGCATATGTTGAGTTTTAGATATTTGCTTTAACTATGGTAAAATATTAAAAAAAATAAAATTTAATTTGTAGGAATAAAGTCTTACAAAGTAAGTAAAAATACGTACTAACCCATGAAGGAGATGTCAAAATTAGGTGCCAAATGGAATTAAAATACTAAAAAATATGTGTATGTTTGGTTAACATTCCTCTTTCCATTAAATACATTTGACTTTGGGAGACTTCCTTATTTGAATTATAAGACCTATTGTGACCGTTGTTTAATAATTTATTTACTACGTAAAATCATCTGATTAATTTTCTGTAATAATTAATAGTATATATATCCACGATGGGTGACCTAAATCACTAAACTTTACATGATTTTAAATTTTTGGACACCTTTCTACTTGAAATTCATGCTCATGTGAAAACTTTGCACCAAAACGTATCACAGGACGAGTTACGTAAAATATATAATTATTTATAATATTGATGGACAAAAAATACTCCCTCCCTTCACTTAAAAATTTACCTCTCTATTGTAAAATATCAAGGGAATGTGCAATCTTTATTGATGGACAAAAATACTCCCTCCCTCCCCTTAAAAATTTACCCCTCTATTATAAAATATCAAGGAGATGTGCAATCTTTAAATGAAAAGGAAGGAGTAATAATTGTACAGTCAAAATTATTTTATAAACTATTGGTAGAATAAATAAAAAATAATAACTCATTTAATAAAAAATAATACTCCTTCCGTCCCATAGAAGTTGACACACTTTTCTTTTTGGTTTGTCCCACTAACATTGACATATTTTATTTTTAATACATGGACCCACACAAAAAATAATTAATCTATTCTCATAGGCCCCACATATCACCTCTAATACAACTACCCACTACACATTAAATATTATTTCTCTCACTTCACTTTACTCTACTTTACATTAAATTATTATACTCCTTAATCTCCATGCCCAAAAAAAATTATATCAACTTCTATGGGACGGAGGGAGTAATTAATTAAAAAAAAATGTAAGACAATTCCAACAAATTACAAAACTATTCCCTTCGTCTCATGATTGTTCACCCTTTCATTATTCGATCGTCCCAAGTAAGATTCACCCGGCCCCTAAAAAAGAAAATAATCTCTCAATTCAAATTTTAAAAATACAATTTGATTTTAAAATTGTCATCACTTTTAAAGACACATATACTTTATACATTATTTATTATCTATAAATACTATATTACTCTAAAAAATTAATAAAATTAGTCAAAAATAACTTTTTCTTAATCAAAATAGTAATAAATGTAAACTTATCTGTGATATCAATAGTAATAATAAATGATAAATGATTTATTTAGGGTAAAACATAATAAAAGCATGTATGTATGCTACCTACCATCGATCTTCTAAAAGAAATATAATATGTTCCCACTTACTAATTAAGTATACGTCTAATGCGATCATTTATATCTAATTTTTAAGAATGCATGCATGCATGGGTAATTTAATTAATAAGGATCCATAACATTTATTATAGTCGCTATGGTATGTAATTATCCAATTTCTTGTGTTCTTTCATATATTTAAATATGGGTAAATTATCAAAACCCACATTTTTGTCCAAACTACTAAATAAATTTCTTGGTTTAAAAAACTAGCAATTACTCTTTTTGATCTATTTTTTATTTAAACATTAATAAAAATATCCCTTTTCTAAAATAAAGATGGATGAAAATGACATCAAAACCCATGTATTTAATATTGTATTTTTAAATTTCACTAATCATTTTTTAAAAAAAAAATTAAATGTAGAAAACTAGGGTCAAAGAGATTTTTTTATTTTTTTTAATACGGAAATGACATCAATACTCATATATTTAATATTGTATTAATTTTTACCTTTTTTTATTTATGAATTTTTTTAACAAGTAAAAAAAACTCTCTAAACCCAATTTTCTACATTTAAAAAAAATTAAAAAAAATTAAATTAGTGAAATTTAAAAATACATGGAGTACTTATTAATATCATTTCGTTTCCTCTTTATTTTAAAAAATGGGTATATTTATTAATATTCAAATTAAATATACAAATTAAATGTGGTAATTGATAGTTTTTTAAACCACAAGATTTATTTGGTTATTTGGACAAATCTCGAGAGCGTTTTGGTAATTTAGTCTTCAAATAAAGTAGAAAAATAAATGTTTATATAATTAGTATATTTTAGCGTACGTGCTTCAAATATATATATATATATATATATATATATATATATATATATATATATATATATATATATTCATCTTCAGAGCGCTCCAATGTGACGACACGTGAGCAAGAAAAATTTCTAGTATAGTATACTTAAGATATGATTTTCGGAAAAAAAAATAAATTAATGGAAAATAAATACCTTTCTCATTATTAAAAAATTAAAAGCCATTGTAACCTTGGCAAACAAATGTGTGAACTATATGATGTAAAGGTTTATGTGAAACAGATAAAAAGTGATAATGTTATTTTATGAATAATTTATACTCCTTCCGTCCTCTCGAAATAGGGTATTTTTTTCATTTTGGTCATCCGCCTCAAAGAGAGTCATTTTATTTTTTACACACATGGGATCCACACACACCCACTATTACAATTAAAATATGAGACTCACACTCCCACTAATACAATTATCCACTACACATTAAATAACAATATTCCTTAATCAACGTGCACAAAAACAAAATGCCCTCTTTCGGGTAGACAGAGGGTAGACAGAGGGAGTAGTATAAATAAAAAATGATAATCTTTTATAACTAAAATAATAATTAATTTAATAAATGTAAAATGATCTCACGTGAAACGGTCACACCCATGCCCTTATAATTTTACCCTCAATTACAAATAAGTTTATTGATTATCAAATAATGCAATTAATAGAATTTTTTAAAATAAATATATTACGATTTAAAAGAAAAATTCAGTAGTGGATATTTTGAGAAAAGCATCTTCTTCACAAGATTCTTTTGTTTGGAAGCAGATTCGGACCATATATCAGATGTAACTGACCAACAGAAATTAAAATATTCATGTGGAACTTTTCAGGTTAAAATATTAAACCTCAACTACGGGTGAAATAGTAATAAAAAAAATATTCATAAATGGAACCATTACATTATACTCAGGTTTATATTATCTCATATACTCATTTTTAAAAGATTGCACTCCTGTTTTAGGATATTAAAAAATATAACTTTTAGAAATAGTATGATATTTTTTTTAATAAATAAATGATAAAGTATGGTATGTGTTTTAGGTAGTGGTGATTTTTTAAAAAAAAATAAAATGTATGACATTAGTAGAGTATATTATAATATGTAAATGAGCAAGTCTAGTGTGAAATCATCTTATGATGACGTTTCATTTTTCTTAATAATTATTACTTTTTATCAACGATGTTGTCATTTTTCATTTATCATATATCTATTCATGAAATCAAAGATTAGAAAATCAGACCGACCGGTTCAACCGGTTGGACCGGGAACCGGACCTGAAAGCCCATAAATCCATTTTTGGAGTTGAACCGGTCTCAACCCGGTCCAACCGGTTGAACCGATTTCAGTATTTTTTAATTTATTTTTTTTACATTTTTTATTTTTTTACTTTTATGATATTTCACTTTTATTTTTATTTATTTTAAAACATAATATTAACATTTTGGATTAAATTATGAAATATAATATTGAGTGGGTATATTATAAATTATGTATGAAGTATAAATTATGAACTATAGATATTTTTATTCAATTATATTTTGATTTTAAATTGTATTTTAAATTTAAAAAAAAATAGGTGATTATATATTTTTATAATTGATAATTTTATAAAATATATAATTGAATTTTTCGGTTGAACCGTTCCGACCAACTAAACCTTGAATCGTTGCCTCATCCAATTCGTTCTTTGATCCGCTTTTGTAATCACTGCATGAAATACTAATTCAGTTGGACTGTTGTTTAATTAGACGTCTTCTTGATTAAATATTACTTTTTTTACTAAAAATATTAACACTCTTTAATCATCTTGTACAACTCACTACAATAAAAAAATCTATATTGATGGAGATTTTGTAATTATAGAGATTTTGTCATTGCTTTCGTAGCTAAAGATCTTTAATGACAGAAATGTATCAATAATGACATAAATCACATAATCCTCTTAAAGTAATAATGACATAATCACGTCTTTATAGTGTCATTCTATAAGATTATCTCTCATGAGATTTTTCTTATATATGTAAATTGCTATGTAAAAAGTCTGTGTTAAATATAATACACAAACAATTGTGTAAATCGAGTTTACGCTATAAATCATGTGGTCTCCTTTCCAATTTTATATACCATATGTATTGTTAGGGTGCTTAAATCAAGGGACCACAAGATTTATAAGAATTTATATGATGTAAACCCGATTTACAATAAAAATAACTCAATATAATAATATGCAATTAAGACATTTCGTTTATTTGATGCAGACATGCGTGGACTCTCAGTACGTTGTTGGTGTTTCTGTTCTATCAATCGGTATGTATTTAGTTGATTTTGTTGACATTGATTTCTTGATTTAATTTGATGCTACTGATTTTCAATTTCAAAGAGAAGAATATGGAACCTTAATTGAGTTGTATTAGGTAAGCAACATTCATAATCCTTCCTCGTCATAAAAATATTATAATATATATATATATATATATATATATATATATATATATATATATATATATATATATATATATATATATATTAATTTGTTGGGTTTTTTTAATAATTTTTTTATCCTCTCACTTGATAAAGTGAGCTCATGTGATCCAACCACTTTATTATTATTCAATCAATTTGTTATTATCTACGATTATTTCAAAATCATTTTTCTAACAATATTTCCTTCAATTCAAATGCTTAATTAAGAGTGTTTGCAGAGATTTTTTTGCGGTCTAAATTTCTGTCGTTATTTTATTGTAGCATTGAATTGATGGTAGAGGGGAGAGAAAAACTATATCTTAAAAAAAATGTAAATTATAGAGGATAATGATTGAATTTTCTTCAATTTATTTTTTACATATTTATTACTATAAGCTAGTAACATTACATGGGTGATGATACACGAAAATAGTCCAAAAAATCTCATCTACAAATATTGAAAGTTAGTATATATACTCAATTAAAATTTGAAATTTAAATTGAAAGGAAAATGGGAGAACGTCGAATGGCGTGTGTATATTATATATTCTTGTGCGCGGGTTTTAAAATTTTATTTAATGTATACTCCCTCCATCTCGCCCTTATGGTTACGTTTGCTTTTTGCACGGGGTTAATGAAAAGGGAAATATAACCATTAGTTGGGACGCCCAAAATAAAAATATATAATTATTAGGATGAGAGGAGAGAGTATAAAATAAGAAAGAGAATAAATATTTTAATTAATTTAATAAAAATGTGTGTAAAGTTATTAGGATGCGTGAAAACCTGAGTATTATGTTGTGATGTGTGTAAAAAGTAGATATTATTATTAGTGTATCTTTTACCACTTTTTTTTTTGAAAAGCAAAATAAATATATTAAAAAATTAGAATCAGCCAGCACTGATTGAAAAGAGGAAATCAAGAGGGGAGTACCAAGTGTACTCACTCTCTGAACCATTTTTTTTTTTGCAAAAAAAAAAAGAAGCAAATTCATGAGCTACAATATTGTTGGAACGATGAGTCCCAAAAATGCCTGAAATAGAAACTGATCTTAAAAGAACTCGGATCTCATCAAGAAGTATAAGCTATTAATAGCCAAGCAATCAACATCTCCCAAGGCAGCAACAATGACGTGTTCAACATCTCCTAAAATAACAACAGGATGAAATTTGAGGCGTTGCAAAAGTAAAAGACATTCCCGTAAAGCTAAGAGATCAACACTTTCTACATAGATAACACCGGGAAATTTTTTAGAGAAACCAAGATGGAAATTGTTGTCTTTATCAATAATGTAGATCCCACATCCTACACATGAAAAACGAGTAGAAATAGCTCCATAAAAAAGATTGAGGAGATAGCCATGGAGGCTTAAGAAGGGCATCTGGTGGTCTTTCAGGCCATATATTTGTGGTGTGAAAATCTGCGAGCAATTTTACAACAGAAGAAATCATAGATCTTTCATCCGGCTCTAACTTATCCCAAAATTTTCTACTGCGATAGTACCATATCAAATAACAAAGAGTTCCAAAGAAGCCAATTGTAGAGGGATCTAAAAAAAAAAAAGATATTCTGAAACTAGTGCATAGCGTGATCTTGGAAATAAGAGTAGATGGCTTAAAAGAGTCCTGTCTTTCTTCAAATAGACTTGGCAAATTTACATTTAAAAAAGAGATGATGGAATGAACCATGAATTGCTTGAAAAGCAAAGATGACAAATAGAGGAAATAATGACACCTCGACAAGTAAGATTATTTGCAAATGGAAGAGAGTCATTGCAACATCACCATAGAAAATAGATAATCCGTGGTGGAAGTTTGAGTTTCCAAAGTCTTTTCCATGTCTGATTTAGACCAGTACTAGAAGTATGAAAATGGTTGATTAAAGAATCTGTAAGTGCATGATATGCAGATTTTACTGTAAACGAGCCAGATTTTGTATAACTCCAATTTCATTTATCAGACATGGAAGTGTGCTGGATAGGGATGGAAAGAATGAGAAAGGCATCCTCATGAGTGAAATGTGTAGCAATGAAGTCAGACCTCCAACAATGAGAAACATGATCAATATTTAAGGTTGAGACGAGAGAATCATGATCCAAAGTAGACACAAATGAGGCACTTCTGTTCAAAGTTCCAGGCAGCCATCTATCCAAAAAGATATGAGTACTTGTTCTCTAACCAGCAATTTGCAACCTGCTTGAAGAATATTTCTCCACGTCCAAAATGGTTTATGGTCTAGTTGTACATTAAAGAAAGAATCATTAGCAAAATATTTTCAGGGGTGGATATAGAGGGTTGTACCCCCAAAACAGAATATAAACTCTATATATATAGGAGGTCATTATTAATCATCCATGGTCTAGTGGTTCTGCCATGTTATGTTGCGTCTTTGATCGTGGGTTCGAACGTCATTAATCATATTTAATTTTTCTTTTTCCTAATTTCTTTTAATTTTTCTTCCTTCTCTTTATTAAATTATTTTTTATTAGTGGATTCAAACCCCCAAAACTTTTCTTTTTCCTGTTTGTAATTACTTCTTTTATTTTTTTCTTCTTTTTATTAAATTATTCTATAATACCCCCTCCGTCTCACGCTAAGATTTACGTTTTTCATTTTAGGTTGTCCCAAGTTAAAGTTTACATTTTCTATTTTATCAAGTTGGACCTACACAAAATAATTAATTATTCTATTTAGACCCACACACAACACTAATACAATTACCTACTTTACATTAAATATTATTTCTCTCACGTCACTACACATTAAAATATTGTATCTCTTAATCTCCATGCAAAAAGCAAACGTCAACGTTAACGCGGGACGGTGGGAGTATTACGCTACACTTTTTTTTTTTTTAATTTAACTTCATTGCTTTACTTTTATTCACATTTTTCTTATTCATTTGTACTCCAAAATATTAATTGCAACACAAATTTACATTCAATTTATTTTTATTTTCTAAATTTATGCTATAAATCATGTTAACAATGTCTTAAATTACTTTTTACAAATAAAAATTTAACAGTACCAATAGTAATAATAATTTTTTAGTTTTGATTTATTTATCGTATAATTTTAAATATAAAATATTTTTTTAATTACGTTTCGTACCCAAAATAATATTCCTGAATCCACCCCTCAATATTTTGCCTTTAAAATACGAGCAAGGAGAGAGTGAAGGCTGTTCAAAATTCTCCATCCTTGTTTAGAAAGAAACGCCAAGTTAAAAGCTTAATTCAAATCTCTAAAACCAAGTCCTCTAGCTTCTTTTCTAATAGTCATCTTCGACTATGAGATCCAATTGATCTTTTTTTCTTTTATTTTCGAGCCCCACCAAAATTTTCGCATCATTGAGTTGATATTATCGAGCACGTCATCCGGGATCCTAAAACATGACATGGTAAAAGTTGGAATAGCTTGGATGACTGATTTGATCTAAACCTATTTCCCTGCTTGAGATAGAGATTTTTCATTCCATCCTGATATATGCTTCCAGTCTTCTAGATTCTATCTTTGATATACTCCCTTTGTTTCGGGCAAACAACATAATATGCTTTTTGCACGTAGATTAAGAAATATTATTATTTTATATAAAGTGTGTATGTGTATTAGAAAGATGTGATGGGTAGTAGTGGGCCATTGATCGACCATTTTTACTAAAAGAGAAAAATAGTGCAATTTGAACGAAACGCCTAATATAGTAAAATTGTGCTATTTGGGCGGGATGGAGGGAGTAATTGAAGATCTCTTTTTTGTTTTTACCACAATAGATGGCAATCCTAAGTATTTAACATATAAGTCCATTTGGTTCATTCCCAAAATCTAACAAATGGAGAAAATAAGTTTTTGGCTTGTATTTTACCACTTTTAATAAAAGTAAAATATGAAATACTTATGGGACAGATATAAAAGGAAAATGTGAAATACTTTGGGGACGAAAGTAGTACTCTTTCCGTCCCGCACCAATGGTGTATTTTGCTTTTTTGCACGTAGATTAATGAGTATTATTATTTAATGTGTAGTGTGTAGTTGTATTAGTGGGAGTGTGGACCCCAGTTTTAATTGTATTAGTGGGTGAGTGTGGGACCTATGTGTATAAAAAAGGAAAGTGAACCATTTGGGTGAGACGATTAAAATAGAAAAAAGAGACCCTTGGTGTGGGATGGAGGGAGTATATATTATGATAAAATAGAAATGGCTTATTATATAGGTATTAATAATAAGAAAATTCAGCATTCAATTTTGTGGATCAAGTCATGATAGCTGAAAAGTGAAACTGCTAAAATGCGTTTGAGCCAGCCAATTTGTGTGGATAATATGATCGATTAGGACCGTTTAAATTAACTACTCCAGTTTGTGTTTGTATACATTGTATTAATTATTTGTTGAATTTTATACAATTCATCATTTGAATTTGTAATTAACATGGATATGTACATGCATGTAATATTGGTTAATTAATTTTAATCAATAGGTGATGTATGAAGTGAGACGTGATATATAACTTGTTGATATCCATATACTTCTTTTCTCTCTATTATTTTGTAGAACAATTTCATTAATATCACAATTCTCTGTGACAAACTACCAATCTTTTTCGATGAGTAATACTAAACATTCTAAAGAACACTAACAAGATCGAAAATTTAACTATGTAGCTTGATAAGTATAAATGTATAATATATTTGAAGAATCGCCAAACTTGATTGAGATCACATATACATGTGTGGTTTATGTACCTCATATCAACTCTTATGAGAAAGATATAAAATGAGAATAATTTAATTAAAAAAATAACACCTAATCCTAAAAAGATATAACCATACAATTAAATAATTTTATGAACAACATGAAAGATGAAAGATAAAAAAAATGATAATATTTATGTAAAAAAATAAATTAATAGCATATTCGACATTTTAAAATGTAATACTTAGCTATTATTGGGTTTATTGGCCCAACGGAGAGGCGAATCCACTCAACAATAGCATCATATTGTCCGCTTTGGCCACCCATGAACCTGCACGGTTTTGCTATTTGAGCTCACACCCAAAAAGCCTTGGAGAGAATCTACTCCACACTTATAAACTCATAGCCTTCTCCACTTCTAATCGATGTGGGACTTTGGTTGACAAACAACCAACATTTCCCCCCTCAACAAAGTTTCGCGGCTAGACCACAGTTTGAGGTGAGAACATCTCACCAACCAAGTCGGTTAAGTTTGGAGCCTGGCTTTGATACCACTATTGGGTTTATCGCAGAAGTCGAACCCACTCAATCCAATAGTATGATTAGAGGTGGGCATTTTTTCGAGTTTCGGGTACCCGAATCGATCCGGATAAAAATTACCCAAAAAATCTAATTTTTTTAGGTAATTTTGAGTTTCGGGTATACCCAAACCTGGTTGCTTATTATCGGATCGGGTATCGGGTTTTAAAAATTACTCGAATTACCCGATCGGGTTACCCGGTAATTTTTTAAATTTCTATTACTTATAATTAAATATATATACTAATTGACTAGTAACTAGAGTTTCTACACATGAGCTTGAAATATTTGAAGGAGTTATGCTTGATTTATATTATACAATATTTAGAATCTTTAGATGTTTAGTATTAATATTTATTTAAGTGTTGATATATATATATATATATATATATATATATATATATATATATATATATATATATATATATATATATATATATATATATATATATATATATATATATATATACTCTCTTTGTCTGGCAAAATTCACCAATCTTGAAATGTATTCAACAATTATTAATGTGTGACAACGAATGGATGCAAGTAGATACAATTTCAATATTTTGAATTAGATTATTTTTATTGCAATATTTTTAAGTATTTAATGTGTGAAAATTAAATTATCTAGTGTATTTAATTTGTCTTCATAGTGTTGGACTTAAACATTTCATGAACTTTTGTTATTTATATTTTTTGATAGATATGTTTTTATGTTGTTTGAGTAGTTGACTTGAATTTGATTGTTTGATGGATATTTTATTCTTGTTTGTTTGAGTTTTTTACTAGGATTGGATAAATTAGTTAATAATTATCACAATAGGAAAATTGATGAAAAAAATGTTCATAAAAAAAAGAAAAATTGATGCATAAAATCGCGTAATCCGATCGGGTACTCGAAATTTTCGGGTACCTGAAGTTTCGGGTAATGATATTACCGGCTCGGGTTCGGGTAATGAAATTTCAAACCCAAAATTTCGGGTACCCATACCCGAACCCAAAAAACCCATTACCCGGTCCGATACCCATTCCTAAATATGATATTGTGCGCTTTAAGCTACCAACTGACCCGCATGGCTTTGCTCTTGGGCTCTCACCTACTCTACACTTATCCCTCAAGCAAAGTCCCACGACTAGAGGTGAGAACATCCCACCAACTAGGCCGGTTAAGTCTGGGGCTTGGCTTTCATACCACTGTTGGCTTTATCGGCCCAGCGAAAGTTAGGCCCACTCAATCCAATAACATAATATTGTTCGCTTTGAGCCACCCACTGGCCCGTACGGTTTTGCTTTTTGGGCTCACAGCCAAAAGAGATCATGCTACAGAGAGTCTACTCCATACTTTTAAACCAATAGTCCCATCTGATACCAGAGTTAGGTTTATCGGCCCAACAAAAGCTAGGCATGTTAGGGAAGTCTACTTTACACTTATAAATCCATAGTCTTTTCCATTTCTTAATCGATGTAAGACTTTGGTTGGCACCCAACCAATATATATATATATATATATATATATATATATATATATATATATATATATATATATATATATATATATATATATATATATTTATTTATTTATTTTTTCTTTTTCTTAGGAACATGCATGCTACACCCGTTCACATGGAATTAATTTCTGAAGAAATGCCTATAATATTTTAACTCCGCATATTTATTTTCATACCGTAGTTTTATTATTATAAATAATATTGTGGCTTATATCAATATAGATGAATGACTTGTTGTAAGAGTTTTGAAAGTTAGAAGCATTAATAAATATTTTTCCATTATTATACAAGGCTCAAATTTACAATTTTCAAAATCTCACGCTTTTCAAAGTTGTTCTTTTTAATACTATTAAATGTAATACTCTCTTTAATATAAAAACTTATATTTTTTATTTAAAAAAATTATTCTTTTTATCAAATATTTAAATAAAAAAATTTTACTCTTATTAATTAAAATGTACTCCCTCCGTCCCACAGCAAGTGTCTCTTTTTTCCATTTTGGTCGTCCCACCCAAAGGGTCATCTTTCCTTTTTTACATACATGGGACCTACTCATCCCCTCTAATGCAATTAAAACATGGGACCATACTCCCACTAATATAACTATCCACTACATATTAAATAATACTCCTTAATCCACGTGCCAAAAAACAAAAACTACCCTTGCCATGGGACGGAGGGAGTATAATTTTAGAACAAAATTTTATAATTTTATACACTTTGAGAATACAGGAGATCAACCCAATCTCCATAGTTTAACATGAAAAATATTATATATATATAATCACACGTAAAAAAGATCTCATCCGTTTTATTCCCTTGTTATCCTTTTGGAGAGCCCTTGAAATCTTCACATACGTGAGTTTCTTCTCTCTTTTAAGTCAAAATTGTTGAAAATTTTGTTGAGGCTCCACTAGCTACCTTTTATTTAAAAATATATTCACATTTACTTTACTAATCAATGATTAATATATATTTTATACTCCTCTCTCTCTAGACTCTAAATAAACATACACACACATGATTTTGGCAGGTGAAATTGGTCAAGGAGTGTGTGTGTGGTCATACGTAGTGCGTAGGTGTCTAAATCACTAAAGCTATATATATACAAAGAGAGAAGGTGTTGGTGAAAGAATATAGAATGTAGAGTGGAGGGCAATCTGCAAATTGCATGTGTTTGTGTGTGAATAGATAGTTTTGTTAGTTAATTCCTTATATATAATCTTGCGAAGAGAGAGAAGAGAAGAGATATATACACACATATAGACATATGGGGAGAGGAAGAGCACCGTGTTGCGATAAGAATAATGTGAAGAAGGGGCCTTGGAGCCCTTCCGAGGACTCCCGTCTCACGGAATTCATTATGATGCATGGGCACACCAACTGGCGTGCTCTGCCTAATCTAGCCGGTATACACATTTATTTCTCCCACTCATACCGTAGTCCATCATTTTTTGGGCACATGATATCTTGTGATATTTTGGTGTAATATCTCTTATAACGTGATCTTTTTATAGATTGACACATGTCAGAATGGAGAAATCCAATCTCTTGCCCCTAACTAGGATTTATACCTTAACTTAGGTATAATTTCCCTTCTGTTTTCCGAGTTATTCACTCAATATAGTGCTACACCAAAATATCACAGGACATCCTGATCCCATTTCTTATGCCATGACTTGTGCGGGGAAGAGATCTCAACCGTAAAAAACATGAGCTAGATATAATCATTTTCCTAACGTGTCTCTTGTGCAATTAGTAGCATAACAAATCATATATAGTACAAGCTAGGACAGAAAATCTAGTTTGTCCTCAAACAAATGAAAGAATCCATCATCTCATTCTTTCATTCTTCAAACCTACTTGTATCTAATTAAGCTCCATATTTATCTTTATGATCATATATTGGATTATTAAATTAATATATATTTGAACATTTTGCAGGGCTAAAGAGATGTGGAAAGAGCTGTCGGCTTCGGTGGATAAATTACCTAAGACCTGATGTCAGAAGAGGCAACTTCTCTCCTCAAGAAGAGCTAACCATCATCAACCTTCATAACTCTTTTGGAAACAAGTATCTTTTCTAACTTTACCTCATCTGCTCCATTTTTTTTTCTTTTAATTTTTTAATTATGTGAGTCTTCCAACATACTTGTTTATTAAACTTATTTCATATAGAGCTAACCGAAATCAGTCTTCCAATATACATATAAGTCAATGTTACGATCGAATTTTCTAAAATACATCTTACTTACATTGGCTCTATATGAAATAACTTGATTATTAAACTATATATAAAAAATACTCCCTACATCTATCCTTTTAATAATGTGAACTTACATTTACACTAAGATTAAGAAAATTTATATATAAAAAATACTCCCTACATCTATCCTTTTAATAATGTGAACTTACATTTACACTAAGATTAAGAAAATTTAATATTATTTTAACAAATTTTATTGACTTTAGCAATAATTATGTAATAATAAATAATAAATAAAGTATGAAGTATGAGATAGGTATTAAAATGGATGAGAATTCATAAAGTAAAATATGTGAATTAATAAAAAATATATAAATTGTGTTAAACAAGGTGTAAGCATGGATATTCACTTCATTTTCATTAGATTCATGTGATATTATAACCATCATTCTTGGTTGTATTCAATAAGGCCCTTGTTTTATAATAACATATTTAGAAGATAAAATATAAGCGCGTATAAGTACAATTAGTGTGTAAAATATACTCCTTTAAGGTATATTATTAATTCAATTCGAAACAAACACATCAAATTAAAATTGAATTAATATGCATGCAGGTGGTCAAAGATTGCATCATATTTGCCTGGAAGAACTGACAATGAGATCAAAAATGTGTGGAACACTCATTTGAAGAAGAGACTCACCAACCCTAATTTAGTACATCATCATCATCATGGCCATGAAACTAATGAACCCAAACAATCTTCAACCACTAACTACTCAGCTTCTCCATCTTCCACTTCCACTAATTCCACCACATCACCCCTTGGAGTTGCTCTCAAAAATCCTAACCTAAAGCCAGATGATCATGATCACCCCACCTCAGATTCTCCAACATCTTCCGGTTTTTCGGCCATGCATCCAGCTGCAGACGATGGAAAAATCGAAATTCCGGTGGATTCAGACATAAATATTTGGGAACTATTTGAATCCTTAGAAGATCACGAGAACACAACCGAAACGAATGAGGTGGATGAACAAGTGTGGAAAGTTGAATGTAGCAAATGGATTGGATTGTTGGAAGATGAACTTGGATTGACAAGTGATGCCAACCAAACATGGCTGAAGGATCAAAACATGAATTCCCCATTGGAGCCAGAAATAATTGGTCCTGGATTTGATTATTTTCCATTATGGCCATCTTCACCTCAAAATCTTTAAGTACAAATGACTACAAAGCCTTTATGTGACCATCTATATATGTTTGTCATCTAGTAAAGTAATTTCTAACTACAGCAAACGGACAACTCATACACATATATAAAATTAACTTTGTAACAATATATTTATACACACACATCTCCCTTAAAGATGTATCTTATAATTAATAGAGCAATAAGACTATTTCAGAGATCATTTTACCTTTTTTTTTTTAATTAAGTATCACTTTTCATTTTAAATGTTATAACTTTTTATTTATACGAATTGTTAATGAAATAATTCAATACATCACTATCACTTTTAATTACTAATATGTACCACTTTTAATTAAAATATTAGACAAAGTCTCTTTGTGAGACGGTAATTTCGTGAGACGGGTCGACTCGTTGTTAAAATATGCTTACTATATAGGTAAAATATGTTAATTAATTTGTTGTTAAAGTATGTTTTTTTTAAGTATGATGAATAATAAATTAAAGTATGTTTTAAAGTGTTATAATATGATTTATTACAAACATACTTTAACTGCAAATTAACATATTTTATTTATGGGGCGGCTATTCGCACCTCCAAATATACTAAACGCACCCATAAATTATCAAATTAAATTAATCTAAATTAATAAAGACATAAATACACTTTAATTAATTTAGGAATACATCATTTTCTTCGTTCTTCGTTCTTCCCGCTCGTGAATATGGTGTTTGCTGTCCTCGGATTCCTGTCACCTTCAAACAGAGGTGGACTCATGACATGAGCCATGCTATTTCTTTGGGTTTTCATGGGTCTTTTTGTTGGCTACTCCGCTGCTCGTCTTTACAAAATGTATAAAGGAACAGAGTGGAAGAGAATCGCTCTCCAAACAACATTCCTATTCCCAGCTGTCTATTCGTAGTGCTCTTCATCCTCAATGCTCTCATTTGGGGTCAGAAATCTATTGGGATAAGCAGATCCACATTCATTCCTAATGGACAAATAAAGAATAGAACAAAAAGCACAACACAAGAATTTACGTGAAAAACTCCAAAATCTAAGAAAAACCACGGACCGAGAAAATACCACTATGTGAAATTTTTTTACAATCACACAGAATTTCTCTCTCCCGACCCCAATCCCTACACTCTTACAAATCTTTGACTAATTCACATCATTCTCACAACCGAGAATCCAAGAAAGGAATTTAACTAGAATCAAATACAAAGATTAAAGTGTACTTGATTGGTGCACTTGACATAAAAGAAATCCCTCCCCTTTTACTCTTCATCCGATGTGGGACAAAGAAATAAAAGAAAACTCCTTCTTTTATTCTTGACAAATCCTAACAATCTCCACCTTGTCAAAATAAAAGAAGACACATTGTCTTCACCAACAATTCATTCTCAATCCCGAGAATCCCTTAGAATCAACCATTCTAAGAATAATTGTCTTCACTGACAATCCATTCTCTACCCTGAGAATCCTACTCCACTATATGAGTAGACCACTTAGAATAAACCATTCTAAGAATTTCCTGTGGCACATATCAAAAACACCTGCTGATATTTATGGTGCTACTTCCAGCACTTGGCTATCCCTGAAAATCCATTAGAAATCGATATATATCCACCACACACCCTACATCATCTGCCAAGTCAATGTCCGTGTGTAAACTTGTGGACCAGCTAATATTATTACATGCTTTTCCATGGCAACTGAACATGTCGTAAGGATCCCCAATAATATTAACTCAACATTCAGAACTGTTGCCGCACCAGCTCTTCCCTGACCAGAAACGTCATCATTGCTCCACCGTAAGTAATCACGGTGCCATTGCTCCACCTTGATTAACCACCGCACAATTGCTACACCTTGAGCAAAAACTGTCTGTACCGACATAACGTCGCTGCTTTTTACCACCAAGCTACACCAGGTTTGCCCAAACCCTTTTCCTACTAAAAGTGTCGGCACTTGAAGCCGATTCCAACCTCCAAAATTCACGATGCTTTCCCACTTGTTGGTTGAATCCACGCTATTCTTTACCGATCTAGCACCACTAGATACCAAGCCACCACATCGTCTTCTTCCCCATTGAATCACCGCTTCCTCGCGCTACCATTCATTACCGGAAAACCCATTCCTTTCAAATCTCCTTGAGCTGACATCCATGAAAAACTTCATGCCGCTGTTAAGCTAACTCCACCACCGAGAGTCTCAAAAATTCACATTGCTGCAGGTCCAAGAACTCCGCCAAAAACTGCTGACCTACAAATCCTACGCCTTGCCACGCCACTATCACCACAGTCCGGCGCATTTCACCGCAAGAAAGAAGATGCCACCACATCAGGCTGGTCTTCTGACCCCTTTGTGCCACTAGCTTTTTCCACTTCTTTCATGTCACCCTTAGCCTAATGAATAACCCTCTTCCTCTCATAAAGTCTTTTCTAATGTGGAAGGTCAGACTATGCTGCAACCACAGAGCATACTAAGAACTTTATAAGAACTCGAACCGGGCTCTGATACCACTTATTGGGATAAGCAGATCCCCATTCATTCCTAAGGAACAAATAAAGAAGAGCACAAAAAGCACAACACAAGAATTTATATGGAAAACTCCAAAATCGGAGAAAAACCACGGACCAAAAAAATATCACTATGTGAAAATTTTTTACAATCACACAGAATTTCTCTCTCCCGACCCCAATCCCTATACTTTTACAAATCTTTGACTAATTCACACCTTTCTCCCCATTCTCACAACCGAGAATCCAAGAAAGGAATTTAACTAGAATCAAACACAAAGATTAAAGTGTACTTGATTGGTGCACTTGGCATAAAGTCCAAGGGCCTCCTTATATAGCCTAAGAAATCCCTTCCCTTTTACTCTTCATCCGATGTGGGATAAAGAAAAAAAAAACTCCTTCTTTTATTCTTGACAAATCCTAACAAAATCCTCCGCTGCAGTGCCGTTGGGCACAATGTTTGCCTTGGTCTTCATGTGGTTTGGCATTTCAGTCCCACTCGTCTTCGTCAGCAGCTACGTCGGCTTCCGAAAACCAGCCATGAAAAATCCGATGAAGACAAATAAAATCCTGAGACAGATCCCGGAGCAGCCGTGGTAAATGAACCCGACTTCTCCGTTCTAATCAGAGGCATCCTCCCATTCGAAGCAGTGTTCATCGAGATATTCTTCATCCTGACATCGATATGGTTGAACCAATTCTACTACATCTTCGACTTCCTGTTCATCGTGTTCATCATCCTTCTCATCACCTGCACTGAGATCACGATCGTGCTTTGCTATTTCCAGCTAAGCAGCGATGACTATCAATGGTGGTGGCGATCGTACTTCACGTCTGGCTCATTGGCGTAGGACGACTCTTCTTCTTCAATCAATGCTGAGAGTGATTGAGATCGGACTGGAGATGTTTGCGCTGGAAGAATGAAGAATGAAGAAGACGATGTAGTACTCTTAAATTAATTGCAGGAGAATTAATTATCAATTTAGATTAATTTAATTTGATAATTTATGGGGTACATTTAGTATATTCGGGGGTGTGAATATAGCAAGAATACTTTAATAACGGGTCGACTCGTCTCACTATTTGTCTCACATAAACCCGTTTCACAAGAGACTCTCTCAAAATATTATTGTTCTTTATTTGTCTTGCGAAACTCATTACGTGAGACAATGTAATAAAATGTTTACCTGTATATATTGCAGGATTGCAGGATCCGTTAGTTTAGATTAATTTGTAGATCCTTCCGTCTAATTAGAATATATTTTTTGAAAGTCATCTAGTTAATTCGATTTTTTTAAACCATCTAATTAATTCGGATAACAATCTCATTCCAAATAGATGTTTTAGATTCTTGTCTCCTTCATATTAAATATGGAATTATATTAATATATAGGGTGGCACTATTGCCACCCAAATAATTGCTGAAGACACCCGATAATCTTAAAAAATTAGTAAAATTACTAAAATGACCTTACACTCAAATTTACGTTAAAATTATACAATTTTACTTTCCCCATCCAAATCTTGTAACATTTGCCAACCATGGAGGGCGGTTCGAATCTTCTGTTACATTTTGGTAGTACATCTCCTGCAAATCGTTGGATGATTGACACATAAGATAAACTAATCTACACCCTAACAATCAACCCTAAAGGGAAAGGTTGAGATTTTTCTCTCCGCATACATGTAACAAGAGATGTAACACTAAAATATAACAGGATATCCAAGATCCACGGAGAGTATCACTCTCTTCTCTCCTTCCACCACTGCTACCTCCTTCTCCCGCATCTCCCTCCCCATCTCCTCCCCCGCCCCCTCCTCCTCCCAACTCTGCCCCCTCAATTCCCTTTCATCCTCCTCCACCCTCCCTCTCCGCAACCCACTCAATCTCTCTCTCTCCCCAAGAGCCACAGAAGACTCCTCGTCTCTGCTCCGTCGCCTCCTCTGCCCTGTCGAATCTCAACCGCAGTCTCCTGCTCCTGGAGGCACCCAATCCATCCCCCTTATCATGTAAATTGCCATCAACGTTGTCGTCCGCTTCTTCATTCTGAACCCCCTAGAGGTCACGCCTCAGGCATGGCAGCTGCTCTTCATTTTCCTCTCCACCATCACCGGACGGCACTTGGGCCTTCATAGGCCTCACCACCTCCGTAATCACCAAAATATAAAAGGCTGGGTTTTCCCAGTCGATCAGACCATGAATCTCTCTCCAACCACCAGCAAGCTTGGATGCCATGGATTTAGCACCTTCAGATTCTGATCCTCGAATCAACGATGGCAGATTGCAGAAAGGCTGATTTATGAGAGGGAGATAGAATTACAACATTACTCGATTTGAGAAAGGGGAAATCTTGCTTAGGAGGAGTTTCTTCAGTGAATGTAGCAGAATTCATGGTGGGATTTGTGGCATGCAGTAGAACCTGAGGAAGCCATGGATGGATATCGAGAGATTCTTGAAGTAGTACTAAAATGATGGATAAAATGGGTTCTATCCCTTTCCCATCATCTCTTTCTTCCTTTTGTGTCGACTGTCGAAATGGGTTCTACCCATTCCCTTTCATCTCCTTCCCTTCATCTCTTTCTTTCTTTCTTTCATCACTATCACGAACTCTTATCTCTCTCTGTCTTTTTTTTAAATATCGCTAGAATTCTTTATTGGGTAAGTAATAGGTTAAAATGGGTGGGTAAAGTAATTTCAGGTAAAATATAATGATTTAGAGTGAATTTAAGTGGAGGATATAATATTCTTTTTACTTTATTTTTTTTTAATTACCGAGTGCCCTCAGAAAAGTTTCGGGTGGCAATAGCGCTGCACTAATACATATTTAAAGCAAATTTTGTGTATAAGACGATTTTATGATAAAACTGTTTTTATTTTTTATTATAATTTTATTTATAAAATAATTTTATCGAATGATTATCATTTTTTATTAATTAAGTATTAATCCCTCCATCCCAGACTTATGTTCTTCAATATTGTAGATACGGAGTTTAAGAAAAGCAACTTTATTTGACCAACTTTATTGACTTTTTAAGGGATGGACGAAAACGAAAAATGTGAACATAAGTATGGGAGAGAGGGCAGTCCTTATTCATCACAATAAATAGTTGATGCGCGTATTCTTTGCACGCAAAATTAATCCCCAAGTATTAAGGATATTAATTGCAGCTTAAGCAAGCGACCAAGTGAATTATCGAACCCAAAGGACGGCATATTATCAATTTAATTATTTACTAAATTAATTAAGACCAGGCAATTAAGTTTGAGGATTTAATCTAACAAATAAAACACTTAAATTAAATAACAAATAAATAAAGGCACTTAGAAGAATATAAAAGTGAATCAAATAAGAGAATAGGTAGCTCTAGGAAAATCCAGTTTCACTCATTAATTTTTCTTCCGTGTGTTGATGTCCGACTCAACCTTGTTGAATATGGACGCATTACTAAATCATGCATATCTACTCTATAGACACAAGTAAACATGCATGTAACACGTGTGAATAACCTCGGAGCAAGAGATATAATTCCACCCACTTTCTATGCACTATCAGTATTAATTATTTCCCTGTCCAATTGATACTCTAACCCGATATGATCTCCCTTTATAGGTACTATAAAATTATCCTCTTTATCCTACTTAATAACCCGAATTCAACTCAATTAATAAGTATTCATATATGATAGTTTTAATGAAGCTTCGGAGTCCCTTCACTTAGAATCATAACATGGAATCCTGCTCAGCAGTGAACGCACTCAATCAATAACCAAGATATGTATTCAGACTCTACATAACAGTTAATGATGCACAAAATGACCATGAGTATGAATTAGAAAGGCACAATCATATATAAAATAAATCCACAAGTAGTGTTGTACGGAGTTTACACACGAAAGTTCAATTAATTCGTAAAACCTTCACAATCCTAGTTCTACCAAAAATGCCTTAGCCCATGATGTTGAGAAGAACAATCATAGGTGTTGGATAGATCTTACCCGTAGTCCAAAAAATACAAGATAAATTAGAAAACGAACAAACTCTAGAGGTGGGCATCGTCGCGTCCTTCTCCGTCTTAAATCCTCCTCTTGGTTCTCCTCTTGATTCCACAAACGAATCTTCAAAGTGATGAATGGATGGAGGAAAGGATGTGTATGATGGTTGGGGGGTGAACACCCCTTGTGGGGTGTAGGATGATTATATTATGTTGTATCCAATCCGTATCTAATTCCAATCTAATCTCATTCTTGGTGTGATCTACATCCCCTTTTATACTTGAAAGCTCTCTTTATGGACCTTGGATGGGTTTTTTCTTGAAAAACACATAGAAACACGTACTTCGGGTGTAAAAATCAGATCCAGACCCATCCCGGGCATGGAGTTCAACCTAGGGCATGGTCGAACCCTGGACGATTTGAGATCGGCTATAATTCGCTCTTCAGGCATTCGATTCGACCAAAATGGCTGCAGTTTGACCAAGGGGTCTGGTCGAACTGGACTGTCGTGGTCGAATCACACTTGCGCCGTCTCACTTTTTCGCATATAACTTCCACATCCGAGCTTCAATTTGAGTGATTCTTATGTTCACGCGATCCTCTCTTCCTTACTCATTAATTTCCCTCCCAAATGTATTGTCCGACTCTGCCTTGTGGACTATGGACGCATCACGAAGCCATGTAAATCTACTCTATAAATACAAATAAATATACGTGTAACACGTCTAAATAACCTTGGAGTAAGAGATATAATTTCACACCCCTTTCTAGGTACTATCAGTATCAATTATTCCCCCTAGGATTGGTATTCTCCCCGATATGATCTCCCTTAATAGATACTATAAAATTAATCTCTTTATCATACTTACTAACCTGAAATTAATTCAATTAATAAATATTTATATATGATAGTTCTAATAAAGTTTCGGAGTCCCTTCACTTAAAATCATAACATAAAACCCTGTTCAGAGGTGAACGCACTCAATCAACAACCAGTTATATATTCAAACTCTATATAACAGTTGAGGATGCACAAAACGACTGTGAATATGGATTAAAAATGCACAATCATATATAAAATAAATCCACAAGTAGTGTTGTACGGAGGATACACAAGATAAGTCAATTAACTCATAAAACCTTCATAATCCTAAAACTACCAAAACGATTCTATCTCATGATGTTGCGAAGAACGATCATGAAGATTGGATATATCTTACCCATAGTCCAGAAAATTTCCTTTATTCTTTCTTCCGTCTCTTCAAATCCTCTTGGTTCTCTTTCTTAATTCCATAGAGGAATCTTCACAGTGGATGGAGGAAGGGATATGGATGATGGAAGGTGTGGGGGTGATCCCCTTATGGAGGGTGTAGGATGATTGTGGCCTCATACGAATAATGATTTGTAATATATATAGGTGTGAGAAGGGAATAAAATAAGGAAAGAAAATATATTAGTATATCAAGAAGGATTATGTGATAAGGAGATTAATTGTGCTCGAAGAAAGAGATAATATGGGCTAATTTTCCGAAAAATTTGGAAATTCTCGCCAGCAGCTGTGCGACTTCACGATTTTGAGCATAACTTGTAAGCATAATTTCATAAACAATTAATTTATTAATTGACATGGATCTTAGATCTTCATGATTTTCACACCACATAAACACGATTAGAAGACTTACCTTGAGACTCCACTAATGGCGGTCCTCCAACGATACGTTCCTGTCAATTACGCCGGGAACTAGTTTCTCTCTCCTCACCCCTTTCTTTATTGCAC
This sequence comes from Pogostemon cablin, assembly GCA_023678885.1. Taxonomy (NCBI): domain Eukaryota; kingdom Viridiplantae; phylum Streptophyta; class Magnoliopsida; order Lamiales; family Lamiaceae; genus Pogostemon; species Pogostemon cablin. Next base: position 21,429,439 of record CM042973.1, read on the forward strand.
AGTACGTAAGACTTAATGTGATAGAGAATTAATAAAACTGTGTCTCTTTAATAGGTGGAGAGAGGACCAGATCGGGATATTAAATCTTTATCAAATCACATTCTATCAATGTGATTGTTATCCATAAATATATATGACCTTATTTATCTCATATATATTATTTATTTAAACCATATCATTATTTAAGATATTTGATCATAATAAATATCTTATATATATTTATTATTAATGGCACTAGGCCATAATTATCTTACATAACTTTCTTGTCCGAACTCTGATTTTGCGCCAAAATGATGCTCTCTTCCTTGGCTTTCCAACTATGTATCACACTACCAGTTTTGAGCTCCAAAAAAATACAAAAAAATTATGCAATATGAGCATGCGTTTTTCAACATTCTTCTAACTTTACACTTTTGATCATTTTTCCACTTAAAACACAATAAAACACCTCAAATGCACATTTTTCTCACATTTATTGAATATAAGACGCTTGTACTAATAAATAAAAATAATTTCCATAAAAAGGTGTTAAATTGGACACTAAAACATGCTAATTTTCACTCTCATCAATGATGATCATCAATGCATGTGTGTATGTGAGTTTATATGCCTTTTCTATGATGTTGCTTGCCTTGCATACTTCTTAGATTGCTTTATCTTAATCCATTTTCCATGTCCATTGTATTTTTTTATCCTTTAATTGCTTTCGTAGTTGTTAGTTTATAGTGTAATTCAACTCCAATCTTTTATTGATTAGTCCTTCTAGAGTAAAATATCTTTTGAATACGGATATATACAACTTTCTCCCTTGGGTTCGATATTATAAATTTTGTAACTTGGTTACTACGTTCTACACAATGATAGAGTACGCTTGGTCTAATCAATTTATACCAAAATTGAAACTAAGTTCAGTTGTAAATTAGGATGCACGTGTGAAGGGTGTTCACACAAGTGTTCCGTAAATTTGAAGTACCGATATCGATTTTGATATCGATATTTCCTGATATTTTTTTGATATCAGAAAAATTTCTTTTTTCCTAATATTGATTCCAATACTCTAAAAAATGAATATATCGTGGAAATATCAAGGATATTTCATGATATTTTAAACCTTGATTACGGTTATAAAAAGTTAATGACCTATTAATTTTTTTTTTACAGAAATAATTTACTAATACATTGCACATATTTTTTAAAATATCATTATGAGTTAACGTATTGATAACTTTTTATATGATTCTTTTAGTGAAAATGTTTTGAAGATAATGTCTCTAGACGGAATTACTTTAATTAATTACTATCTAAATTAAACATGTGGGCTGCATGTATTTATTTATTTATTTTTTTTTTTAAAAAGAGTTGATATTCGGTGCAATCGGGTGCACCCATATGTGTATAACTTTTTATTCTATTTTGTATACGTGTTTCTTAATAAACTTTTTTCGCACTAAGTTTTTCATTAAAAAACTAGCATTCATATGTGTATAACTTTTTATTCAATTATGTATACATGTTTTTTAATAATTATATTTTTTTACACTCAATTTTTCATTAAAAAACTAACAATTAAATTGTATACATTTTTTAATAATTATATATGTTATATTTGTACACGTTTTTGAAAGTGTGTGCACTTTATTTTAGACTGCACCAAGTGCACAGTATAATTAGCCTTGAAAAAAAGTGATTGAAGCATTTGAGGGATTTAAGGTTGGGCACATAAAAAAAAGGGAAGGATTCTCTTATTACAAAGGAATTTTAAATTTTGGTACTTTAACTATAACTGATTGTCTATTAAGGATTTAAAACGAGTATAAGTACGGAAGGATATTCGTTTCTATAAATTTTACCTTTCAAATAATTAACGTGAACTTCATGCTTTTTTAAACTATAGATTTTATTTTTAATGGCAATATAAAAATATTTTTACACTATTTTCAACTAAAATATATTAGAGTGAGGCTTGCGTGCCCGGGCGCACGGGAACACATTCTGTGCTCCTTTAGAAATTTAGTATTATGAGTAAAGGTACATTGCTTTGGTCTAAAGGGTATACACTTTAATTAATAAATGGTACACCATTTTATTTTAAAGGGTATACACTTTTCATTAATATTTTTTTTTCTTTAGAAAATAAATGGTACACATTTTTATACTAAAGGGTATACAATTTAACACAAAATTCTAAAGGTGCACGGAGTGTTGTTCATGCGCCCAGATACACATAATAATTTTCTTTAGAAAATAAAGGGTACAAATCTTTATACTAAAGAGTATACAATTTAATAAAAAATTCTAAAGGCGCACGGAATGTGGTCCGTGCGCCCGGATACACAGGAGTTTTTGCCAATATATTAACTTAAAAAACAATAATGTTTTCATTTATTTGAAATACATCTCATATGAAGAACGTGAACAAGATTTCAGCATTTGAGATCCCCTATTCCTTTTGATGTATCATCCCTTTAATAACACATCACCCATTTAAAAAAAATTGATGTAAGAAATGAATTGTGTCACTCATCAATCCAACTGGCATAGGAGATGAAAGAGGTGTTAGAGTAGGGAATTTGTTCTCATATAGTTACTCTCCATATTTTTAGGTAATTCTAATGTAAAAATTCAAAATCCTTTTCATACATACACCCAAGGTTTAAAATATCAAAAAAATATCCCTAATATTTCCAGAATATATCCATTTTTGTAGAATACTGTTATGCCCTCCTTTCTAGGTACTAAGCCATGCAAACTCACTCTAAAAATATAATTTCACTCTTTTCTAGGTACTATTAGTATTAATTCTTTCCCCCTAGGTTTGTATTCAAACCCGATATGATATCCCTTTTTAGGTACTATAAAGTTATACTCTTAATCGTGCTTATTAACCCGCTATTATTGCAATTAACAAACATTCATATTTGACAGTTCTAATGAAGTTTTGAAGTCCACTCACTTAGATTCATAACATGCAACCATATTCAGCGATGAACGCACTCAATCACAATTAGATATATATTCAGACTTTATATGACAGTTGAAGATGCACAAAATGATCGTGAATATGGGTTTAAAAGGCACAATCAAATGTAAAATAATCCACAAGTAGTGTTGTTGGATGTATACACAAGAGAATTCATCATAAAATCTTCAAAACCCTAGTACTACCAAAAAGGTTCTAGCCCATGTTGTTACAATCAACATGCATGGGAGTTGGATAAATCTTACCCATAGTCTGGAAAATTACAAGAAAAGATTATGAAAAGAGATAAACCTTAGATGTGGGAGTCGTAACTTTCTTCTCCATCTTGAATCTTCCTTTCAGTTCTCCTCTTGATTAGACAGACAAATCTCCAAAGTGTCGGCGGATGATGGATTGGATGTAGGGTACGGCTCTGGTGTAGGGTGTATTGGTGGTCTCTCTTTCTGGATGTTAAATGTGTCATTTTTATACTTCAGACTCTTCCAATTGACCTTTAACGACTTTTTATGTTAAAACATGCACGGGCACACACTGGGGATGTAAAAAGTACGTATCTGGAGCATTCCGCGTGCCTGTTAGACTTTGGGTCTTGGTCGAAGGCATCAGACTTGATCGTACAAGGGTCGAACAGGATCCCAGCAATCTGACAACCTCGTAGCACCTCATTCAACTAGAGGTGTTGGCCAAACGACTCCTCATTTGGTCGAACGAACTTTCGAAAAATCATTCTTCTGATTCTGGTCACTTTTGTCCTGTTTTCCTACCAAAAATAGCTCAAACGACCTTAATATCATCTGATTCTTAACTTTTCACTAAATATGCTAATTCGCCTTAATTTAATACCAAATCATACATAATTATCAAGAAAATCAACGCTAAAAATACGTGAATTTTTACTCTCATTAAGTACCGATATCGATATTGGGAATAAGATATTTTTCTCTGATATCGAGAAAATATCATGAAATGTCAGTATTATTATCGATATTGGTTTGTCACAATATTAATAAATTTTATGATGTGTGGGAGTAATTTAAGGAGTTGTTGCGTTATTGCCCTCTGCATGGTTTTTCACCAGATACATATTTGGGATTCTTTTATCAAGGGCTTGGTAACAATCCTAGAGTCTTTAGGAATACTATATCTGATGGCTCAACTTTCAAGAAGTCACCGGAAAAAGCGCAAGAGATTTTTGAGGAGATGAAGGCTAATGTATATGGTTGGCCAAGTGATAGAGCAATAGTTAAAAATTAATTTTAAAAAAAAAATGAAAAAAAATACTTGATGAGTCATTTGCTGCCAAACAAACTAAAATTTGTACTCCTTAATATATATATATATATATATATATATATATATATATATATATATATATATATATATATATTAGTATGAAACTTCAAACTACGCGGTATCATTTAATTATTATTCTACTTTTTTATATTGAATAATTACTGTCATATAATTATATACAACATTAATTATTGAGATAGCTAGAGAATTTATGTCATTAATGTAAAAAATTTACAATAAAATATAACTTTTGTCTTCTGATAATATGACATATAGCTTAATCATATGTAAAAGTTAATATATTCATATAAATTCTAACTTTTTGAAGAAATCTTAACTAACGTTTTTTTCCTAATGTTACTGTATAATATAATACAATTGAAAATTATCTATTAGCATATATTCGCTCATGTATTTATGCACACTTTACATTTTGAAGTGTCTCGCTTATTTATGTATATTTTATTAATAGTAAAAATACACTATACATGTTACCTATTTTTTACACTATATTTATTGTTCCCAATATTATCCACTTATCATATCTTTTCTTATATTCTACATTAAAAAAAGGAGTTAATTAAGTTAAAATATACAATCTTTTTCTCTTTTTTAAATTTAATCTCGACCTTTTTTTTAATAAAAAATACACGACCTTCGTACTTTTACTCAATTAAAAAATGAACTTTTTATAATATATATACTCCCTCCGTCTCACGTTAAGGTTTACGCTTTCTATTTTGGATTGCCCCAAGTTAACGTTTACGTTTATTTTTTGTCAAGTTGGGCCCACCCAAAACAATTAATTATTCCTTGTAAAACCCACACAAAATACTAATACAACTACCCACTTTATATTAAATCTTATTTCTTTCACCTTTCTTTCACCTCACTACACATTTAAATATTATATCTCTTAAATCTTCATGCAAAAAGCAAATATCAACGTTAATATGGGACGGAGGGGAGTTTATATATATATATATATATATATATATATATATATATATATATATATATATATTATTTAGATATGATTAAATTTATGTACAATATTTAAATAAAGAAATTATAAAGGAAATAAATGAATTGGATTTGATTATTATTTATGTCAAATATTCTATAATTATATTAAAGAAATCATATCTTAATTATTGTAAAATCTTTTATAAAAGTCTATATATAAATATTTTTTCTCTATAGTATTTTAAAATTTTATTTTATATAAAATCTATTTAATATATACATATGATATGATATAGAGTGAAATCTAAATTATAAGTACATTTTTTTATTTATGTATAGATAGCTCTATCAATTTATTTTATTTTTTAGTCATAACGAAAGTCAAACAATTCTAAATTCAATTGTATATGAGTAATAATATTTTAATTTATTAGTTGAGTAATAATAATTTAATTCATTAGTTATTATTATTATTATTATTATATTGATTTGATTATTTATGTAAAATAAATAAAAAAATTCTATAATTATAAGTTACAATAAAATTATTAAAATATTTTAATTGGTTATTATTTTTTTCAATATATGTTATATTGAGATGTGATAAAAAAAAATTATAGTATAACATTTAAGAAAAGTTATTATTAATTAATTAATTTTTATTTTTTTAAGATAAATATTAAATATTTTTTAATTAAATTTAAATAATTCTTATGAATTTGTAAAATAATATCAATTGATAAAAAAATATTTAAGCACATATATATTTTATTTATGGATAATTCAATTGTTTTATTATACTTTGAAGAATAATCGATCTTTTTGTTACTCTTGAAAAATATTACTCTCTATTTGAATCGCTCCATATACTTTAATCGATCTTCTTGTTCTCTTGAAAAATATTCATCGTTGTTGAATTGATTTTCTTGTTCCTTCTGAAAAATACTAATCAATCTTCTTGAAAAATATTATTCTTCTTTACTTGAATCAATCCATCAAAATAAAATTTTATACTGACTTGAATCGATTCTTTAGAGGAACTTGAAGAAAGCTATAATACCGGAGAATTTTTTCTATTTATGTGATAATATAATTTGTATTTTATGCATTTTTATAATTAAGTGACAATTATATGGTAATTATTTTTATATTTTATTTGTCTTTGCATTTTTATTTTATATATTTGTGATAATAATGGTGACGATTTGTAAATATATATAAGTACATAAATATTTACTTACATGAATTTGGATATATAATTAAATTGTCTCGTGTATATAAATACATTATTTCTTATTTCTCATAATAATAATAATGGTAATAAAATATACACATACGTGTATTAATTTGTAAATAAATATATTACTCCCTCCGTCCCATAATACCTTTCATACTTTCCTCATTGTTTGTTCCACAAAATCTTTTACCCCAAAAACGGAAACATCACTTTATCTAATAACCTCAAAAGTTATTTTAATTTCAAATTTGTCACACCTTTTTTCACTTATATATCATTACTTTATACTTTTTTATTACCTAAAATACTAGTCAATAAAGTTAGTCAAAAAGTACAACTTTTCTTAAAAAACATGGAACAGTAAACTTGAAAAGTATTATGGGATGGAGGGAATATATCTTAATTATTAAGTACTGCATGTATATATTCATAATGAATAATAATAATAATAGTAAATAATAATAATAATAATAAATAAATAAATAAAAATTAGGACACATAGGTATTACATGGTTTAAATGCTACCACATTATTTTAAAGTAGATGATAAGCATACGTGGCTCATGCCAAAATTTTATTACAATGAATAAAATATAATAGTTAACCGATCTAACACTTCTATTTATATTCATGAATTACATTTGGGTAAATCAAATAGAGATAGTGGCCGTGAGACTTAAAAAAAAAAGGGGAAAGGAAGGAGAGTTGCGTGAACGGAACGGGAAGGCAGAAATTAATTATAGTTCTTCACGAGGTATATAGTATTATCACTATTTGGAGTTCAGGTAAGTAGAAGTTCAACTACAATGCATAAACATGTTGTGTGTGAATTATTTATGATTAATATATGATAATTATGTTATGAATTATTTGTGATTAGTTTAATTACGTTATAAATTATTTGTGATTAATATGTGATACAAGTTGCAGACTTATGCGATTTGAGATATTATCGTTATTTTCTACTTGTTGATATATATGATCAAAGATTGTTCTAAATGAAGATATGTGTGATCTTAAATGAAATAATTATTCTATTTTAATTAAATGTATATATTAATGTCTTAATTAATATGTGATGCATTTATAGTTTCTCCTACTTGCATGCCATGCATAATCATGAAAAGTGTTTTCCCCCAAAATTAATAAGATGCTAATGGTGTGTGCTGCCACTATATATGCACTGAGTAGCGGAAGTGGCAAACCTAAGAAGGAGCGACCTGGGGAAACCAAGAGTAGGTTACCTAAAGTGGGTCACCGTCTTGAATTATTGTGAGAGAGAGTGTGGTTTTTAGTGAGGAGACTTCAGAGCAGTAGGGGGCCAGTTGGTGATGGACCCTAGCGGGCTGTAAGGAAAGGTTGATCCTCGGACTGCACCAATGGGGCTCTGTGGTGGGAGATGATTCTTGGTGGCGAGACAAGTGACGAGCGGCAGGAAGCTTGTTAGGCCACGAGATGTATACATGGATGATGACCTGTTGGTTGGGTCGGTGTAATGAGTTGCTTTGAGATCAGTCTCAAAATTGTATAAATAAAAGAAAATGAAGAAAGAAATGAAAAGAATATTTATTTATGATATTTATTTATTGGTGAGAAAAATGGGGTCGTGACAAAAGCTCTTATTCCTCTTGGAGAATCAAATATGTGTGTTTATAATGAATGAAAAAATGAGTTATTTATAGGTTGGGTAAATGAATATTATGGAATATTTTTTTCCTCTATATATGATTTGATTTGATACTAATTAATTTATTTATATGGAAAGATTTAATAATTGATTGCAATTAATATATTAAAATAAATAAATCATAATAAGTGTAAAGAGAATAAAGATATTCCTATACTCCCTCCATCCTGTATTAACGTTGACGTTTGTTTTTTGTACGGAGATTAAAAGATATAATATTTTAATGTGTAGTGAGGTGAGAGAAATAATATTTCATGTAAAGTGGGTAATTATATTAGTGTTGTGTGTGGGTTCTACATGGAATAATTAATTGTTTTGTGTGGGCCCAACTTGATAAAAAAGAAAATATAAACCTTCAAGGGACAACCCAAAATAAAAAGCGTAAACCTTAACGCTGGACGGAGGGAATATTATTTAAAAAGGAAAAATATAAAATAAGAAAATTAATTGAAAGTAAATAAAGAAAATATAAAAAAAATAAAAAAAATGAAAAAATTACACGGCATCTTGGATAACTCTTTAGACGTATGCAGAAAAAGAATTTTTTACAAAAATCCAAGGGAGTCCACGTTTCAAAATTGTCGCTCCTTTACTATTGACATAATTTACTTTTTAATTTATTTATTACTAAAAACTACCAAACTATTCCTAAAAGCAAGTCAAAAATAATATTTTTAAAACCTCATATTTATATCCATATCTATATAAATATAAGGTAAAAACTTGTGTGCCCCCGGGGACACACCGTGCCCCCATGAGAACACAAAAATTTAATAATTTTAAGTATTAAATTCTTGTATTCTCATGGGGTACGGTATGTCCCAGTGACACGGGATATCAACTCTAAATATAATGACAAAGTTTCCATGCTATTTAGGGTAGGTAATTTTCCCTTTTTTTTTCTTTTTAACTTGTTTAGTTTTTAATTTTTATATTTTCTTTCCTTAATTAACATATAGTCATTAATTTGGTAAATTAAATATTTAATTTTTATATTTTCTTTCCTTAATTAGCATATAGTCATTAATTAGCAGATAATCATTAATTTGTTAAATTAAGTCTTTAATTTTTATATTTATCTTCCTTAATTAGCAGATAATCATTAATTTTTTAAGCCTTTAGTTTTTTTTTTCTGCAAATAAATATTGACTTTGAATGATCTTATGTGATTTATCTGTACTATTTAATTAAAGCTAACCCTTTATCTTTTATCAGGAAACTAGTATTTACCGGCCATGCATTGCACAGATAGGGAATTTTGTTAAATTTTTTTTATTCAAACTTGAATCGTGCTTGGTCTGTGTAGGGATAGCAATGAGTAAGGTTCCTACTTATTTTGAGGTAGTTGTACTTGTCTCCAATTAAAAAACAACTCGTACCCGGGCCGTGTGTTGCACGGATAGGGATATTTGTCAAGTAGGATTGTCAACGGGCCGAATTTAGGGTGGGTAGTTAATTACTCAGACTCAGTCCTTAAAGATCCGCCCCAGACCTACCCCGCTACCTGTACTGGTCATATATTGCATACCTGTGCCCAGATTCGTACGGGTAGGTCTGCCCGCCCCACCCCATTTGTTTTTTTAATCAACCATTATCAATCAAATAAACATTAATTTAACATGTACTTACATATAAACAACATTAATAAATTTATAATATTAAAATAAATAAACTGTAAGCATATTAAATATAATAACCATTTTCTTTATTATTATTATTATTATTATTATTATTTTTGTATTTTATAGTATTAATTATTTTTTGAAATATGCATCTATTAATTTTTTATAGCTTATTATAAATAGAATGACAATAGGTAGGCACCCACTTATTTTGGGATACATGTGATGAGAGTGAAAATAAACATATTTTAGTGTCCAATTTAACACCTCTTTTATAGGAATTATTGTTATATATTAGCACAAGTATTTTATATTTGATATATGTGAGAAAAAGATGCCTTTGAGGTGTTTTATTGTGTTTTATGTGAAAAAATTATCAAAAGTACAAAGTTGGAGAAAAGGTGCAACTTGTACAAGAATACTGAAAAATGCACGTCCAAATTGTTTAATATTCTGTATTCGCGTGGAACTCAAAAATATAAATTTCATATATGGTTGGAAAGCCACAGAAGAGTGGGTCATTTTGGTGTAAGAAACACCTCAATCGGAGTCCAAACGAGAAAGTTATGATCGAAAGGGTGTCGTCGCGCAAGCTGTTTCTACTCAGCACGACTGTTCCACTTTACATGACTTGTTACATCTTCAAATATTGGACTTTTGGTAAGATCTTTATATGGATAGAAAATAAAAAAATGAGGATCACGTGAGTACAAGAATCACTAAAATTGGAGTTTAGACGAGGAAGTTATGCTCAAAACCGTGAAATCGCACAGCTGCCAGCGAGAATTTTCGAGAATTTTCAAAAATTTCCGAAAATTACCTATTTCTTGGAGCACAATTAATATTCTTATCACATAATCCTCCATGATTCTCCCATATCTTTTATTTCCTTATTTAATTCTCGTTTCACACCTATATATATTTTACATCATTATTCATGTAAGAAGGAAGCGAAACACAATCATCCTATACCCCACAAGGGGGGATCACCCCCCAACCATCACATCCATCCTTTCCTCCATCCATCCATTACTTTGAAGATTCGTCTGCTGAATCAAGAGGAGAACCAAGAGGAGGATTCAAGACGGAGAAGGACGTGACGACTCCCGCATCTAGGGTTTTATTCGTTTCCTAATTTACCTTGTATTTTCCAGACATATAGGTAAGATCTATCCAACCCCCATGATTGTTCTTCGCATCATCATGGGCTAGAACCGTTTTGGTAGTCTAGAATTTTGAAGGTTCTTATGAAGTAATTGACTTTCGTGTGTATACTACGCACAACACTACTTGTGGATTTATTTTATATAAGACTATGCATTTCTAACTCATATTCAGAGTTGTTTTGTGCATCATTAACTGTTATGTAGAGTCTGAATACATATCTTGGTTATTGATTGAGTGCGTTCACTGCTGAGCAGAATTCCAGGACTTACGTGCCCTTACGTGAGACTGTCAGAAAGTGATAACTTTTATATAGGGAAGTGATAATAAATCAATGAAAAGTGATAATGTTATTTCATGAACAATTTATAGTATAAATAAAAAGTGATAATATTTTATAGCGAAAATGATAATGATTTATAGCGAAAGTGATAACAATTTTAAAAAGTGAAAAATTATCTCACGTGAGATGGTCTCACGGAAGACCTACCTGAAATAGTAATACTCGACTAATCAAATTATTTCATAAATAATTTGTAAGATAGACAAAAAGTGATAATATTTTCAATTAAAAGTGATACTTGATTAAGGAAAAGTGATACACATTAAACTATTTAATGAAAATTTATAGGATGGATAAAAAATAATAACATTTTTAATAAAAAGTGATAAATGTCCAATTAAATTTTTAATAAATAAAGACAGTTAAAAAGTGATAACATTTTTAATAAAAAATTATATCTGATCAAAGAAAAGTGACAAATATCTAATTAAATTATTTAATGAATATATTTTTATCAAAAATAAAAAGTATAATATTTTTAATGAAAAGTGATACCTGATAAAAGAAAAGTGATAATTATTTAAATGAAAATTTCATAAACTGTTAATATAATAATAAAATAAATAAATTATGAGTGTATATTAGGTGCACCCGGGTGCACCCTTGCACCCATATTTGTATATCTTTTTATTCTATTTTGTATACATGTTATTCTCTTTTGTATACGTGTTTTGTAATAATTGTATACTTTTTTCACACTAAATTTTTTATTAAAAAAACAAGCATTCATATGTGTATAACTTTTTATTCAATAGTGTATACATGTATTTTAATAATTGTACATTTTTTTACACTCAATTTTTTATTAAAAATTTAACAATTAAATTGTATACATTTTTACTCATAATTGTATATGTTTTTGCTTATATTTGTACGTGGGTGCACACTATATTTAGCCATAAATTATTATCCAAACTCGTTGTCAATTATATACTCCATTTTGACAGGTGTATTTATTAAAATATACTAGTAGTTTTAAAAAAAAAATAATTAAATATGGTCATTGCATTGCATGGATCGTTAATAAAATACGTGGAGTCGCCATTAATGGTGGCGTCTTAATTGTTTGCTATGGAAAAATCGTCAATAGAGATGGCGTTTTTAAAAAAACGCCACCACAAGTGGCGCCTATTCACTAGCATTTAATGCAATACATGCACAAACATACATGCTGCAATTAATGAGGTAAAACGCAGCACAAACATGTATACCGAGGTTGTATGTTAGCATTAATGTCACTTATAATTTACCAAATAAATATTCAATCATTACGTTAATTATTAATAACAAATTTAAACTGAAATTAATAAAACATCGTCATTATTCAATTATTATTTTTATCCAAAATTAAAATTATACTTTCCATTTATTTTCATCCACATTATCTCATCACCTAAAAAAATTATTACTCCCTCCGTCCTATAGAAGTTGACACACTTTCCTTTTTGGTTTGTCCCACTAAAATTGACACATTTTCTTTTTCAAACATGAGACCCACATAAAAACAATTAATCTACTCTCATGGGCCCTACATATCACATCTAATACAACTACCCACTACACATTAAATATTATTTCTCTCACTTCACTTTACTTCACTTTATTATATTCCTTAATCTTCGTGCCCAAAAAAAATTATACCAACTTTAATGGGACGGAGGGAGTAATATTTAACTTAAAAATACATCTTAATTATAAATGAGTACGGTTGTCCTCCACACATAACATATTTTAAGGTGATTCAGGGGTGCACCCCATAATTTATAGGCTAATAGTGGGGGTAGTGGGGTAGTTTTATATTTTTATTTTTTAATTATTTAATTTAATTAATGGTAGAGATTATATTAAAATTTGATCTAACAGTTGAAGTCGTTCAGTTGCACCGGTGTCACAGGTGCACCGAAGTTGAACTCCATATTTTATAATACATTACTAGAATAAAGTATTATTAGAAGTTTTTATACATAAACTACTAAAAAAACCAATATTATAATAAGAAAAAATATTTACATCATCCTAAATATTGCAAGTATTGTTTTATTTTAAATAACTTAATATTTTAACTAACTTTTTAGCTTACAATATTTTTAAGTCATTCTTACATTAATCTTTCAAGTATTTATATGCATATGTTATATGAGTAAAAATTAATTATTAGGCAAGTGTTTGAATGAAATATGGACACACAAGATTCTCATCCTTTATTAAAAAACAGAGAATATTATAATACTTTATAATATGTTAACTAACTTTTAGCAAGTATTGCTTATAATATTCTTAAGTCATTCTTACATCAATCTTGCAAGTTTTATATACATATATATTAACGAGTAAAAAATTAATCATTAGGAAAATATTTTAATGAATATGGATACACAAGATTCTAATCCTTATAATACATTACCATAATTAGTTTAACATAACATACACAAATATTATGGGAGTCACATTTTCTAGTATTGAGCAGTGAACATAATAATATAATGAATAACAACAATTATGTAATAAATAACAAAACATTTAAGAGTATTAAAATTAAAAGGTAAGAAGAAAGTACACACCTTAAAATTATCAAGTTCAAAGTCCTTGATTATCATCGGGAACACCACGTGCAATGCAAAATACAAGTTGATTTAAAACTTTACCTAAATTTTCACCTTTTCAAAAGAAATTCAACCATTAGACTAGTATTTTTTTTAATACTAAAAAGATAAAATTACGAAAATTAAAAAAATAGAGAGCAACAAAAATAAAATTCTTCCCTATTAACATCTTGATGGAATCGCAAAAGACATTTATATATCAAGTATAATAGGAACTCTACTCACTCCAACCTCTCTTTGAATCTTAGCCTTTGAGTTTAATGAGCATATGAAAAACAATACCACTGGACATAAGCATGAAGGGTAAGTTGAAAGGAGTATATGAAGGAGGAACAAAAACGTCTTTTATAGATGAACAAATTATGGAGGAGGAGTAAATTTGCATGAGTTAAAAATAAAAATAATTAGGTTAATAATAATTTGACATGACCCTTCTTTACGAAATTTTTGAAAAAAATGTGAGTTTTGAAAAAGATAGGTCAAAGCCTATATAGTCTATCGAGTATTCTTTTGTCATGGGCTGTAAAATCTCATCCATGTTAAAGGCGCCACTGAAACTGGCGTGTTCTTAAAATACGTTGAGTTTCTCTCTCCTCCATGATAGAACCGTCACTGGAATTGGCGTTTCTCTATCCTGTACCACAATAGTCGCCACTCAAACTGGCAACTCAACTTATTTTGTTAACAACCCATGAAACAACCATACATACTTGGTTAAACACTTTTCAAAACTACAATATTTTAATAAATACACCATTTTGACACGATTTACATTATTCTATTCTAAAAAAAAAATTTACTTTATTTACAAATAATAATATAAATATAATAAACAATTACTATTCTAATTAATTATAATAAAATAAAACAAATCCCAATTGAATCGTTAAAAAATAATATAATAAAAAAAAGAAAAAGAATTAAAAGAAAGAAAGAAAGTTACGTTAAACAGCAAAAACAAAATTGAAATACTTAAAGTCGAGTGACTTACGTGTATTAAGCAATGAGCAAGCAATGGGTTGGCAGGTGAGCAAGTAACGGGTTGCCAGCAGATCCGCGATATTCTACATGGGTTCTATTTGACCCGTCTCACAGAATGTAATCCGTGAGACAGTCTCGTTCAAGTCTTTCCATATATATATATATATATATATATATATATATATATAATTTAATTGATATTATTTTTTATATTTTATTCATCTTTAATCTAAAAAATAATACTCCCACCATCCGCTTTTAAGGTATACATTTCACTATTCCTGACGTCCGTTTCAAAGGTATCAATTTCCTCTATTTAGTAAAAAAAATACACAATATGACACGTCACTTCCCTCTAATACAACTACCCACTTTACCTATAATAATAATACTCCTTAATTCACATGCAAAAGTAAATAAAGACCTTAGAACTGTCCACGTGCAAAAAGCAAATGGATACCTTAGAATCGGATAGAGGGAATAAGATACTATGGATGTTATTTAATTTAATTATGTTGTATAAAAAATTATTATTATATGTGATATAAGTGTATACTTATTAATAATTAATTTGCATATGACAAAATTTTAACTTTAATAGAAAAAAAATCACATTAGAATTTGAGATGAGTACGGCTAATGTCTCTCGGGTAGGGTTTTGCATGAGACCGTCTAATGTGAGACCAATTTTTACTTTTTAAAATAGTTATCACTTTCGCTATAAAATGTTATCACTTTTTATTTATACTATAAATTATTCATGAAATAGTATTACCACTTTTCATTAATTTATTATCATTTTCCTTTATAAAAGTTATCATTTTCTGTCCGTCTCACGTAAGCTCTTACGTGAGACAGTGTTACACAAGTCTTTGCCATGTCTCAATACTTGCGAATACTGTTTATTATAAAATTTAATATATATTATCATATAATTTATATATTATGAGATATTTTATATATTTAATTAATAGATATTAGTTTTATTTAATTATATTTAATAAATATTTATTTAAAATAAAAGAATTTATATTGTATTTATTTTATATTTAATAAATAATAATGTATGACACGACACACCTTACATAACTTATAATTCAAGTACTAATTAACATAAACATCATCATTATAAAAACCTGCATATATTTTTTTTCTCATAATTTATTTATAACCAAAATCATCACATCAGTTCAACATACGTAACTGGTTTCTGACAACACTTCAAACCATCCAAACTTGTGACAATACTTATTATATTACATAACAAAACATCAGCGGAAACAAAATAAACCCAAGACCTAGCCCAACAGGTCGTCATCTATGTACATCTGCTCAAAACTCTGAAGGAGCTCCACAACTTGCACAATCACATCACAAAACTCAATCATCAACATGCTCACCTACAATGCATAAACTAGTGAGACAAAAATCTCAGTAAGTAGAAATCATGCATACCACTGCATGAAAATGCATTTATTTTTCTACCACCTATTTTTTAATTTTTCTAGTTGGTCTCTTTTATTTTGAAAACTATTCACGTTGCGGGTTCCCTACGATACACTTATGATATCCACCCCAAATGAGCTCAATGGGGATGATTTTTTCGAACCCCGAATAAAGTGTCGAGAAAGATTTTTTCGAACCCTGGCAGAGTGTTGGGGACGATTTTTTTGAACTCCTAATAAAGTTTTGGGAATAATTTTTTCGAACCCTGAATAAAGTGTCAAGAATGATTTTTTTGAACCCTGACTGAGTGTATATATAGTGGCCGCACACACCATTAGTATCTTATTAATTTTGGAGAAAACACTTTTCATATTATGATATTATGCATGGTATGCAACCAGGACAATTAAATATGCATCATAAACCATTTACGATATCAATATCAACATTTACTCACAATAAAGCAATAACTTAATTTCAATTCACACAGATCCACTTCTGGAATAATAACTTCACCTCAATCAAATAGATCCATTTATAGAATAACAACTTTAACTTGGATCACACGTATCCTCTTTTAGAATAACAACTTCATCTCGGATCACACAAATTCTTATAAACAATATCTTCTCAGATTATATATAAATATATTCAACAGTTTCCGATCACACAGATCTATATAGGACAATGATATTATTTTAAATCACATAGATCCGCAATTTATATCACAAATTCATCACATATAATTTACAAGATAATATTTAATTGCATATGAATACCTACTTTCTTCAAATCACATAAGTCCACAACTTGTACTTAATCCCAAATAATTTATAACGTAATTAAACTAATCACAAATAATTTATAATATAATTATCACATATTAATCGCAAATAATTCACACACAACATATGTTTATGCATTGTAGTTGGACTTCTACTTAACTCAACTCCGACAATAATAATACCACAGACCTCGTGAAGAACTTTAACTATCTATCTCCTATTCCGACACACTCCTTCTCTCTCTTTCCTCCCCTTTCTCTATTTCTCTTCTCTCTCTCTCTTTTTTATTTTTTTTCTTCTCGAATTGCTGTTTCACCAATTACCCTCAAATTGAGTTTTCACTCAACACAACCCATATATATAATTTGTGAATGAATGGGGCTCTTGTGCCCCTAGGACACCGTGCCCCTTTGCAATTTTCGTGCCCCTTTACAAATTAAACTCAGTAGCAATACATAAGTTTAAATAAAATAGGAAGGGAAAGGGTTGTGTTCACATGGGAATACGAACCGTGTCTCCGGGGGTACAGAAACTTTTGCCTTTGTGAATTGGCGGTGGGAAGTTGGCTTGCCGCTTACGCACCTAATCGCAAATTATTATTATTATTATTATTTTTATTATTATTATCCATTACAAATATACGTGCAATACTTAATAGCTAAAATATAATACATTTATAAATTAATACACATACGTGTATATTTTCTTACCACTATTATGATTACGAGAACACGTGTGATACCTAATAATTAAGAAATAATATCTTTATACACGTAAGACAAGTTAATTATATATTCAAATTAATGCATGTAAATATTTATGCACACATATATTCACATATTGTCACCATTTTTATCACGAATGTCTCAAATATAATATAAAGATAAATAAAATGTAGAAACAATTGTCACATAATTGCCACAGTATTATCACATAATTGTCACATAATTATCACATAATTATAAAATGAACATAACACATATTAAATTATATTGGCACATGAGTAGTGAGAAGCTCGGGTATCACAATGTATTTTTATTATTAGATTAATTTAACAATAAAAAAATATAAATATATACTATAAAATAAATGAATATTAATTGGTGCGGGTATTCACGAACATTGATAAATGGGTATGAGACGGATACGAGTATCATCATAAGTTTTTTAAATAGGACAGGTACCGGTACAAGTAGTTGATATTTAAATGGATATGAGTACATGTACCCTAAAATAAGCGGGTACACTACCATTGTCATCCTCACTCTTGTAAGACAATGTTTATGTGAGACGAGTTGTGAATAGGTCGACTCATTATTAAAGTATGATCGTTATATATAGATAAAGTATATTATTGGATAGTTAAGTATTATAAAAGATGCATTAAAATATGATTTTAGAGTGTTATAGTAAAGTTCACTACCTAATAATTCATCATACTATATAACACATTAAAGTCATATTTTAGTGCATCATTTATCATATTTTAACTACCCAATAACATACTCCCTCCATCTCGCATTAACGTTGATGTTTGCTTTTTGCACGGAGATTAAGAGATATAATATTTTAATATGTAGTGAGGTGAGAGAAATAATATTTAATGTAAAGTGGGTAGTTGTATTAGTATTATGTGTAGGCCCTACATGGAATAATTAATTATTTTGTGTGGGCCCAAGTTGACAAAAAAAGAAATATAAACCTTAACGTATGACAACCCAAAATAAAAAATGTAAACCTTAACATAGGACGAAAGGATTATACTTTACCTATATTATAATCATCATACTTTAATATACGTTTACCCATCTTACAACCCAGTCTTTATAGGCTCTTTATGTTAGGGGTTTACCTGTTGGTTTTAAAGGATACTTCCGCTGTACAGCTAAGCCAGATAACCAATAGCAAGGAAATGCAACTTGAGGGGTACTTTATTGAGGAAATGCATGTTGGGATCGTCACACTAGCTGTAACTTCCAGAAAGCACTTTTTTAAGAAAGAATTGCTCGTAATAGGCTTAACTTTAAGCTGCTATCGTTCCGTTCGAATAAGTCAAGTCCCTTGGTCAGTTCGCGCAGGCCGAAAGGAGTAGTCGATGGACAACAGGTGAATATTCCTGTAAAAAAAGAAAAAAAAATATATAAATATTACTCATTCAGTCCACTGATAAGGTATTCATTTTTCTGTTTAGGTCGTTCACTTTAAAGGTATTCATTTTTAGCAAAAAGTACCCACACATGACCCACCACTTATCACTAATACAACTAACGATTTTATATAAAATAATAATACTACTTAATCCACATATAAAAAGCAAATGATTTCTTTATTGATGGACGAAGGAAGTATTTTTTAATTCCCTATGCATCGCACGGATAAAAATACTCCATGTCCCGCCACAAGAGTTACATTTTACTAATTGAGGAGTCCCGAATAGTTACATTTTCTTTTTTAGTAGATGAGACCCACATAAATCAATCATTTTATTTTCATGGGGTCAACACACAACACTAATACAACTACCCACTATACATTAAACTATTATATCTCTCAATTCACTACACATTAAAATACTATACTCCCTCCATCCCCTTGATATGTATCCATTTTTTCATTTTGGTTCGTCCCATTACAAAGTATCAATTTTCCTTTTTGGATTGATGTGACCCACAACCACTACACATGGCCCCACACTCAACACTAATACAACTACCAACTACATATTAAAATATTATTTCTCTCACCTTACTACACATTAAATTATTATACTCCTTAATCCACGTGCAAAAAGTAAACGAATACATTTCAAGGGAACGGAGGGAGAGTTTCTTAATTTCCGTGCAAACAACAAACGTAACTCTTTTTATGATTATGTGAATTTCATTATAGAATACAGAGAGTAGTATAAAGTATAGATGATTTGAGGAATTTAATTTATTTGAATTTGATTAATACAAGTTAAAAAATAGAAAACATCTTTGTAATATTACGGTGTTATGGCCCTATGGGGATGTTAATATTGTATAATATTATTATTTTTAAAATGTAGATATGTAGTGTGGCAAACGAAATTGAAGAGAAGCATAAATACCTCTGAGAGTGTAGTAACATTTTTAAAGAAAATTTATATGGGATCAAGAATAAGTAGGAAGTTCGAGAGATGATTTCCCACTGATTTGTTCCATCTTGTTAGATTAGATAGAAGGATTGAGTCTTATAAAAGCAGCTTTTATACCGAGCAAAAATGAATAGTCTGGCTTCCTTAAAATTCTGTTTCTTGGAATTAGTACGTGGTTCGAAAAATATATATAAAGCCAGGGTTGGAGCTAAACACATGATGTAACAAGCAATAACACCATCCACATAAAATTCTTTTATATATATATGAATGTATTTATATGATTTTAGTATATATGTAGGCAATTTACAGGCAATTTGTACAGTGTAGGGCTCATTGAACAAAATCTGTTGCCTTTAGTAAAGAAGACATAAAACCTTTGCTAGTTCAGACTTCAGTGGCTATGAACCGGCTTTCTTTGTCATGTGAGCCAATGAAGACATTACACGCAACCGACTCGCGATTTCAGTAAAAGACGGTCGTAGGGCTGGATTAGGAGCCCAACACTGCTCCATTAATCTTCGCCATTCAGGATCGCAGTAGCTCGGAATAGTTGGTCTTAAAGTGTTATTCACAATGCCTCCTGAAACCATGAATAATTCATTTTGAGCTGGGATTATGCATTGATTTAGCAAGGGTACTCAACATTTATCATAGATACGGATATGAAGAAACACATTGTTATACAACGAAACTTTAACTGAATCTTTGACGGTAGAGTAGTTTTCGAGCATCAACTTTATCAGACACCTGTCGGGGAGTTTTCTTTCGTATAAACTTTACCTCTTAAGACTCCTTAATATCATTAAAGGGCAGCTACAAACAATCAATACCTATTTTACTTAATTTGTAGAATATATGCTTTAAAACTCAATTCTACTGAATCATAAACTTTTACTCCGCTAAGCTTATTGAACTGATTTTCTTTTACTATTTACGGGATATGTGTAACATGAACCTCCCTCTGACATTTGTTTCCTTTTTACAATCTACAACTCTAATTGTGGAGGATATTTATTACAGATACAAAAACATGGTTTTTATTAGTACCTTGAGAAGTAGTCGTAATTCCAACCCATAAAACAATATTCAGTGATCTCAGGGATAGTTAGTTCTTTGAGATCTACCCCAAAATTTAAAAGATTTGTACCACCTTAATTTTAGTATCCAGGAAACATGGTGCTATCGTTTTTTCAAATACCAAGTAAACATGCATGGACAAATTAAACAATCATTGATTCATTAGGGGTGGATCATCAATCAGCAGAAACCACAAACTACAATCTATTACAGTAACTTAAAATAAATAATTTAAATTACTAACCTATGATTGCACCATAACGCATGTTGGCATAAGGCTCCTCCCCAGTGAGTATCTCCCACAAGACAATACCAAATGAAAATACATCCACCTGTTTGAGTGATTGGTATCAGTATCTTATATACAGTAAAAATCGAAAAAATAAAAATCATTCAACTGTTTTTCTGAAAAGGTAACAAAATTATAGTTTTTTTGTATGTTAAATGCCAATATATATATATATATATAATACTATAAAGTATAAATTACTAGAGATGAAGAAATTTGCATAAACCAAGAGATACTTCTGCATCCACAGAAAATAACATTATAAATATATACTCTCTATCTATTCAATTTTCTAGGGACACAGTCGTACAATGCAGCCTGACCTTCTCAGAAACTTTGTTGCTACTTCCATTCAGAAGCTCGGGAGCCATCCATGGAAGAGTTCCCCGGACTCCCCCTGAAACCAAGGTGTTCCTTCTTATTTTGGATAAACCAAAGTCCCCCACCTGATAAATTGCATTGCAATATTAAAATTCCGTGATATCATAAGCAAAATGAACATTAATAGATGCGTAGGAGAGTGCTGAAATCCCAATTCTAAGGTATTTAACATTCATCAGATCCGCGATATAGGAAGGTTAATTCTCAACTAGACAACCTTGCATATAGCTCTTGAAGGATCTTTCAAATTAACAAGCAAATTGTCACATTTCAAATCGAAGTGTACAATATTCTTTGAATGCAAATATTCCATTCCGAAAGCTGCATCCATGGCAATTAAAAGCCTCTTACGGCGATCAAGATGCCTGCAAATTTGCGTCAATAGATAAATGGCTATCAGAAATAAGGCAAAAAAAAAAAAAAGTTCAAAGAAATATTCATATTTCCTTGTGTATAGTTAACTACGCTAATCAAGGGCAAAGAGTACACTCAGTACAGTACTAATAAACCAGCTTCTCAGTCTCCCCATTATGTGGCAACAAGTTTACCAACCCATGAGTAAGGAATACCTATCCTTTCGAAGCAAAACATGTCTCAAAGAACCATCAACCATATATTCTGTAACTGTGGCCAATGTTCCCCCTGGTCCATCCTGTACAACACCATAAAATGCAACCACATTTGGGTGGTGAAGCTTTGAAAGAATATCAGCTTCCCTCCAAAATTCAACGGTCTGAAAATGAAAAGGTTGGAATGATGTTAATTACCATTCATCAAAGATCAAGGTGTGCTTATTTAAGCAAAAAGAAATAACTTCAGCACTTTGATATCCATTTCCTTTTAACTTGTTTATTACAATCTTTAAAGTATTGGTTATATAGAGAAAAAAATAGCATAGTGCCAAGTAATTGACAACTATTACCAGTCTCTCCTGTTCTGACTGGCGACCTGTGAAGCAACTCTTCTTTATTCGTTTAATTGCCACATCTGAGCCCCTCCATTTTCCATGGTACACAGTCCCAAATGTCCCAGACCCAAGCTCTCTCAGCTCCTCAAGATCTGCATTTTTAATGATCTGCAAATCAAAATAGCAGTCACATAACAATATTTGATTTCATCATACAAGTGCAACATTAAATCAAGTATATGACAGTCAACTCACTGAGTTGGGTAAACAAATAACAATTGCAAGTGAAAAAATCATTCCATGTCAAATTCCAAAATTGAATCCAAAATTAATTGCAAATTAGGTGGCTCTAAAACCACCTCAAATAATGATATACTAATTGTAAAAACTGAGATAAGTAAACATACCAAGAAAAATAATGGTAAATAACACCCACAGTAGACATAATATTCATTATAAAAAAATATCATAAGTGTAAGAATTCAACAAACCTGCAACGAAGATATATCAAAATCCACCAAAGAAGGATCTAGAGTAGGTAAGGAAATATTCCCCAATCCATCCTAGAATATAGGTAAAATAAAGGGTCATTCTTTGAAAAAAAAGAAAGAGGAAGTGTTCAATGCATTACATCAATTCCTTGAGAAAAGGCACCTCATATTCGGAGTTTTGAACTCTCATATTATCCATCAAATCATCATATTGTAAACCTTCACTGACTTTCACCGGAGATGCATTATATTCAGAAGGAAGGGATGAAGAAACAGCTTCATTACCACCAGGTAAATCATTTTGATTATCTTTACTATAATTCTCCAACACTCCGCCATGACCAGAAAGAATTTCGTCTCTTCTCATTGGAACAAAGTCATATGCTAAAGGAGTCTCCTCTTCAACTTTTGTCAGTCCAGATGAGAAAACAACATGGTCTTGATCAATAAGAGAAACATTCGTTCTTGCAAACTCGTTCCCCGCCAGTCTCCGAAAGAAAGACCAATGTTTAGGATCATGGTTCTCTATATTCACGCTCAAACCAGCGCCATCACTATGTAAAGGACCAAAATCAGATGCACTATCAGAATAAACAGCTTTTGAAAATATGTCGGAAAGAATATCACGTGGGAATCGGTCATCAATATCAATAAGAATATCTCCTTGCTTGGTCATAGGAACACCAATGGTGGGTTCTTCCCCAATAGCAGTACATGAAGAAGGTTGTGGATGCTCATGGATGTCACTAGCAATGGACTGATAGTCAACCCCATCACCACAATTTGCTTTAGAATCTTCGGACTGTTCTACCAAATCTTCATGGCTGACAGCAAGGTGCTTCAACCCAGATTCCGCCTCCGCCTTTTGAACATCACTTACATGTGTAGTATCTTTAACTTCAAAAGGGTCTGTCTGCTTCAATTGTTGGATTTTAGTAAAGCCGTTATCAACATATTCAGGCTCCTGGGTGGAACTAATTACCGTAGAATTTGACAGTTCACTAATAATGTCTGCATTCTTATTCTGCATGTTCTCGGCAGATGCTGTAATGAAATTCTTCTGGGTGGCATCAGTCTGTGACTGATTAACCAGAAACAAAGAACTGTGTGCATCATCTGACTTTGATATTCTACCAAGCAAATCTGCCTGCTCCCGGGGAATCCACTCAGAATGGAAGACCCTCTGATCAGGAATAGAGGACTCAAAGTAACTTAAATCATTAGGATCAGGTTCTGAGATGATGGATTCAGGAGCTGGAACATCACCAGAGTTGGCATATTCATAGCCACTAAATGTAGCAGGCTTAGAAGAAGTAACAGCTAGAGTTTCAGAAACCTGGTCAGGTTCCACTGGATTTTCCTTGACCTTTGCAGCGTTCAGTGAAAATTCTCTATCCATTTTAGTGACCAAAACTGATGACTCTTTAACAGGAGAACTAGCTTTAGTTTTATCACTGTGTACCTGTGAAGGAACATAGTGTTCATTTGAAATCATTTGTTTACTTTCACTTTCTATTGGATTTAAGCCATCAAGTTTCAGTTTAGCCTCCTTTTCTTCAGGTTCTGCGCCCAGTGTTGCTAAGCTATCTAGAGACTTTCCTTCAAGACCTTTTTGTTCAGAAACAGGTACATGAGAAGATGGTGGCATAGCAGTTTCAGAAGAAATGTAATATGGAGAGTGAACAGTATTACCCAATTGTGGAGGATCTTGTTGTTTTTCTTGATTGTGGTTGACTGTCTCACCATGATAAAAGTGCAAACCAGTTTCATAAGCTTCAGAGGAAGTTGGTACAATTGAACTGGAAGGTCCAAATACAGTTGAAGGGACCACTGAACCTGCTAAATCCACATCAACAGCCCCAACAAAATCAGTGGCAGCCCTAAATGCATCTCCATCCACGTTCAATGAGTCTAACTCATTCAAATTGTTTCCCGAAGTGCTTGCTATGCCAAATAGAGTAGATCCTTTATGAGATCTAATGTCCATGCCATTGACAGCAACAACATATTTCATGTCTGAATCACATTCAGAAGTGGCCAGACTGGAATGAGCATCATTCAAATCCCCAGGAGAGAACAGAAACATCCGAAGTTTTTTTGATCCTTCACCGTCCTCCAGAACGTTACACTCTTCCATCATGTTCAATAAATCCTCATCACTCGATACAGAAACCAAAGCATCAAGATCCTCCCCAGGAAGCTGATATTTTATAGCACATGTTTCATCATAAATTTCAGTCACCCTCTCCAATAATTCCCTCCATGCAATGTCTTTACTTATTCGAATGATGCGTGTTTCCCCACCAACATATCTGAGCTTTCCATCACTTGGACGAGGCAACACTCTTCCACCGAAGCTGCAGAGAATCTTAAGCTTGGTTGATGAGCCATGAGACGTCCCAGATGAGGTATTCATACTTTTGTGATGGTGGTTGTGATCTGAAAAAGCATGTGGCACTGAACGCATTGATTGTAAAGAAGCATTATTTCCCTTATCCTCTTGCACAGATGAATTCTTTCGTTCAAATTCTCTGAAATATTTTTCAGCTGGGACAATCATAGAGATATCCAAGCCACTCTCAGAACCAGTATTACTAATACCCGAAATTCCTTTTACCCTAGAACCAGGCACGTGACTGGAATCCCCAGGTATATTTGGAATGATTTTCTTGGGATTGACTCGGTCACGCATAAATTCAAGAGCGAACTCCTCACCAGTCTGTATAGAGTAATTAAGTACCGGTTTAACTTCTGAATAAGTAATCTCTGCAGATCTCAGACTTGCATTTGCATGAGCTGAAGGATCTCTTCCAAGCATTTGTGATTCATGGTCTTGGTTCCCGTGTTGTGATGAATGAAATTGAGCCAGATTATGATTAGTTGACTTTTCCATATTCAAATTACAGAATTTCTCCTCTTCCGAGTATAATGGCCAATGACACAATCTTGAGATTAACTCAATAATTCCGGATAGCAACAGAATGTTCAGCACAAAGTGAATACTCTGTCTGAAAACCAATTCATTGATATATAGGTGATACATAAAGTTAGAAGCTTAGGAGCTTTTTCTGCCTCGGAGGGAGACACCATTAACCTTCAGTGAGGTCTCTGAACCAAACACACAGTCAACAAAGATAAATTACTAATTATTATAGCTGAACATTAAGAAATTTTTACGGAGCCATATCACAATAACATTACATTTATGCTTCAGTAACAACTTCGGAGGCGGGAGGTATTCCAAATACAGGATTTCTAACATTAATGACCACAAAATCAGATGATTATAAATAAAGTGATAATTCTACCGAAAATAAAAATACATAGGCCATGTTAGTAAGGACTCGAATGGCATCTGTATGCTCTGTGGTAGTGAAGAGGACTCGAAATTTACTACGCCATTGGAAATATTGACATTGAAAACTGAACCATCCACAAACAAGGACATTATCAAAAATTAGTTCTCCTTCAACAAATAACATTACTATACTAATTCTTTTACACGAAGGCCTCTCTCATTTCTTCTCTTTTTAGCAGCTCCATTATATGTGCGAGTACAGGCTCCAATAGTTAAGCACAAGACGATTAAACAAAGGAAAGAAAATACTAGAAAACGACTACATGCAAATTTATCCCCAGAAAAATCAATTACCCTTAGATACTATTAAAAATAAACGCAACCCACAGAACCCTAATTTCTTAACTGATCACACAAACAAAAAGGAAATTACTGAACGCCGCAAATTCCATCCCAATTAGACACGTAATTAGGTAGATCGAATCAGTGTGGATCACATTCTCAGTAAAATTTACCTCAACGCAGCGTGAGAAAGCTCAACAAGTCGACAAACGCCGCCATTGCCGCGACTCCATTTCCGAAAGGAAAAAGGAAATGAGGTTGCGAAATTCGAAAAACAGAGGGAGAATTTAAGAGGAAGCAATGGTAAAATAAAAAGGGGGATGGTGTGTCGTCGTTTTCGAGAGAATTGCAGTAGTTCATCAGAAGCAAGAGACTGAGGGCTCTCTCGCTCTGTGATCACGCACAGCAAGACAGTGGGTACATTGCATTTTGGTTCTTGAGTTGCAGAACATATATTCAGTAATTAATTAAATTCGTAATTAAATTAGGAAATGGTCGTTGACTCTTAAAATCAGGATAACAAGTCCAAATGACTTTTCTTACATGCTAAGATAAGATTTAGGATTTAAGATTTCAGCCGAAGATTTAGTAAACCTATTTCTTTAATATGACTTGGACATCGGTAATTTTAGAAATTTGTGGGTTGAGTATTGTTTTGTATTTAGTCACTGTTCTAATTCTCTATATCATTGTGATATATCTTCACTTTATTGGATAGATAACAGGTAAGAGAATATATATATATATATATATATATATATATATATATATATATATATATATATCATGAAAAGAAAAGTTTAAACCGTATAAGCAAATATTGAATTTTTTCTACGTGTCAATCATATGACGCGTGACACAGAAGATTACGTACAAAAATGGTACATAAAATCTGATGTGGTTTACCCAATGTTGTGTCTTGTTTGTGTTATGTAACTATAACTATTTGGTAAATTTTCCATTACATTTGGATACACAAATTCATATACGTGTACATATATTCAAAATATATACATTTATTAATAAAAATATATACACTAATTAATAAAAACTTATGCTAAATTCCAAGTTTTTTTAAAGTTGTACCCTTTAATATTAAATGTTATACTCTTTTGTATAAGAACTTATGTTCCTTGACTATACGAGGAAAAAACTTAAATTTTTTTAATCAAACATATATATTATTCAAATTTCAGTCGATCTTTTCAATTAAAACATTATATTCTTATTTATTAAAGAGTATATTCTTTAAAGATAATGTTATATCCCTGTACACCTCGTGCATTCAGGGATACACGTGACCAGCTCAAAAACTTATACAGTTTGTTAGCAATTTTTTAAAAGAATTTTTTGTTAGTTTTTTTTTTAATAAAAAGCTGAATATAATAGAGTAATGCTTTTCTTAAAAAACACATAAGATGTATTATTGAATAAAATTAATACAGATATAAGTGCTAGCTAAGTGTACGAGACATCAACCCTAAATATTATCAGAATTTCCAAGACAAGTAGATTAAAAATATTATAATTAGTAGGAATAGGTGTAATTTGTAATTTTAGTTTAAATTGATGTCAAATTATGTAATAATACTCATGAGCCACTGATTGTCGCTATTTCTACCTAAATTTTAGTGTCTTTTTATGTATATTTTCGTATTATTTTATCCGTTTTGTATAGCTTTTGGTAGTGTTTATTGTTCATATGTATATTTTGAGCTATAAATGTAAATGTGTGAAAATGAACTTAAATATGTTTGAAACAGATGAAAAACGAAGTCGGGAGCCGAAACTTGAAGAAAAGCTCGAGTCGAGCTCAGTCACACAGGTCAATGTCGAGTCCATGCAAATGTCGTCTGCCAACACCTGAAACATGTACACGGCCTCTCATGTTTGTCGAGTCCAGTGCACAAGTCAAGCTCCATCAAGCCTAGGAAACTGTCGAGAAATCAGCAGCGGCTCGCGTCTAGTTCTCTATAATTCAGGAAGTTAAATGAGCGACTATTCTAGAAGGTTTTTGGGGGTATAAATACATAATTAGCGTTATTTGGACAAGAAAATTCATAATTGGGAGCAATACACCTATTCAACGCCTTAGAACACGCACATGTCTGATGAGAGTGATAATTCACGTGTTTTGAGCTCTGATTTGTGAAAATTGAGTACGATTTTGGCGATTACCAAGGTAAGTTGGTTCGTTTTTTGGAAATCCACGAATCAGAGGCTACTGAGGCTATTTGAGCATATTTATGTAGAAAAACAGGTTAGAAGCGCTCAGAATTGGAAAATACGAAGTTCAAGATGCCGATCGACCTCAGGAGGTGCCGCTCGACCTAGATCTTTTGGTCGAGCGAGGGCAGATCTGGTCGAGCGAGGGTCTGTAAAAAGTTTCAGCGAATAGAGAGGCCGCTCTACCACCGCTCGACCTGGCCAAGATCCGCTCGACCTCGCCAGTTTGGTCGAGCGGGGACACGCATTGCTATTTTTGGTAATTCCGACCCTCCTGCGTGTGAATTGACGTATTCTCCAAGAAAAAGCCCAGTAAAGGTCCATGAGGAGAGTTTACAAGTATAAAAAGAGGTACCGATCACATCAAGAGGAGAGTTAGATTCCACATCCATCCTACATCACATCCAAACCCTAACTCCATCTGACGGAGCTGTAGAGAGAGATTCGTACAGCGAATCAAGTAAGAACCAAGTGAAGATTCAAGACGGAGCGAGAAGCGACGGTGCCCATATCTAGGGTTTACTTTGCAACTGAATCTTTCTTGTAATTTTCAAGACTATGGGTAAGATCTATCCTACTACCATGAATGTTCTTTCAAACGTCATGGGCTAGAATCGCTTTGGTAGTTTTAGGGTTATGAATATTTTTATCTAGTTAATTGAACTTCCGTATGTATACTCCATACAACACTACTTGTGGATTTATTTTATATAAGACTATGTTTTTTAATTCATACTCAGAGTTGTTTTGTGCATCATTAACTGTTATGTAGAGTGAATACATATCTTGGTTATTGATTGAATGTGTTCACTGTTGAGCAGGATTCCATGTTATGATTCTAAGTGAGTGTACTTTGAAGCTTCATTAGAACTATCTTATATGAATACTTGTTAATTGAATTGAATTCGGGTTAGTAAGTAGGATAAAGAGGATATTTATATAGTACCTATAAAGGGAGATCATATCGGGTTAGAGTACTTAGTGTACGAGAAATAATTGATACTGATAGTTCCTAGAAAAGGGGGTATAATTATATCTCTTGCTCCAAGGGAATTCACACGTGTTACACGCTTATCTGCTTGTGTCTATAGAGTAGATTCGCATAGTTTAGTGATACGTCCATAGTCTACAAGGCAGAGTCGGACATTGACTGACGGAAGGGAGATTAATTAGTGAAACTTGATAGCCCAAAGAGCTACCTATCTTCTCACTTGAGCAACTCTCGTTTATCTCTACTGTCTCTATTTTATTTGCTATTTTACTATATGTTCATTAGTTTAATCAATATTTTCACTACAATTACCAACAATAGTTTCTTTAGATTAGATAATAATAAATTGATAACAATCTGTCATTTGGGTTCAATAATATAACTTGGTCGCTTATCTAAACTACGATAGATATCCTTTATATTTGGTGATTAAAATTGTGTGTTAAGAAAACGCCCATCAAGTTTCTCGCGCCGTTGCCGGGGACGGTTGGCCTTATCAATTTTTTTTTATTTATTTTTATTTGAAACTATTCTATTCTTGTTAAAATTTTCTAACACTTATTTTTCTTAGGTGTATGCTCACTAGATCAAAGGTAGGAGATTTAGAACCTTATAATCCGGAGATTGGAGCATCGTCGAGGAAGAAAAAGAAGAACAACAACAAGAACAAAAATGTGGAACCAACTGAAGATCTTAATCTAGGAGTTGAAGATGGAGTGCTGAACCCGGAAGCGATTGAAGCTGCAACCGTAGATAATTTGGAAGCAGAAACAGTCAACATGGCAGTAAATCTGAATAATCTTGCAATCCGTAAAGTCTTTAAGAACAACGGAGGATGCAATGCGGGGTTGTTAGGAGCAAGGGGGGCCAGAGCTTATTTTAATCTTCACCCTGCTCTGATCAGCATAATTGAAAGTAGTTCCTTCTCTAGGGGAACCTTTGAAGATCCTCAACAACATTTAAATAAGTTCCTTGGTTATGCAAGTACACAAAAGGATGCAGGAACTCGTGAATATGCGAGGAGAATCATCTTGTTTAAGTTCTCACTTATTGAAAGGGCGAGAGATTGGTACGATACTCTAAATGCTACTGAATGCGATACCTGGGAGAAATTGAAATTCTTGGAGCGATACATGCCACCTTCAAAGGTGTTTAAGATGAAACAAGAAATAAATCAATTTGCTATCGGTGGTAATGAGAAGTTTCATGAGGCTTGGGATAGATTCAAGGACATGCTTCGAAAGTGTCCACTGCATGGGCTTTCTAAATCTCAATACATCCGTATTTTCTACAATAGATTGGACTGCAATTCTCGAGTGTTACTTGATGCTTTTTCTAATGGAGCATTACTTACAAAGTCATCCGTAGAGACCGAAAAGCTCTTTGAGGATATTTCGAAGAATTTAAGAGATTGTCCAACTGATAGAGTAAGAGGCATATATGTTCTTGGAAAAGTAGCGCAGGTTGAGCACACAATGGTTAAGTCAAGCAGAGATGATGAGATAGTCTCGAGCTTGGCAAATATCAACAAGTTACTTGAGTCTCAACAAAAGTAGATTACTGATATAGCGCAACGAAAACCAATTTTGTAGCAAGATGCTTGTTATGAAGGAGCTATCCAAGAGGAAGTAGAAGAAGTAAACTATGTTATGGGTCAAAGTGTTCAAGGAACTAGGTTTCAACATCAAGGAAACTGGAATTACCAAGGGAACTACAACAATCGTGGTCCCCCGAGTAATTATCAACAACCAAGGAGGCCAGAGTTATCATGGAGCAATCCGAATGCAGCAGTACAATCTCCTATTGGTGTTGATCCGGGTGCTAAGGTCGAAGAAGGAAAACCTGGTCTAGAGAATACCGTGAACCAATATATGGCTAGGAATGATGCAAGGGTGGATCGGTTGGAACTAAAGATTAACTCAAATTATGAGGAATTATCAAAGCAGATGAAAGACCTTACATTACTGATAGGAGAGATGGCGGGAAATATGAACAAGCTGTCGCAAACAGTTGAGAAAGGTAAATTTCCTTCTCAAAGCATCACAAACCCAAAATCTTGTAACGCCATCACTTTGAGGTCAGAAACGCAGTATGAAGGTCCAATATAACCAGTAGCAGAAAATGGAGAGGTCGTGTTCCTGCTCGACCAGCGCTCGACCAAGACATTTGGTCGAGCTGAGGTCGAGCGGCATTCTGAAGACCGAAGATGTCAAGGCAAGAGTACAGACATCCCACTCGACCAAAATACTTCCACTCGATCAGACTTATTTGGTCGAGCTAAGGTCGAGCAGACTACTGTACACTTGAACAGCCAAAACCAGATTATAGGTACCTCGCTCGACTAATACCAGACCACTCGACCAAACCTTTCAGGTCGAGCAGAGGTTGAGCAAAGCCCTATATCGCTAACTTCCGTATAGGACGTTACATCTGTAGTTCAGAATACTTCAGTACCTTTAAAAGAGCATAATACTGAGATGATTGTTGAAAAGAAGTGGGAAAGAGCTAATAGATTAAGAGCCGAGAAGAATAAAGTGGAGAAGGTTGAACGTGATGATTGGGGAATTCCTAAGAAAAAGATACCTCCTCCATTTCCTTTCAGGATAGTTAAGAAGGGATTGGAAGAAAATTTCAAGAGGTTTTCGGATATCATGTACAAAATAAGCTGGAACTTTCCTTTTTCTGAAGCAATCATGGAAATGCCATACTACGCCCGATTTTTGAAGGATATCATATTGAAAAAGAGGAGCTTGAATGGAGTTGAAACTGTTAATCTATTTAAGAATTGCAGTTCGATCATTCAGAGAAAGATGCCTGCAAAGTTGAAGGATCCGGGAAGCTTCACTATTCTATGTGAAATCGGAAAGGGGACATCACGAAAAGCTTTATGCGATCTTGGTGCAAGCATTAACTTGATGCCCTTATCTATATTTAAGAGGCTGAGTTTGGGGGAGCTTACTCCCACAACTGTAGCTCTACAATTAGCAGATAGGTCTATGACTTTTCCAAAGGGGATGATAAAAGATGTACTTGTAAAAGTAGAGAAGCTTGTCTTTCCTGTGGATTTTCTTGTGTTAGAGATGGAAAATGACAAGGATAATGTCCCTCTTATCTTAAGGAGGCCATTTCTTGCCACAGCTGGTGCTATGATCGATGTTAAAAAGGGGGAGCTTATACTTCGTATGGATAATGAAGAGGTTTTGTTCAACCTTGACAAAGCAATGAAGATGCCTATGGAGACACAATGTTACAGCATTGATGTGGTGGAGGAGATTGTGAAAGAAGACATATCCTTGATCCTTTCAAAGGATCCTTTAGAGATATGCTTAGCAGAATCTCTTACTTTTCCTACTACGGAGCTAGATGAGCTCTCCAACGAGGTATGTATTGAATTTCTTGAAAACTTGCTTGCTTTGGGTGATGACAGATATGAACTGAAAAGAACCAAGATAGAAGAAGTGAAGTGGACTAGGCAATACCTACCTTTGGATAGAGAAAGTACACCAAAAGAAGAAAAGAAGGATGAGTTGAAACCACTACCGGAGCACCTGAAGTATGCCTACTTAGGCGACAATGAAACATATCCGGTAATTGTATCTTCTTCTTCTTTAACTGATGACCAACTTAAAGAGTTGTTAGATATGTTTAGGAAGTATGTCTGCTATTGGATGGTCTCTTGATGATTTGAAAGGTATTAGTCCATCGTATTGCATGCATAAGATAAGGTTGCTAGATGAAGCTAAGGATGTATTCAGAATCAGTGGAGGGTAAACCCCGCGATTTAAGAAGTGATTAGGAAGCAAATCCTAACATGGTTAGATGCAAGACTTATTTACCCAATTAGTGATAGTCCCCATGTGAGTCCATTGCATGTAGTAGCTAAAAAAGGGGCATGACTATTGTAAAAGCCGAAGATGGTGAGACTTTAGCCACTAGGATTCCTACGGGATGGCGTGTGTATACTGATTACAGGAAATTGAATAAAAATACATGCAAAGACCATTTCCCTCTTTCTTTCATGGATCAAATGCTTGACCGTCTAGCAGGGTATGAGTTTTATTGTTTCTTGGATGGATATTCAGGTTATAATCAAATAATGATTGCACCCGAGGATCAGGAAAAGACCACTTTTACTTGCCCATATGGAACCTTTGCTTTTAGAAAGATGCCTTTTGGATTGTGCAATGCACCTGCTATATTTCAGCGCTGCATGATGGCCATATTTGATAGGTTGATAGAGAAAATCATGGAGGTGTTTATGGATGATTTTTCTGTGTTTGGGTCCTCTTTTGATATTTGTTTGTCTAACCTATCTACTGTTTTGAAGAGATGTCAAGAAACTAATCCTGTCTTGAATTGGGAGAAGTGCCACTTCATGGTGAGAGATGGGATTGTTCTTGGACACCATACATCGGCTAAAGGATTTCAGGTGGATAGAGCAAAGGTGGTGGCGATTGAGAAGCTTCCACCACCTACT
Organism: Pogostemon cablin; assembly: GCA_023678885.1. Classification (NCBI taxonomy): domain Eukaryota; kingdom Viridiplantae; phylum Streptophyta; class Magnoliopsida; order Lamiales; family Lamiaceae; genus Pogostemon; species Pogostemon cablin. The sequence goes on from CM042973.1 coordinate 21,464,146, forward strand.
AATGAAAAGGGAGTGTGGTCCTTCCTTGGCCATGCAGGATTTTATAGGAGATTTATCAAAGACTTCTCAAAATACTCCAATCCCTTATCTCACTTACTTGAAAAGGATGTTCCTTTTGTTTTTGATGATGAATGTCTAACATCTTTTCAGATTTTGAAAGAGGCACTTATTACTGCACCTATCTTGATCACACCGGATTAAACTCATCCGTTTGTACTTATGTGTGATGCAAGTGATTTAGCACTTGGAGTGGTGCTCGGGTAGTTGATAGAAAAGAAGTTCTGCGCCATCTACTATTCGAGTAAGACTTTTGATGCATCACAAAAGAATTACACTGTAACTGAAAAGGAGTTTCTAGCTTTTATGTATGCATTCAACAAGTTCCGACATTATTTGGTTGGCATGAAGACTGTAGTATACACGGATCATTCTGCGATCCGGTATTTGATAAAGAAGAATGATGCTAAGCCAAGGATTATCCCATGGATTCTTCTTCTGCAAGAGTTTGATATGGAGATCCAGGATAAGAAAGGAACGGAAAATGCTTTGGTGGATCACCTATCAAGGTTAGAAACAAGGGAGCATTGTGATGAGCCATTTGAATACATAGATGAGATGTTCCCGGATGAGAAGATCATGGCAGTGTTTGCTGAAGGAGCGGAGAAAGCTTGTGTCGTAGCTGCTCAAGGAATGGAACCATGGTATGCGGATTATGTCAATTACATAGCCGTAGGAGAAATTCTGAAAGATCTCAATAGGTATCAACTTGCCAAAATTCAAGATAGATGTTGAGACTTTCATATGGTATGATCCATTCATCTACAAAATTTGTATGGATTCTATCATCCGTAGGTGTATGCCTGAGATGGAGATGGAGATGGAGAGTGTTCTTGACTTTTGCTATGCACAACCTAACGGGGGGCATTTCGGAGCCCAAAAGACTACGGCTAAGGTACTTCAATCTACTTTATATTTACCTACCTTGTTTAAAGATTGTGAATCCTATATAGCAACGTGCGATAGATGTCAACGCATGGGTAACATAAGCAAGAGGGATGAGATGCCACTTTGGCCAAGCATTATGGTAGAGATTTTTGATGTATGGAGAATTGATTTTATGGGGCCGTTTCTCCCATCTAATGGATTCCTATACATTTTTCTTGTCGTTGATTATTTTTCTAAGTGGGTAGAGGCTATTTCCACTCGCATGAAAGATGAAAAAACGGTTTTGTCATTCATGAAGAAACACATTTTTGCCCACTATGGAGTTCCTAGAGCACTTGTGAGTGATGGAGGTTCCCACTTTGTCAATAAGCTTATTGAAAGAGTTCTTAAGGAGTATGGTGTAAAGCATAGGGTTACTACACCCTATCATCCTCAAGCGAATGGGCAAGCGGAAGTTTCTAACCGACAAGTGAAATAAATCTTAGAGAAGGTGATCGGGACCAATAGGAAAGATTAGGCTATGTAACTCGATGATGTCTTATGGGGGTTCTGAACTTCATATAAGACTATGCTAGGAATGTCACCTTATCAAATCATCTATGGAAAACTGTGCCACTTACCCGTAGAGATTCAACATAGGTCTTTTTGGGCAGTGAAAAGTTTGAACTTATCCATTAAGGAGGTTAAGGACTTAAGGTTGACTCACATCAATCAATTGGATGAGTTTAGAAGTCAAGCTTTTAAGAACTCGGTGATCTATAAGGAGAGAATGAAGAAATGGCATGATTCAAATATCACTTTTAAGGAGTCCAAGGAAGGAGATGAGGTACTACTCTTTAACTCTCGATTGAAGCTTTTTACAAAAAATTGAAATCGAAGTGGACGGGACTGTTCATCATATATAGAGCCTGCGGAGGGGGAGTTTTGAGATCATGGATAAAGACGGAGACATTATAGCGGCGAATGGGCATCGATTGAAGCACTTTAAGTCGTCGGATGATGCTTGCATTGTCTTTGAAGATACCTTGCATTAAAATAGTACCGTCGTGACTCTCCGACGTTAAACATGAGCGCCTGTTGGGGGCTTACCCTTCTGTTTATTGTTTTACTTATTTCGTGTGCGTAATAAATTTTTATATTTGCAGTGCTAACTAATCGGCAATTACATCTCTTTGCAAACTTAGTTTTGACTTTGTTTCTACTAAGTTTGGGGGGGGTGTGATGTTCTTACCTCATTGCAGCACCAAGATTATAATCTTTTCTTAGTAACGTCTGTTAAGGGAGTTGATTTTTTACGCTATATTGAAACTTTTACCGGTTTTGATGTGCCGATTTTTTGGCAATTTGCCTAGTGTTCAATGGTGTATTTATTTTTATAAGTGTGAGCGGAGATATATACTTAATTTTTAGAGTCTAATAAGTGATTCTCTAGCTATTGTTTTGGTTTCATATGAGGATTATTGTTGTTTCTGAGTCTGAGTTTTGCAGGGGATGAAGAAATCACGAGAATGCAGAGAGTCGGAGTGCCGCTCGACCAGAAATTGAACCGCTCGACCAAGTCAACAAGATCGAGTAGTGGTTGAGCGAAGCACTGTAAGGCGGATTCTGAAATTTTCTGATTACAGAGGTCCCGCTCGACCTAAAGGGTTCCGCTGGACTAGAATATTTAGTCGAGCAAGAGGTTGAGCGGAGTACAGAGATGAGATCAGCTTATAGAGTCGCCGCTCGACCATTCCAAGGATTGCTCGACTTAACCGCTCGACCAGAGTGGAGGGGCAGAATTGCAAATTTAAGGTCAATTTCCGCACTGCTTGACCATTTTATCACCACCTTCTCTCGAGCAACCATCCGAAACGGTAAGATTTTCACTCCAGTCACTTAAAACACTTTTTCTTCACCCAAACTACACAAATTCCACTTCAATTTTGGGAGATTCAAGCCAAATTTGGATTTTTCTTCTCAACTTTGAATTTTCGTTCTTCGTCACTTCTACGCACCTATGGCCGGAGATAAAGGTATATTTTTTCAAATCCTACCCTTGAATTGGATTGCACCTTGATTAGTTGGAATGGGTAAGTTGATTAAGCATGCTTTTGGTTTGAATTATGATATGAAATTGGGTGTTTTTGTTGAAATTTTATATGAGTTGCATGAGTTCAATATATGTTGGATTGATGAAATTTTGTGAAATTGATGATGCATATGTCACGGGCTTGAGTTTAATTGACTAGTTTTTGTATGGCTCATTGATTTTGAGTGACGTTAGTGATGAATTTGAAGTGTGAAATAGTGTACATGCTTAGGATTGAGTTGGAAATTTTGAAATTCTTTTTGGAAATCTTAGTTAAGCATGAGGGTATGTTGACTCTTTGTTGATACTTAGAGACTTATAATGTTGATTTTCCATGATTTCATGTGTCAAGTTGATCGTATTATGGGTTAAGCATATGAGATTGTAGAGGAATTGAGTTTAAATTGTTGAGCATACGATTTGAAGTCTTGAGTAGGATCTATGTGATAATAAGTCCTAAGATTGGTATCCTTGTTTCTTATCTATGTTTTGCATTGAAATATAATTCTTATAGGAAAAGGCATTGCTTCTTGTTCGAAGAGGAAGGATAGTGGAAAACCAAAGAGAGGAGAATTAGGAAAAAAAAGTAAGAAAGATGGGAAGATGCCATCGGATTTTGGGCTAAAAATACCGGATTAGGATGAGAAGAAAGAGCTTTGGGGAGTGATTTCAAGGAAGATTGCTCGAACTCGATACCAAGATGATGAAGCCGATAGAGATGCACAATATCAATGATATCAGATGAATGTTTAACCAAGTGGGAATCAGTGGATTCATGAATTTGAAGAGGGAGACATACTTCCACATTACAGTAGAGATGCTATGTACTCTCGAGGTGATTTGGGAGAATTATATCTTCCTACATCGGCATGGTTTCGACTAGGAGGTGAGCTGAGATATTTATATGCTAGTGAGTTTAACAGGATATTTGGATGCCCGGAGGATGTACCTACATATGAGGACGAAGGCTTTGTTGCTGATGAGTTCTGGAGATCGATCACGGGTTTGCAAGGGGCTTATGATCCACAGTGGTCGAGGGCTACTTTTATTCAAAATTCGGTGATGGCGTACATAGATAGAATCCTAGAAAACACCATCTTTGCCTGAGCTGAGGGCGGGTGTATTCCGAGAGGAGAGCTATAGGTCCTTTGGTGTATGATGAATAGGGTCCATTTCAACCTGGGGGCTTATGTTTTGCAGCAGCTGTACTGGTTTACTACTCACACGTTTCAAAAGGTGAATATTGGAGGCTTGATCATACCATTAGCCGAGCATTACAATGTGAATTTATCTAGACATCGGCCAGTGGTTGGTGAGCCAAATTTGATTCTTTTAGCATGTGTGAGGATGAACTTGGCTCGACATGAAGACGGAGTATGGATTTTCATCCGAGGGATGAATATGATTTTATTCAATATCCCCTTCTCTCATTGACCTTACTACGGTTCAAGTCAATGCAAATTTATTGATAAACACTCCTCCCCATATCGCGATCTCCACTCCTTGTTGTGCTAATGGAGATTGGCGTACTTTGCAAGATATGCACCTTGAAGGTGTGTATCTTGATTTGGATATGATTCTAGTGGGAGAGCCGGAGTAGTATGAGAAGGACAAGCCATTTCAGCAGCAGCAACAGCCACAGCCACCGTTTGAGCATCCAATACCTGAGGTACATATGGAGATGCCTCACGATATTTCGGAGATGGGTATTCCTCTGATGCAGCCACCATCACCGCAGCAGCCACAGCAGTATGATTTCTGGCAAGCTTAGGATCGCTTTTATAGAGAGCAATTCATGATGATGAATGAGCACTTTGCCGCTTTGAACACAAATTAGTAGGAGACAAATCGCCAACTTGCCTTGGAGAATGCAAATTATGCTGCGCTCAACTTGAGGTATGAAGCTATGGATAGACGGATGAGAGAGATGCAAGCAAACTATCGTGAGGATGATAGGAAGCTTTGGGTTCTTTAGAGGGATTTTGACTTATGGCGTATGGATGATAGCGATGATGATGATGCTCTGGAGGAGAAGAGTGCGCCAGGTTTTTCTTTTTCTGATTCTTCTCATCTCCCTTCTATTTTTCACTTTACAGGTTAGGGTCTTATTGGTGGTTGATTTTGGTTTATGAGATTTATGCGTGAGTGGTATGTACCATATTGATGATATTGTGGAGATTGATGGTGTTGATGGATATTTGTGTACTTGATGATGATTAATGGATTGATATTGACTTTTTGGTATGCGTGTGCGATATACTTATGATATATGTTGATTCTTTTGAAAAGAGGCATGTATTGTTTGTTATTACTTGCAGTTTATGTGGGAATTGAAATTGATTACATGCTTTGAAGAGTGCTTAGGGAATCTATAACCCATCTGAGAATTTGAGCCTTTTCAAATCATGCTACACTTAAGCATGATAGTTTATTCTTGAGAGAATCGTTCATACAATTGTATTCAAGAACTTGGCTTGGAGTCTTGTTTGAAATTCATGATTGATAGATACTAGGAAATGATCTTAGGCCATTATTGATAATTGAGCCACTTAGCCAAAAGTTATCATACCTTAATGTGTGTATCATTGGAAGCCCTGTTGAGCCCTTAAAAGCTTTTTCTTTGGCAAGCCGGTAATGTAAGCCTTTATTACATTTACTTTAGCTTTAAAATACCCTATTTACTAGTAGAGAGTTGAGGTGAATATAATTGCTAAGTGATGACATTGAAGAAAGAAAGGAAGGAAAATTGTGCTAGTGATGAATGAAGAAAGATTGCGGTTAAATCATGTCTAGGGATTGTGCCTAAAACCGGCACCACGATTTCTTAGAAGGGTAGTGCCTGAAATTGGTACCCTTATACTTGCAAATATAAGAAGATGTTGATTCCAAGGAAAAGGAGAAATTAATGAATAGCAAGAATCATGAGAATAATGGTTGAGCGAAGAAATAAAACTATTTGATGAAAAGCAAAACTCCAAGGTGATTCTCTACTAGTGAATTAAGTCACTTTATCTAAATTTCCCAACCTTTACCAAAGAGCCAACATTACAACTCATATGACAAGTCCTTTGTGGTCTTAGTATTGAATTAGTTATGAATTGATTTTTTAGACCTTTGCCAAGCTTATGGTTACGCAAATGTATGAATTGACTATGAGCGTATATACTAACCTTGAAGTGTACATCTTTTACACTTGAGCGCGAGAGTAAATACTTATCTAGTGAGCTAGATGACTTATCACTCATAGAAGTATTGTGATTGATTGATGTTCTTACATAGAAAAAAGGTATGATGACTGCATGTTTTGATTTGATGAATTACATGTATTATTGAAGTTGTGCATATATGAGGATCTTGTGAATCAGACTCTCTTGTCTTTGTTTTGATTTCCGTTGCCTCGGGATGAGCAACATGTAAGTTTGGGAGTTTGATGAGAGTGATAATTCACGTATTTTAAGCTCTAATTTGTGTGAAAATTGAGTACGATTTGGGCGATTACCAAGGTAAATTGGTAAATTTTTGGGAAATCCACAAATCAGAGGCTACTGAGGCTATTTGAGCATATTTATGTAGAAAAATAGGTCACAAGTGCTCAGAATTAGAAAACACGAAGTTCGAGATGCCGCTCGACCTCAGGAGGTGCCGCTCGACCTAGATCTTTTGGTCGAGCAAGGGCAGATCTGGTCGAGCGAGGGTCTGTATAGAGTTTCAGCGAACAGAAAGGCCACTCGACCTGGCCAAGATCCGCTCGACCTCACCAGTTCGGTCGAGCAGGGACACGTGGTGCTATTTTTGGTAATTCCGACCCTCCTATGCATGAATTGACATATTCACCAAGAAAAAGCCCAGTAAAGGTCCATGAGGAGAGTTTTACAAGTATAAAAAGAGTTACCGATCATATCAAGAGGAGAGTCAGATTCCACATCCATCCGACGGAGCTGTAGAGAGAGATTCGTGCAGCGAATCAAGTGAGAACCAAGTGAATATTCAAGACAGAGCGAGAAGCGACGGCGTCAACATTTAGGGTTTACTTCACAACTTAATCTTTCTTGTAATTTTCAAGACTATGGGTAAGATCTATCAAACTACCATGAACGTTCTTCCAAACGTCATGGGCTAGAACCGTTTTGGTAGTTTTAGGGTTATGAAGGTTTTTATCTAGTTAATTGAACTTCTGTATGTATACTCCGTACAACACTACTTGTGGATTTATTTTATATAAGACTATGTTTTTTTAATTCATACTCATAGTTGTTTTATGCATCATTAACTGTTATGTAGAGTCTGAATACATATCTTGGTTATTGATTGAGTGTTTCACTGCTAAGCAGGATTCCATGTTATTAGAACTATCTTATATGAATACTTGTTAATTGAATTGAATTCGGGTTAGTAAGTAGGATAAAGAGGATAATTATATAGTACCTATAAAGGGAGATCATATCGGGTTAGAGTACTTAGTGCACGGGAAATAATTGATACTGATAGTACCTAGAATGGGGGGTGTAATTATATCTCTTGCTCCAAGGGAATTCACACGTGTTACACGCTTATCTGCTTGTATCTATAGAGTAGATTCACATGATTTAGTGATACGTCCATAGTCCACAAGGTAGAGTCGGACATTGACATACAGAAGGGAGATTAATTAGTAAAACTGGATGGTCCGAAGAGCTACCTATCTTCTCACTTGAGCAACTCTCGTTTATCTCTGTTGTCTCTATTTTATTTGCTATTTTACTATATGTTCATTAGTTTAATCAATATTTTCACTACAATTACCAATAATAGTTTCTTTAGATTAGATAATAATAAATTAATAACAATCCGTCCTTTGGATTTGATAATATAACTTGGTCGCTTATCTAAGCTGCGATAGATATCCTTCATACTTGGGGATTAAAATTGTGTGTTAAGAAAATGCACATCAATGTCCTCTCCATTTTCATCATTTATCCATCCTTCATCTCTATACTTTCATCCATAGACGGAGCCAGATGGGGGGCCAGAGGGTCGTTGGGCCCCCTTAACTTTTGCAAATAATTATTATATATATGGTAAATAATCACATAATATGTCTTGGCCTAGTGGTTTTGGTGATATTACAGTAGGCACAAGTCAGGATGTATGTTTTCTTGTGTTCAAATCCACCAAAGCAGAATGTATGTTTTATTCATTTTCTATAGTATTTTTTAATGTACTATTTCTAGAATATTTTTTCTTTTTCCTAATTCCTTTGTGGAATATATTTTTTCTCTTTCCTAATATTTATTTTATGTATTATTTCTAGTATATTTTCTCTATTTATATTTGTTTTTATTATTGATTTTTAATATTTCATGTATTGAATTTTACAATGTATTTTGGGCCCCCCTCGACTCGGATTCTAGCTCCGTCACTGCTTTCATCCATCAATTCCATTTAATTTCCTAAAATCCACCTACCATTCCATCCATTTACTAATCTAAGAAGAGAAGATCATTGAAGATTGTGGCATGTTGAATGAAGGAAAGCTTACTTTCCAAGAGAAGCCAATCAACCTTTAATTTATTGTTTTCTTCTTTTTATGGCTCAAATGATGCAAACAATGGCATGTATTAAATATGTATTGAAAACTAGTGGCTAGTCCTCTTGTGAGGCTAGCAATATGGTTGGTAAAGGATAATGTAGATTTGCATACCATGTGTTTGATGAATTGATTGTTATGAATATTTTCTATCATAAATGTTTAATTCTCAATGAATGCAATGATATGTGTGGTTAATTGTTAATTACATGTATATGGAGTGTGAACTTGTGTGCATGTGATGAGTAGTTAATTGAATCATATTGTTGCATGAATTGTTTATACTATAGGTGTGGAGTGAGTTTGTGAAGACCACAATATACCTAAAGCCTCATGATATACATGCATGAAGAGTAGTGTGTGAACATATTTGAATTATGTTAAAAGACTTTGCTATAGGACTCTAGTACCTTATAAGGAAATGAGAAGTATAGTGAAAATATCCTAGGAGCTTGTCGGGATTTCTTAGGTGCTAATTGATCCACATCTACTTGTGTCTTGTGAAAGAGCTTGTAGTGTTATATGTGAGCCTTTAATATCATAATTTGATGTTCATCAATGCATGCGTGTGTGTGTGTGAGTCTATATATGTATTTTCCATGATGTTACTAGTCTTGCATGCTTCTTAGATTGTTCTACCTTCAACCATCTACCATTTCACTTGTTTACTTGTGCAAATTATTACTTGTGATTTTATTGCATTCTTAGTTGGTAACTGTAGTATAATCTCAATCTTCAATCATTGATTCGTCCTTCTAGAGTATGCATCTATAAATACGGATACACTACTTTCTCCCTTGAGTTCGATATATTTTTATTACTTGGTGTCACACCCTAGTTTTCAATAAATAAAAGAGAGATGTATTCGTAATTATTTGATAATATTAACCTTCAATGGGGGCGTGAACAATTTAATAAAATGATTAAATAATGCAAATAATTAAAAATTATATAAAAAGGCAGTTGCGCATCACATTAATTAAAAAGCTTTCACACAACGCATCCGCCCCCGGTATGCCACCGTTGCCTCAGCCTGAAAAGAGTTTGGAGTTGAAGAGATGAGCAAACCACAGCTCAGTGGGATATAATATTCATCAAGTATTAAATACATGCATGTTAGAAACGAGATACTCATATACTTGAACATCTCATGAAAATATAATATTTTGGAACCCCTTAACAATTCCACGTGAACATTAAATTGGTAAGACATCGCGATTCATTACCCGTAAAATATCACAATCAATCCATGCATAGTTACATAGCGTAATTTACGAGTAGTATAAATAAATGACAAATAAATTTCCCACCTTACAAATGTGTAGAATTAAAACTGATATCAAAAATATTTTCTTTCATCTCTTCATTCTTCCTCTTCCTAACTCTCCCTCTATCGTAGGTAATAATGAAATGGGGAAAGGTAATATATAAGAAGAAACTTGGAGGCTACTCATAAATATAAATATATATATAATTCAACTTGGTGCCCAAGTTTCACCATATTATCATTTCTTTAAAAAAAAATACTTGGAGGCACATTATTAATTCTCACCCATAAAAAAATACACATGGCACATTTAAAAATTGGGCTGAATCTGTTTTTTTAATTATAAAAATATTGAAAAGCATGTACTCCAATATTTAACATATAATATATTTAAAATAATTTTATTTATTTGCAAAACTTTCAAAAATATGTATAAAGAAATACTGGGATGTTACACTTGGTCACCACGTTTTGCACAACAATAGGGCCAGTTTGGTATCCCATATTAGGGGATAATATAGTAGGTTGTATAGCCTTTTATCATATTTAGTAGGAAATATTCCTCTTTAGAGGGGGCCCGTTAATACAGCTGTGGCCCGTTAAAATTTACTGTTCTCTTTGTAAACAGAATCAGGGCTTCAACGAGGTATTAACATTACACAATGCACAGTGAATCCATATAAAGTGAGAAAATTACACATATATCCCCATCTTCTCCAATCTCCATCTTTCCAAAGTCCACATTTTATAGAGTTCATCGATGGGGATTTTGATGAATCCAATTTCATTGCTGAAGGTGAATTCAGCCCTGAGTTCAGCGAGGATAGAGAGACCTAGCTTAATTTGTTGCTGAAGGTGGATTTCTTTTCAACGATTGTAACAGTCATAACACATTTTCGTGAGTTTTTTTTTCAGAAAATGGAAAAGAAGAAATTAATTGTTATTGTTGATTTGTACTTTGATCTATGAATAAGTGTGAGAGTGTGGGTGGTGTATTTACAGGGGAGGAGAGAAAAATTAGGAAATAGAAAAGAGAGGGGGAAGTGGGGATGAGAGAGAAGATGGGATAGAGAGGGAAAAGAGAAGAGGTTGATAAACAACCGATGAAAGAAGAGATGATGGTCGAGAAGATGGGAGGGAGAGAGAGGGGGAAAGAGGGAGAAAATGGAGTATATTTTATAAATTAATTTTTTTCAAATAAAAATAAATAAAAAAATAAAATATATTAAAAGGGTGTAAAAGTAATTTTATTACTTATCTTACCAAATTATATTACTAACCAAACACTACAATTTTATTAATATGAATTACTATATATCCTACCAAACTAGAACATCAATTCATATTATTACCTTAACCCATATAAATAATACACACTTAATATATACAACTTTATCTTACGTTACCTACTAAACGAGCTGATATGGAGTACACTTGCTCTTAAAAAGGTAAGGACTGATTAGCCACATACAAGTGATATACCAAAAATATATTATTTAATTAATTAATTATAAAATATTTTTAAATATATGTACATAACATAAAATATACATAACCTAAAAATATGAATTATTTTCAGCATGAAAAAAAGGGTTAATTGCGTAAAAAAAACATAACATTTACTTTGGTTTTATTTTAGTCTCAATTTTTGTAATTTGGAAAAAAAAACCATAGCCTTTAAAATGTTTTGCAAATGGCACCCATGGGCAGCAAGAATCAAGATGCTGCCCAGATGATGATATGACATTTTTATAAATAATGTCAAATTTAATTATCGCTACAAAATAAAATTAAAAAAAAAAACATAAATAGATTTAGCTTCTCATCTCATTACGTGCTATTCGAGATAAGATCGAAATTCTTCTTCTTCCCTGCAATTAATTATGATTAATTCTATTTAATTTAATTTTAATAAACATGCACGTATAAGCTGTTCTAAGTATGGCAGAAGAAGAGTGGTAGTATTCTACGTAAGGGCAATGATGATGCGTCGTCGAAGCCCTAAAACCCTAAATTAAATAATTTCACAATGGTGAATAAGCTGACGTTAGTGGCGAGGAGTGGTTACTGCGTAGAGAGAGGCGTTCTCTATGCCCCATCATTCTCTCTAAAATTCATTGCATAAACTGCTTTTTATTTTGCAATTAACAAAATTACCAAACTAAAACTTGTACCCATGCAGATCTTTGATAATTTTTGTTGAAACTGAAACTTCTTATTTTCACTTACCACTCTTTCAACTTCACAAAATCTTTCAACTTCACAAAAGCAATGGACTTTTTCCTAACTTTTTAAACGACGTCATGTGCTCATCGGGATATTAGTGGCGGGAGGTGGCGGAGCAGCGTCGGCGGGAAGAAGAGGTGAGGAAAGAGTACCGTCAAGGTTGTGGTGGCGAAGAAACTCAGATAAAAGAAGAAGAAAAAGAGAAACAATAGTTGAAATTGAAGAGGATGGATGATGTTTATGTTGTAAGGGAGAGAAAAGTTTTACGGTATAATTTATAAGTTTATATTAGAAATTAATTTGTATAAGTGTATTTTTATTTTATTTTTTATTGAAGTTATAATTAAATTTATAAAAAAAATGCCACATCACCTTTCGGGCAACATCTTGCTGCCCATGGATGTCATTTGCAAATCATTTATTATTATTTTTGCCAAATTCCAAAAGTTTGGACTAAAATGCAACCAAAGTAAAGGTGAGATTTTTTTATTCCATTAACCCATAAAAAAAATAATATTAATACAATATATAATAGTAAATGAAAAGGATGAAAAATGGGAGAGGATGCAAGACAATTTATATTAGGGCGGCACTATTGCCACCCGAGTATTTGCTGAAGGCACCCGACAATTTAAAAAAATTATATTAAAATTACTAAAACAACCTCCCACTCAAATTTATATTTAAAATAAATATTTTTACTTTGCCCACTCAAATTCTTAATTATATTATCATTTAACAACACCCAAAATCTTAAAAAGAAACGTAAATCTGAACAATCTAGAAATAATTGAGGAGGAGAAAAAAACTCTACATAATATCCAGAAATTATAAAAAGAGAGAGAGAAACGTTAACAAGTAGAGAGAGAAATGATGGAAAAAAATTTATGTTTTGTAATTTTATGTTTTGGTGATTACAGAGGTGGTGAGGCCGATGAAGGCCCAGGTGCCGACGGGGAGAGGGTTGAGCACGAGTTCGTGGAGAGAAAAATAGAGAGCAGTTGCCATAATGAGGTGACCTGGGGGTTTCGAAATGAAGAAGCGGACGACAATGCCAATGATAATTGAGATGATAAGGAGGATGGGTTTGGCGCCTTTTAGAGCAAGAGCAGGAGACGGTGGTTGGGATTCAACGGCGGCGGAAGAGGCCACGGTGGCAGAGATGAGGAGTCTGCTGTGGGTCTTGGGGGAGAGAGAGAGGTTCAGGGGGTTGCAGAATTGAGGGAGCGGAGTTGGGAGGAGGGGCGGGGCGGAAATGGGGGAGGGAGAAGCGGGAGAAGGAGGTGGCGGTAGTGGTGGAAGGAGAGTAGAGTATACCTTCCATGGTTGGCAGACTGATTAAGAATTGGGTGGGAAAAGTAAAATTGCATAATTTTAATGTAATTTTGATTTTTGAGGTAAGGTCATTTTAGTAATTTAAACTATTATTTTAATATTTTCGGGTGCCTTCAGCAAATACTCGGGTAGCAATAGTGTCGCCCTTTATATTAATGGTATGGAAGATGAATGGTCATTAGTTTAAATTTGATTTTAAATTTGAATTTTGCACACATGAGTTTATGATGAAAATAGAATCTATAATAAGTTATATGCATGCTGCATGGAGAATTGGAATATCTCCATAGGAGTGCATAACTACTCATTAATCCCATAAAATACAACATCATTCACAGTAAAAAATATAAAAATAAAGATAACTTTCTTGTTAATTTTTTTCCATAAAAAAATAACTTTCTATTTATGGCAATGAAAATGGGCGGGAAAATAGAAATTTGTATTTTTGTTACTGCGAATTGTCAAATATATCCAAAATCAATACTAAAAAATCAATGCCATCCATCAACAATATTATATAATTTTCATACCCATTTGTGCAATTATGGACCAAAATACCCCTGACCCACCACCCCTATTTTTTGAAATTATAACCACCCTCTAACCCACCCACCATCCACCCAAAACCCCTTGCTCCCATCTCTGATACAAACCCTCCCCCTTCCTCTGTGGCCGTACGATTTTCCAAGACCTCCCAATTCTTCTACAATTTAAAAAAAGGGTTCTTCATCATGCAGCAACATCGACAGTATCAGCTGGGATCTCTGTTGCCATACAATTTCCCAAGACCTGCCCAATTATTTAAAAATTTTATCAAAATAAATTCTTTATTGTGCAACAAGTTCGACATTATCAGCTGGGATAGAGGAAATATCAGCAGAAGTGAAACGCCATGAAAGCGAAAGAGACCACAATTTGTGGGTGGAGTCTACTCTTGCAGCCATCAGATTTTATTTCATCTCTCTATATCTATTTCAAAGCAAGGTCAGTATTGGGTCTCTGATTTAGAAGATTTAATGTCAAATTTTGTCATTTTTGGGGTACTAATTCCGTATGTCATGAAAAATTTGGGGTATTGAGAATCTCGTGGTTGTTCTTATTAATGAAATTTGCATTAGTATCTTCACATCCTGAGATAACCCCTGTATCCCTTTTTGATACTTTTTAAGGACAATGTTGTCGTACCAATAGATGAATTTGGATAATATTTCGTCTGATGCAGAACCCCTAATGTAGCTACTTGTAGTTGGAGATATCATGCAATATGATTTCAGTAGTGGTGTCAGTAAATATGCAGCCATGTTGTTTGTCTATTTGACACTAGTTATCGTAGTGACTTAGTGGTGTGTTTTGCTTTCCTTATTTGAATGGCACACATCGAAGGAATCTAATTATGGTCTATTGAATATTTCAGTTTAACATTTATTAGGTATCGACGACAAAAGTAACTCAGCCTGTGTACTTCTCAGCCCGTGTTGGTAGACGGGTGATCTAAAAGTATTATCAAAAATCAAAGAAAAGATTAGTGGAAGCAGCAGAGATAGTTTTGGTTCAAGCTGCTATGGGCATCTATTTAAACTAAGCGATATTCAATTCCAAGGGTAGATTTATCTCCATCTTCTTTTTCACAGGACACGTTGGATTCTGTTGGAAAAGTTTCCTTTCACGTACATAATCAGGTAGCAGAATTTGGTCCGCAGGAGTTTGAACTCGTCACGGGGCTATGATTTAGGGCTATTCCAAAGGTAATATCAGATGGAGATCTTCATCGAAGATTATCCAGATCACCCAAGAAAGTGTTTATGGTGGAAATAAGGATGGCGTTCAGTAAGTGTGAGGATGCTGATAATCTTTTTAAGCTTGCTTTGTTGATGATTGTTGGATGCGTATTACTCCCTAGGTACTAAAAGTGTGGGAACTTGGATATTGAGTATATCAAGTTGGTAGACAATGTTGTAGCTTTTAACGCATATCCGTGGGGCAGAGTTTCTTTTGAATACATTGTATCTGCGATTCGTGGTTGTATGCGCAATCGGATCAATGCCCACCGTTCACGTAGTTGGTAAAAATTCGGCCATAGAGAAGGGATAGACGCGAATGGATTTATGTATGATATACTGGCGTGGGCTTACGAAGTCATTCCATTGTTGGGGCAAATGTTTGGTGGTGCCAAAAAGAATGCATCAGATACAATCCCTAAAATACTCCGTTGGCCTCTGAAGTTACTCCAAGCTTCTATCATTTGAAGGAAAATGTCTTCATTGCCAGCGCAGGAACTCTTGAAACTGCACCTTTGGTAAGAGATGTTTATTTTGATGGAATTGTAATCTGTTAAACTCAAAAGCTGTCATCCTTGAATCGTCCCTTTATGTTGTTATTTTCTTTTTGCAGATCGAGGTGAAGATGAACCTGGGACCAATTCGGAAGAGCAGGCTACTGAGTACTACCAAAGCGCGATCTGTTTTGAAGAACAGACGGATGCCATGGCTGAGGACGTTGGTGACCACCAACAACGAAGAGAAAATTTTTTAGAATCAGATGCTATCCTAACGACTAGTAACTGTGAGTTTGATGATGAAGATCGAATGAAGCGCTTTGCCGATGCTATTTTCAGTCGACTTGATGCCATCGACCGTCGATAGGAGAGGATAGAGCAGCGACAGCTAGACATTCAACGATCGTTGGATTCATTAAATCGTAGACCTGAAGTCAGAGGCGAAGGGCACGTCACACCATCAAATAGTGGCAAGGTTGGTAAACCATAGGGCTCACAAAATAAAGGTTCATTTGGTAGTGATGGTGTGATTAGGGAAAGTGTAATACCAGGTTTTGAACGAGTTGAATATGCAGAGGTGAATGTTGAACAACAATCTAAGGCAAGTTTTGAGGATGATCAGTTGCAAATGGTGAATGGTTTTTTGCACATTCCCATCCAGCCCGTATGAGGAGAACAATACGACAATAACAATGTGACAAGTGAATCCGCTGGTGATGAAATGGAACGAGTTAAATCTATAGAGGTGAATGTTGAACAACAGCCTGAGGTAAGTTTTGAGGATGATTAGTTGCAAATGGTGAATGATTTTTTGCGCACTCCCATCCAACCCGTAAGAGGAGAGCAACAAGGCGATAACAATGTGACAAGTGAATCCGCTGGGGATGAAGTGAAAGTAAATAACCATTAGTTTATGTTGTATTGTAACTACAATGTATATCTAAATTTCAGTTCACAGTGATAATTCTGATTCATTATTTTGGTTTTTTTGTTTGTGTATAGAAAGACTATCGAAGAAGATCAGCATCCACCCAAAAAGAATAAGTGTACTTGGAAGCCTGGGTAACAGATCCAATCCCCGTGGATAGATCTAATGGCTCCAAGGCGAGCCAAGTGATCAAAGGACATCTCCGATTTTGTGAATTATGCGGGGCCAGCTGAAATTTCGGAGGGTGAGGCATATCCAGCACAATTTATCTCAGAGTTTGAGTCTTGGTGTGATGATAGCAACGACAAGCGGCCCTTGCTAAATATGCACCTACAGTATGATGGAGAGCTAAATAACCTTATATTTGAAAGACTACAGGACCCGGAGGAATGGATATGCTCTAACGTAAGTTCAAATTAATTTATTTGAACTTGTGAGTAGAATTTAATGATCTATTTAAGCAACACCTTCTTTGACATTGACAATTTTTATGCCATCATCTAATATTGTTACTTAACTGTGTTACTTTATAATTTTTTTATTATGTGGTGTTGACTGGTGATCTATACATGTTATTATAGACTATAAATCTGCTCTTTTATCTGGTTATGTACAAGGCACTTAACTGGCTAGAGAGTTACCCAAAATCACGTTGGACGGTTATTGATGTCCATTTTTGGGTAATTATATTACTAATGTATTTACCTTTTATGTTCATGTTTGCTTGAGGTCGTGCGTTTAATATAAAGACTTTTACAGGAAAGGGTGCAGGGGTTTAGTAAGGATTGGAAAGCGACACATCAAAAGAAGAAAGTGGAGTGGGATTGGAGCCAATATGAAGGAAAGTCACTGGTTTTGTTGAGGGGCACCTCCCTCAGTGGGGTCCAAATCGGCCATGGAAAGATGTCGATTATATTTACACCATTGCCAACTTTTCGCGCGGCCACTGGGTTCCATACGAATTGCACATCTCAAAGCGACATGTGATGATATATGATTCCATGTCCAAGAGCAGCAAACAGAGGTACAAATCGGAGATGGATACATTCATAGAAATGATGGGGAGTATTCTTTATCGTTTTAAAATCATTGAGAGACCTGCAAAGGCGCATGTCTTAAAGTGGCAGAAGTTTGTTCACCCCCGCAACAAATTGGCAGTTCCGACTGTGAAATAATGTGCTACTTGTTCTGAGAAATGCTTATTAGGGGTTCAGGGGTAATGCAAGTGGACCTATCATCCACTGTGCTTATGCGAAAGCGGATATGCTCGGAGTTATATAAAGAAGAGTTCATCCGGCCGTGAAAATACAACCAGATGGAACCTGAAATTATGTATGAATTTAGTTGTTGATGTTTCAACTTGTAAGTTGAATGGGGAGTTGGATTGGTCTGCTATTTTGCATATTATCTCGTTTTGTGTTTACTTATTGTGTTGCATATATATATAGTTAGTTATTATAGTTCTAATTGATAACATTTATGAAGGTGTAAATATATCCAGGTTTGTATATGATATTTTGGCATTTTGTTAGCATTCGTTTGTAAATGGAGTAATAGACTGTCAACTTTCGTAATGCAATATTTTAGGAGGTGGCATGTTATGGATATGTGTTCTTTGGGACTAAGTAAATAGACTGTCTGGATTTTGGGCAGGAGACTACAAATTTACCCTTTTTAAGAGCTAATTGTAAAAATAACATAAATGAGAAGTAAAAAATTGATTCCAGCGATGAAGATAATTGTTTAACTTCCATACCTAATTGTTTAATTTTTGACAAAAATATCCCCACATTGTCGGAATGTTATGTCGGGATTTCGACATCGATTCCGACATCATCGAATGTAGGATCAAGTGTCAGAATTCTGCCATAGCATTCCGACGGGTGGGGTATTTCATGGGATACGGTGTCTGAACTCCGACATAGCATTCAGGCATATCCCAAAGAAATTGGTAAATGGGGTATTCCAACTTCTGTTACTGAATTCGACTTCCGATGTACTACCTCTACCCTATCGGAATGCTAAGTTGGAATTCTGACACTGATTCCGACATCCATGTCGGAATTGGTGTCGGAATCCCGACATATCATTTCGACGGGGTGGGGGAATTTTTGATCTAAAAATGGTCAATTGGTTATGGATGTTATATTCTAATATGAGTTAGTTGACAAAAAATATCCAAAATATAATGACAAAAATCATTGGCACCCATGAACTAATTAAGGGTTAATATCGATCATTTGTGAACTAAAATACCCTCAACATGTCAGAATTCTATGTCGGGGTTCCGACACCAATTCCGACATCATGAGATGTCGGATTCAGTGTTGAAACTCCGACATAACATTCTGACAGGGTCGTGTTATTTTATCAAATATCAGAGATAGTGTCAGTGCTCCGACATAGCATTCCGACATGATAGAGGTATTTTGGTCCAAGAATGGACAAATGGGTAGGGATGTTGTAAAAATAAGGATTAAAAAAGAGTTCATTGTCAAAAATAACCAAAATAAGAACTCATAAATCATTGTCAGCCATGAAGATATTTGTGTAACTTCCATACATAATTGTCCATTGTTGGACCAACATATCCCCATCCTGTCGGAATGATATATCGGGGGATTCCGACATCGATTCCGACTTAATTGGAGGTTTAACCCAGTGTCGGGGATGGATGTTAATTTCGTGTTATAATCCCGACATAGCATTCCGATATGGTCCGTTCGATCTTGGAATCGATGTCAGAATCAACCGGCATATCATTTCGATAGGGTGGGGATATGTTAGTCCAACAATGGATAATTGGGTATGTAAGTTATATAACTCTAACTTATTTCATGGATGTCAATGATTTTGAGTTCTCATATCCAATTGTCCATTTTTGGACTAAAATTGGTCCGACATCATGTCGGAATGCTATGTCGAGATTTTCGACACCAACCGACATCCATCTCCAACACTGGGTTAAACCATCAGAATAAGTTGGAATCGAAGTTGGAATCCCCCGACATATCATTCCGTTAGGGTGGGGATATGTTGGCCCAACAATGGACAATTAGGTATGGAAGTTATATAACTCTAACTTATTTCATGGATGACAATGATTTTGAGTTCTCATAACTAATTGTCCATTTTTGGACCAAAATTGGTCCGACATCATGTTGAAATGCTATATTGGGATTTTGACACAAAATCCATCATCAAATTGATATATCAGAATGCTTTGTTGGGATTCCGACACCAAACCGACATCTATTCCCGACACTGGAGTTAAACCATCTAATGAAGTTGGAATCGATGTCGGAATCCCCAGACATATCATTCCGACAGGGTGGGCATATATTGGTCTAACAATGGACAATTGGGTATGAAAGTTATATAACTCTAACTTATTTCATGGATGGCAATGATTTTGAGTTATCATACCCAATTGTCTATTTTTGGACCAAAATTGGTTTGACATCATGTTAGAATGCTATGTTGGGATTTCAACATAAAATCCAATATCGAACTGATATATCAGAATGCTATATCGGGATTCCGACACCAAACCGACATTCATCCCCAACACTGGGTTAAACCATCCGATGAAGTCGGGCTCGATGTCGGAATCCCCCGACATATCATTTCGACACGTTGGGGAAATGTTGGTCTAACAATGGACAATTAGGTATGGAAGTTACACAAATATCTTCATGGTTGGCAATGATTTATGAGTTCTTATTTTAGTTATTTTTGACAAAGAACTCTTTTTTAATCGTTATTTTGTTACAGCTGCCTCTTTTTATGCCGTATATATTCGGTATTCTTGCGAGTTTCCTGATAAGTATTTAGTGTTGGTGATGGTGTCGGATTCCCAACATATGATACATACATCATAAAAAAATATAGAGATATTGGCATAAATAGCCAAAAGAAAGAGTTAATTGTAAAAAATGGATAATTGTATATGGCATTGATTTTTGCATATTTATTATGAATTTAGGTGGCAATTGCGACACTTGATGTCGGAACATGATGTAGCAATGAATGTCGGAACTCCGACTTCGTGTTCCGACAATGTGGGTATTTTATGGTTATTGGATTCAATATCGAACACTGACAGAGCATTCCGACATGGATGGAGTATTTCATCGTATGTTGGATGAATTATTTGATGGGTGGCAATAATTTCCAACACTTAAAATTGGCCATTCGTTGTCTGCGAATGACGGTGTATGGCTTCTTTGATATTTTATTAGAAATTTCTGTTCACCAAGATAATTTTACTAAATTAAACCTAATTTAACAACAGCACTAAGATAATCATAAAATTGGCCATTCGTTTGAGAAAATTAAAATTAAATTACAGTAAAGGAATTGAAACTTGTAAACGGGATGATTTGTATTCTACTCCAGTAGCTAGTTAGCCAGGTTGTTGAGACGGATACGTTCAACATTGGGCATCTTGATGTCAAGCCCACAAGGAACTTTAAAGTACTATTGTCCTTCTTAGTCTTGGGTAATCATACCCCAATCCGATAGATAGCATATATCCAACTTTCAATTCCCCATGATTTCATCATCTGGATCCATCTTTAGTCTACAGTACTTTGTTATTGGTGTTATTAATCCTCTGATTGTGATGGGGCTCCTCTGCAGTCGCACAAAATCAATAACATGCAACATCATAAAGTACACCATGTTCAGATGGTTACCATTCATGAGACTCCACATAGCAAACAAATCACGTCTGAGAACACGATCTATTCCCTTACTACAATTGAATACCATGTTTGCTATAGCGCACTGCATATATCTAATGGTGGGTTGATAATATATCTAGAGAACAGGATGTCAGCTCATCGAAAACATCAATCCTTGTGATTGGTTTCCAAAAAATATCAAGGTGAAACTCTGCATACTCAGTCCTCATCTCTGCGTACTCTATATGGTATATCTCATTCAGCTCCTCTATTGTGAGCTTATACTTCTTCCCCTTCAGCATGAATGTGATGAAGAAATCGCCTAAGTATAGTGGGTCCTTGTAATGGAGATCTACACTGTTGACGAAATCCCTTGTCACCGATTCATATGTGGTTCTATCAAGCTCGAGCATTCTGAATCACAGATTGGTGGAGATTAGATTACCAATGTCCGACACCCAAAAGAATTGATGCAGAAGTTCTCAATCGATGAATCTGGAGGCCGTAAAATTCATATTTGGTTGTTAGGGTATTTGAGATCAAGGGTTGAACTAACGGGACTGGGAGGTATTTTGGCGATTTTGGAACCTGATTGGCGAAAGGCATAGACTAAATACACACCCCCTTTTATTGAATACACACCCCATTAATATATAATTAAAATATATATTTTTAAAAAGTCTAAATTATCCTTAATTTGTTAAATACACACCCCTATATATTTTATACTGAATAAATTAAATAAATCATATCCTAAATATATTCTATACACGTCAAATACATTAAAGAAATCATATCTTAAATATATTCTATACACATCATATACACTTCTGGGATTTCTACGTACGTCGTCTTGGATGGAGAAAGATTCTGAGATGGAAAAAGATGAAGAACATATTGAGATGAGGACAGAAAAATAAGTTAATGTAAGTTAATTTATTATTTTTATGAACAAGTTCATCAATTATATATTTTTGTATAAACCCTAATTGTTAATCTTTGATTTAGTGTATTTAGGATTTAGGGTTTAAGGTATTAATTAATGTATTTTATATATAGTTTTCATTGAATTTGTATTAAATCATCACTAATACTCTAACAGTCAACAACACATTGTAGTTTGTCAATAAAAACCATGACATCGAACACTCAGAAATCGATGATTATTATCACTCTATCACAATAAATATTAATGTTTAATTATATAAACGCGACTGTGCACTACCGATTGAAATAGCATACATGATTAATAGGAGTAATTATTTTTTGTATAACATGCGTGTATACTACACATGGAGTATGGTTGTTTTATGCATGGACAATAGAACCACGGAGATGAAAATGATAGGTTGAGAAAGAGGTCAAATAGGAGCAATTGTTAAGAAACTGGCTTGTATTAATAGATAAAGTAAGATGCTTTTTATGTTTGTTTGCTTAACTAACACTACATATATTTTTTCAGTAGAATAAGACAAATGCTTTAGCTAGGGACTTTAACTTGGTCTTGCTAATTAAAAAATTAAAAGACAACAAATTAAAGTAAAAAATGTGAATAAAATTCCTAAATATTGGACACTTGTCCTAGATACATTCTTAATTATTTTTTGTTCATATTAAGTTTTAATTTGAGTTAGTCTAGTGACCAACACTGCTGGTTGGCCCACTAGTATGGTTTAGATAATTAAATATTGACCATGTAAAAATATTAGAATATAAAATCAAAACTTCGTGGACAATATTAACTTATACAACTAGCAAGTAGAACCATAGCAAGTACTCCTAATAAGCTGCACCAGTCATGTTTCTACAAACACGCCTTTACTCTTCTTTAACTCCAAAGTAAGAGGAATAAACCTCACAAACCTAGGAATGTATTGAAGTAATACAATTATCACTAGTGCTTTTTTTTACCCAGTGCATCTTAATCTTTTGCTCGGTGCAAAAACCTCCAAACCACAATCTGTCAGTAATAACATGAAATCGATTTAATTTGTTAAATACTTATACAAGTTTTTTCACACTTATATGAATGATATATAGTGTTCATGCTTATACGAATGCTACATAGTTTTTATGTTAAATGTGCATTAATTGAGGTTAAACTTTTTTATCCTAACATTCGAGTCAAGCAATGTATTTGGGTAATGTATTCATATACAAAATCAACATGTTGGAATTACATAGTGTTGAACGCTTAAGTAATGTGATTTTATTTACTTCACGTGTCACAGGATAATATAAATATTCAGGTTCAGGATGACATAGAGTACACCGATTATACTGAAGCATTTACAACAATAGAAGTATTTGAGTCTTGTCAAGCTTTGATAGATTGGGTTAGGAAAGTTGGAAGAGCCTATCTTATGGTCATAATTGTAAAGAGGTCCAAGAATAATCAAGGGAAAAAAATGTCAAGAGTTTATTTGGGTTGTGAACGCAGTGGTGAGTATCGTAAGTTCAAGGAAAAAAGGAAAAGAGAATCGCTTGAGATAGATGATCACACAGATGAGTCAAAACTAAAGTTTGGTGTCATACGAAATACTGGGCCGAAAAAAAGTGGGTGTCCATTTGCTTTAATAGGGAAACAAATAACCATGTTAGGTGAATGGGTATTGGAAGTTCAGTGTGGTGTACACAATCATTTATTTGGAAAATATCTAGAGGGTCATTCTTATGCCGGCCGACTATCGATCGATGAGGAAGAGTTTGTTGTTGATATGTCAAGTACTAACATCGCACCGAAGGATATATTGCATTCTCTTCAACATAAGTTTGATCAGAACACTTCCACCATAAGTACTATATATAATTGTCGAACGAAATATAGGATTGCTAAACGGGATGACCAATCACAAATGCAGTTTCTTATGGGAAAGCTAAAAGCTCACGGATATTCCTTCAGAGACAGAAGATTTAAAGGTTCAAATATTGTAAAAGATCTGTTTTATGCACACCCAACAAGCATTGCATTATTGCGTGCTTTTCCAAATGTGTTGTTGATGGACTGTACTTATAAAACTAATATCTATAACTTGCCTTTGATGGAAATTGTGGGTGTTACATCAACCGTCATGACATTTCAAGTCGCATGTGCCTATCTGAAGTCGGAACAAGAAAATAACTACACATGGGCATGTGAAGTTTTGAAAGATTTGATGGTTGGATCTTTTTCAAATGTGATTGTTACAGATAGAGATTTAGCATTGATGAAAGCAATTGAATCCACGTTCCCCACAACCCATCATTTTCTTTGTAGGTGGCATATCAATAGAAATGTTTTGCAAGCATGTAAGAAAAGATTCATTACTAATGAACAGTGGAACTTATTCAACTATGCTTGGAATGAGTTGGTATTTGCAGAATCTGAAACGACATTTCATGAACAACTGGCTATTTTTCAGAAAGATTTTTCAAATTATCCCGAGGCTATTGGTTATGTAATGGATCAATGGATTATTCCATACAAGGAGAAATTCGTCTCAGCTTGGACGAATAAGGTCATGCATTTTGGCAACACAACAACGAGCAGGTATCTGGTTATAATATCATATTACATGTAGTTTTATTTCACTTACAATAATTAAATTTGTTATAACTGGTTTATTATTTAACCTTCAGGGTAGAAAGCCATCATTCAACATTAAAGAGACAATTAAAATCCAGCAAAGGGAATTTTGAAACAAATTGGTTCCATATTCACACACTACTTGAAACGTCTCACAACGCAATAAAACACTCATTTGAAAAGAGTATCAACAGAGCACTGCACAAGTTTAATTCAGAAGTATTCGAGTTGTTACGAGGTGCAGTGGCCATACCAGCTTTAGAAAAAATTCATGAGGAGTTTGTACAGGTGAACGAGGTTGATGCCAAATATGAGGGGTGTGCATGCACAATTAAAATAGTGTTTGGTTTGCCTTGTGTGCACGATATTGCAACACACGTTCAGTTGGGTACCCCCATTACACTAGATTTTGTTGATAAATTTTGGAAAAAGCTTGACATGTCTCCAAATTCAATTGATCGGGATGATAATGACGAGCAGCATCTTCAATTGATGAAGGTTTTTGATTGTGTGAGCAACACATTCGAAATTTCAAAAAAGTCAGAGAGGGATTTCATTCTTAAGCGAATAATAGAGGCGGTAAATCCAGTCACCACTCCGCTATTAGAGCCTAAGGTTGCTGTACGTACTCGTGGTCGTCCGAAATCTAACAAAAAGAAGGGTGCAGTTACATTTAAAAAATCAATATCCACTAATGATCGCAAGAGAAAGAAACAGGTACATGTTCACTTACTAAGATGAAATTGACATTTTATTATACATTATTATCTCCTCACAGTATAGCACTTTTTTTCTTTATTTTTTAAAATAGACTCCAAAGATAGATGGGGCGATACTTGATGCTTTACCATCTGAATATCAAGAATTTGTCATTGGATATAAGAATGTTTTGGGAGATGGACATTGTGGATATCGTGCAGTTGCAGATCTTTTGGGTTATGGAGAACATTCATGGGGTAGAGTACGTGGTGAACTTTACAGGGAGTTGGAAGTAAACGAGAAGTTGTACAATGCTGTTTTTATGGAACATGGACGTGTGGATTTGGTGAAGACAATGCTGAATTTTTATAAAAGACCGGCTGAAAAACCATATTGGTTTTCATTGCCTGAAATGGGGCATCTGGTTGCATCATGCTTTAATGTGGCATTGGTTATATTAACGCCCCTACAGAGCTTTACATTTTTACCATTGAGAACATCACCTCCCGATGTGCTCAGAGTGCTTTGTATCGCGTTAATTAATGGAAACCATTTCGTAGAGGTAATTATTTTTATCAATTATACTTTATTTATCACTTATGATATTAATTAATATATTATCAATATGCAGGTATTTCTGAAACCAGACACACTGTTGCCAAATGTTCCCACATCTTATGTTACAAATCGTCTACAAGAAGCAGTTGAGTGGGAAACCCTATACAAACAAGGATTAGTGCCAAATGAAAAGGAAGACACTAACTACGTCTCAGAAGACGAGTGATGCATTTATTTCTTGTTTCCTTCGCTAAATGATTTGGCAATGACCTTTGTTTCAATTTTTTAAACAAATGTCTTGGCAGAAATTACAGTGGCTCGTCTTGCTTAAAAGGAGACAACATATAATGTCTCATGTTATTAAAGATTTGCCTTAGTTGAAATTTGGAATAGGAGTGAAGCAAGTGTGATTAAGGTTGTAAAGGGAAGGTAATAGACTAATAGATGGCGTTTTATTAAAATGTAAATGAAAATAAGAAGGGGAAGGAAACATAGAGTACAATTTAATAAGCCAAACATACAACTTTAAACAGGCCATATAGGCAATTACCCATTGTTATTTAAATAGCTGTTAAAACAAGTGACTTTTAACCACGGAGAATCACCATTTTTGTAAGATTTTCACAATGTTTATCCTCGTGGTTGTAAGTAGTATCCCGTTGTTATTTGAGGTGTTATTAAAATATACATATAATAACATGAAATTCCCATTGTCGTAGACATTTAAGCTTTTTTTTAACCTGCTCAAAAATATGATAAAAATTCAAAAACCATAATATATTATTGAGAAATTCATCACCAATCCAATACGTCATTACACATTCAAAATTTAACTAAAATCAATCAATATCATTTTTACTAACTAAATTTACATCTCATGAGCCTCACAAAAACAAATCTAATAACAATGCATTATAACAAATCTATCACAATCTTGATCTTCTAAATGTATTCTTCATATATGGTCTTGCCGCAAATTATAACGAGAATATACTCAATTCTAATCTTCACTTTCATTCTCCATGTCAATGATTTTTTTGCAACTTCAATAGTAGCTTTATGACCATATCAATGCAAAATTCCTGATCAATTATAAATGTTAAAAGTTAATAAATGATTGAGCAAACATACATGAAGATCTTCAGCCGACGAATCAAGATGCATTCTAAAGAATCCAAATAAGAGAGTGAGAAAAAACAACTCAACTATAGATTCCAAATACTGGATATTTTATGCAACATACAATAATCTAATATTCATAGAGTAAAATCATATAAATGTTAGATCACACTTACATATCAGAATCAAGCTCGTTTCCAACAGGAACACACCAAGCATGACAAACTGAACATGGCTTATGCATATCTAGACACGATTGAAAGATTCTCAAACAAGTAAGCTAGTTCAATTTTTTTTTAAAAAGCAATCACCTGAGTTTTCAGCCGAATGATCCATGCAACAATAGTGTGGTTACTTGACTTATGCATGACAACTCTACCCCAACTCCACAAGGAATAAAAGGTCACAATGGATTATATAGCTATAATCATAGAAATGGCATCCTTCAATTGCAAACGATAAACAACGAAAATATGATGAAGTTCACACATTTTCCCCGTGACACAGAAGTTCCAACATCCTTGTTCCCACAGCATAAAGAACTGAATTGTAACAAATTCAAATTGCAATGATTTATTCTAAAAGCTAGTAATTCTACTAACCTCAACTATTAATTTAATTGAAATATGAGTGATAGGAGATTCATACCTTAGTTTACTTCGAATGAAATCCAACAACTAACATCATAATCCTTCTTGCAATACAGATTCAAATATCTAACAAAGACAAATTCTACTGTGGTGACACAAAGAAAAAAGATACACAAGCAAAATAAAATAATAAAAGAACAGGAGATGAAAAGGGAAATCAGAAGTGAAGAGGCTGAAAGTTTCAAAGTAGCTGGAATTTCAGAAGAGGCATGATGAGAGTGGAAATTCATGTACTTTTGAGTCCGATTTGATACCTCTTAGAGTGTGTTAATTGTTGTTATTAGCACATATCTTAATACTTTGAATTATTATTGACTAAAAAGTATTTGAGAGATATTTTGTTGTGTTTTGATAGGTAAAAGGACAAAAAATGCAAAGTTGGAAAGAATGGTGAATTAGTATAACATGCAAAAAAACAGAGGACCATTTTCTATAATTTTTTTGTGTTCGTGTGGAGGCTCAAAGTGGTTGTGTGAGGCATGTTTAGAAAGCCATAGAAAAGAGGAACGCGTGGGCGCAAAAATTACCTCAATTGGAGTTTGGATGAAGGAGCTACGATCAAAACGGTGACGTCGCGCGCTGCAGATGGGATTTTCGAATTTCCTTAAATTTGGTCCATGATGCATGCATAGAATTTTCTCTTAGGAATTTTCTCAAACACCTTGCCCGCATTCTCAATCAATTATATTTGCAATGCAATTCATGAACATTTTCCATTCAAGCAAAACCAACAACTAAACTTTCTCCTCAATTCAATCATTTATCCAAAGCAATAAAATTAAAACCTAAGCATTCTATGACTACCTCAACCAACGAAATTGATTGCTATAGGAGCCAAAACTCTAGAATTTAAAGTTTCATTTTATTCTAAACACCAATTGAAATAGAATTGAGACAAGAATTTAAAAGATACATACCTTGCTTGCTTGTTTCGAGAATAAGGCTTCAAGTGAGTTGAAAATTCCCAAATATGAGAGAGATGTAATGTGGTGTAATGAGTGAGTGAGTGCAAGTGAGAGATGAATGTGGAGGAATGTGGAAATTTGGTATGTAGTCATGAGTGGTGGTGGGTGCAAAGTGACGAGAAGTATAGAGGGAGTGCAAGTAGCCAAGTTCTTGTTGTGGAGAAGTACGAAGGTGTGAAGAGTAGGAGAGGTTAGAGATTACAGGGCATTGTTTTAATAAAAAAAACCAGAAAAATTACAATTTAGAATACTTCATATAGTACTTAACTTATTAGATAGTTGATGGAGACAAAGAATCTGAAATGACCACATTGGATGGACAAAACAAACTATAAGGATAAGAAAGTATTGAAACTCCATTTTCATCTTCAAGGATTAAAAACTTACTATTGAATCAAACTCATGAGTTCATCTTCACCATACAAGCTTGCAGCAAGCCTTGTACTAATCTTATAGAGAAAATTTTCCATTATAATCAAATTGCTGGAAGAATTAATCTAAGATTAGCATCCTTATTCCAATCTCAAACTATGTAAACTCTCAGTAATTTTCCCCAGGTAATTCACACAAAATCAAAACAAAAAAGTTGATTACTGTTGGCAATGCAAATTGGCAACAATAAACCTAAAAATTACTTGGAATCACTTTGACTAAATATATAATGAGAGAGAGAATAACATAACTAAACAAAATTTCAAACCAAGAGACATAAATAATCCTAAAAAGACATCTCACAATGTGAAGTTTTCAAAAAAGAATTTCCTTCATTCAATCAAAATACAAATAAGATAAAGGCAAGTTTCTCATAGCCGCAAAGCCGCAAATCAAGTTTCCTTCATTCAATCAAAAACATTGAATAATTCAACTCTAATAGAGAAAAGATAACAGATAATGAACATAATTTTCAGAATGGATGGAGTCCAAAATAGAAAAGAAATGCAGTAAATAAGAGAGGACTCACGAACGGAGACTAATAAACAGACCTTAGCTGGAAGAGCAATCGCAGAGCGACCACGAACGTTGTGGACCGATCTGTCTGCGAATCACGGGTTCTGAGATAAAGCCCAAATGCCGACGGCCTTGGGGCCGGTCAATAGGAGCTATAAAGGGCTTGATTGAAGGCGGCAGCCGTCGAGGAAAAACATCTAGCGGCGATAGAAGATCGTGGCCGCTTATAGGGAAGTTGACACTTCCGAAAGCAACATCCTCCATCGATTCAGAGGAGGGAGAAGGAGCCCTAGACACTAAAACAGTTGGCTACCAACAGCAAAGGGCAAATCGAGTCGGGTCTCTCCTGTGAAATCCGCAGAAAGGTGCAAGATGGAATCGAAGAGCGTAACGTCCCATCGATCCATCGATGGAGTGTTGTGAACCCAGTAACAGAAACTAATTCACGGACAGCACAATTCAACAAAACACAAAACAGAGTGGGTACGACGGGGTGTGTATTCTAAGAAATTAAAATGGGTAAATTTGGATTTTAATGGGGTGTGTTTACAATAAATTAAGAATTTAAACAAAAAAATAGGGGTGTGTATTTAATAAGGGTGTATATTCAATAAAAAGGGGTGTGTATTTAACAATACTCTTGGCGAAATTTGCTTTCGAAAGGGGCAAATGATATTTAGTAATTTGGATTGTATCGATTAAGAGGAAGTTGAGTCAGTGATGGCTTAGGCGGGATAATATAATGGGAGGAAACACCCATTCAAAATTTAAAATTCAAAAAATTCAAAATTTAAAATTTCCTATATAGGGAATTCAAATTTTTCTACACCTCCCAAATGGTACTGCCAACCCGTAATATAAGACTGGTTAAAGTTTTGATATTTATATTGCTTTCATTATTATGTAGATTTTTTTATTATACCACACAATGGTTTTTATTTTTTATTTGTTTGGTGTATTTATTTAATTTCATATTTTATTCAAAAACAATACTCTCTATTTTTCTGGTCGTTAAGGTTTACGTGTTCAATTTTTGTTGTCCCGCATTAAGTTATACGCTTCTCAAAATTTGTTGTCCTGCATTAAATACTCACTCCGTGACGTATCAAAGTTTACATTAATTTAGCGCGGGACAGTTGCAGTATTTGATGTTCATTGAGCAACATTAACAACGTCTTATTGCCATTATCTTAAATTATGGATGTAGCAAAGGGTACGTATTTATGTATATAATGTCACTATTTTACCATATTTAGTTCCCGATTCAAATATTCTAAATTTACGATATCCGGCAAAATTCATATGGCACGTAACATGGAATATTTGATAGTGTCCTAATACAACTACCAACTCCACATATATAAAAATATCACAGTAAACTCTAAAACTATTGTGTTTAAACCCTTGAATACTGAAACTTTATTGTCTACACGTAAACCACTAAAGCCTGAAATCCCTAAACCCCTAAACCCTAAACACCTAACCCTAGAACACTAAACCCTAAACCCCAAAAAAATAGAAACACTACAGATTCAGGCTAGCTAATCCTAAACACTACACTAAAACCTAAATCCTATATCTGGCGACAATGGAGGGTCCAGGCGAAAATGTTGGCATAATTGAAATGAAACTCTTAGTTATGGGACAACATCGATACAATATATTTTTGAATGCCAAAATTTTAATTTTAAAGTCCTGGGGTAAAAAATAAATAAATTTATAACACCACTGTCTGTACAATAATGTGATATTTAATATTTTTGTACTCTAATTAAGAGCTTACTATATCATACATTAATATATATTTTATGAGGACAACACTTGCTATGGACTAAACAATTAAAATAGAGATGTAAGAATCTCATTTGTAATTGAAAAAACATACAAATCACACATAATTATGCATAGTTAAGACTTAATAAATTTTTTGGTGACTAAACCTTTCAAAAACATTAAATTTAATGTTGGCGTTAGATCATTTTGGTTAACGCGAACCGTTAGGGTTCCATGCAACTCTATCACAGCGGAATCATAAGCATAGAATTAAATTACCTTTCACCAGGGTTTGATGTAGAGGTTGAACAGAAAGAACAAATAACCTTCCGATCTTCTGTTGTATGCCTAAGCCACGTCTTGACGTTGTGTGGGCAATGATCTACAAGACGGTCTCAATCTACAATCCCTAATCTGCTTTCACGATTTTGGGCGTGAATTTCATATATCCAAATTGCTGAGATTAACTATTATATAGGCTACAACAGGGACCAGGAGGAGAAATTAGGGTTAGGCCTCCCATTGGGCTTAAACATCCAAGTTTAGCCCAAAACTTATACTTAAGTCCAATAATAATATATAAATTAGTCCACTAAAATATTATTGCACTGCCACCCTAATCCCAAATTACGTTATGGGCTCCTTCTTATTATGAGCCCGTTAATCTCCCCGTGTTTAAGATTCAATGCCTATTAATTAATTAAGTTACTGACAACTCCATTAATTAATATATTTACCGAGAGTAGTACCACTCAACCTTATTATCATGTAATAATAAAAAATCCACCTGCAGGGTTTACATGATAATCATTATGAGCTTCTCAAGGGGACATCATCAACCAATTCCGTTAGGACACAAATTTCTTCTACAATCGACAGCACACCATAGAGACAACACTATCTCCCAACTCAACGAGCTTAATGATTTAATATTTAAATCTCACCCATTGATGAATCAATGAAATAAATACTTACTTACGGGTCAAGGTTATTGTTTAGGGATTAAGAGTACGAACATCCATAATAACAGAAATCAAGTTCTATTATATAGTCAGTATAAATCGAACGATCTCAACTCGGTCATACTCAATACACACAAAGTGCACTAGTGCAATTTTATAAGAAAGACTAGTGCTAAATCATACTACAACCATACCGATAGATAGTCCCCATCTATCTCGGTTGTGAACATCTATTTGTACTTTATAAGGAGCCGATAATATGATCTTCCGTGTGACGCCGCACACCCATTATCTACAGTATAAAGTAAATGGATTTTTGCAACAATTCATAAACAATAATGCAGAACGTTTGATCACATGATTCTCATTCCAAATATTATTAAAACATTGTTCATATAAAAAGCTAGACATTTAGTATACAATCCAACAATCTCCCACTTATACTAAAAGACTATGCTACCATACATCTGATTCTTACTCCCAATACATGACCATCAAAATCTTTCGCCTTAAAATCCTTGTAAAAGGATTTCATAGGTTATCAATTGATGCAATCTAGGCGACAACAACCTTCCCCTCATTATAAGATTTCTCGTATCAGGTAGTACTCACTCCCAATGTGTTTAATTGCCTTATGGGCTCGTGATTCCTTCAAGTTTGCAACTGCACCATTATTATCACAAAAAATTGTGATAACCTTGGGCAAACTCAGAATCACATCTAAGTCCATTACGAAGTCTCTAGAACCATACATATACTTTGGCTACCACAAGGCTCCAATATTATCATTTTTCCATGGTGGAGTTCGAAATATATTTCTATATAACACTCCTTTATATTATGGATCTACTTTCCAATTTAAACACATAACCTTGAGGTGCAGTTACTGTCGTCCCCATGATTTGAAAATCTAAATCTATGTAACTATCAAGAAGTAATGAATCTGTCCGGTAAGCCTACATATAATTTTTAGTCCTTTTCAAGTACTTCAAATATGTCTTACCACAGTTCATCATTCTTGTTCCGGGTTACCTTGATACCCACTGATTATGCCATTGAAAATACAGATATCCAATCTCGTGCATAGCATTGCATACATGAGGCTTCCTACTGCTGAAGCATAAGGAATCGCCCTGAACGCTGTCCAACTCGCCAAAAACTCTCATCGACTACACTCGTTGACTCGCTCAGAATGCCATCTTGCATGAAAGTCTCCTCCGTGTGCTTCTCCATTCACGCCATCGTGCATTGAATACTTGACAACGAGCGACCAACAGCCCGCCAATCTACATGCCATCATGCGTGTTAACAAGATCACCTGCAAGCTTTCATGCGTACCATGATCGCCAGTGAGTATCTCACCCGCAATCTTTCAAGCGCCACGCTTGGCCATACGCACGTTAATGGGCTCAACACTAGCCAGCCTTGCACGATAATCTGCCAGTCCCGTATGCCGCAAAGAGCATACTGGCCACTACTTTTCGTACACCAAGCGCAACACATTTTCTCCAGGCATAAATTACGAACAGGTACAGTCCGAATCTCTCACCACCATCAACGATATAGGGATTATACAGGTACAATCAAATAATACCAAAACCCTAACTTTCTCATACGATTCTAATTCTCAATTAAATCATATAATCCATATAAACCCTAGCCTAACGTATCACGTTTAACATAGAACCTATGCTCTGATATCAATTGTTGGCGTTCAATCATTTTGGTTAACACGAACCGTTAGGGGTCCATGCAATTCTATCGCAGCGGAAGTATAAGCATAGAATTAAATTACCTTTCACCAGGATTTGATGTAGAGGTTGAACAGTAAGAACAAATGACCTTCTGATCTTCTGTTGTATTCCCAAGTCACGTCTTGACGTTGTATCCGGAATGGTGAGATTAGCTATTATATAGGTTACAATAGGGACCATGAGGAGAAATTATGGTTGGACCTCCCATTGGGCTTAAGCATCTAAGTTTAGCCCAAAACTTATACTTAAGTCCAATAATAATACATAAATCAGTCCACTAAAGAAATATTATTACACTGCCACCATAATCCCAAATTACATTATGGGCTCCTTCTTATTATGAGCCCGTTAATCTCCCCGTGTTTAAGATTCAATGCCTATTAATTAATTAAGTTACTGACAACTCCATTAATTAATATATTTACTGAGAGTAGTACCACTCATCCTTATTATCATGCCGGAATAAATCCACCTGCAGGGTTTACATGATAATCATTATGAGCTTCTCAAGGGGATATCATCAATCAATTTCGTTAGGACACAGATTCCTTCTACAATCAGCAGCACACCATAGAGATAGCACCATCTCCCAACTCACCAAGCTTATTGATTTAATATTTAAATCTCACTCATTGATGAATCAATAAAATAAATACTTGCTTACGTGTTGAGGTTATTATATAGGGATTCAGAGTATAAACATCTAATTTTATAGTCAAGACAGACTAATGCCAAATCACACTATAACTGTAACAATAAATTTTTTGTATTTATAATGAAATAAATACAGAAGAATTACAATGATAATCCAGACGGATTAAACTTGATAATTTAGGAACAATCTCTATCTATCCTCTGATTCTTCTCTCGAATCAATTTGGACTTTGACTTTGACTTGACTTGTTGACTTAACCGCGTGTGTTGAGTCGGATCTTCAGTTGAAGCTTGTCCGAACTCGGATTTGGGACCTTATAACGTTAATTCAGAAGCGTCGAGCCTTTGTTTGGATTAAACGTATTTGATCCGAGGAACACTCGATCTGGGGGACTTAGCACCTTGATCCCGGGTCGTATGCTGTTCTTGGCGCGAAGAACACCGAAGAACTTAGTGTATGAAGAACGCTTGATTTGGGGGGCTCCGCACCTTAATCCCAAATCGTTTGTCGTTCTTGACTTGAAGATGCTTAAAGATCTCAAGGGAGCACTGCTCGTATTCTTGATCTCTTCAGAGCGTTTATGTCTTCAAGTATTTTAGTGTGTTTGGAGTGAATGAAGAAGGGCTCCTTATATAGGTGAAGGATGAGCATGTCCCATAAATAACTTGCAATCTGATTGGTCCAAGATAGATTTGGCCTGGTACTGCGGGCTTGGGCCGCTCCAAATATATCACAGCTTGATTGGTCATTGCTTAATTTGACCTGATTCTGGAACCTTCCATGCTTTTCTTAACTTAGGGGTCAAGTTTTACTTAATTTAAACCCTACTTAATTTGTTGGGTATTAAATTAATTATCAATTATTTATTATTCTATTTTAGGAATTAATTTATTAAATCCCAAAAATAAAATATAATAAATTAAAATTGATATTTAATCAATAAAATCCACGTGTCGCCATTTGATTGGACCGTGAATTTTAATTGCTTACAAATGCCCCCTTGCGATTTGTTCACGGACAGAATGTCTTGTTGTGAAGGAATCGCAAAAGATTTATTTCTTGTTCACCAAGATTTCATGAACCTTACCCAAAATTATCAAAGTTATTTGTAGTAAAGAATCTCTTACAATTTTGTAGAGATTGCATACCTCACAATAATCTCCATAATTATCCATGAGTTCACAAGTAATTTCCATAATTATCCACAAATAAATTCCATAATTATCCATGAGTCCACAAGTAATTTTCATAATTACCCATGAATCCATTACTATATAATGGTACTTCATGAACTCAATTTTTTCATCAAAGCTATCCAACAAACAAGATATTCACTTCAGTTCTTGGTTCTTCCTTCTCTTATTTGAATTTTTCTCTTTCTTTCCAAAGTGTAGCATGAAGTGTTTCTAAATTTTTTTCTCTTCTTCAGCATTGCTCCAAGAGGTTGTCAAGACAAAGCACTCAATCAAAACACATCATCTAAAGAATTCAATTTACAAGTGTAAGCATTCAATTCCTTAATTTGCTCTTTTTTTTGAACTGTTTATTCGTCTTGTTTGCTTGTTGCCCCTGCCTTCGACCAAGAACTTAGTAACATGCGTGTCCTTGCCCCTCTTTCTCATCTGAGAAAATCTACGGTGAGCATCGTCCTTGCTATTCTTTCTCTTCTGAGAAATCGATAGCGAGCCTTGTCCTCGCCCCTCTTTCTCGTCTGAGAAAATCTACGGCGAGCCTCGTCCTTGCTATTCTTTCTCTTCTAAGAAATCGATAGCGAGCCTTGTCCTCGCCCCTCTTTCTCGTTTGAGAAAATCTACGGCTAGCCTCGTCCTTGCTATTCTTTCTCTTCTGAGAAATCGATAGCGAGCCTTGTCCTCGCCCCTCTTTCTCGTCTGAGAAAATCTACGGTGAGCCTCGTCCTTGCTATTCTTTCTCTTCTAAGAAATCGATAGCGAGCCTTGTCATCACCTCTCTTTCTCGTCTGAGAAAATCTACGGCGAGCCTTGTCCTTGCTATTCTTTCTCTTCTGAGAAATCGATAGCGAGCCTTGTCCTCGCCCCTCTTTCTCGTCTAAGAAAATCTACGGTGAGCCTCGATGTATGTTTCGCCACCACGTTATTGTTCCGTGTTGCCGAAAGTGGGAGATTGAGCCAGCAGCATGTAGTATTGATGATGTGCTCTCTAGTGGGAAAATGGCGATGTGGTTGCAGCAGTGAATTCGTCGATGGCTCACGAACCGTGGATAACCATGCGTAGAGATAGACCCTGGCAGCGTGGGTTGGTTGCAATTACTAACGGCGTCCGTGTCGATCAGGGTGGTGGGTTTCGGTATTGAAAATCGGCGATGGGTAGCACTTGGCACCCACTTCCGGTGACTGCTCACTGTGGAACTGGCATCTGCCCGCCACAGACCTCGACGGCTGATGGCTGGCAGTGGGCTTCGGCGAGTGGACAACGACGCACACGGGCGATGGCTGTTTGCTGCGCCTGGTGACTGTTTGTAGCTTTCGGCGACCAGCTCAATGCTGCGGGCTTCGGTGAGTGGTGGCAGCAGTTCGCACGTTTTCGACGATGGCTGCTCAATGAGGGGAGGCTGCTCGTGGAGGGGAGGCTGCTCGCTGAGGGGAGGCTGCTCGCTGCCCTCGGTGGCCTGATTGACGAAACAGACGATAGCAGGAGGATAACCGATAGCGGCTTTTGATGGCTGGAACTCGATCCTAGCGGCAGCGACAGCAGCAGCAGCGCGTGATGGCGCGGCAACCAGTGAACTGGCGGCTGATGGGGCATCAACGAGGAGGGGTGGCAACACGGACAGGGTGGTAGCTGCTTGCTGCACTCGGCGGCTGCCTGCTGTTTGGCGGTGATTTCATCGCCGGAGGATTCAGCGATGACCGAGGCAGGGTCGTGCGTGGCAGCGGTGCTCCGTGGTGGTACAGTCGTGAAGCAGATCCGGGCAGCGTCTGCTTGCGAGCTTCGGCGAGTGGCACGCAGTGGTTCTCAGTTTCGACTGGGTGAGCAGCGGATCTGGTGCGGCGAGAAAAGGGGCAGTGGCGCGGACGAGGTAACGATTGCGCGCTGTGTCTGTCGATTGTTCGCTGCTCTCGGGTGGCGAACTCGACACCGCAAACTTCGGTGGTCTTCACCGATGAGGTTCCAGCGCAATACCCAGCGGCGATCGTCAATGGCTGTGGGCGTCGACGAGTCCGATTGGTAGAGAAAAGAAGGAGATCCCCTTCTTGAAATTGCCCACCTCAATTTTGACTTTATGAGTTAATTTTGACCTCCATTGAGCCCATCCCATTTAACTTGGTCCTTTTTCTAAAAAAAACTTTTGGGCCCAGTGAAAATTAATTGCTGATTTGGGTCCTTCACAATTCATGATTTTTTTTTTGGCTTTCAATTTCCAACAAATCTTTAATTCATGTTTTAAACTTAAATCGCTTAAACCTAAACATGAATTAATTTAGTTTATCACCTTGATATTTTACACTTCACTTTTTCTTAAAATTTTGAATCAATTAATTGATTCCATGAATTTCGAGCTCTTTTTCTAGCTTATTATAATCCATAAACTTAAATTATCTCCAAGCCTCACTATTGATTTTCTAACACTCATTTCACTCCTTTTTCAGCCACACTTAACTTCAGAATGGTTAAGTTCAAGAGTCATATAACAGATTCCAAGGAGCGTCAGTTGCTGATTCTTGATACCCAACGTCCACTATCAGACATAGTAACTCGTCTTCCAATTGAAAGACCTCTCATGGGTCAACCTATAGAGAAATTAACTCAAGAGGCTAACGTTTTCAATCTAACAACTTGGACCAGAGACAAGAAATTGGACGAAACTGGAGTTGTAGTTTTGAGATCAGCTCACCATACAAAGGAGAAGCTAAAAACTGGTCCTTTACCCACACTAGGGCGCCAAATAATCGAGGGTAATGCAGCATGGGGCAAATCAATGAATCTTCTCGGGGAATTTCATTACATCCCAGGGTATTGGGAATGGACTGAAGCTGTTTTAAGCAGATATCGCTCTAAACTTGAGAAAACAATGCTTTATGACCCTATCTTTGCTTCTCTATTCACATATGAATGCAATCATGAGATCATCAAAGCTTTTTGCGAAGCGTGGTGCCCTACCACTAATACCTTACTTACTTCCTTTGGAGAAATGTCGATTTCTCTATGGGATTTGTATAACTGGGTAGGATTGCCACTAGCTGGTCACATATATGAGGAAGTTGTGCCCGACAAGCCAGAACTTTTGAATGAGCGTGACACCACTGGATTACGTATCCCACCTAGTTGTCAACACTTACTACATGCCTATCATAGACTCCGTAGTCGTGATGGTACTGACTTTATTTCACTTTCTCAATGGGTGAGCTTTTGGTATCGTAGACCTAAGAAACACAAGCAGCCCCCTCCACGTGTAGCCAGTGAAAGAAAAACACGCCTCAAGAGTACGCACAATCCCAAGGGTATCATCGACGACTGCAAGAAATGGACTTCCATAGAAACGGACCCCTTTAAAATGCTTCATATTGATGCTAAAGAACAAGAAGAAACGTATCTAGCTGCCCACTTAGCCTGCTGGCTTTGCTCTTTTGTACTTCCTAATAACGAAATAGACATGATACGTCCTGGTACCTTCAAGGTAGCAAGTTTGATGGCTACAGGAAAATCAATTTGCCTTGCTGTTCCAGTTTTGACAAGTATATACCGAGGTTTGAATAAAATTTCTAATGAACTTAGACCCTCTGAAGTGAAATCAACATTTCCTGTGCACTTTGTTTATACTTGGCTGGCTCATTACTTTCAAACTCATTACCTGAACCCTCATGGATTAAAAGTACCCTCAATGGTGACCTACTCAGGCAAAAATGGAGCAAAATCCTTTGGTTCAGTTGCTGCTCGCAAAAAGATTCAAAATGGAAACAAAACTTTCTTGTCTTGCAACGTCCTTCCAACAACAGATCCCATATGGTATACTGACCATGACAAGGCATCTTGGCGTGATTGGGCCTACTTTATTGCTATTCGTACCAATTATCTTACCTTGCGACAGAATGGAGGCTTTCTTATTGAACCCTACAACCCACATCGATTTAGTCGCCAATTCGGATTTTACCAAGATACTCCAGGAAGAATGAAAACAGACATTCGAGAGACCAACTTAGAACAAGGACTTCAATATTGGAGGCAATGCACTTTGCGTAATTCTCAATCTACAGCAACTTTCCCATGCGCACCTTCAGAATTTAAAAACATTTGCTCCCCAGAATACGAACAGTGGCTATCTCAAATTCATGGCACCTACCTCTTGGATAATGTGTTGAAGCTAGCTGATGCTGCTCTTAACCAGGATATGGAAGAAGAAGTTGACATCATCAATAATACAGATAATGCAAAAGCTGATGAGGAGGCTGTACCGCTAGAGATCCCGCCCCTTCGAAAGGTAATTGTAGGGAGGTCTAATGGAGCAGGAAAGAGAAAGAAGGGTCTCTCGCATTCAAATGAGAGCACAACCGACCACAACCCGAAGCGGATCAAGAAAGCCAAATCTCCGATGCTTACCCCGGCAACTAAGGCTAAGGTTTTAATCCCTTCTGATCATAATTCATATACATCCATTCTTGCACATATTTTCTTACCATCTCTTTTACTCCCTTTTTTTGCAGTGCATGCATGATGTATTTGGTTCTGATTACGATGACTTGGATGAAGAAGGATCAACTTCTGTTGCAGCCCCTGAAATCTTAATTGATGATGACCTTTCGGATCACATTTCTCCTATCATGAATGAATCTCCCCCATTAATTTCTGCGGCCCAAGCTCCAGACATTACAGAATTTGTCTTTGATAAAGAGATTATGGACGATAGGAAACTAGTTAACTCGGCAGTGTGGAAACGTTTTCAAGAAAAACTAAGAAGAACCCCTGTGAATGCATTATCTTCTATGAGGAATGAGGGGCTTAAGATGGTAGACACCTTCAAAAGTGCTCAAGGGATTGACGGATCCGCTCTAGAACAATCATTCAATTTCCTACTCTCTAAAGCCGATGCGTATGACACCATGAAGATAAAACTTGCTGATGGGATAACCAAGAAAGACATTGAAAAGTGTCTAATTGATGCAAAGAAGCGCGCCCATGAATACAAAGACCAAGAGGCTGCAGAGACCAAGCAACTGCAAGAATCTGAAACTAGGTTGAAGCAGATTGAAACGAAGATCGAGACTCTGCTGAAGGAGAAGGAAACCATATCACAAACAGCTGAACGTCTTCGCCAATCTATTCAAAGCGCAAAGCTTGGTGCTCAAACTGCTACAAGGAATATTAGTGTACTGAAGAAAACACCGATCTTAGAAGATTCCATTGCTGATGAATTAAAGAGCGTTACACAAGCTTTGACAGACGCTCGAGAGGAGCTATCCACTATGGATATTTTTCATTAATTTCTTTTGAAACCAATTCACCTTAACACCCCCATTTTGTTTTGATCACTTAATGATATTATCAATAAAGTGCTTTTTACCCCTTATTTCTTATTCTCCTTCTTGTTACCCAT
This sequence comes from Pogostemon cablin, assembly GCA_023678885.1. Classification (NCBI taxonomy): domain Eukaryota; kingdom Viridiplantae; phylum Streptophyta; class Magnoliopsida; order Lamiales; family Lamiaceae; genus Pogostemon; species Pogostemon cablin. Next base: position 21,505,663 of record CM042973.1, read on the forward strand.
CATTCGCTCCTTAATTTGCATCACTATGTCTGATACTTACTCACTGTTTTACATACTTCAACTTATTGCTTGCTTCATAAACTTGATGCGAACAAACCGAAACATGACTGAACTCAACAAAATGCTAAGCTGCCTACGTACCTCTATATAGAGGATCAAGTCATTACGTAGTTCAAAGGGACACGATTTGGTTTTGAATGGGGGGGTGCCGTACACAGTTTAAACTCATGCGGGCCAGGAGTGACTATTCTTTAACCACTTTAGACAAAGTAGGATATTTAATGCTTTAACCACTTAAAATATCTGAGTGGGGTGAATTAATAGTTTAACCACATATAATTACCTTTGGTGGGTGTCGTACACAGTTTAAACTCATGCGGACCAGGAGTTCGTCGTACACAGTTTATACTCATGCAGACCAGGAGTTCGTCGTACACAATTTATACTCATGCAGACCAGGAGTAACATGCAGTTTAGGCTCGTGCGTCATGGAGCATTGTACATGTATTTATTTTACGCGTAGTAGCGTTTCAAGAACTTCCCATTTATGGGGCCAATGTTCACGCCATCCTCTGAGATCAACTTGTATGCGCCATTTGTGTAGGCTTCCTTCACAACATGAGGGCCATCCCACTTGGGTAGAAACTTATTTCCAACGCGATGGGTGACTACTATAGGTCTTCTCACAGCAAGCACCAAATCACCAACTTGAAAAGAACGTACCCTCACTTTCTTGTTGTATGTTCTAGAAAGGCGAGATTGGTAACACTCAAGTCTTTGTTGTGCTTCCAACCTCCTTTCATCTAACGCTTCTAACTCTTGAAGACGTAACTTTGCATTTTCCTCCTCGGTGAGGCCTTCTTGTATGGCTATCCTCAAAGAAGGAATTTGCTTTTCAAGAGGCACAACAGCCTCAACACCATACACCAAGGAATACGGAGTGGCTTGAGTAGGTGTTCTATAGGTGGTGCGGTATGCCCATAAAGTTTCATTTATTCTTTCATGCCAATCTCTTTTCGACTTGGACATCACCTTCTTTAACAAACTACACAATGTCTTATTGAAAGCTTCGGCAAGACCATTAGCAGCTGCGTTATACATTGAAGATTTCTTTTGTTTGAAATCAAACTTCTCACATAGCTTATCAATCCAACTGTTGCTGAACTGCTTTCCATTATCAGTGATGATGTAGCGCGGAACACCATATCTATAAATGATGTTGATCCGGATGAAATCAGCAATATTTTCTTTCTTCACTTCCCTTAGAGGCACAGCTTCGGCCCATTTTGAAAAGTAATCTGTTGCAGCAAGAATGTAGAGATGACCACCAGAAGACTTTGTAAGTGGCCCTACCACATCTAAATCTCAAGCATCAAAAGGCCATGAAGCGACTGTCGGATGCAAAGGTTCCGGAGGTTGATGAATCAAATTTCCATGGAACTGACAAGCTTGACATCTTTGTGCGTAATTCATGCAATCCTTCACCATGGTTGGCCAATAGTAGCCCATCCTTTTAATTCTGAAATGTAGCTTCGGTCCAGATTGATGAGCACCACAAATTCCGGAGTGAGCCTCCTCCATTGCTTGAATAGTTTCTTCCTTACCCAAGCATCTCAAGAAAATTCCATCGAATGATCTTCTATAAAGTGTACCTTTGAAGTAGATGAACCGAGGTGCCCGACGCCGAATATCAACCCTTTGTCGTGGATCGTTAGGTAACTTATCATATTTCAAATAATCCACAAGTGGTTGGCGCCAATCTTCTTCTTCAATTTCGAAAACCTCCACCATATGATTTTCAACTTCTTCATAATCATCATCTTCAAAGATTGGTGGTACAACCCAACTTCTACACACCGGTACTTGAATTTGCATTTCTGGCATAGCTATAGTTGATGCTAACTTAGCGAGGGCGTCAGCTTGCTTATTCTCTCTTCTAGACAGATGCTTAATATCAACATCACCGAGATAACCCATAAGCTTTTGAGCATACTTATAATAGTGGAACAACTCAGGCTTCTTCACTTCATACACTCCAAGGAGTTGATTTATCACCAATAGCGAATCACCATACACTCTAAGGTGTAGTTGTTTTACATCGATGGCCATCTCTAAACCAAGTATAAGTGCTTGATACTCAGCCACATTGTTGGAGCAATTTTCCATTAAGGAAAATGAGAAGGGTAAAACTTCACCACTGGATGTTACAAACATGACTCCCGCACCAGCTCCCTCTCTATGAGATGCTCCATCGAAATACATCTTCCAAGGAGAAACTATGTCCACAGTGAAAGCATCTTCATCGGGGAGTTCATCAGATAGTTCCCATTCAGCAGGCATTGGATGATCAGCTAGAAAATCTGCCAACACTTGTCCTTTTACGGCCTTTTGAGGGACATACACGATCTCAAACTGTTGAAGTTGGAGATACCATCTTGCAAGCCGATCAGAGAGTACTGGTTTTGACATGACAAATTTTAGTGGGTTGGCTTTCGAAACTAGCCGAACTGTGTGAGCTTGAAAATAATGTTTCAACTTCTGAATCACGAAGATAAGGGATAAGCAGATCTTCTCAATGGGTGAATACTTCAACTCGTTTGGAATCATGGTTCTACTTAGATAATATAGAGCTCTTTCTTTACCATCATCATTTTCTTGTGCAAGTAAAGCTCCCACAGAACGCTCTTGAGCAGCTAAATAAAGGACTAATGGACGTCCCGGTATTGGAGCACTCAACACTGGTGCCTTCATCAGGTATTCTTTAATGCTGTTGAAAGCATTATTGCAAGCTTCGTCCCATTCGAATATGCTGTCTTTCTTCATGAGATGACTAAATGGTTGGCATCGGCCAGCTAAGTTTGATATGAATCTCCTTAAGTATGCCAAATTTCCTTGCAGACTTTTGAGTTCATGTATGTTCCGAGGCACATGCATTTTCATGATTGCGTCAATCTTTGCTTTCTCAATCTCAATCCCTCGACGGCGAACAATAAACCCAAGAAATTTCCCAGATGAAACTCCAAATGCACACTTGAGCGGATTCATCTAGAGTTGATGCTCTCTTAATCGTTCAAACACTCGCCTTAGATCATGAAAATGATCTTTCTTTTCCTTTGATTTCACCACAATATCATCAACATAGCATTCGACAATCTTATGAAGCATGTCATCAAATATCTTTTGCATGGCTCGCTGATAAGTGGCACCAGCATTCTTTAAGCCAAATGGCATAACATTATAGCAATATATCCCTTTCGGAGTACGAAAGGCTGTCTTCTCTTGATCCTCAGGAGCCAAACCAATTTGATTGTAGCCAGATGACCTATCCATAAATGAAAGGACCTCATGCCCCGTTGTTGCATCAATCATGAGTTCAGTAATTGGTAATGGAAAGTCATCTTTCGGACATGCCATATTGAAATCTCGGAAATCAACACATACTCTGAGTTGCCCATTTTTCTTTCTTACCGGCACGATATTGGAAATCCAAGTAGGATATTTGACTTCTCGGATCTTGCCTGTTTCAAGAAGCTTATTAATCTCGTCCTCAATCAAAGGAATCAACTCTGGTCGAAATCGACGCTGCATTTGTTTAACCGGCCGAGTTCCCTTTTTAATGGACAAGTGGTGCACTGCGATTTTCGGATCTAAGCCTGGCATTTCTTTATGTGACCATGCAAAGACATCTCTGAATTCTCGCAAAAGGCTGACATACTTTGTTTCTTCCTCAACATTTAGCAGAGCACTTATGTAGGTAGGACGTGGGTCATTTTCATCACCTAAGTTAATTTCTTTTAACTCATCAACAGTGACTTTCACTCTTTCTTCAAATTGTGGAGGGGCATCTTCAGCATCTACTTTCTCTATCATCACTATCATCTTTAGTAAAGATGATTCTTCGTACCTTAGCTTTCAATACTCTTCCACTTGAGATAGTCAAGATATTTCGCCGCTTGATACGAGATGGATTTTGACTCTGGAGTTTTCGAAGGTTAAGGGACTTGATATGATTTTGCCTCCTACATTTCCCTTTACAGGGTCCAAGCCTTTCGAAGACACTCCCAAGCCTTTCAAAAATAGATATTCTCTTGACTTCCCTACTACTTGCGTCAAACATATCCTCCGTGGATAAAGCTTCTCCCTCGGTGATATAATTTGTACTTGCTCTTCTAATTGCAATGCGGACCGGCTTTTGAGGGACATATCCCAAACCTGGCTTAGCCTTCTTGATAGTGTGACCATTATTTTTCAATATTTTCTGAGTAACATTGAGCCCATGTCCTGGTGGGTTGATAGTTTCTTGACACACCTTGCTCGCCATCGCTTTTTTCCTTGGTTCATAACCAGCATTCATAAGGAGTTTATAAGCTTGTGGACTATACGACTTGGTTATTTCGGCTTCAAACACTTCACCGTGTTCGGTCTTTGGTCCTTCAATAGGACGCGTGAACCCTTTGAGTGGTGGAGAAGAAAGTTTACTAGCATCAATTTTTGTTAAAGGCAACGTTAACTCTTCCGAGGTCTCAAGCCCTTTGCCTTTGTTCTCCTTGAGAGTGGCAGATGATGTACTACCTTCCTCATCCTTTATTTGTTTATTGCCCCCATTATCTTGCACTGGGGCTTCTTCACGCTTTACTTCCTTTGTACTCTTGAAGAAATATTTAGCATCTGCAAAGTAAGCTTCAACTTCAGTAAACGATTTGTCGTCGCCGAACACCCTTTTCACATTATCACCTTCACTATATTTGAAGCACTGGTGTAATGTAGAAGGAATCACACTATTCTCATGTAGCCATGGGCGCCCCAAAAGCATGTTGTACGAAGTTTTTGCATCGATAACATGGAAGAGGACTGTGGATTTCATCTCATCAATTAGTAAATCAAGAACTATTGTGCCGAGAGTCCTTTGCCCCTTATGGTTGAACCCTTGGATCATCAATCGGCTATGGTTGAGTTCATCCATTGGTATTTCTATCTTCTTCAACATTCTCAAGGATAAAATGTTCACCGCCGAACCTCCATCAACAAGTATGCGATTCACTTGCATCCCTTTAGTATAACCAGTCACAAATAGAGGTCGATTATGAGATTGCGAACCCAACAACATATTTGCATCTGTGAAGGTCACTTTCATGGAGTAAGCTTTATCCTTAGTTTCAAGTTGTTCGCTTTCATTGTCCTCTTCGTTCACGACATGACATGAGCCTTCGTCATTACCTTCTTTTACAGAAGTAAAGTTTGTGCCTGCCTCATCCTCTAACACAATTTTCCCTTCCTTAGCTAGTTACATGATCTTTTCCTTAAGAACGAAACAATCATGAATTGGATGACTCACCAACCTATGATACTTGCAGTATTTTGGGTCATTAGTTCGACTGGCTTCCTCTGGACGCTTCATCTCAGGAAGATCAAGGAGTTTGTTCTTCATCAGATCATCAAATATGCCAGAAAGGTCTGAGTTCAGAAATGGATACTCTTTTTCTTGCATCTCTTTCAGAGTTAACCTTTTTTGCCCCCACTCTTGAGCAACCTGCTTTCCTTTGTCTTTCTTATCATTTTCATTCTTTCGAACCTTGACCGTCATAATATTTGTGGCCATTGACTCTTTGTTGGAACTTTTAGCATAGGACTTGCCCCCTTTTTGAAATCTTGTATATCTTTAGACTTGTAGGAGTCCGACATCGGTGAATGTTTAATTCCACTAGCAGCCATACTTAATTCCATGTCATGGGCCCTAGTAGCCAACTCTTCGAAAGTCTTAGGTTGAATTCCTTTGAGTATATCAATGAGATTCCATTCCATCCCTTGGATACACATCTCAATAGCTGACTCTCCGGATAATCGGTCCTTGCAATTTAAACTCAAATTTCTCCATCGATTGATATAATCAATCACAGGTTCTTCCTTCAATTGACGAGTATTAGTTAACTCAGTCATGCTAACAGTTCTCCTCGTGCTGTAGAAACGATTAAGGAACTCATGTTCCATTTGTGCCCAACTATCAATGGATTCAGCTTGCAAGTCGATATACCAATCAAATGCATTTCCTTTGAGTGAGCGAACGAACTGCCTTATCATATAGTCTCCATAAGTACCAGCGTCATGGCAAGTCTCAATAAAGTGTGCTATATGCTGCCTCAGGTTTCCCTTGCCATCAAATTGTTGGAACTTGGGAGGCTGGTAGCCAGCTGGCAACTTCAAGTTGTCCACTCTTTTCGTGTATGGCTTGACATAAGTAACAGTAGGCTTGGAATTCTCCTCAAACCTTTCTTTTATTGTTCCAAGTATAATATCCTTGAGTTGATCCACTTGGAGCATTCCATCAGCTGAAAGTGGCAACGTTCCTTGAGTTTGCTCCTTTTCAATAGCCTGGCACCTTGTGACCTCTTCCACTTCACTATCGTCCATGACTCCTTTTCCGTTTGCATGGCTAGTCTCCGCGATGTCTCTTTTCATCAATTGGGAGATCTTTGTGTCTTGAGCTTCTATGTGTTTCGTGAGCCCCTCGATAGCTTTCATCATGTTTGCTAATTGTTCCTCAATAGTCGTGGCGCCTGCCATCATTACTGGAGCTGCAACGGAGTCATATGAAGAGTTTGAAGATGCAGAATCTTCATCACTATCATCTTTCATAGGTAGTTGTTTTCTCGAAGCTTCCTCAACCGAAGGGTTGGATCCAGATGAGGCTTCCGAACGAGCTTTTTCTAACATGCTCCTTGTAACAACAACAACATATTCAGTCAATGCCTCTGAGAGCTTAGAAGCAGCAGTCCTACCTACAGTAATCCTAACAGGAGTCATATCGTACTTTCGAGCTTGTAGAGAGAAGAGATGAGAGGTAGAGACTGTCCCACTGGGCGTGCCAAAATTTGTAACAACAAATTTTTTGTATTTATAATGAAATAAATACAGAAGAATTATAATGATAATCCAGACGGATTAAACTTGATAATTTAGGAACAATCTCTATCTATCCTCTGATTCTTCTCTCGAACCAATTTGGACTTTGACTTGACTTGTTGACTTGACCGCGTGTGCTGAGTCGGATCTTCAGTTGAAGCTTGTCTGAACTCGGATTTGGGACCTTATAACGTTAATCCAGAAGCGTCGAGCCTTTGTTTGGATTAAACGTACTTGATCCGAGAAACACTCGATCTGGGGGGCTTAGCACCTTGATCCCAGGTCGTATACTGTTCTTGGCGCGAAGAACACCGAAGAACTTAGTGTATGAAGAACGCTTGATTTGGGGGGCTCCGCACCTTAATCCCGAATCATTTGTCGTTCTTGACTTGAAGATGCTTGAAGATCTCAAGGGAGCACTGCTCGTATTCTTGATCTCTTCAGAGCGTTTATGTCTTCAAGTATTTTAGTGTGTTTGGAGTGAATGAAGGAAGGCTCCTTATATAGGTGAAGGATGAGCATGTCCCATAAATAACTTGCAATCTGATTGGTCCAAGATAGATTTGGCCTAGTACTGCGGGCTTGGGCCACTCCAAATATATCACAGCTTGATTGGTCATAGCTTAATTTGACCTGATTCTGGAACCTTCCATGCTTTTCTTAACTTAGGGGTCAAGTTTTACTTAATTTAAACCCTACTTAATTTGTTGGGTATTAAATTAATTATCAGTTATTTATTATTCTATTTTAGGAATTAATTTATTAAATCCCAAAAATAAAATATAATAAATTAAAATTGATATTTAATCAATAAAATCCACGTGTCGCCATTTGATTGGACCGTGAATTTTAATTGCTTACAATAACCATACCGATAGATAGTCTCCGTCTATCTCGGTTGTGAACATCTGTTTATACTTTATAAGGAGCCGATAATATAATTTTTCGTGTGACGCCGCACACCACATTATCTACAGTATAAAATAAATGGACTTTTGCAACAATTCATAAGTAATTATGCAAAATATTTGATCACATGATTCTTATTTCAAATATTATTAAAATATTGTTCATACAAAAAGCTAGACTTCTAGTATACAATCCAACATTTAAGAGTCCAACTAGGGTGCATCGGGTGCACCGGTACAACTGAATAATTATAATCAATAGATTAATATACAAAAGGGAATCTCCAACATTAAAAAAGATTAACTAAGTAATTTTTTTAAAAACAAAAATCTATCCCACTACCTACTTAACCTGTAAATTCAAGTTCAACCCGAAATTACCCTAAGTTGTGTCCCAGTTTGACCCAGTTTGAAATTTTCATTCTCCCTAATTTCTATTAGTCATCTGTATTTGTCTGTTCACATTGCCATATATACGTCACCCATATACCCTCTTAGCTTATATCGTAATGTTTCCTATTGTTCTAACTCTTTAACTTTATGATGTACATGGAATGACACAATTTATTGACGGGCTGCTTCTCAATGCATTGAAGGGTCACTTTCCTGTTTATATGCATTGAAGGGTCACTTTCCTGTTTATATATAGGAGGGGAATATACTCAGATGACTCACGCCCTTTACGATGAATACATATGCTGCCAAAAATCCCGTCCTTTATAATGACAAGTGGGACTTCGAAATGGATGCATGTCTCGTGAATACTCTATTACATCAAAAGAATTTAGGCGAATACTGGAGTGGATATGGTCCAACAAGTAGGGCTGTTGGTGTGTCAAAGGATGTGATTAACCTCTCCATGCACAAACGACTGACATACGATGATGCATATGATCGGATGGATTTTTTCCAAAAGCGTTACGATACTTACTCCCATCTCGTGGATCGATTGGAAAGATGAGGCATCTTCACTCTGACACAGAGACAAATTGAAGTCTCTCAAATCCTTTGGAAGTCCATCATAGAGGTTTGATCAAACTTTTATCGTGTCGCGTATTTGGATTTATCTTCTTGTCCTGAAACTCATAAAAAATTAACTATTCGATATATGACTTAATGTTGTAGGAGGATTCATTTGCACGTGTTTATATACATTACGAGGAGCCAGAATATAAAAGTTTGAAGATATTATTTAGCCCCAAACGTCATTCCCAATTTGCTCGCCATTTTACATGAGGCGATTACCAGTCAATGCTTCATTGGGGTGATCACAATAACGGTCAAATGTAGTTGTGTCCCGCGGTGGATGCGTTTAGTGGAATGATTCTAATGTTGTTATTGTTGGTTATAATAAAAATTCCAACATCATTGTGATATTTAATCTTGAATTGCCCCGATAAGTTTACGTTGTTGTTAATTTGTTTTTTTTTTTTGGTTGTCTCATCTTTATTATTTTTTTATTATGAATTGAATGATAATAAATCCTACATTAAGTGGCAATTGAACTTTTGAAATGTGCAGTTGGGGATATGAACATTAAATGAGATAGGTAGGGTTTGAAGTGTGAAACCATTTGAATGGCTTAGACAAATGTCATATGAAATAAGTAGTTTAAATATTGACTTACCTCCAACTCCAGTCCACGGAAATCATACTTCATAAGTAATGTGGTTGTTTCTGTAGCTTCAACTGCACCAATATTCCATCTGTCTATTCCAAATCAATGAGTAAAATGACATTCCTACTTACATGTGTACACCCATTTATGGGTAGTAGGTGGCAACCATTACATCCTAATACATTAGAAGTTATAGAAACTATTTAATATTACATAATTATTTAAATGACAATTGCAACCATTAGGGAACTACATTTCAATAGTTATTTATCATAGAATGTGAATAGTGGGAATGAGTCATACGTACAAGGTTAATTATGATCCAAACTATACCCCATTAGCAAAATTATATTTGATGATGCCATTTTAATTGTTACCCAAATGAGAACATAGCACACCAGATCTTATAATCCATATTTGACCATCATATTGTGATTTTAGGGTATAGTTTATGTATACTACGTGTCTTTCATTTAAGGTGAGACACATGAAATGATACACCAAATGGCATAGAGAATCCGAGACAGTATCATAGATTGTATTAATTGGGAGAGGATTTATTTATATTTATAATTCGTGACAGGTGGTTGTTGGGTAGATATGCATCATTGTGAAATGTGAAGTTAATAATGATATAAAAACACTGCCATCTACACTTTAGTAATAATAGTTGGCCAAAAACCCATTTTTACTCTGCACTACAACCACATAAGGCTGAGTTGTAATATTACCAAAAGATTATTTTTTACAACATTTAATTTCATTAGGATACACCTAACCATATTTTATAGCCAAAACCTAGTTACTAATGAGTATTAATGTCTAATTCCAACTAACTTGTTTAGTGGCCCATTATGAATCAATTTACGAGCATTACAACATTGTTTCAACTGTTAATAATTCTTTTCATTTGCTGTGTTTGTTGTAATTTCTCTTCACGTTTGTTGTAACGTCACGGGATAGCGCATGACCATTTGTCTTCATCATAATTTGTAAGTAATGCCATTTTTTGCATAACGTCACCCTATGGGGCATTTGCGTATGTATCAAGATTTATCATTATTTCGTATGATTATTCAAAGCAATTAAACTACACCCTACTTGGGAGACATAGTTCCCATACCATGGTGATTCCAAAAGGGAATGTGGAGTGTGTGTATGTGAGTAGGGTTTATGGTCGTAATATCTGGGCCATGTTTTATTTTTTATGGTTTGTATCTCTTGTTGCATCCCATTATACAATAACATCATAGAAGCAACCTTTATATATTAACATCATAGACTTATTCATTAAAGATGATCCAACATGTACCTGTGAAAAAATGACCACCCAATTAGTACTTGTGGACATAAAAATGACGTTGATACCGACAGAAAATAAAACATTGGGTTTATAACATAGTCAACTTTTGTAATATGCATCTATAACAAAACATCATCACAGTTCCTGCAAACCTTCAATATACATCATCACCTGCTGTTGGGTCATCAACTACACATTCCTCTGTATCGCTGGATCCCATATCCTCATCCACATTGATCGTCGGCTCGGCCATTCCAACAGGGAGTTCCCTGTCTTGTTTGTTCATACCATCCATGAAAGAGAAAGTCAGATCCATGTCATACCATAATGCCTTAGTCCCACCTACGAGCTTCGCAGCGCGAGGTTCATCCTTCATTATTGTAAACTCCTTTAAGTTAAAATAGTGGTATCATTTAATGAAATATCAGCTACTGAAATTGACGTTGGGAATAGTTACCTGAATTATGCGTTCCCATGTCTCCGAGCGAGCCTCAAATCGATCGCGCAGGGAGTTATACAACACACCTCTCTATTTAGAAACGATCTTGCACACCTAGTAATGCTCAGCAAGGTCTGCTAACTTTTTCTTCATATTTGCGATCTCGATATGCTTTCCAATTCTGTATTGAGTAACGTCAAGCATATCTTTCAGTACTTCTTAAGATGGAGAGACGTCATCAATCTTCTTATCCATCCAAAACTCCTAAACGATATCCAATAGAACTTTCTCATCGACCGTCGACCACTTGTGATAGTCCCTAAACATTTCATCAATTCTCCGATTACCATTAGTAACCATGTGCGCTGCAAGAAAACCAGAGTCAGGTTAATGAGTTAGCATCATCTACTTTTTCAGATGTTATATTCCAAAAATAAATAAGATTCACTTATCTATCACCAATTTTCCTGTGACCTATACATAGAACAATGACATTTTCTTACCCATGTGTAGTTGAATGGCAGAGAAGTCTCTGCAACAAGTAATATTATAAGAGAGGAGTCGCTGAATCAGTGTTGTGTGCTATACCTTTAAATAGAAAACGTGAAATAACTTGGAGTCAATATAGAATTTAATGTGCAATAGAGAAAACAATGTGCAATATTATTAGGTTTGACAATCATAATCTTGAGGCCATCTAATTTTGACTTGGTCTAGTATATAATAACTATACTTATGGGGTACAAAAATCTTTCATTGTTAACATTGTCTACTAAACCACGTTGGGATATGTGATAATTAAAAAAAATTCATTTTAAAACAACATATAACATGAGAGTGAAGATGAGCAGGTGAATGTAGCATTAAATTTGCAGATTTGACATTTAATAATGATGCATATCTAACTCAATAACACCACTCATAATACCATATCCAACCATCAGGAAATATTTACCTATCCTTATTTATTAAATTATTTGTCTCAATCTCCAATAGATGATACTCCCTCCGTCCCACCGTAAAGTTCCCATTATACTATATTGGGTGTCCCAGTAAAATATCCTTATTTCGTAAGTTTAAGTAAAAAGGCAGATGTTATGGTCCACAACTACCCACTAAGACAACTGCCAACTAAACATAAAATACCCAACAGAGTTAATTGTCAAAAATAAACAATTTGAGAAGTCAGAAATCATTTCGAGCCATAAAGATTATTGTTTAACTTTCATACCTTGATATCTATTTTTGGTCAAAAATACCCTCACCCCCTCGGAATGCTATGTCGGGATCCTGACATCATCGAATGTCTGATCCAGTGATGGAGATATCGAATTCAGTGTCGAAATACTGATATAGCTTTTTGAGGGGGGTGATCGGATATTGGATTCGGTGTCGGAATCCTGACATAGTATTCCGAGGGGGGTGGTCGGATGTTGGATTTGGTGTCAGAATCCCGACATAGCATTCTGACATGATGAGATTATATTGGTCTAAAAAATGGACAATTGGGTATGGAAGTTATATAACTTACTTGGGTATGACAATGATTTTCAACTTAAAAATTTGTTTAAATAGGCTATTCTCCTTGATCTTATTATTCTACGGGCAGAAAGCAACTGATGTTGTTTGGGCAGGACAGAGGGAGTAATAATTAGCGAAAATATCAAGTTTGGTCCATTATATTTCACGATACCCAATTATAGCCATGTAACTAACCCCAAATTTTGAAGCCATTCTGATTTCCAATTTTACACCAGCTTTAATATCTCAGTTTTATATTTGTTTAGTGGGTACATAGTCATTACTCTTTAGATTTATCGAAAGTAGTCGTTACTACATTTGAAACGGGAATTAAAATTCATTCAGGCCTACATTTGATACTTGAAAAAATAAATGACTTTTTTTAAACTAATTTAAATACATTTAAATATATATAAGGTTAAAGGTCTAAAATAGAATCTAACATGACTACAGATCTAACATTGTTATAATCTCCAATAGACTATAATTGGATATCATTAAATATAAGGGAACAAATCCAATATTTCCGCCACTAAATATGGTTATTGTTTTTGGTCTTATACATCCTTACTCCAGTTGATGTAAATTCACAACCTGGTTCAACCCCATCTTTATAGAGGTAAATTGAGATTATGCAACCCCATTTTATAGGTTAAAAAAATAGAGTGGTAAAACAATTTTTTTTTTTACATAAACCTTATTTCGTAGACGGTGGACATTGAATTATAAAATAAATCAAGGGATAAAATTGTCTATGAGAAAGTATTGCAATGGATGCACCGGTGTTTGACTCACACACTTTGGTGTGTATCCATATTAACAGTTTACGAGCACAACTCTTAATGGGTCAAAGCCGGGCAGTTACAACTACCCCATTCAATTTTAACATCTTTAACTCCAATTGCAGATTTTTTATATACAGTGAATGCTTATTTCATTTTTTCATTCCCAAACAAACCCTGCAGTTCAGTAGGTAAGCTCCATAAGTATTTTTTTGTATTGCGCCTTATTCGACTGCAAAATAATAATCTATTTTTTCCTAGCATTCCAGCTTTATTGATCAAGATGGGGGATCGTCCCGTGGCTGCAACGAGATTCATTGATTGAAAAGTTGAACACGACATATTATACATCGCAGATATTGCATACTTCAGGGGAAGGAATGAGTGGTTCAAAATGATGATGCTAGATTGACCCACGTATAAAACGTTCACAAAGGATTTTGTGAATACCCTCAGGATCCATCCCAAAAATCCAACCTTACTTCATGATTTATCTATCACGTTCATACACCATGGAGTAAAGTACCCACTGAAAATGGCTGAACTACAGGAGATTTATGGCTTCAAACGATGCGAAATGCATACTCAATATCTCGAATTTGACGTCGACATTTTCTGGAAGAGCATCACTGAATTGCATCCGTTCAACGACAATTCAGCTTCAGCAATTCATATCTTAAATCCAACTCTAAGGTATCTGCACTATGCAATTTCTAACACAGTCTTTGCACGAACCAACGGTATTAAACGTGTACTTAGGCGTGACGTGTTTGCTCTCTGGAATCTTATTTACAGTACTCAAGCGAATATGGTGTATTTTATGCTTGAACATATCTTTGATTCTGTCCGCCATGAGACAGATGTAATAACTATAGGGGGACTGCTCACACCAATTGCAGAGTACTGTGGAATCGAACTTGCTCCTACAGGCCTGGTCATGAGCCACTCAAAGATAGACTCTCTGACAGATGTTGGGATGCTCATGTTGGATTGTATACTAAAAGTCTAGCTTTAGTATGAACAATGTTATAACAATTTATTTGAAATGAGAATCATATGATTAAATGATTGGGTCTTATAATTTATTTATATGTTAGATGCAATAGTCTACTTACTTTATACTGTAGATAATATGTTGTGCGACAACACGCAGAAGATCATATTATCGATTTCCTTATAAAGTATATACAAATGCTCACAACCGAGATAGATGGGGACTCTCTATCAGGATGGTTGTAGTGTGAATTGGTATTAGCTTGTCTTGGATATAGAATCACACTAGTGCACTTGTGTGTATTGAGCAGGACCGCTTGAGATCGTTCGACTTATACTGACTTATAGAAGAACTTGATCTCTATTATTATAGATGTTCGTGCTCTTAATCCCTATACAATAACCACGATACGTAGGGCAGTATGTACTTCTGTGATTAATCAATGGGTGAGATTTACATGTATTAAATCAACAAACTCGATGAGTAGGGAAGTAGTGCTGTCTCTATGGTGTGTTGTTGATTGTAGAAGGAATCCGTGTCCGTCATAGGTTGATGATGTCCCCTTGAGGAGCTCATAAGGATTATCATGTAAACCCTGTAGGTGAATTTATTCTTGCATGATAATGAGGTTGAGTGGTACTACTCTCGGATGAGATATTAATTAATGGAGTTGTCAGTAACTTAACTAATTAATGGACATTGTATATCTTAAACATGGAGAGACTAACGGGCTCATAATAAGAAGGAGCCCATAACATAATTATGGGATTAGAATGGTAGTGCAGTAATAATATTTTAGTGGAATATATTATTATTATTGGACTTAAGTATAAGCTTTGGGCTAAGCTTGGATACTTAAGCCCAATGGAGGCCAAACTCTAATTTATCCTCCTGGTCCCTGCTATAGCCCATGTATATAAGTCACCTCAGCTTATCTGGATCACTAACTAATTATTTTCTATGCCTAAAAATGTGAGAGGAAAGGAAGGATAGTAGATTGAGGAGATCATGAAGATCGTCGCCCACACGACGTTAAGATCAGAATTAGGAATACAGCAGAAGACTGAAAGGTTGTTTACTGCTGCTGCTGATCATCCTCTACATCAACCCTAGTGAAAGGTAATATGATTATGCTCTTTTGCTTCCACTGCAGTAAAATCGCATGGAACCCTAATGGTTCATGTTAACTAAACAATCGAACGGCAATAATTGATATCAGAGCTTCGGTTTCATGGTGAAGCGTGACACGTTAGGCTAGGGTTTATGTGATTTATTTTTTAAAATTAGAATCACATGAGATTAAGGTTTTCGTGTTCTTAAATTATACATGTAAACCCTATACTGTCGATCTACGATGGAACTATTCATGGAGCGCCTATTGTCGTGCAATAGAATCGGGTGAGAAGAACTCTCACACGATGGCTACCGGGCATGGTGAGAGTGGTACACGACTTTGGCATCAGTGCAGTTTTCTGGGAGTTCGTTGTTGAACCTGATGGATGCACGGAGACACGCTCGTCGCTGCGCGTTGATGCATGGGACTGGACAGAGTGGCAAGCAACATCATATGGTGCCTGTCGTGTGATGGGCAAAGATCACACAGAGGCAGGCTCTGGTGCATGGCGGCGTGCGTGACTCTATCACCAGACATGTGCAACCGCCGGGCTAGGCAAGAGCACTATGGCATACTGTGCCCGTCGGGCGATGCGATGGCAGGGCGTGTGGGTCACTTAGCAACGTGCACTCGGATTATGCCGTGCGTGGAAGCTCATTATCTAGTGAGTGACGTGTGAAAGGAAACCCACATCGTGCAGATGGCCGGGCAAGGATGCTTGTCTTCAGATGCAAGACGCACGACAGCATGCGGTTGACATACGGTAGGCTGAGTTCAAGTGCGGTAGGTCATAATAGTGTAGGTGGTCATGCGAGGCACGCACGTTTTGCACCGAGCGTGAGTTCAGGATGCTCTTGACTGCTGGGTGTGTGACACACGTTGCATTCCATGTGAGGATCCAGGCTGGCATACGGATGCGTGTACTGCAGCAGGCGTGCCAAGGATTGATTCTGGGTATTGCTGCACGGTGAGCAGATAGCGCGCTCATTGAGCGCCGGACGTGGTTGCACGGAGAACTGCACGACTATACACACGGTAGCTGGCGTGCGAGTAGCTTCTGGCACACAATGCTAGGCGTGCGTGCAGGTGATCAAGTGAAGAGGACATGGTTGAGAGCAAGCACCGAGTGTTGGGTGCGTGGGGAGCGAATTTGCTGACACACGTAGATGAGTAGACTGCCGTGCATTTGGTGCTCGATGTCATATTATCGGTATACGGGTAGTAGCATGATAGTGTGTGAGTTGGTTTACTGATGGGCGTGAGGCACGCGGGCTCACGGATGCTGGCTTACGACTTGGCATCGAATAGCTGGCGTGCAGGCATGTGACAAGCTCGAATGCATGAAGGATGGGTAGACAGGAGTTTTGGGTTGAGGATCAGGGTGTCGGGCTGGTAGAGCAGGTTACCGGGCAAGGAATCTAGAGGAAAATTTGTGAAGATCGGCTTCTAATTTTCTGATGAGGTTTTGAGGTGCCGCCCTGAACTCCGCGACCTGACCAGACAGGTCGATCCCTGTCTGCTTTGCCCATATTCGTGCTTGAAGGCAAATAATCGAATTCACTGTTATATAACTGTCATAATTTGATTTAATTATCTGATTATTGTTATATATGTATGCATGTTTCTCCTTGATTTACTGCCTTGTTTACTGTAATAGGAGCATGCTAGGTTGCGTATTTTATTGTGAATATTATATGCATGTAAAAACCCTCGGTGTTAAATAACTAAGTGGGAGAGGGGATTGGTTAAAAATTCCCGCGGCCTCCATTATTGGTTTGTAAGTGATTCAAGTATACTTGCGTGTTGGCATAGACCTTCCTCCCCATCGGATGAGTATATTTATAGATCACTGGTACAGACTTCATTAAATAATTATGTTTGTAATGTGATGCATATGAACTTGCGCGTTGGCACAGACCTTCCTCCTTATCGGATGAGTTTATATGTGGTTCACTGGTATAAACTTATAATTGATGACTGTAGGAAGTTATCCGAGCGCGTGTGTACTTCTCTATCTGTAAGGCACATAAGCTTGCGCAAAGGACTTGGGGTCAAATAATGGTGTACACTTAGATGCAAATAATAAGTATCCTCCCCATCGGAGTCACTGCTTTTATTTGCATGGCTAAAGAGGAACCAACTATTAATTATTTTGTCATGAGGTTAGGTTGACAAATGAAATAAATGGGTAAAACCTTCTCTTGTAAATGTTCAGGTTTGTAAACGTCCACACTATCGTGACTTGCAGACTCACGGTGCTTGAGATGTTGGTGAATTTTATTTTTATATTGTATTTAGGGAACCAATATAAATGGATAAAATTCGAAGATTTGATCGGCGTATTTATTTATGATTCTTTATAATTTTGAATGTTTTTATTTCACTTATTGTTAACTAAAAGAAATTATATTTACTTGTCCAAATTAGATGATTAGAAAAGAATCTTGGTTTTGAATTTTACTGCTTAGGAAAATATAAGCGTGTTCTCACTAAGGATATCCCATGATGCCTTTTAAAGTCTCTTGTGAAGAGGTGAGAGGTTCATAGAAATGTGATGGTCTCATGCGACTCTTCAGATACTTGAGTAAGTTAGAGAGGCGGGAGGTCATGGTTGAATTAATGAATGAATTGGAAATGCTTGGAATAGAAATTGAAAGGGAAACCTAGATCAATTTAATTCTCCGTAGTTTGCCTAGGTGTTTTGAGCAAGTGCTACCTGAAATACAAGAGGTTGTATATGGTGGGGAACTTTCTGACAAAATATATGGCGAAGGAAAACCATTTTCATCATGATGTAAACAAGGTTAGTATCTCATTCACTAGTCGTTGAAGCATGATTAGTGATGGCATCTGCTAACACATTGTGTGTAGATATTGAAATCACTAAAAGCGTGTAACTAAGTGATGATGAGATTATTATTGGGTACATGGGTATACTACAAGACTAGTGGCTGTTGCAGTGGGAGTTGTTTATTTATCTCATGATATGAATAAATGCTAGACTATGAGAAATTGTCTTTACGTACGTTTTCATAGAAAGAATTTTATTTTAATTTCTATGCATTTATGGATGAATACTCCATTTTATTTAAATGACATGGTCATAGTAATGAAGGATGGAGTTATAATCTGTTGTTGTATGTTGGTGGATAATTTGTACTCTTAAATCATGTATATCCCACGGATGCAATAAATAGTAATTAATAATGCATCTTCTAATATTAGTAAGAGAAAAGAATCTTCGGAGATGAACTAAACATACATTTGGCATCTAAGACTAGATAATTTTACTTAATCATGATTCAAAAATTGATGGCCGATGAGCCGTTAGGTTTATCTAAAGTGGAAACTATCGGACTTGCGAGTCTTGCTTGGAAGTAAAAATGATTAATTATCTTTTCAAGGCAAAGGGGTGTAGAGCCAAAGATATATATGTTGGAATTAGTTCATTCTGATTTACGTGGTCCTAAGACTATCCCGAAGAGACATGGTCATTACGATTTAATCGTGATTGCGAGAACCTCTTAGGATAGTTAGGAGCCATTAATCAGAAGTTGAGATTAAATCTCAAGTTGTCTACACCGGGCATGCCCCAGCTGAATGGTGTGGTGGATAGAAGGTATAAGACTCTTATGGTGATGATTAGATAGATGATGATTATTTGGAATAAATTCATTTTATGGATATGCCCTAGAAACAGTAATTCGTAAAACGTTTGTCTGTTTGTGGGACATCCTAGAAAAATGGAGGGTGATTTATTTAGTCCAAAAGATCGAAGGGTGATTGTTAACACAAACACTAGATTTTTGGAAAAGGACTATGTAATAAATCACAAACCCATGTATAAATTGTTCTAAAGGAAGTGAGAGGGAAAACACAAAGTATAAGTACCAAGTGTACAAGAGGATATACCACAAGATAAACTGCAATGCGTGTCACGTCTGATACACAATTGCGTGTAGTGCCTTATCGTAGTGGGAGGGTTGTTCGACAACCTGTAAGATGTATGTTTTGGGAGAGTCATGAGACTTGGTCCCTAGTAAACATCGTATTGAGCCACAGATACGATGAATCACTACAAGATCGAAATGCTGAATCTTAGTAAGTTGCAATGAATGTTGAAATAGGATCTATGGATTCTAAACAAATCTGGGAGCTTGTAAGATCACTAAAATGGTGTTAAAGCCATTGGACGTGGTCATAGAAAATAAAAGAGGATCATACGATAAGGTGAAAACCTTGGAAGCAAAGCTTGATGTGAAAAGGTGTACTCAGAAAGAAATGGTTCGATTATGAGGAAACATATTCGCTGGTAGCTATGCTTATATTGATCTGAATTCTTTTATTGCTAATCATATTGATTATGAGGAATAGCAAATAGATGTCAAGACAGCTTTCCTGATTGGAAGTCTTGAGGAAAACATCTATGTGAAGCAATCGGAGTGATTCATTGCAAAGAACTAAGAGTATTTTGATAGTAAGCTTAATAGTGTCCATCGATGGACTAAAGCAAGCTTCAAGATTATGGAATATCCATTTTGATGAAGAAATCCAGTGATATGGATTTAATCAATACTCGGATATGTCTTGTGTATTGAATAGAGTGACATAAACGTGGTGGTATTTCTTGTACTATACGTAGATGATATAGTACTCATTGGAGACAATGAAAGAGTATTGGTAGACGTATGAGGTATGGTTAATAAAGCAGTATGAAATGAAGACTTAAGAAAAGCAAAATATATCCTTTTGATCACGGTAATACGGATCACAAGAAAGGATGTTATGCTTATCTCAAGCTTCATGAAATGATACGATCCCTACTTGTTTTAGAATGTTACTTTATCTAAGGAAATATGTCTTGAGACACAAAAGAAGATAAAGGTGATCAAGGCGGTTCCTTATGCTTTGGCGAATAAGGAAGCTTAATCTAAGGAATGATATGCACGAGATTGGATATTTATTTTGCTAAACGCATGAACAGTGGTTATCAACGTAACCCAGAACAAGAATGATGAACTGTGGTAAGACATATATGAAGTGCCTGAGAAGGACTGAAAATTATATGTAGGCTTACTGGGCAGATTCACTGCTTCTTGTGGATTACGTAGATTCGGATTTTTTAGTCAGATTGGACGGCAGTAAATCCACCTCAATGTTATGTGTTTAATTTTAAGAAGTTGAGTCATAATGTGGAGGAGTGTTATATAGAAATATATTTCAAACTCTGGACTCTATCATGAAAAGATGATAAATTGGAGCCTCTGAGGCAGCCAAAGTATCTGTATGACTCTAGAGACTTCATGATGAACTTTGAAGTATTTCTAAGTTTGCCCAAGGTTATCACAATTTATATTGATGATATTGGTGCAGTTGCAAACTTGAAGAAATCACGAGTCCATAAGGCAATTAAACACATGGAGCGCAAGTATCACCTTTTACGAGAAATCGTATGATAAGGGGAAGGTTGTTATCACCTAGATTGCATCAGATGATAACCAAGTAAATCCATTTACAAGGACCTTAAGACGAGAGCTTTTTATGGTTGTGTAGTGGGAGTGGGAATCAGATGTATGGCGGAAGACATGACAGCATAGACTTTTAGTATAAGTGGGAGATTGTTGGATTGTATACTAAAAGTCTAGCTATAGTATGAACAATGTTATAACAATTTATTTGAAATGAGAATCATATGATCAAATGATTGCGTCTTATAATTTATTTATATGTTAGATGCAATAGTCCACTTACTTTATACTGTAGATAATATGTTGTGTGACAACACGCGGAAGATCATATTATCAGTTTCCTTATAAAGTATAAACAGATGCTCACAACCGAGATAGACGGGGACTTTCTATCAGGATGGTTATATTGTGATTTGGTATTAGCATGTCTTGGCTATAGAATCACATTAGTGCACTTGTCTGTATTGAGCAGGACCGCTTGAGATCGTTCGACTTATACTGACTAATAGAAGAACTTGATCTCTGTTATTATGGATGTTCATACTCTTAATCCCTATACAATAATCTCGACACGTAGGGCAGTATGTACTTCTTTGATTCATCAATGGGTGAGATTTACATGTATTAAATCAACAAACTCGTGAATTGGAAAGTAGTGCTGTCTCTATAGTGTGCTGTTGATTGTAGAAGAAATTCGTGTCCGTCATAGGTTGATGATGGACCCTTGAGGAGCTCATAAGGATTATCATGTAAACCCTGCAGGTGGATTTATTCTGACATGATAATGAGGTTGAGTGGTACAACTCTCGAATGAGACATTAATTAATGGAGTTGTTAGTAACTTAATTAATTAATGAACATTATATATCTTAAACATGGGGAGACTAACGGGCTCATAATAAGAAGGAGCCTATAACGTAATTATGGGATTAGAACAGTAGTGCAATAATAATATTTTAGTGGAATATATTATTATTATTGGACTTAAGTATAAGCTTTTGGCTAAGTTTGGATACTTAAGCCCAATGGAGGCCCAACTCTAATTTCTCCTCCTGGTCCCTGTTGTAGCCCATGTATATAAGTCACCTCAACTTATCTGGATCCCTAACTAATTATTTCCTGCACCTAAAAACGTGAGAGGAAAGAGATGATAGCAGATTGAGGAGATCTTGAAGATCGTCGCCCACACGACGTCAAGATCAGACTTGGGAATACAGCAGAAGACTGGAAAATTGTTTACTACTGTTGCGTATCATCCTCTACATCAACCCTGGTGAAAGGTAATATGATTCTGCTCTTTTGCTTCCGCTGCAGTAGAATCGTATGGAACCCTAGCAGTTCACGTTAACCAAATGATCGAATGCCAACAGCTCACACCCAAGTGTCAAGGTTAGTGGGTTCTGTACCTACCTATGTGCGAGATTTTCATGTTGCCAAACTTCAACAGGATTACTCTTGACAAGGATAGTAATTGGTTGCTGAGGTCTTCGTAGTTTTAACTGTAGTCCAGTCCAGAACTGTAACTCCCTTGGATTGGCTCCAATGGTTATCTCCTTCCTTTCCTTGCAATTTTCCTCTCTTCCTTGCTTCTTCTCTTCACTTGGATGAAGGATTTATGGTGAGATTATGATGGAGTGAATAGATGGGTGAAAGTGATGAAAGATATGGTGTAAAATGAAGGAATTAGTGTATGGGGTGTGTGAGCAGCTAAATTTTGGATCCAAGATGATCAAAATATTGAATGAATTGGTATTTATACCCCTTGGAGACCTTCTAAAAGATGTAAAAAAATATTCTTTTCTAGCACCGACATGACTCGTGTGTTGCAACATGAGTCGAGTCGTGTCAGGATTTCTCGGTCAAACTTTACTCAAAACGGCACATGAGTCGTGTGCTGACGCATGGCCAAAGGGTGGACGTGTTGGATGTTTTGATGCTGCTACATGGCTACTCCTTACAGGCCCGTGTTTGGTACACGGGCCGTGTGCTGCAACACGGCTCGTGTACCCTACACGGCCGGCCGTGTTGATGCTGTCATATTTCTTCTACACGGTCGGCCGTGTTGATGCTGTCATATTTCTTCTTCCTTGTTTTATCTCCCGTCTCTATTTTTGCTCCATTTTTACCTGTTTTACAAATGATTAAGTTCATTCACACATATTTCTATAAAAAACACATAACACCACCAAGTAATACATAAATACGGATAAAATAACACTCAAATGGACCTAAAAAGATACTAAAATCTAGATGAAAATTTCACTCATCACACCTCCAAACTTAAAGTGTTGTGCGTCCTCGAACAACGAAAATGATAAAACAAGGGGAGAGAGATTTTCACCTAGGAAAAGACTAAATGAACATACGAAATAACACATCGATAGCAACAAGAACTACAAATCATGCTAAGTTATCCTACAACATTAGATTCATGACATGAGAAATTAACAAGTTCAATCAAAAGAGAATAAGGTGTAATATAGTCCCTTTTAGTCTAAGCCTCACATAAGTTTATCAATTTCACTCGACAATCTTTTAAATAGGGTAAAACAACACTCATCAATCGATTGGCTCGACTCACTATAGACTTGCTCGTGGACTACATTCACAAACCACCAAAGTTTCAATCAATGATTAAAAAGGTCTTTCATTAAGGATGTAATGATAGGCTCTTTGGTAGGGTAGGAAATATTTAGATAAAAGTGACTAAACACGTGTAATTAATTGAAGAGGTAGCTACTTTCTTTCATTCCTCCACTTTCTTTCTTTCATTCTTATCTTTTGCAACATTCGATCACTCATCATCACTTCACTTTTCATTTTCAACTATTTTTGATTTTATGCTCCCTTCTTTTGATTTTTAGTTTCTTGAGCGTCTTTGTTTATTCGCTCTTCTTCTTATTACAAAGGTTGCATATGCATCTTTTGTTCATACTCTTTTCATCCTTTTTCTCACTTGTTACCATTTTCTTTTCTTTTTTTCCTTCCTAGCTACCATCTCCTCAATCACTCACACAAAAAAGGTATATATATAAGGCTCATGTGGGTAATCAAGGTTTGTAATGTGCTAAATTCACAAGAAATAGGCTTATAGACTCAAAGTGGTTGACTAGGGATGATGTTCATGGTATGGAAATTTTTTGACAATGACTTTTCATGACAAGGATGGCCTTAAATCATATCATCAATCTCTACTAATTGGATTCGTTCCTATAGTCCTTGAGCTAGTATTTAGTTTTCAAAACACAACCGATCCACTCATGAAAAGATATACCATGTATGCACGGTTGAGGCTCAAACGCTTACAAGCTTATGCTCGGACATTAAGAAACTTATTACACTAAATTCATCTCAAAATTGAACAAGTTAAATAAAAATGTCACAATTCGAAAGTGTAGAGATTCTTAATCATAACTTGTTATCACTTATCACAACAACGTATCATCATTCACATAAAAGGACTCACAACCTTCTAAAAAAAACCACCAAAACGACCCTATACAAGAATATAAAATGACCACACATAAAAGAAAATGAAACCAAACAAGCAATAACAAAAATCACCACATAGAGACATGAAATATAAAATCCACCCATCCATGATCAATATAAGTCACATCTCATCTTATCCTTAATTGAAAAGAAATCCTAAATTACAAAATTAAAACATCCCAAAACAAAACAAATGAAGTATCAAATCCATCACAATCCAAATTAACTAGAAATGAGCTAAAGAAGTGTTGAGCACTAAAAGTACTCCGTTCAATTCTCCGGGGGAGGAGGTGGTGTCCTCTGGTAAGCTACCCAAGGGCTGTAGGCACGAGGTGAAGTCGGAAACTGGAAGTTAAACATCATAGTGAGCATCTCTTCCATGTTGTTTGAGTGGGCACGAGCTTGCTCATCATTATAGTCCCTCCTATGCTGCCCCTCATGGATCTCCCTCATCAACACACCGTGTCTCTATTGCTCATCTCAGAACTCTCTCATCTGATCTTCGTGTGACTGTTGAGTCTACCTAATCTCCCTGACTTTATCTTCTAAAAAGTTCCACCTTGCATTCCCCACCCGGGTCCCATAAACTGTTGCTGTTGTTGAAGCTCATCCTCTTGGACTTCTTCTTCTTCTTGCTCAAATACTGGATGCTCTGGTGCTTGCTCTTCAAATTCCACATGATGAGGTTGTTCTTCTTCATCTCCTACCTCCATGTCCACTGGCTCAGCTCTCAGATTTCTTAGCTCCAGATTCTCTTCTACTCTTATCTGTCAGAGCACTGCCTCCACTCCTTCTCTATTCTGTCTGTAGAAGGCTCTCACAACTGCGGAGTGGTTGGGACTTGCCATTGCTAGATTTTGCTGCTTTCATTGTCCGCGCACTGTGGTGAGCTCAGGAGCAAGTAGAGGAAATGAGGCTCCCTTATCTTGCCTCAAGCAATACATGTTTCCTATAAACGATAGAAACTCCATCCTTATGAGCTGTGTGTAAGTGAGTCCCTCACTAACCATCATGTGTGGCACACCTCTAAGGTCGATGCCTAAACCTTGAGCAATCATGGTAACCATTCCTCCAATCATAATCCATCGAGTATTTTCTCTTTTTGCCACCCTCTCAACATGCTGAATGAAGTAAGCTGCAATGTTCACTGTAAACTCCTGATATGAACTATACATGATGTACAACTGATCTCACCAATATCACCACTCTCAAATCTCCCCAGAATGGTATTTGATACAATCTTTTCAAGGTACCTCATGACCGGGTTTCTTATAGTTGTCCCCTTTGAAGAGCTTGGAATGTACTCACCAGGTTCTGTCCCATTGTCAACCAACTTTCTCCACCAGTTTTGTTGATTGAAACCCACTCCTGGTAGAAAATTCTGATGACCTCTCATAATCGGGCACTCAAAGAACCTATTTATCTCATTCACAGGAATCTTCTCTCTCAATTCATTGTTCAGCTAAAATGTGATCGAGATAGGAAACTTGTTCCTATCCTTCTGAACCTCTAGGGTGCTCATAAACTCGGCTGTAAGATGAAGGTAAGTGGGAGGTCTCTTGTCGAAGAACTCTTCCATATCCACCCGACGGAACAAGGTCCTCAGATCACCCTCTATCCCAAGACCAACCATAGTGGCTTGATCCTGGAATTGAGTTGGCCTAATTTTGTGCATTATTTATTCCTATCTTAATGCATACTTCTCCCATTCTGTGAACTCAACTCTGAAATTCACAGGGTGCATTTCCTTCATCATCAATTGTGCATCGAGGTTGGATAGTTCCATATCTGTCTCAACAATAATGAAGTCTTCATTGCATTTCCTCACTCTTCTTTTAGCCATCTGCAATATTCAACATATTTCAAGTTATATTCAACTTCAACTCAAGGCAAAATATCTCATAATGCTTAGAATCATCACTAGTTATTCAACTAAGTGTTAATTCTAGCACATATTCAAGCATAACAAACAATATTTTCCAAGGATTTTCACATTTTAATCCAAGAAACTTTAGCAACAATTTATTCACATTTTTTATTGATTCCTCAAATTCAACATCTCAATCTTTCCATTCTTTCATGAATTCATCACCTTTCTTTTTTCTGTGGGCACTACTTATATCAACAATGCTTCATGCAAAAGCTTTTAATTCTATTCAAAACTTCACTTAGGCATTTCATTAAACATTTGGCATTCACATTTTTCACAATCAATTCAACAAGACTTTTCAATTCCATCATGCTCAAATCCTCAATGCTTAAGCTAGTGTACACATTACAATTATCACAAAAGAATTATCAATCAATATGCAACCACATATGCTTTTAATTCGATTCCTTCAAAAATCCCAAAATTCAAAATGTTCATGAACCCTAATTCTTGAACAATTTCAATCAATCCTACAATTAAACTTGCACATTCATGTTTCAACATCCTAGACATGCTTCAAACATGCTATCATCCTAAACCTATACAAGAATTTCACCAATTAAACCTTCAATTGAAAACTAGGGTTCAAATTGTCATACCTTGCATTTTCTTGGAATCAAATGGAAAAGATGATGTTAAACCTTAAGGATCACACTTGAATTACTCAATCTTACCACTCTTTTGATGTTGGCTGATGTATCGTGGAGTTTTGAAGTGAGAATACCCGAATGAAAGTGTTTGTGCACAAAGGGAGTGACTAGCCGTGTTCCAATAGTCGGCTTTTAAAAACTATCTCCAGACACGACACGAGTCTTGTCACATAACACGTCCAAAGGGTGGCCGTGTTGCATGTTTTGAGTCAGCACACAGCCACATGTTACATGACCGTGTTGGCGACAAGGCTTGAGTCTCGACACATGACACAACTTGTGTGACGTAACATAGCCGAAGGGTGGCCGTGTTGGATGATTTGATGTCAGTACACGACCACATGTTACAGGCCGTGTTGGCGACACGGCTCGTGTACCTGCAGCTCTATTTTCTCCAATTTTCAACTTCAAGTCTTGTCTTTTCCTGTTTTTATGCTTTCAATACTCCCTATTCATGCTCACAACTCATAAATATCATTAGCTCAACATTAGTTATCAAAACACGGATTATCATCTACTTCAACACAACCAATCGGGCCAAAATCACATCGAGCACATGAGAAAAATTTCAAATTTGCCTCAAAAATGTGAGCAAGATAAGCTTACTAATAAAACTTGTATGTTACACCACACAACATCCCCCAAACTTAAATCGAGATAAGAATCGAGAATTAAGTTTGCAAAAAAATGGTGAGACATACTTACATACTTCAAATTAAGCATTTCTCGTATCTTCAATATGCATTCTTCTCATGAGCACAATCCACCTACAAGGCCAAAAATGCAAAACAAGAAAACGAAACTATTTAAAACCTAAACTACTAAAAAGGATACGATCTTTAAAGAGGTAAAGGTATCCACATATGCCAACTCCCTTTGAGAGGGAGAATGGTAATGCTTCATCCTTTGACCATTAACCACAAAAGCACTTCCATCTAATCCTTCAAGCTTCAAGGAACCATCATCTCTAGCTTCAATCACCAAATATGGACCGGTCCATTTGGAACGAAGTTTTTCAGGGAACAACTTAATTCTTGAATTGGACAATAGAACTTTATCCCCCAGAATAAACTCCATTGTTTTGATCCTTTCATCATGCCATCTCTTGAGCTTCTCCTTCAAAATACTTGAGCTTGAATAAGCTTCTTCTCTAAACTCTTCCAATTCAACCAATTGGAGACACATTTTCTTTCTGGATTCTTCTCATCAAAGTTCAACTTCCGAAGGGCCCATAATGCCTTATATTCCAACTCCACGGGTAAATGGCATGCCTTCCCAAAAACAAGCTTGTATGGAGAAAAACCTAGGGCGGTCTTGTAAGCCGTTCGATAGGCCCAGAGGGCATCGTCAACCTTAGAAGACCAATCCTTTCGATTTCCATTGACCGTCTTCTCAAGTACAAGCTTCACTTGTCTATTTGACACCTCCGCAAAGCCATTTGTTTGAGGATGGTAAGGTGTAGAAACCTTATGCTTCACTCTATAGCCATTCAAGAGCTTCTCCATAAGCTTGTTGATGAAGTGAGACTCCCCATCACTAATCATGGCCTTTGGCACCCCAAATCTAGCAAATATGTTCTTCTTTAAGAAAGTCTTGACCACTAGAGCATCATTTGTCCTCGTCGGTATTGCTTTCACCCATTTAGACACATAATCTACCATAAGCAATATGTAAAAGTAACCATTGGAAGGCGAAAATGGGCCCATGAAGTCCATCCCCTATACATCAAACACCTCAACCTCAAAAATGTTCCATGGGCATTTCATCACGTTGCCCTATACTTCCAATCCTTTGGCACCGATCACATCCCTTGATGTACTTCTTACACTCCTTGAACAAAGTTGGCTAAAACAATCCCGATTATAGGATCTTTGCTCCCGTCTATTGAAATCCAAAGTGTCCTTCACATGGTGAACTATGGCACATGTCCATGACACTTGCTTTTTCTTCTTCCAGAATACACCTCCATACGATTTCATCCGGATAATTCTTGAATAGAAGAGGATCATCCCACAAATACTCCTTGACATCATGATAGAATTTCTTCCTCCTAGACTCGGTTAGATGATCTGGTTTAAGATCACAAGCTAAATAATTCACAAAATCCGCATACCATGGCCTCCCGGTCTCACATAAAGTGCATATCCTTTGAAAATTAATTTGAAGTAACTCTTCATCAGGAAACACATCCTTAATGAACTGCATGGTTCCTTCTTCATCAACATTTTCCAAACGTGACAAGTGGCCAGCTATAACATTTTCAACTCCCTTCTTGTCACGTATCTCCACATCAAATTTCGGCAACAAAAGAACCCAACCAATTAGTCTAGGTTTAGCATCTTTCTTACTCATCAAATACCTAATGGCGGCATGATTTGTATAAACAATTGTTTCGTACCAACAAGGTATGGACAAAAATTTTCAAATGCATAAACCACGGATAAGAATTCTTTTTTCGTTGTGGTATAATTCTTTTGATTTGCATTGAACGTCTTGGATGCATAGTAGATAGCTCGAAACTTTTTCTCCCTCACTTGACCAAGCACCACTCCTAATGAATTGTCACTTGCATCACAATGAAGCTCAAAAGGCTTACTCTAATCGGGAGAGATAAGGATTGGTGAAGAAATTAGAGCTTCCTTGAGTACCTTAAAAGCATCAGGACATTCTTCATTAAATTCAAACGGAGCATCTTTTTCAAGCAACTTACACAAAGGTTTGGCTATATTAGAAAAATCATTTATAAAACATCGATAGAACCCGGTATGGCCAAGGAACGATCTAACCCCTTTTTCATTGTTTGGTGGGGGAAGATGTTCAATGGCTACAACCTTCGCCTTATCAACTCTCAAACCTTTCTCCGAAATGTGATGTCAAAGTACGATACCCTCTTAAACCATAAAATGGCATTTTTCCCAATTCAAGACTAGATTCGTATCTTGAAATCACTGCAAAACTATAGAAAGACTAGCCAAGCATATATCAAATGAAGATCGAAAGACGGAAAAATCATCCATAAAAACCTCCATTATATTTTCAATCAATCCCCCAAAGATGGCCATCATGCAACGTTGAAAGGTGGTGGGGGCATTGCACAACCCAAAGGGCAATTTATAAAAAGTAAACATGCCATATGGACAAGTAAAAGTTATTTTCTCTTAGTCCTCGGGGGCTATCATGATTTAGTTGTACCCCGAGTAACCATCTAGAAAACAATAATACTTGTATCCCGCCAACCTATCAAGCATTTGATCAATAAAAGGCAAAGGGAAATGATCTTTATGAGTGTTTTCATTAAGCTTCCTATAATCACAACACATTCTCCAACCCGTTTTCACCTTTGTAGCAAAAGCTCTTCATCAAATTCTATCTTAACAATGGTTAGACCCTCTTTCTTAGCCACAACATGCAAAGGACTTACATGAGGACTATCACTTATGGCATAAACAATATTAGCATCTAACCATTTCAAAATTTCTTTCCTTACCACTTCTTTCATAATTGGGTTCAAACGCCTTTGAGGTTGTATGCACGACTTATCTTCATCTATCAACCTTATATGATGCATGTATATTGTGGGACTAATTCCTTTTAAATCACCCAAACTCCATCCTATAGCACTCTTATGATTTTGAAGAACCGTTAACAATTTTTCAAGTTCTAAGGATGAAAGAGAAGATGATACAATTACTGAAAATGTTTTGTTGTCCCCCAAGTACGCATACATAAGGTGATCGGGTAATGGCTTCAAATCTTCTTTTCCTTTTTCAACCTTTGACTCATCACTCTCCACCTCCAATGGAAGGTATTCCCTCTTTCCATAGTATATCAATTTAACTTCATCTTCTTACATTTCCCTACAAGCATTCAAATCATGTAAGAAATCATTTATATCATCATCTTCTAAACAATATAAAGAAGAAGTAGAATTTAAGGATAAAGTAAGAGAATGGATTATGCTTGTCTCAAGAGGATCCTTTGATAGGAAAAATGGCAAATTCTTTTGAACAATATCATCAATCAATTCAATCCTTCTACATTTTTTTTTCTCATTCGGATGCCTCATAGCATTTTTCAAAGAAAATACAACTTCTTCTTCATTCACCCTCAAGTCAATTCCCCTTTATGCACATCAATTAAAGCTCTTCCCGTGGCCAAGAATGGACGCCCCAAAATCAATGGAAAATTTGCATCCTCGTGCATGTCAAGCACTACAAAATCCACCGGGAATATGAACTTCCCAACTTTAACTAACACATCCTCAACTACTCCCTTAGGATAAGTCAAAGACCTATCCGCAAGTTACAATGTAACAGACGTAGGCTTTACTTCTCCTATACTAAGTTTTTTAAAGATAGACATAGGCATCAAATTGATACTAGGCCCAAGATCACAAAGAGCTTTATGAACTTCACTCCTACCCATCTCACATGGTATGACAAAACTCCCCGGATCCTTGAGCTTTGGAGGCAACTTCTTTTGAATTATGGCGCTACACTCCTCCGTCAAATTGACGGTCTTATTCTCCACTAAGCTCCTTTTTCTTGCCATGATGTCTTTCAAAAACTTGGCATAATGAGACATTTGTATCAAAGCATCCGCAAAGGGTATATTGATGTGGATTTTCTTGAAGATCTCCAAAAACTTTGCAAATTTTTCATCAAGGCCCTTCTTCAAAAATCTATGTGAAAAGGAATAGGCACTTGCGTTTTTGGTATGCCCCAACTATCCCTTTCCAACTCCACTTCATCCTCTTTCTTTTTCATTGCCTTGGTTCTTTGCGATTTCTTTTCAACAACTTCTGACTCAACCACATCCGTTACATCATTCGCCTTTACTTCAACTTCACTTTCTTCCATAAACTCTTTTTCAACCAAGTTTTCCTCAACCTCTTTCTCTTCTACCTTTTCATTTTCCATAGGTATAGAAGGTCCCTCATAGTTTGTTCCACTCCTTAAAGTGATTGCCTTGCATTGCTTTTTTGGATTTACAATGGTGATAGAAGGAAAATTTTCTTTTTCATTCTCACTCAACGAACTAGCAATTTGACCAACCGAGTGCTCCAAGGCTTTGAATCTTCTATCATTAGCTTCATCAATCTTTCTTCTTGTCTCATCTTGAGCTTTGTTAGATGCAATCAACTTTTCAATGAGTTCTTCTGTGGTTGCTTTCCCTTCATTATTTGGCGCTTTAGCTCCCGGATGATACCCCGGGGGATTAGTAACCGCATTGCTCGGGTATGAAAAAGAGAAGTTATCTTGCCTCCTTTGTTGTTGTAGGTATGAGTTTCCACTATCTTGACTATTGAAGCCTCCTTGGCTTGGTGGATAGTTTCCTTGGTTGTGGTTGAAATTACCTTGGTAATTGTTTTGATAGTTATCTTGGTAATTCCTTCCTTGCATGTATTGTACATCTTCCACACGTGGCATTGTCATAGCCTATTGTTCCCCACTAATACTATTCGGAGGAAGAACCCCTTGCTCTACTTGCCCTTCAACCATGTTAACTCCTTGATTATTCATACCTTGATTCAAGCTCATTTGCATCAAGATTTCCGATGCTATTATTTTAACACTTGGCATACTTGGTTCCACACTAGCACTCTTCACACTAAACTGTTGCCCTTGATTGAAGCTCTCAAACCCATAACACCCACTTATTCTCTCCGATGGCCATTGGTAGACATTTGTGGCAATCTCATCAAAAATCCTTATAGCAATTTCCGGAGTCACTCCTAGTACTAATCTACCCGCCGAAGCATCAACAAGCACTCTTTGACCATTCTCCAAACCTTGATAGAAAAATCCAACTTGTTGATTTTCTGGGAAGCCATGTTGTGGACACTTACGAAGCATATCCTTAAATCTTTCCCATACTTCATATAAACTCTCTTGAGGCATTGCTTGAATTGAATGATCAAGCTCTTCATTTGAAGCGTCTTGGAAGGTGGAAAATACTTGTTCAAGAATATTTGTGCAAGCTCATCCCATGTGTTGCACGTACCCCGAGTAATGGCAGATAGCCATGTTCGCGCACGATCCCTCAACGAAAATGGAAACAACCTCATCTTGATACAATTTTTGCTCACCCCATTCTTCTTCAAAGTGTTGGCAATCTCAATAAATTGAGCTAGATGAGCATTAGGATCTTTATTTGGGGTTCCACTAAATTGTTGCCCTCTTACCATAGAAGTCAAGCCCGCTTTAAATTCAAAGTTATTAGCATTGATCGGTGGTTCCATCATTTGTGGCATTGCCTTTGGCATAAGAAATCCCGAATCATCCTTGGATCTACTTGAGGCCCTCGATTCACCGGAGGTGGCGGTGGTGGCAATAAGGTTGTTGCAAACCTTGTTGAAGAAGCACTTGGTATATCATTTGTTGGAGTAGGGCTTGTTGTGGATTTGCATTGACTTGAGCATTTTGCACTCCATTTCCATCATTCCTATTATCAACACATTCATTTTCTTGATTGTTCTCCATTGGATTACTATTTTTGGTTTTATTCTCCTTTCTCCTTCTCCGATAAGTGTGTTCAATCTCTAGATCAATAGGTTCAACTTGTTTCCCTTTTGACCTTTTTTGCATACACCTTCAAAAGTAAAAGAAGTTAGAACAAATTTTTAAAAAGCAATTACGAATAACAAAAATAAAAATGTCTCTATTAAGATCACTTAAACCGATCCTTCTTCAAGCTACTAGCAACTGTTGCCTCCCCGACAACGGCGCTATTTGATTAGCCATAACTTGTAGTCGGGTTGACCAATTCAAAAATTTATCGAACCACAGGGAGGAAGGTGCTAGAGCTTAAGCGATATCATGTTTATTGTAATTTTATAGAGATGAATCATCAAGAGAGTGGTTGTTCAAACAAGTGAATAGAAGTAATCAAAGCAAGCAAGCAAGCAATGATCAACAAACAAGATAGATAGATAAAGGGTGGTTTTCCAAGTTAAGTAAAAGTGAGATTAACAACACTTAAGAAGTGGTAATTCTAGGAATTATATAACAAATTCATATGCATCATGGATAAATGATTAAGGGCCAATACTAACTTCTTCTAAACTTTCTCTCGAAATGAATAGAATTTGAATCCAAACAAGAATCCCAAAATAGCTCAATGGATTGGTTCTCACTCAAACAATTCCAACTAGGTAATAAGCTTAAATGAGAATCATCTCACACAATCAATCAACCTCTCGATCAAACCAATCGGATGTCTTATCAAAGAGTTCTAATTCCTAAAGGATATCTCTATCTCTTTAAGACTTATAATGCACATGAGGTGTATGATGAATTGATTCAATGAGCTATCCTAAATATATAATTGATTTCTCAATCTAACCACATGTCTATGATAATTAATCACAAAATTCAATAATACAAATCAAGCAATTAACAATCAATGATAGAAAATCATAAATCTAATCAACATATGAATTAAAATACATAGATCCCCAAAATTAACCAACAACTATCATGTTGCTAATCTCACAAGGGAGATCAGCCTACCATAATCATAAGATAATTAACATAGACATTAAAACCTTACGTGTCATGATAAACAATTAGGTTTACTACAAAAATTGGATGAAAACTCCCTTGGATTGGCTCTAATGGTTATCTCCTTCCTTTCCTTGCAATTTTCCTCTCTTCCTTGCTTCTTCTCTTCACTTGGATGAAGGATTTATGGTGAGATGATGATTGAGTGAATAGATGGATGAAAGTGATGAAGGATGTGATGTAAAATGAAGGAATTGGTGTATGGGGTGTGTGAGCAGCTGAATTTCAGATCCAAGATAATCAAAATGTTGAATGAATTAGTATTTATACCCCTTGGAGACCTTCTAGAAGATGTAGGAAAATATTCTGTTCTGGCACCAACACAACTCGTGTGCTGCAACACGAGTCGAGTTGTGTCAAGGTTTCTCGATCAAACTTTACTCAAAACGGCACATGAGTCGTGTGATGATGCATGGCCAAAGGGTGGCCGTGTTGGATGTTTTGATGATGCTACACGACTACTCCTTACTGGCCCGTGTTGGGTACATGAGCCGTGTGCTGCAACACGGCTCGTGTACCCTACACGGCCAGCCGTGTTGATGCTGCCCTGTTTTTTCTTCCTTGTTTTATCTCCTGTCTGTGTTTTTGCTCTATTTTCACTTGTTTTACATATGATTAAGTTCATTCACACACATTTCCATAAAAATACATAACACCACCAAGTAACACATAAATACGGATAAAATAACATGAAAATGGACCTAAAAAGATACTAAAATCTAAGTGAAAATATAATCATCAGCCATCCTCAAGGATCTTAAGAATGAGGCAAGAGATTACCCAAATTGTTATAAATCAGGGTGAGAAATTTCATGAGGCGTGGGATAAGTTCAAAGACATGCTCAGGCGGTGCCCACAACATGGAATGTCTAAAGCACAGTACATAAGCATCTTTTACTATGGATTGGATCGTGACTCGCGTATTTTTATTGATGCATCACTAGGAGGAGCACTGTTATCTAAGACAGCACGTGAAGCAGAAAGTTGTTCGAAGACATCTCTATGAATTCATGTGATTGGCCTACGGAAAGAGTTAGAGGATCATATATATTTGGCAAGGTAGCGCAGGTTGAACATCAAGTGGTGAAGCCGAATAGGGATGATGAGATCGTATCTAGTCTAGCTAATATCAACAAGCTACTAGAATCCCAGCAGAAGTAGATTAAAGAGTTGACACAAAGGGGGCCTAGTACCCAACAACAAGAAGTGAAGAGTGTTGAAGATACCTTCAATCGATACATGGCTGAGAATGATGCAAGAGTTGACCGCATTGAGGCTTCCATGAAGTTGATCATGCAAATTTATCTAAGCAGTTGAAGAACCTTACTTCGATTATGGGGCAGATGGCCGTGAATATAAACCAATTGACACAAATGTGGGAGAATAATGTCATCACATTGAGGTCCGGGACGCAGTACGAAGGTTCGATGAAGACAGCGGGCAAAAACAAAGGAAGCAGGGGAGTTGTTCGACCATCCTTCATAAGCTCAACCAGACCTCATGGTCGAGCTAAGGTCAAACAAACTTCGGAAAAGTAGAATTTCGATGCTCTATTTTCTGTTCTGCCGTTCGACCAAAACACATCTGTTCGACCAGATCAACTAGGTTGAACGCTGGTCGAGCAACAGGGAGAGAACGTGAACTCGCGATCAGAGAAGTTGTTCGACCAAGTACCTTCTGTTCGACCAGACCATTATGGTCGAACAGTTTCGTTTAGTGCCCATTTTCGTACTGAATTCTAAACATGTTGTTCTGAACACTTCAACACAATCCCAAGAGCAGAATACTGAGCTTATAGTTGAGAAGAAGTGGGAAAGAGCAATGAAGTTGAGAGCCGAGAAGCTTAGACTACAGATAGATAATGAAGATGTGGTCTTCTCTCTTGATCAAGCAATGAAGATGCCCATGGAAACTCAATTGTGCAAGAGCGTAGATGTGGTTTCTAACTTGTTTAATCTTGATTTTTGTAAGATAGATAATTCTGAATTTGAGTGGAAGATTGACAAGGAGGTGTCTAGACAGCCATAGGACGAAGGAAATTTCAAGGATCATATTTTTGTGACCAAGAAAGGTGAGGTGTTGAGTGTAGACAAGAAGAGGGAAAGAAAGTACTTGAAGGTGAGGATGCAAGAAGACCACCCTCTGATCCAGTAGTACACAGAGGTATTCTATCGTGACTCTCCGACGTTAAACATTGTCCCTTCCATTTTATTGCTTTATTTCTTTCATGTGAGTAAGAAATTTTTATATTTAAGGTTCTTACTAATCGGCAATTACATCTCTTTTCAAACTTAGTTTCAACTTACGTTTTTACTAAGTTTGGGAGGGTGTGATGTTATTATCTCATTGAAGCACCAATAGTATAATCTTTTCTTTGTAATGTTTGTTAGGAGGTTGATTTTTTATGATATATTAATATTTTAACCGGTGTTGATATGTCGATTTTTTACAACTTACCTAATGTTTAGTGTGTTGTGTTGGTGTGTCTAGTGTGTGGAGTCAATTAGATAGTTAATTGAGTCTTTCTTATAGTTCTCTTATTTTATTATTGATGAATCTGTGATGATGAGGTGTGCTTGAGTTTTGATGAAAGAACAGGTAAAAGAGTAGTAAGATGAGTTCTACACTGAGGCTTTGACATGATCGAGTTGAACAACTCGAGGAACTTGTGCAAACATTGAAGAAATCAGGTGCCCTCATTTCCTAATTCTAATTTTATGTGTGAATTTAATTCATGGAGTGGAAGGATTGAGTTTATGTATTGGTGATTCATGTGAGCTTATATTATTTTAAATTGTGCCTGAAATTCATATGCTCTTGAAATTGATGAAGGAAGTATACTTGAATTATAATGCGATATGAAATTCTATGTGTACTTGTGGGATATTACTTATCATGAAAGGTGCTCTGTTACTTGTTAAAAACCCATGTGAGATTTTGAGCCTCGTTGATCATATTACATAATCACATGATATATTTTTTCTAGTGAGTATCGTTCTTGTGTGTGTATTGTAGAACTTGCCTCTTGTCTTACTTGAAACTACATGTGTCTTAGATGATGGAGATGATCTAAGGCCATCCTTGAATTTATGAGTCACTTTGCAAAATAATTTCCTACTATATGATGTTTATCCTTAGTTAGCCCCGTCAAGCCTAAAAACCTTATTTCTTTGGCAACCTACGAAGATAGCCACTTTGATATCCTATTTGAGCCTTAAATTCCTATATTTAGTGGAGAATTAAATGTTGTCAAAGTGTGTGAAGTTGATTTTGATGGAGTTTGGAAGGAATAAAATATTTAGAGCTGTACAAGTGATTATAAGCTTAAAAATAAGTTGATGAGGAATAGTGCCCAAAACTGGTACCCCGAGATGTTAGAGGTAATGCCCGAAATTGGTACCTCAAGAAAGAAAAAAAGAAAGAAGGAAAAAATGTTGAGCTTGAAGAAAAATGAGAGAAAAGAAAATTAGAAGAGCATGAAGCTGGATAGCCTTGAAGTGCAAAAAAAAATCTGCAGTATAAAAGATCTCCTGTTTTATTTCTCTACTAATTGAGTTACTTTATCCAGATATTTCCACCTTTTCCAAAGAGCCAACATTACATCCTAATGAAAGTCCTTTTTGATCCCATTGTCGAATCATACTTTAAGTGGTGGAGAGTTTGAGACGTTTGGCAAGCTTATGGTTATGCATGCACTTGAATTGAATTTGAGCGTAAACACCTTAATCCATAAGTGTACATCTTTTACACTTGAGTGCGAGTGATATATACTTCCCGTGAGAACATGTCAATGGAGCATTTGAATTGGTGGTGATTGTCTTATCTTGTATGCTATGAATTGATTATTACATGTAATGAGAGTTGCATGATCTAAGTTGAGGACAATTGTATTTTGAATGGGGTATGTGTCATAATCCTTGTTTCTCTGCTAATTTTCCTACTCACTCTCTCTTTATCTTTATTTTGTTGCCTCGGGACGAGCAACGGGTAAGTTTGGGGGTTTGTCGATAGTGAAAATAAGTGTGTTTTAGTGTCTAATTTAACACCTATTTGATGAGAATTGTTGTTATATATTAGCAAAAGTGTCTTATATTCAATATATGTGAGAAAAAGATGCACTTGAGGTGTTTTATTGTGTTTTAAGTGGAAAAAGGATCAAAAGTGCCAAGTTGGAGAAAAGGTGCAATTTGTGCAATGATGCTGAAAAATGCATATCTAATTTGTGTAAGTTTTCTGTGTAAGTGTGGAGTTCTGAATTGGATGTGTGATATGTGGTTGGAAAGCCACAGAAGAGAGGGATGTTTTCGCGTAAAGAACACCTCAATAGGATTCCAAACGAGAAAGTTATGATCAAAGTGGTGATATCGCGCATGCCGAATAGAACGGCTATTCCACTTTTCATGACTTTTTACATATTCAAATATTAGAGTTTCTGTGAGCTCCTTATATGGACAGAAAGCCAAGGAAGAGAGAATCGCGTGAGCACAAGAATTACTCAAATTGGAAGTCGGATGTGGAAGTTATGCGCGAAACGGTGAGGCGGCGCAAGCATGTTCGACCAGTGAGAGTCCGTTCGACCAGAATCATCTTAGTCGAACGGAGGGAGGAAAGTAGAACAAAATGTGCGAAATCATACAGAGAGCTTGTTCGACTTCCGTTCGACTTGGAGGCCTTGTTCGACTTCTGAAGGCTTGGTCGAAGCTTTGTCGAATGAAATGTCACTGATGCTATTTTTGGTAGTTTCGGGTTTCTTTTAACAAATTTAGCGTATGTCTCAAGTAAAAGCCCATCCAAGGTCCATGAGGAGCACTTTACAAGTATAAAAAGAGATGTAGAGCACATCATATTGGGGAGAATAGTCATATTGGATTTGGATTGGAGAGAGGCCACAACAATACTACACCCCACAAGGGGGATCATCCCCCAACCATCATCCACTTCCGGTCGACTCATCACTAAAGTATGCTTATTGTATAAATAAAGTATGATTATTTGTACTTAAAGTATGTCAATAATAAATTATGTTATAACTCGCTAAAATCATATTTTAATGTATAATCCAATATACTTTAAAAAACATAATTTAACCAGTACTAAACATACTTTATCTAAATAATAGACATACTTTAACACGTCTCACAAACCGTCTTATATAAATAACGTCTCACAAGAGACTTTGTCTATTAGGAGACAAGGTATAATTTGCCGCCAAAGAAAAATGTTATAATTAACTAAAATAATATCATATTTAATGATTTTTTAATAAAATGATAATTATTCTCTATATTTATTAAATAAAAAATCATAATATATACTACAAATAAATTAATAATTTTATAAGACATGATAACATTTTATAGCGAAAGATAACTATTTGAAAAGATATAAAATAGTTTCATGTGAGACGGTCTCACACAAAATCTATCCTATAATTAATTAACAATCATGATATTTTATGTAATGCTTAGTAAAATTAATCATACTAGCCATAAGTTAAGAAACAAGATTAAAAACATTTTATTTTAAAAAAACACAAAAAAAATCGTTATTTTTATATATTTGAAATAAAAGCTTGTCTCTTATCAAATCGTTTATCAAAATTATTCTATAATAGAAAATAAATAATAATTTTTTAGTGAATTTAATATAAAAAGAATAATTTTTTTGTCCAGAATTCAAATGAATAATAATTTTTTTAGTGAATTAAATATAAAAAGAATATTTTTTTTGTCCAGAAGTAATATTGAATTCGTATGAAAAATTATTATGGTTAAGTTTAAACTCATATAGTACTATATTTAAAAAAAATAAAAAATTAATGAATTTATAATCGAAATGCAATAGCAGTGTTTTATAACTAAACTTTATAACTAAACTGAAAATTGAATGGTTGGAGGTAACAGTTTGACATTTTATTGATCGAATCGATTATTGTAAAATTAAAAATCACTATTTATAAAAAATGTATAACTACCAAATTTATAAAAAATGTTAACTATCAAAATTATTTTTGGAAGTTCAAAAAAACAATTGAAATAAAAATATTTACTGTTCATAATTTTTACTTTATAGATAGTATAAAATGTTAATTCAGTACCATAATTCATAATTTAATACAAAATTTAAAAATATGCTAAAGTAAAAGGAAAACATCTTCCATTTTTTAAAAATATATAGTTTTTTTTACATATAAAATGATTGGACCGATTCAACCTGGTCCAACCCAATTCTACTTAAAATCGGATTTTTTAGGTGGTCCGAATCAAGTACCTATTCTAATTTTCAGTAAAATTGATTGAACCGACCGGTATGGTTCGATTTTTAAAAACATTGCAGAATAATATATTTAAGTAATTAAGTGAAATATAACATAATAATATATGAAAATTAAAATAAATAAAAATATACAATGTCGAGAGTGAAGGAATGAAAATTGAAAATATTTTAAAAGATTAAATTGCAGAAAAGGAAAAGGAAAAATAAATTAAAATAATACAAAATGAAATTTTTGGGCTCTTAATTACAAAGTATCATATTGAATATATTTGTTGAATTAATTGGACTAAATTTTAGTTAAACCATGATGCAATATATTTTGTTATATTATATAAATTGTTATATTTGATTGTTAGCTTGATTTATTAGTAAGTTATTTATTTA
Organism: Pogostemon cablin; assembly: GCA_023678885.1. Taxonomy (NCBI): domain Eukaryota; kingdom Viridiplantae; phylum Streptophyta; class Magnoliopsida; order Lamiales; family Lamiaceae; genus Pogostemon; species Pogostemon cablin. The sequence goes on from CM042973.1 coordinate 21,547,004, forward strand.
TTTATTGAAATATTAGTTTTTATTAATAATTTGTTTAAAAAGTTAGTATTATTCTTTAGAGTTTCATACTATATACTATCTTACTATATATAATTTGGTTTTAAGAAAAAAAAATATTAATTTATATTTATTTAACAATTAATATAAACTTAAATTTCAATAAAAAATTAGATTCTATTATGTTATAAATTTTTTATATTTTTATTGAGATAAAAAAATATATTTTTTATAATTATTTTGAGGTATCGTGCCCCCAAATCTTTTTTTTAGTTATACCTTTTAATATTAAATTAATTATGTATCATGTGAAAAAAAAACTTTTTAATCATACATTTATACTATTTATATTTTGGTAGGCCTTGTGTGAGACCGTGAGATAAGTTTACACTTTTTAAAATATAAATTGTTAATAAAATAACATTATCACTTTTCATTATTCAGTATCATTTTCATCATAATTGTTATCACTTTTTCATGCATTTCACGTAAAGGTATACTTGAGACGATCTCACACAAGTCTTCACCTTCATATTTCAGCCAATCTTTTCAATGAAAAAATTATACGCCCTCCGTCCGGTGTTAACGTTTACATTTGTTTTTTACACATAAAATATTTAAATGTGTAATGAGGTGAGAGAAATAATATTTAATATAAAGTGGTAGTTGTATTAGTGTTGTATGTAAGTCCAACGTGGAATAATTAATTGTTTTATGTGAGCCTAATTTAATAAAAAAAAAAAGAAATGTAAACCTTAACTTGAGATAAATCAAAATGGAATACGTAAATCTTAACATAGGACATAAAGATTACTTATTAATTTAAGCATATACACATTTAAAACAAAATAAATAATATACCTTTACACATCTTGTGCATTCAAGACACAAGAGACCAATTCATGGTATCATTTAAAAATTTTAAGATACTAGCTCAATAGAATTTTATTCATTAAATTTATCTAATATTTAAATAGTAATTTATTTAGTCATATATTATTATTAATTATATATTATAATTTTTAATAATAGATTAATATTTGAATTATATAATTAATTATTAAATCCGCATAGAAATTTTAAGTTTTTTTTATTAAAGTATTAGATGTTAAATTTAGTTATAAATTATTCAATAAAATGAATGTTGCTATTATTTAAATTTTAAAATGCATAATATTTAATTTTTGAATTATTAAATAAAATTAATCTTTATTTATTATTTTATTTTATTTATCTAAAAGTTATATATATTAAAATATATATCATATAATATTCGATATACATTTATATTTGTAATGTGTATTTAATATTCATCATGTTGAATTAATCCTTATCTCCTATACTTATATTATATGTATCGGTTTTTCCTTTTAAATGCACAAATTTAATTTCATTTTATTGGAGATGATGTTCTGTAATAATGGAGTAATTATAGGAGATAAACACCATAAATGAAAAGGGATTAGAGTTAATTATTGCAGTAAAGTATTAATTATTAATTAAAAAATTAAAAGGGTAAAATAGTAATTCTTCAATAGCATTTAATTGTTCTATCCGGATAGATTCTATCCAAGGAACATTACCGATATTTTATTACCTACATTTTACAATTCCAACAACTTTAATTACTTTTTTACACTTTATCCATCATTCCCAACAACTTTATTTACTTTTTCTTTTTAATTTACTAATTTATCACTATTTTTCTTACATTATATACTATTAAAAAAATAAAACGTTTTAATGTCTGTGCCCGTACAAACGGGTAAAAATACCCGGGACAGAGGGAGTATAATTTTTATTCAATAGTGGTTTATAAAATAATTTAATACATCATTATAACTTTCTATTAATTAAATATCAATTTTACGAGTCTTTGTATTTGTTCGATAGAATGTACGGAAATTTATAACAGACCTTACTACCACTGAAAGTTCGAAATTCTACCCGCCATTTTCATTTGCATCAATGGCGACCATTACAAGACACATCCATGTATAAGGCAAGTTATTAAATTCAATTAAAAGCGTCACAGCGATCTCTCGTTGTTTGATGAATGCTTTCTTGTTGAATCCCCTTTTCTCTGAGCGAAACAACTTCTGATTTTCTAATTGCAACCAAACCCATCTGCGATTAGGGTTTGAGTTGAAATTTAAGATCGATGAATTTGGGCGATCTCAAAAAAGTATGGGAAATCAAAACGCTCAAGAGGAAACCGAAAGAGGAAGAGGCCCGGAAGATTCTAGACACAATTGCAAAACAAGTTCAGCCCATCATGCGCAAACATAATTGGAGGGTCAAAGTGCTCTCTGAATTTTGGTACTACATTTTTATGGCTTTTAATGTAAACAACTGACAACAAAATTGCATTATCTTGTCTTCTTTTTATTGATTTACTGTGCAATGGTTAAGTTATACCCTTGAATGTGTGGATTGAAGCGTTTTGTGTTTATAGTGGGTTTCAAATAAATACGATCAAACAATTGCACTTCTTTTTTCATTGTATATAGTTGAAGATTTTAAAATCCAGAATACATATATTTATTTCAAATCATTGATACCTATTTTGAGCCTTTACTTGGATCATTGTTATAGACTTGAATATTCCCAAATATGGAGCTTTTTGAAAGGTTTTTGCTGTATGTTTTTCTTAGTATTATATATGCAGCAATGTGAGCAATTGGAGTGAGTTAGGAGAGGCCTTGTGCTTGTCGAATGCTAATTTTGGATACTGGTTTTTGCAGTCCAACGAATAGGTCTCTGCTGGGCTTGAATGTTGGGGCTGGCATTCATGTGAAATTGAGACTTAGGAGACCAGACAGAGATGAAGAATTTATTCCCTTTCACGAAGTTCTAGATACAATGCTCCATGAGCTATGCCACAATGCGATAAGCCCTCACAATGCCAGTTTCTACAAGCTCTGGGATGAACTTCGAAAGGTAAAAGGATTTTTGTACGTGGTCACTTATATGATGCTAGAACCGTAAATTTATCTTTAAAATTTGAGGACATTTATTTTTCTTCAATCTCCCCAGGCACTTGATGGTTCTATATTCTGGTATTTCGATACCAAAAGAGGAGGGGAAATCTTATCTTAGTTTTCTAGTTCTGCTGATTCCACTTCTGGAAATATGATTTACTATGTGTACTTCTCACTTTACTTCTTTTTCACCAAGTGTTCACAATTCCAAATGCATTGAACATGGTTGGTGTTCCATGTTGACTTCATCTTGCCATATATACCTTGTCTCTCATCACCGTATAGAATGGTCGTATTTAATTCAGCTTGAATATTGTTTTATAGTTTTTTTTCTTTACTCAAGAAATTTTAAAGCTTCACTTATATTGTATTCTGTGAGTTGCATCTTCTTGAAATAAATATCTTCTTAAATTGTAGTTTTGTTTACTTTAGAACTGGCTCTTTAAAAGATAAACTGAGAAGAAAATTTTGATATTTTCCTAATAAACTTTTTTTGTACTATGTGACATAGTTGGGCATTGATACAATGAATTACAATCGCAACTAATTGACTTTTCAAATTCAAGAGTCCGTGATAATGTATTGATTCACTTGCATGTCCTGTTATTCAAAGTTGGCAATCTGTGGCTGTATTTGCCTCGAGGACTCAATTATATACCCAGTATATGCTGCTTATTTCTAATTTCATAGATCTCAACCACATTCTAAATGTTCAGAAGTGCTTAATTTTTTATTTTCTGAGGCCTCTTAATTATGGATTTTAATATCAAATGTCTGCAGGAATGTGAAGACCTTGTAAATAAAGGGATAAGTGGATCAGGACAAGGATTTGATCTTCCTGGAAAGCGTTTGGGCGGAACCTCCTGGAAACCTCTTCATTCATCTCTCCGCCAAGCTGCATTATCTGCTGCAGAAAACCGTGCGCGTCTTGGATCCTTGTTGCCATCAGGATCTAAGAAAATTGGTGGTGATTGTTCGATTATGGTTGCACTTAGTCCTGTACAAGCTGCTGCCATGGCAGCTGAAAGAAGATTACAGGATAACATTTGGTGTGGATCAGAATTTTATGATCTAACTGAAGAAGATGAATGCAATGATGAACATAATGTAACAGGGACATCTCGTAAAAGAAGCCGAGAATCCAATGATGTTTCTTTGCCTCATTCTGCCAATGCCAAAGTTGAATCCACTTTTATTGATTTGACTGAAACTGCTTCAGAAAACCGGTGCTATTCAGATAAATTTTCTCCTATTAAGAATTATCTCAAGGAAAATGTAGAAGTTTCCACGTCCTCCATATCTAGCCATGATCCAGTGCATATTGATGTTTGTGGCTCATGGCAATGTACTGCTTGCACTTTGGTGAATCCAGTGAGTAATTTAATCCCTTTTGGTTTTTCTTTAAATATCGTGTTTAGTTATACTTGTCAATGACATTAAAATTATGTCAGAAGTGTTTTATTTTGTAATTGTCTTCATGTGTGCACCGGAAAAGTGTTTAACCTGCTGCTATTCATTCAAAGTATACTTATTAATTCATGCTATGATTTAACCCAGTAAACAGACCTACAATAGTCCATGTTACTTAATTGTCTGGTTACATATTCATTATCTTGATAACACCTGACTATTCTTGAATAAAAGTATAATAATGTCAGATATTTTCAATATTTGTGCATTGAACCCTGCATAATTGTATATAACTTAACTTTGACATGGTATCATCTTGCATATATTATTTTATTTGAAAGTAATATACCGAAAATTCCTTTCTTTGTAACAATCACCGGCTTACAATCCAAGAAGTTTGGGCATCTGTATAATTTTTGTACGTAGTCTTTCCATGATTCTCATGAACTTTTTTCCTGAAAACTGTAGGCATTGGCTCCAGTGTGCGGCCTTTGTGAAGCCAAGAAACCTGGGGATATTAGCCAGAAAACTCTAATCTGGTCGTGTAAATTTTGTACTTGCGAAAATGATGTGAAGGTGGATAAATGTTCTGTATGTGATTCATGGAGATATTCTTTTGGTCCACCGGTTTCTGCTTCAGCCCCCAATCTTGGGACTTAAGGTAATTATTGATTATCTTTTTGTAGTCATCCACCAGCTACTTTTTGTGTTTTTATCACTCTTATTTTAGTATATATTCTGCATACTTGTCATCTACTTAAGTTGAATCTTGAGTGCATTCATCATTAAAACCCAAGTACAATCACGTTGATAATTTTTTTCAGTTTAGTTATATAGTGCAGTGCCTAACAAATTACGGGAGGACTACGCCCACAGACACAGTAAACTGTCTGCCTTCCCCTCAATAATGACTCATAACTTGGATTATACTCAACTGAATGATTTAAGATATATAGTATTGTGTGTTCAAATTCTCATGGGCTATAGTTGCGATGCCATAAGTACAAATATACATATATAAGTAGTTTATTTTGATGTTGGCCTCTTGTATAGAAGAATACTAGTTTTGTGTGAAATGGAAATAATAACTACAGATTTAGCCACGTCTCCCCTTTGATGAATGATTTATCCAGATAAAGTTTTGCTTCAGAATAACTCAGTTCTTTCGACCATCCCACTCTTCCACTTCTGCTAGATCCTTTCCCTTTGTTCTCATATTCTCCAAACACCGCAGTTCTGCTAGAGCAAAACATATGCACATGATACATTCTTTATTGTCTCAATTTCATATTTGATGTATGTCTTTTTATGGAGTCGACTTCAATATACTTATTGCAAAACATCTTCATACTATAAGATGGAAACTACTTGTACAAGTAAGGACTCAGACATCCTTTCAGTTCGAACAATAAGTTCACTGTGTGAGACAATATGTGTTCCATGCAAAAGATTGAAAAATACTCTAATATATTTCAACTAAAAATGGAAAAATTAATACCTTTGCCCTGGACGAGAGACTGTTAATGTTTTTCAAAATTATAAAAATATAATAAGAAAGTTAAATATCATAGGTCGGATGATCTTACAAGAAAATAAATCCAACATTTCTAATTTTGACAAATTTACCCAACATATTGTGTTTTGTTTAAACAAACATTTCAATATTAAGTGTTTTTAATAAGCATATCATACGTAAGGATGAAATGTAATTCCGTGAACTCCATGTCATATATAATTTGATAGAATTGTAATGGAGGATATATTTGTAATTAAAACACAAAACACAGAGATATATTTGTTAGAAAAACGTAGAACTTACTTTTGTCTAGATGGAGTTCTCCAATCATCCCACCCTCGTGGGTCCACATTTACATCCAACTCACAGAATGAATATACTACTCGTGAGTAATCTCCATAAGCTCTGCCCAACAATACATCTCCATTTCCCTGTACCGTGCACCTCACGAACGAGAATCCCGTTTCCTTCCCTCCAGACTCCCTACTCTGAGCTGCTATAGAATAGGCACGTCCCACAACTGAGATTGTGCATTCCTACTCCAATCATACGTTTCAAGTCTTAAGTAATCATCCACCAATGATCAAAATGGAACGAGACATAGAAGCATACCTGATAGAGCGACCTAGCATCGCCAAATATGAAATCTGTCGAACCTTGAATGTAGCATTGTAAGAAAGTGCATTCCCATATCATCTAGAAGTGTATTCTGTGAACCCAATATCCTAGCTTTGTAAAACATGCACGTATCACCTGCTATCCTTAATGCCACTGCTTGGTATCCATTTCCTCCCTTAGATACCACAGTATTCTGCCATGGAGAAACAAACACACTATTAATAATGTATTTAAGGAGAGAAAAGTTGGTGATATTTGATTATGGATTGAGGGGTGTTGTAGCTACCTGGACAGTGATCTCTGAGGCACAAAAGTAATCGGATTCTACGGTTACGGAGGCTGAAGCCCATGTTCCTAGGTTACCACCATTGTCGGAGGCTTTATTATGCCATGTTATAACTGTTTTTGATGCTTGATTGGGATCGCCAATGAATGAAATATATGGCTTTGATGAAGGGACATGAACCTTTTCCCTGTTTCACCATTATGTATGATATATTATGAGGGACTATTAGATTAGTAATATAGTGGTCTTGTGTGAGACTATTGAAATGCATTTTATTAGATGGGTGAGAAATGATTCTATTTTTTTGGAAATGGAAATGTGCTGAATTGTGTGGAATTGTGGATCACATTATATTGACAGATAAGAAGTGATTTTATTTCGATGGGAATGTTACAATTTCAAGTTAAAAAGATAAGTGTAACAACAAAGATAAAAACATGAGTTGAATTTCCTTAATGAGAAAGTGTAATGTTAGCGGGTGCCAAAAGTAGGTTGGGTTGATCCGCAATCATCACAAAATTTACAATTCATTATCTAATAGGTTGGAGTGGGTTGGGTGGTGGATAAAACAGGCTACTTGCTAGGCATTTTAATATTGGGGAGGGTTATTTGCTGAAGGTCCATTTGTAGGACGAATCGTTGTAATGAATGTAATTTATCTCTTACGCAACTATATAAGAAAGGGGCGGTAGGATAGATCGTTGTAAGTGTAGTAAAACGGTGAGCTCGTAATGAATGCTATTTATCTCTTACGCACTCTACTCCCTCTGTCCCGGTGAAACAAATACGTTTGATTGCATAAAGCTCTCATAAAAGCTACAGTAAATGCATTTCTTTGTCCGGGACGGAGGGAGTATATAAGAAAGGGCAGTGGGGGCTACTCCCTCCGTCCGTATTTCACGTAATGGTGTGCACGAAGATTAAGAAAATTTTATTTTTAATGTATAAAGTAAGTGAGAGAATATATATTTTAGTTAATTTAAAGAAAAATGTGTGTAAAGTTGTTGGAAAATGTGAAAAAGTGAGTATTATATTGAGATGTGCATAAAAAGTAAATATTATACTAATAATTTATTTTTTACAAATTTTAGTAAAAGAGAGGTGTGAAATCTGAAAATCATGAAACGTATTAGTTGATAAGTAGAGTTGTTAATAAACCCGTAAACCGTGGGCCCGTACCGATTAACCAGAAAAAATTAGGGTTAGGGCCAAGAAATTTGACCCCATTTAACATCCGGGCTTTTTGGCCCGAACCGATTAACCCGTGGGCTAATAGGGTTGGCCCGTGGGCTAACCGGGCCGGCCCGTAGGGTTGGAAATTATTATTATTATTATATTTAATTAATTTTAACACTCATAATCTATACATCGACCACCCAATCTCACCCTACTCCCAACACATCGTTGGACAAACTCTAACCATCTTTTAATTTTCATATCTTTCTCATCTTTTTTCTTACTCTAACCCAAAATTTTCTCTAATAAATAAAATAATACTTGAATAAATATATTAAGATTAATTTAATTATCACAAATTCTTTTAATTTATATCTTTTAACAATATTTTGCATGTATTAATCTTAATTCTCTCAAATTTTAAATAATGTATTAGTTAATTTTGAATTTTTTATATTATTTATAATAAATTATAATTTATATTTTTTTAAATATTTTTTATCGTACAACCCGCGAGCCCGGCCCCTTTAACCCGTAGCCCGTTAGGGTTAGGGTTAGGGATAGGTTCACATTTTCATAGCCCGTTTAAACAGACCCGATTTAGCCCGAAGCCCGATTAACCCGAAACCCGTTAGGGCCAGCCCTAATGGATTAGGGCTGGCCCGTTTAACATCTCTATAATGATAAGGCCACATCACACCACACCACGTGACCATGCAAAGCTCCCATCCTCCTCACGTCACAACACTTCAATTTCTAATTCCAGTAATAAAAAAAATTCGTAAATCAGTTCCTCGACTCATGAAAAATATTTAAATATATCTCAATAGAAAATTTCAATTTTTAAAAGAGATATATCTCATGACATTTTGAACAATTCATCACAATATTTCATTGAAAAAGGGAATAAAAAAAGCATGCATGTATGCATTACTCTCTTCAACAAATTTGGTGACGATTATGATATTAACAAGGTCTGTTAAAATATAATATGTGAAGGATCCTTATTAATAGTTTAAATATTTTTTTAAAGTATGATGACACTGTATTAAATTATAATAATTATAAAAAGGTATAATATGATTCACTATAAATATATTTTAATTAATAATATGCATATTTTACTTAGAGTTGATATTAGGTGCACCCGGGTGCAAGTATGCACCATATGTGTACTACTTTTTATTCTATTTTGTATACATGTTATTCTATTTTATAAACGTGTTTCTTAATAATTGTATATTTTTTCACACTAAGTTTTTCATTAAAAAATCTAGCATCCATATATGTATAATTTTTTATTCAATAGTGTATACATGTTTTTTTAATAATTATATATCTTTTTTACACTCAATTTTTCATTAAAAAAACTAACAATTAAATTAACAATCGTATTTTAATAATTAGCCTTTTATTTATTATATAACAATCATATTTTAATAATAGGTCGATCTTACAATCTTTCTCACGTTATAAGAAAGAGATATTAAAAGAAATTGGAGAATTATTATTAAAAAAAAAAAAAAACCAAAATGGGATATTTAGTTCCAAATAATGTACTCCTGAAAAATCAAATAGAAAAGCTTTCCCTGAGTAATGTTTGCTTTTGGTTTTGAAAACTGTTTTTCAAGATTCGTACTTAGGTTTAAAAAACCCCTTCGTACAAACTCTATAATTCTCAAAGCATTCACATTTCGTACATTTTTCCTCTCTAGTGTACTCTTTTCTCGCTTTATCTTAACTCTTAAAAAAACTCAAAACAAACCTCTAGAGGTAAATTTAAACATAAACTATTAAAATAAAGAAGCAATTAATAACAATGCCCGTCAGACAATAGTAATATTTTTATTATCTCAAATATAAGAGTAACTATTTTATTACCCAAAATGATGGATTTAACCTTCACTCAAAAACAATTTGTATAAAATAATGCATTCAAGTAAAAATTCGTATCAAATAATGAGTTGAGTTTTTATTTTTTCATTTAACACAAATTGTGTTAAATGTACACGAAATTGTGATTAACCTTTTAGTTTTTTGGTTTTTTTAAAATTTTATTTAACACGAAATGGTACACGAATTTGTATTTGATTTTTTTTTGTTTTTTTTTAATTGAACACGAATTGATATAATATTTTACACGAATTGGTTAACACGAAATGATTTTTTTTAACACGAAAATAATGCATCCGAGTAGAAATTCGAGGAATGTTTTTAATGATTTTTCATGTAAAAATTGTTTTACTCGAACATATTACTGGAATATTCGAGTAAATGTAATTTTGGTCAATTCGGGTATAAAAAGATATAATGTTAAATTTAGGATAAGAAAGAAAATGTGTAAAAAAAATAGAGTACAATAATTTTTTTTCCCTAAGATAAAATACATCATAAATCACAAAGATAAAATTACAAATATACTCTAAAAATATTAAACTCTAAAAGTAAAATAAAACACAAATCATTATATAAAAATCTTTTAATTATACTCCCTCCGTCCGCTTTAAATAGTACTTTATGCTTTTTGTACGTGATTAAGGAGTATTATTATTTAATGTATAGTGGATAGTTGTATTAGTGAATGTCTCATATTTTAATTGTATTAGTGGATATGTATGAGTCATGTATGTAAAAAAAAGATTCTCTAAAGCGGACAACCAAATTAAAGAAAAAAAGACTTTTTAAAGTGAACGGAATGAACTAGTGACACTCCCAACTATTTTCAAATGAAAAAAAGTACTCATTTGTTTTGTTGTTAGTGAATTAAGTGGTATTGTTATTTTATATAAAATGGATTATATAATTAACTTTATGGCTAAAGTTATGGGTGAAATCCTTTTTTCCGAAAAGAGAAAATAAATATTTTTAGGATATATATACGCACGAGATGATAAAATGAATACCGTATCATTGCCCATCGAGAGTATTATTGATTATTAAATAAAGCAATTGATAATAAACCTGTAGATTCCAGGACGAATGTGGATTTTAACCCTTTGGTGGTTATTATGGGGCACCATATCTACCGCTCCCACTCCCTGGACATTCAAAGAATCTCCACCCCCATTTCTGTCAACCACTATCACCTTACTCTTATCAAACTTTCCATTATTTACTCTTAGATCCTCCCATTTTATGTATTTTCTTTGCTTCTCTTTGCCATCATAAATTTCTGCACAATTTCCCCCTCTTAATACAATAAAAATCTAGATGCTAAAAAGTGATAATTTCATCTTTTGAGTTGAAGTTTTGAAGAGAAATTATGAGAGTAGATATATATACAACCTGCATGCATTCTATGTGCATGGAAAATGAGAGTGATATTGACTATGTATTGAATGTAGAAAAACAATAGTACAAATTGACTTGATCTCTTATCATAAAATAAGCATATCTAATTCATTTTAAGTTCCCATATGATTTATCCAAATTGGAAACAAAAATAATAATGTTACATGGGAAAGAAATTTTTATGATTTTTCCAAACTATTAGTTAGCTACAAATTAGCACCCACCCATCATCTACTTCAATTCGTGTGTTTTCGGGTACAATACGAAATGAACTTTTTAATTTATTATTTTTTAAAATTATTCATTATTATTATTTTTCATCAAATTGAAATAGATCATAATATATGGTATCTAAACAAAATACACCCTTTTCTAATTAGTCACAAGATTCTCTCTTGGTTAAAACTTGTGGAAGTATCGTGCACTCAAATCTAACGATCTTATTTAATTTTTAGTATTAAATGTTTTAAATTCTTAATTATTAAATTTAGAGTACAACTTCGATGCACCTGTGACACCGGTGCATCAGAACGACTCCAATCGTTAGATCAAATCTTAATATAATCTCTACCATTAATTAAATTAAATAATTAAGAAAATAAAAATATAAAACTACTCCATTACCCAACTATTAGCCTATAAATTATGAGGTGCATCAGGTGTACCTCAAAATCACCCTTAAATCTACTTTAAGGATGGTTATGTATTAGTTTTTAATCTAGGGGTGATATTAACTAGGTGCACCAGTACCTCAAGTGCACCCTAATTCCTAAATTAAATATTGATATTAATTTAGAATTTTATTATTTTATGTAATAATTTTCAAAATTTTTAATTTAATATTAAAATTTTATTAAGTGTTTTCAATTAGAAAAAAAATTCTGATTTTATTAATATTATTATTATTTTCTTTTTCAAAATCTAATTAGAATTTTATAAAATATTTTAGAATTTTATTATTTTATATAATAATTTTCAAATTTTTTAATTTAATATTAAAATTTTATTAAGTGTTTACAATTAGAAAAAAAATTCTGATTTTATTAATATTATTATTATTTTCTTTTTCAAAATCTAAAAGGTAATAGGGGTAAAAGGTAATAGGGGTGATAGTTTTTCCTACAATTAACCAAAATTTACGTGGCGAAGGTCGCCGACGATTGTGTAATCTGCGATTTGCAATAGAGTGTTGTTAAATACACACCTCTTTTAATTTTTACACATCCCTAAAATTCCAAAATTATCATTTAAAATTAAAATTATACACACTATATCTAATTAATTTATCCTTTTCTTTGAGAGTGTTTTTTCTCCATTCTTGATTTAAAACTTAATTAATATCGCTGTCATGATACTTCAACCTACCGTCGCAGCCGGCTAATCCGCAAGAACTCAGTTGACTGATGATAAAACGAGTGGAGGGGGGTAAGGGCTTAATCTGTTGGGGCTTTGCACAAGATTGATTATTCTAAATTTGTTAAAAGCTTGGAGACTATATCAACATGTATTCAAGATTCAAAGATTTAATGAATTTTCCTTTTTACATGATTCAATTCTAAATTCCAAAAACAAAATTTCAACGTAATCTTATTTGGATCATTGTGATGAAAGGTAGTACTAGAAGATGATCGATCTCAACTGTAAATTTGAAAACCCTATTTAATCATAAATTAATAATTTATGAAGCAATTCTCGCTTATTAAAACACAAATTTTGAAATCTGAAATCACCATCTTCGTTAATGGTTAATTTATTATATATATTTATATTTTAGTGAGTATAAAATTAAAAAAATTAATTAAAAATATGTAGGGTGTGTATTCAATAAGTTAAGGATATGGACATTTACAAAATACATATTTAAAATATATAAAAATAGGGTGTGTATTTAATAATAAGGGGTGTGTATTTAGTAGAACCCTTTGTCTTTTTTGTCAAAATAAAAAAAATGGAATTAAATTGCAATCAAAGAGTGAATTTGATGATTTTTTATATTTTTTTTCGATAGACCTAAACCGCACAAAAGGTGGATTTATGTAACTTTATTAAGTACATGATCTTGCCAAAATTATGAGTTAGTGTCTTTATGTACCTATAAGTTGTAGAGGTATAATATTTTATTATAAAGAATATATATTTTAATTGATAAAAGTATAATTTTTAAAAAAAAGATAAGTTGAAATATGAATAATATAAATTTTTGGTTAAAAAAATTATTATTATTTTTTTGAAAAATAAAAGGTACATGTTCCTATAGTAAATGATATAACTTGGCACGGTGTCCCAAGAGCACGCAAGTTTTAAATAAAAATATTAAGGTGGATTTAAAATATTAAGGTGGATTAAATTCGTATAATGATCGCAAAAGCCTCATCCATTTTTTTTATACACTTTTATAAACCCGATTTTAGCCCAAACCCAGATTTTGTTTATAAAAAATTATACACTTTTTTAAAAGGATCATTTTACAAATTCTAAAAGAAAAAAGTTCAAATTTTTATGCACTTTTTTAAAAGGATCATTTTACAAATTCTAAAAGAAAAAGGTTTAAAATTGAATTCTCCCATGTCAAAACATTAATCGAAAATTAAAAGATAGGGGCGAAGACGGAAGAACAAAAATGTATTATCTCAAGTTTAAATACCTAACACAAGAAGTATAACATTTAGGACAAGGCATAAAATTAGAACATTGAGTTCGCGAGTTCAGATATGTCCAAGGCAACCTGATCATACTCTCCCTTCAACTTGGCTTGTTCCTCCTGCCCTAGTTCCCCTTTTGCAGGTTTGGTCGACACAAGAACGCAGCAAGTTGGCCTCTTAGTGGCGCCCGCATTAGCAAGATCCTGAAAATATAAATACCCGAGTTTAACGCATAAATATTCGCACTTGTATTACCCATGATATACACCATGTTGTAATAGGTGATATATACTGGTGTTGGGTGATACAGTTCATGTCCCAAAACTTGCATGAAAAGAATAGATGATAAGCATGACCATATCGACAAATTAGCCTAAAATCATTCAACTTTCAAATCAGCAGTAAATTAGTAGACATAATACACCTATACAGACATAAGGCAATTCTCTGGATCGACTAGATTAATTATGAGCAAAAAATATAGATAGAAATGGAACATAGCCAAGAGTTTTCTTCTCCACCAATAATATCATAAACAAACATGATATTGATCAAATACAGCAAAGCTAAAGAAATCGAGACTTACTTCCTTTGATGGGACGTAGACATATGGAATATTAGATTCTTCGCACAAGATTGGAACATGAGTGATGACATCGATAGGTGAAATGTTCCCAGCAATAACACATATTCTGCAATCATAAATATTACATCAACATCTAATTTTGGTGGAGGAGTTACAAAGAAGACAACATACCACAGGTGACAAACGAGCAAACAATGTTCCACACAAATTTATAAAGGCTTCTTCAAACATCACAAGTGAAAACCCACAATTCAAGGCACATTAATAAATAAGAGTCTCACTTCACTAAATATTTAGAAACAATTATTTTTCTTCACTTCATTTCACCCACCCATATATTCTCAATTTTTATGAACAAAAATAGATGGTTATGAAGTTAAGAACAGATTCACTAAATGTAAAGTCCTCTAGTGAAATTAACAGATCACAAAAAAATCTCCTAAAAATATACCTAAAATTAGTGAATAAAACCATTTTAGATGTGTAGGTCTATTGGCTAGAAATAAGAACATCCCTTTCCAAATAAAAATAAGTAAAATAAACAGGGCTAAAAATCTAACCTGACAAATATCACTACCTAACCATCCCTAAGTCCCTAAGTTTGGCGGTCAACTCAACAGATCTTATATTATTTGACAGCCCATTCATAATTAGCCTTCTGGATATCAAAAAAATCTCCACCGAACCACATTATTTGAGTTAATCAAGCCTCTCGTCCCCAGATTTGCGATACAAAACACTTCAAGGGGAGGGGATCTTTTAAAATAACACATAAGCATACCCCTTGTTTCCGCGCCGAATGCTTTTGACCACCTCCTTAACTCCCCTTTTCAAGCACTTGTGCTCCGCAGCTGAAAGCAGAAAACAAAAATGCATAAAAATTACTTTTCAAAAAGAACACAAAATAAAAATTCAAATCAACAGCTATGAAATATACAACAGAACCTCGGCGAACAAGTTTAAGCGTGCGTTTAGAAAGCTTTTTTCCAGCGAGTGGTTTGGCTATGGGGGCAAGAGCCAACAGCTTCTTTTTCTCCCTCTCTTTCTGCGCAGATTTCTCGACCTCGCTGTCACTTCCCATATCTGTGGTTGAATACTAGAGTCCGGTGGTTTTGGGGTATGGAGAAGGGGTTTGTTATCTGCGGAGGAATTAGTTTTTAAAAAACAGAGAAAAATGAAGGATTTTATATTTTCTAATAAGCTCTGAGAATGGAACAAAAAAAAGTTAACAGTTCAAATCGCATACAATATATTCAAAGCCCACTTGTATATAATTGTTGGATATCTTATTGATTTAAAATAATTATATAGCAATAATTATAACTCTTGTCACTCTTACTAGTATTTTCACATTTACTATGCCATACATTTAAACGTAATCTGTGTTATTTCTAAAAAAGTTGAAAAAGATTATCAAGTTAAACAATGAAACTTTATCCTACATAGTGAATACTTTATTATATTTGGAGTGATAAATGCGCTTGGGATGTAGGTAGGGGCGTAGAAGTCCATGGCTTCATTAACCCAGCCACATCACTCTAATCCCCGCTTAAGATAGAATCAGACATGCATTAAAAATGAGAATATACAGAGGACATCAACCTTTATATCAATGTTTTTGTAAGTGCAATCTTGTAAAATCAGATGAAGAAATGACCCAGTACTAGCATATGATATAATCATTCAACATATACTATGGTACAGACAAAGCACATAATTATATATAGGAAGTTAGAAAAGCTAAAAACAGTATCATTCTGGCTAAAAAGCTTAAGACAGAGCTGTACAGACTCTACCACTAAGATTAAAAAATTTTAGTAATGTGGAAACCAATAAAAATAAATAAAAAATCTTCTACAGTAAATAAACAAACTTTGGAAGTTCAAATAAAGGATGCGGAGTTAAGCAATCAACCCTCAGCATGCATTTGATGGTTCAAATGAAAACTAGCAAGAACAGATGCACATAAACATATTCAATAACTTCAATAACTATATTCCCAACATTCAATATATTACACGAACATTAAGCAATGGTGCTCAGACCTTTCAATCACTTTCCTTTCGATACGGCACGGCTGCGAGTGCTGGGTACGCACACCGGAAACCGTCGAGCGACTGAATAATATTGTGGGTGTTGCGGCGGAGGAGCTCGGGGAAGAGGAAGTGTAGAAAAGGCGGTGAATATATGATTTATTAGGGCTTAGGGCTCAATATTACACAGAAGAACGCAACGGAAATTAGGAATTTGGAAAATTAGGGCTGGATTTCTAACTTAAGCTCCAAGCCCATGGGCTTTGTCCATATTGGGCCTAAGTGGACTTGATCTGTAGTGGACCTAACTGGTGGTGGGTTAGCTTGTCACTAAATTAAAATTAATAAAATTATATTTATTTTATGTGACAGCGTATAGAAAATCTGCAAACTTTTGGATAAAGGAGTGAGAATTTGCAAAGGAATTTCACTCCCTGAGCTCCAGCAATGGCGTCAATTTCGTCGTCTCTTTCGGCTATACTATTACCAGTTTGCAGTTCTTCAAGTAATTCTTCCAGACCTCACCTTTCTCTCCCTTCTGTAAATGTCTCAAAGAAACCCTTGCGATTTTCTTCACCGAGAATTATGGCTGCTCCGGAGGTCTTGGAGTCCACTGCCGACTCTGAGGTTCTCTTCTTACTCTGATCGGAATTTTTACTTTTTATTTGAGATTTTTTAACTTGGTTTGTGGGTTTTTATGGAATATGTTTCTGTTTTTGTTTGTTTGAATTTTAGGGCGAGTCTCCTTCTGCTTCCTCGCTGAGCATTGGTGCTGATTCCGATATGGTATGCTCTTTTCCTCTCTTAGATTTTTCATTCTTCATTGCGAACATGGAGTTTTCTCTTGAGAGCTGAAATTATTTGCGAATTGGAAAACTTAGGCGCTACTATGATGAAACTGTTAAATTTGTTTTTTGCTTTTCATATGTTTCAAATTTATGCATTGACAGCAGTAAAGGTTGCTAGGGTTGTGGAAGACAATGTCTATGTAAGGTTTAAGTGTGACGCAATTTGAGTTGTACATTTTCATAAATACCTTAGATTAAGAGCATCTAAGAACTCCTTTACTATTAGTATAGTCATGGTAAAAGAGATAGTATTACAGAAGTGTACACAACTACTACTACAACTACATATGTTATTGTTATAGAAAGAACCCAAAGATGCCCCTATAAATACAATTCAGGAAATGCAAACCGGATCTGTTTTATGAAATGAGCGAATTTTTGTAATTTTTTAATTGTTGATTTGGCGGATGCCTATGTTCAATTGCATGTGTAGAGTAAATATAAATTATTAAGTTTATTGGGCTGTTTAATTGTTTCTATTAAGTAATAGCTTGACATTGGTCCAACTGGATCAATTGATTCATGAAAAATAAGTTCCAGCAAAATCTGGCTAAGCCAGATACAAGCCACTCATCATTGATGCCATGTGGCGTTATCCTGTAATTCTAGTTTATGAGGCAATTGAATGAATAATTTGCATTGAACTTTGTCATAAGAATGTTTTTCTTTCTCATGAATAAGTAGTCTTCTCTGCTTTAGTTTTGTTCACATTAAAGCTTCCAATTAGAATATTGGATAACAACATGCAAATAAATTTGTTGAAGCCAAGTTTCAGGGTAATATGCAATAAGAATCTCGTATATAAGCATACAAGTTGAACTCATGTTTATCTTTGTTTGACAAAGGCTCAAAATATAGGTTAAATTCTCAAGTGTGTAATCTGTACTGCTTTATTTGTTATGGTCACTATCAACATGGAGAATATACCCCGGTGAATGTATTATGTTTGATATTGTAGCTTCTGTAAAGTATTTTGAAGAAGAGTTTACCACTCTTCTGACTGTTTCTTGTTTGTGGCTTTGAAACAAAGAATCATAGTTTTGTTGAGTATTCTTTAATTTGAAAAGCTCATGCAAGGATTTTGTTTATCTAATAGAAAATATTTCTCATGTCAGAGCTTTGATAAAAAAAAATTAAAAGAAAAATTATGGACATGGTCTAGTGTGTTGGTGTTTTTCCCCTCGCTTAGAGTTCAGATTTTGTTGACTTGTTACATACAGGACAGACATTAGTGCATATGATTTACTCTATATGTTCTGTCAATTGCCTAATCATGAAAATTGAAAATAAAAAAAGAACTATTAATTCTTACATGGATTTTATATCATGTACTACATTCTATTAGAAGCATTGGAACAATATCAGGAATTTTTGAGCTACCTATGTAGGTGTAATTTTAGTATTTGACTCTACTAGTGGGTGTCATTGCTTGCAATTAATTAACATTTTCCATTGTATAGTTGAATTAGTAATCCTATCTCAGATTATAAAATGTATTACATTTTGTTGCCTAATCATGTAAAGACAACATCATTAGTTTTCCTTGACCTGCAAGCCCGAGAATGTGGTACAGAGCAGTTGTAGTTTATTTTGACCTGATGAAATTCTGCAATTTTAAAGAATCATATCTGAATTTAAATGCTGATTTCGCAATCTGATCTATTTCTTTTCTTCTAAATTAAATGCTGATTGTTTCTTTAGATTTTAGATTTCGATGTGCAGCTTGCTGCAATCTAAGTTTTGGGGACTTAAGCTTGACTAGTTCTTCAATCTGACATTGTTGCTGCTCTTATGAAAACTAATTAACTAGTGATTATTATTTCCCATATTGTCATTTTAATTTGGATTTTGGTCGTTTTTGGCTTATTTTGCATTTTTACACTCAGGCTGCTCCGAAGCAGAAGATTAGAATCAAATTGAGATCATACTGGGTACCCCTGATTGAAGACTCATGCAAGCAGATTTTGGATGCTGCAAGGACATCTAACGCAAAGACCATGGGCCCCGTGCCTCTACCCACGAAGAAACGTATTTATTGTGTTCTGAAATCTCCACACGTTCACAAAGACGCCAGGTTCCACTTTGAAATCAGAACTCATCAACGACTCATCGACATTCTCTATCCAACTGCCCAAACAATCGACTCGTTGATGCAGCTTGACTTGCCTGCTGGTGTTGATGTTGAGGTTAAGCTTTAGGTTTGGTGATGCGCGCGATTCCTGTGGATGTGATTGTAAGACGGAAGCTGAATTCGGGCTAGCAAATTACTACTATTTTTTGTTTGTGTTATAGTTTAAAAGCTTACTAGTAGTTAATTACTGCCCTAGCTTCACCCAGTTGAACCTGTTCTATATTGTTTCAGTTATTTTTGCTCATGTAAGTTCAGTTCAATCCCACTGTATGATTAATTCGTTTAAATTAGGCTTGTTTGTGTAAACTTCTTGTCAGATTCAAGCCTTTATTTAAATTTTAATTAATCAACTATAAAATTTATTCCATAAACTCTAAAGCCTTATTTTTTATACACATTTTCTTTTTTATTCTAAATTTAACACTATATCTTTTTGTACACGAATTGATGAAAATACCCTTTATTCGAATATTCGATTCGAGTAAAGTGTTCGAGTAAACAAATGTTACTTAAAAAATCATCAAAAAACATTACTCGAACTTTTTATGCGAATGCATTATTTGATTCGAATTCATTATTTTCGTGTAAATTATTTTCGTTTAAAAAAACATTATTTTCATGTTAAATGGAGGGAATTTTCCATAAACATTATTTTCGCTACCACATATATTTCGTGCATTCACGAATGCATTCACATTTTTTTTCACACTCATTTCGTGCCATAAACATTACTGTAATTTCGTGTTAATATCCATATATTTTCGTGTTATGCATTCACAAGTGCATTCACACGAAATTTTCATTTTCATGTTAAAATTTTTAACTCGAATATATTACACGAATGCATCATTTAACTCGAATTCATTACTCGAATGCATCATTTAACTCGAATATGTTTACTCAAAAAAAGTTTGACTCGAATTTTGATTTGAAAATTATTCTTCATTTTACTCGAATATATTATTCGAATACATTATTCAAATTCTTTCAAATAAAGATTATTTTCGTCAATTTGAGCATTAAAAGATATAGTATTAAAATTAGGATAAAAAAGTAAATTTTTATCTAGTCACTTTTATTAATTGCTTCATATTTAAGCAAGGTGTCCTTGATATTTGGAACTTACTTTTGTATGTATACATCTGTTTGACTTTATTTACCACTTCAAAATTACAATTTTTTTTTCAAAATTAAATTGTGTCAAATTGTTAATTAGTTTGCATAGATCTATGTTTTGATTAATAAAATGAGCCATGCAGATCATTTAATTTTTATTAACTAGCTATTATTTATCATTAAAATTGTGATTACTTCTTATTTATATTATAAATCATTCATAAAATAATTATTTTGACTATTATCAATTTTCATTAATCAATACTTTTATTATTTTTTTATTAAAATGTTATCATGTTTTATTGTTTTCGTAAAGTTTATTGTTAGACAATGTTACACAAATTTTAGCAAATAAAAAGTTGCAGCAAGATTTGCCCTTCAAAATATTGCTGTGATTTATTTCCAATTAATATTGTGGGTGAATTTTTTTGCTTAATCAATCTATGTTGTCTCAATTCTCCATTAATGTAGAGAAATATGAATAAGTAATTTGATTATACATACCAACAATCAGGACAAAGATTTGTTAATCAATCTATGATTTATTTCCAATTAATATTGTGGGTGAATTTTTTGCTTAATCCATCCATGTTGTATCAATTCTCCATTAATGTAGAGAAAAATGAAAAGATAATTTTTGATTATATATACCAATAATTCAATATTGTGATATTTATGATGTGGGGCCATTACTATTATTGTAATATTAATGATGTGGCCATTACTATTATTGTGCCTATTTTACTCTTATATATGAAGTTGGGCAATTTCTTAATGGGGTTAGAAAACACATATTAGGATTGTTTGGGAAATAAAAAATCCTTGGTTTTCATCTTATTGCTTCTTCTCCTCTCTTCTTCTTCTTACTATTACTTTCTTTCTTCAATTTACTATTGATGATTACCTTTCTTCAATTATTTTTAACACGTTATCAGCTCGATGTTCTAACCACTGGAAGGAAATCCTAAAAAAAAATCTTATCTTTTCTGTAAGGTATTACTAAAAATTTTATAATAATTTGTTCAATCAAGAAAAATATACATATTTATGATTTACATGAACCATTGAAATTAATATTTATAATTGATATCTATCATGCATGTGATTAATTGAAATAATTTTTTTTGCAAACTTTTATGGGTCCGATTTTTTAATGGCCACTTTTGATAAAGTACAATTTAAAATAGCCACATCTCTTAAAACCAATTTTTACTAGCCACTCTCAGGTGGATTCCCCAAATTACCCCCATAACTGTTACCCAAAGGACGAAAATAATGGGGATATGATTATGTCAGTGTTGACTGCATTAAATAGGGTGGGTGGGACCACATTTAAAATTATAGTAAATATTTTTTTTCCAGAAAAAATAAAAAAAAATTAAAAATTATTTGTTCTATTCGGCCTACACAATTTGTTCTATTCGGCCTACACAATTTGTTCTATTCGGCCTACACTTTTTTTTTTCAAAAAAAAAATTAAAAAAAATTAAAAAAATTAAAAAAATATTTCTTCTATTCGGCCTATTCGGCCTACACAATTTGTTCTATTCGGCCTACACAATTTGTTCTATTCGGCCTACACTTTTTTTTCAAAAAAAAAAATTAAAAAAAATTAAAAAAATTAAAAAAATATTTCTTCTATTCGGCCTATTCGGCCTACACAATTTGTTCTATTCGGCCTACACTTTTTTTTTTTCAAAAAAAAAATTAAAAAAAATTAAAAAAATTAAAAAAATATTTCTTCTATTCGGCCTATTCGGCCTACACAATTTGTTCTATTCGGCCTACACAATTTGTTCTATTCGGCCTACACTTTTTTTTTCAAAAAAAATTAAAAAAAATTAAAATTTTTAAAAAAAAAACGAAAAAATATTTCCTGAAAAAATTTAAAATAATTATACAAATAAAATTAATGCATCTTTTTTTATTTTAATAAAAAATTTATTCATGAGGCATATACCGATAACAAATTAATGCATTCAATAAACTGTAAAATAAATTATTGTACTTTTGTACTTTTTGGTCAAAAAGTGACCTCAGACATTTAAAAAGTGGATCCTCTCAAGGGCATTTTGGTCCATTCCTTTAAAAATGACTAGAAAAAATTGTGTATAACATATGTGGCCACTAAAAATTACACTTAAGGGATAGTGGCCACTTTTTGCCATTACCACAACTTTTATTATGCATATATTCATATTGGATTGTCAAAATCAAAGTCTATTTTCTTAGATTTTAATTAATTTTTAAACAATATGCATGAATGTGATATATTAATTAGTTTCTATTGGTTATTGCTTTTCAATTTTAATTAAAATCATGATCTGCACTAGTTTTAATTTAATCCGTATACATGGGTTTAATTGATTAATTTATTGGTTTGTATTGATGATATAATTATGGGAATTATAATGTGCGTTATTTATTGGAATTGGAGTGCTGTTACTTATGAGATTTGGAGTACCGATTTAATTATTGGATAATTTAACATGAGTATTATTTCCATTTTCTCAAAATAAATTTTGCATATTTTAATTAGTGTGGATTAAGGTTATTAATTTAATCATGAAATTATCTAAATTATTCAAAATTCTAGATGCACTCCATATATTATTTTGATTGGGCACAAAGCTATACTTTACAAGTAATGCAGTCTTATTTAAAAACTTTATAGCCTCAGATTTGAAAGATCTGGAGGCTTAAGTAATTTGATACTGCCAGTATATAATTGAATATTTTGGGAATGATTTGCAGAATTTATCTTTCATTGAAATGAAATAAAAAATTTTATACTTAAATAAATGCAATATTTAATACATATGATTAAATACGTGTAATATTTTTGAACACGTTATGCTTCTAAAAATAATTAATTTTTTTTTAATAATTGTAGTTCATTGAATATGTCTGACATCACTAAGAAGGAATTCACCGAGCTTGCCCTAGATGGTAACAATTATTTAACATGGGTCCTAGATGTGAAAATGCACCTAACTGCTAGTGATTTGAGTGACACTATTATTCCAAATGCTAATGCTACTCCAGCCCAGAAGGCTAAATCACTCATATTCATTCGTCATCATTTAAACAAAGATTTAAAAAATGAGTACCTAACAGAAAAAAATCCTCTTATCTTATGGCAATCCCTGGAGGATCACTTTAATCAACAAACTGTGATAATTCTCCCTCAAGCTCAATATGATTGGTTGAATTTAAGATTCCAAGATTTCAAATCAGTTACAGAATACAATTCCACTCTACATCGTATTATCTTGCAGTTGAAACTTTGTAAGCAGATAATTACTGAAATTGAATTGATTGAAAAGACTCTTTCCACCTTCCATGCTAGCAATCTCGTACTCCAGCAGCAGTACAGAGCCAAAAATTATACTAAACACTCAGAACTTATTTCTGCATTATTGGTAGCAGAAAAGCATAACCAGTTGTTAATGAAAAATCATAATGCTAGACCAGTTGGTTTAAAACCTGTGTCTGAAGCACATGACACATTCTATATGAATCGACGTGGAAGGGGTAGAGGAAGAGCAAGAGGTAATGGTCGAGGGAATACACATTGAGCTTATCATAGTGGTAGAGGAAACTTAAGTAGGCCTCAAAGAGGTGGTCGAGGCAACTCAAGTTTATCACCTCGACGTGGTCGAGGTCGAGGCAGAGGATTTAAAGGTATTGATAAGGCTCAGGATTGTGGAATGACTCAAAATAATACCCATGAATAAATTCCAAATTCCACTCAACAAAACCAGAATCACATTTGCTATAGATGTGGATGCGATGATCATTGGTCTCGCACTTATCGAACACCAAAACACTTAGTTGAAGCATATCAAAGAATGCAAAAGAACAAAAAAGGAAACGCCATCAATGGTGAATCGCATCATACAAAATTGCCTGAAGCAAACAAAGATTTTGACCATGACAATGATGACCTCTTGGGACTCGAGCTAGAGGATTATGGAGATCAAATGTGATATTGTTTAAATGTTAATAATGTTTCTTATGTCAGACAACTTATTTTATTATATATTTCATGGATTCTAGTTATTTTTAGAACTCTAGATATTTGCTACACTATATGTTTACTTATTTGTGGTGATGAAATTATGTTCATGGTTCATTTTTTTATTATTATTGTTCGTGTTTCTTTTTATATATCTTATTAAATTGAATTTTTCAGTAATCAACCTATGGAGAACGAAGATACTTTATGCCTAGTAGACAGTGCTACTACTCATACAATATTTAAAGATAGAATTTTTTTTCAAAATTTAACTGAGAAAAAAGGGAGTGTTACTACTATTGCAAATGACAATATTTTAATTATGGGCTTCGGCAGAGCTTTAATCATACTCCCAATGAGTACGACACTAATTATTGAAGAAGCACTCTTATACCCACAATCTAAACGTACACTTCTCAGTTTTAAAGATATTCGAGCAAATGGTGTTCACATTGAAACTGAAAAGGAAAACAATACTGAGTATCTCCTGATGACTCGGTTGAATGGATGTCGAAAATAAGTTATAGAAAAACTTCCTTCTTTCTCCTCGGAGTTGTATTACACATATATCAAACCACATAATGATTATGTTGCAATGAGCTTAAAATTTAAAGACCCAAATTCTTTTAAATCGTGGCATGACCAATTGGGTCATCCAGGGCAAACTATGATGCGTCGGATAATTATTAATTCTTTTAGGCATAATATACAAAGCAAAAATATTCCTTCTCCAACTGAATTTATTTGTGAAGCTTGTGTGAAAGGAAAACTCATAATTAAACCTTCTCGAACAAAAGTTGGAATTGAATCTTCTATTTTCCTACAAAGAATTCAAGGAGATATATGTGGACCTATTCATCCCTCTTCAGGGCCATTTCGATATTTCATGGTTCTGATTGATGCGTCTACTCGGTGGACATATGTGTGTTTATTATCCACTAGAAACAATGCTTTTGCAAAAATTATTGCTAAAATTATTGAATTGCGAGCCCAATTTCCTGATTATCCAATTAAGTCAGTAAGAATGGACAATGCCGGTGAATTCACATCAAAAGCATTTGATGAATATTGTATGTCATTGGGCATTACAGTAGAGCATCCAGTTCCATATGTCCACACTCAAAATGGTCTAGCTGAATCACTAATTAAACGTATCAAATTGATCGCTAGACCAATACTATAAAATTCCAATTTGCCTATTTCTTGTTGGAGACATGCAGTTTTACATGCTGCTTCTTTAATTCAGATCCGACCTACTGCATATCTTGATTATTCTCCCCTACAACTAGTGCATAGTAAAGAACCTAATATTTCCCATCTGCGAACTTTTGGATATGCAGTTTATATTCCTATATCAACACCAAAGCGTACTTCAATGGGCCCACAAAGAAAATTAGGTATATATGTTGGTTATAATTCACCATCTATTCTTAAATACCTAGAGCCCATGACAGGGGATCAATTTATTGCTCGATACGCTGACTGCACATTTGATGAAGATTATTTCCCGGTGTTAGGGGAAGATAAAAGCTTAAATTCAAAAGAATGCCGAAAAATTTCATGGAATGAAAACAATCTTCAACATTTAGATACACGCACTAGCCAAACAGAACTAGAAGTTCAAAGGATTATTAATTTGTAAGATTTAGCAAATAAATTGTCAGATGCATTTATTGATCATAAAGGAGTGACAAAGTCCCATATACCTGATGTTAATGCACCACCAAGTATGGAAGTTCCCCAGTGACTAGAAAATTCAACTGATACTTCTCAACGCCTGAAGCGTGGGAGACCAATTGGTGCAAAAGATAAGAATCCGCGAAAATAAAAAATTAATAATGAAACACATCACTCTTACAGTCTCAAAATGAAAAATCTTCAGGAGAGAGTTGTCTTGAAGACAAAAACCCCAGTCGATTTGCACGTGCATCAAATACTCATATAACTGGGGATGCAGAAAAATCAAATTTAGAGTTTTTGGGAAATAACGAAAATTTGGTTGATATAAATATAGAAGTTGCCATGAATTTTACAAACACAGGAGAAACTTATAACAGAAATATCATAGTTGTCGACAACATATTTGCATCTACAATTGCGCATACTATCTCGAATGATAATTTGAATTCAGAACCTAAATCAATAGCAGAGTTCCAGAAGCGCTCCGATTGGGTAAGATGGAAAGATGCAATTGAGGCAGAGCTTGACTCGCTAAACAAAAAAAAAGTATTTGGTTCAATAATTCGTACACCAGAAAATATTATCCCTGTAGGATATAAGTGGGTGTTTGTATGAAAAAGAAATAAAAATAACAAAGTAGTGAGATACAAAGTGAGATTAGTAGCTCAAGGGTTTACGCAGAGACCCGGAATAGACTTTGATGAAACATATTCTACTGTTATAGATGGCATAACTTTCCGCTATTTAATATCTTTGGCAATTAATATGAATCTAAATATGCAGTTAATGGACGTCGTGGCCGCGTACTTGTACGATTTATTAGACACTGACATTTATATGAAAATCCCAGAAGGATTAAAAATTCACAGTTTGGGTCATAATGAAAATCGCAATATGTATTGTATTAAATTACAAAAGTCATTATATGGACTAAAACAATCTGGAAGAATGTGGTACAATCGCCTGAGTGAATTTCTCCTGAAAAAGGGATACATAAATAATGATATATGCCCTTGTGTGTTCATAAAAATGTCATTAAAATGTTTTTGTATTATCTCAGTCTATGTTGATGTCATAAACATTATAGGAACATGTAATGAACTTGAAGAAGCTCGTTCATACTTAAAGACGGAATTTAAAATGAAAGATTTTGGGTCAAACAAAATATTGTCTCGGCCTGCAGATCGAGCACCTCCCTGAAAGAATCTTTATACACCAATCAACCTATGTTATTAAAGTTTTAGAGAGATTTTATATGGACAAATCTCATCCACATAGCACACCAATGATTGTTCGATCCATTGATAGGGATAAAGAACCTTTCCGACCTAAAGAAGAGAATGAGGATATTTTAGGACCAGAAGTTCCTTATATGAGTGCCATTGGAGCACTCCTTTATCTCGCAAATTGTACTAAACCTGATATTGCATTTATAGTTAACTTATTAGCGAGATTTAGTGCATCTTGTATAAAGAGATTGGAATGGCATTAAACATATCCTGAGATATTTGCAAGGAACAAAAGATCTTGGTTTATTTTATGAAAAGAATAAAAATAAATCATTGGTGGGTTATTCAGATGCTGGTTATATGTCTGATCCCCATAATGCTAGATCTCAGACTGGTTATATTTTTCTCTGTGGTGGTACTGCTATCTCATGGAGATCTGTTAAACAAACAATGGTTACTGCTTCCTCAAGCCACTCAGAAATTATTGCTCTGTATGAAGCATCACGAGAATGTGTATGGTTAAGATCGTTGATAAATCATATTCATAGCTCAAGTGGAATAGAAAATGATAATACCTCCCCTACAGTCTTATATGAAGATAATGCAGCTTGCGTTGCGCAAATGAGCAGTGGATATGTTAAAGGAAACCTAACAAAACATATATCTCCAAAATTCTTTTATCCACATGAGCTCCAACAAAATGGTGAAATTACTATACAAAAGGTTCGATCTAGTAAAAATCTAGCAGATTTATTCACAAAATCTCTCCCCACATCAACTTTTGAAAGACTTGTTTATAATATTGGAATGCGAAGACTAGGAAGGTTATTATCTTCAGGGGGAGCGACAATTTCTAAACAATCCTAAAGATTGGGTCCTAAAGAACAATGCTGCACTCTTTTTCCTTAACTAAGTTTTTCCCACGAGATTTTCTTAGTTAAAAGGTTTTTAATGAAGCAGATTAAATTATTTGTACTTAGGGGGAGCAACAACTTATAAACAATCTTGAAGACTGGGTCTTGAAGACCGATGCTGCACTCTTTTTTCCTTAACTAAGTTTTTCCCACGTGGTTTTCTTAGTTAAAGGTTTTTAATGAGGCAGACTAGATTATCATGTTCAAGAAGCACGATAACTTCTAAACAATCCTGAAAATTGGATCCTGAAGATCAAGCTATATTTTTTTCCTTTACTAAGTTTTTCCCACGGGGTTTTCTTAGTTAAAGGTTTTTAATGAGGTAGATATTATAATACATGAAAATCATAAGACATGTACTCTTTTTCTCGACTAGTTTTTCTCACAGGGTTTTCTAGGGAGATTTTTAACAAGGCATGAACAACGTAATGTCCAAGGGGGAGTATTGTGATATTTATAATGTGGCCATTACTATGGCTATTGCTATTATTGTAATATTAATGATGTGGCCATTACTATTATTGTGCCTATTTTACTCTTATATATGAAGTTGGACAATTTCTTAATGGTGTTAGAAAACACATATTAGGATTGTTGGGGAAATAAAAAATCCTTGGTCTTCATCTTATTGCTTCTTCTCCTCTCTTCTTCTCCTCTCTTCTTCTTCTTGCTATTACTTTCTTTCTTCAATTTACCATTGATGATTACCTTTCTTTAATTATTTTTAACAAAGACAAAGATTTTGGCAAATTAATTATTGAAATAATTTTCGCACCATATAAATAACTAAACGCTGAATTTTACAAAGTACAACCATTTCATGAAAATAATGAAAGTCATATTTGTGATTTTCATAATTATAGCAAACGTTTTACACCCATCCCAATCAGCTTGCGTTTTTACAGATCATTATAAAATTATGGCAATGACTAGTATAGGACAGTTTTTTTCTTTTAAAATTGTACAACCGGACCCTTCAGCCCATTTTCTTATTTTTTGGATATCTGGATTAGCCCGTTACTATTTGACCCAAGCCCATATCACATTACCGTTTGATATTTTGAAACAAAAAAAATGTCAGAGGGCTTTCTCATCTGCTCATCGTTGTTCTCGGTTTGCGCACTTCTTCCAACGTCAGTTCGCGAAATCTCTTCTCGTCTTCTCCGTTTGTAGCTCCTTTTCCGACGTTAGGTCTCGTGTTCTTGCCTTTGGTCGTCCGCGCCCCTTTGGTACTGTTCGTTTTTGTTAATCGCCAAACGAGTTTTTATTTTTGTAATGTATTTTCTACTGATTTTTGTCTCCCTTTTAAACTTATTCTACAGTTTCTCATCCTTAATTTTTGAGAATCGGTGCTACAAATTATTAATTTCAGTTCTGAAATTTTGACGATAAATGTATTTTTTAGCCAATATTTTCGATGTCGTCGTGTTTTCATATGTACTGGAATTTTGTTTTTCTTGTGTTCATATGATTTTTTTTGTTTATATAATATCAATTATCCTTGTTTTTAAGCAATTGTATAATATTCAGCAATTTGCACTAGGTTAAGTAGATAGAACTCTTTTTTTTTAAATTGTCTTTCATTCATTACATGCACAATTTTTTGTATATTAATTACTTGGATTTTCGTTGTAGGTTTGTTGAGATAATTTAATAATGGGTAGAAAACAGTGTGTTCTTCCTGGGCAAGGTCCTATGTTTCGTAGAAAACATAGAAGTATAATTCAAACTCGTTCTAAAACTTCTAAAATTTTACAAGAGAAGTTGATGGAGAAAAATCAAAACAGAGTGGATGATAAAAGAAAACAACAAGGAACAGATCACGGTTGTAATTCTCTTGTATTGTATGCTGATGAACTTGCACAGAAATCAATGGATTTTGGTGCTGAAACTTCACCAAGATTTTATGCAAGGAGAATGAAAAGACAAAGAACTCCTATTACAGTAAATGAGGACAAGTACATGTTTGATTTTTAAATGAGATACTTTGTTATTATTTTGTTGTTTTGATTTGTTTCTTTTCTGTTGTACTGTTATATTGTAGTGAAATTGGTCAGACTGAGACGGTCATTCCTGATAGTGATGAGAGGAATTCTAACTTAAGGAATGATATGAATCAAAGGTTTGATTGATTTGAATCTCTTATTTTGTTATATTGTTATATTTATTTGTTGTTCTTTTTTGGAATTGTAGTGAAATTGGGCAGAATGAAACTGTAGTTCTGGACAATGATGAGAGGGGTTCGAAGTTAAGGAATGATATGAATCAGAGGTTTGATTGATTAGAATCTCTTATGTTGTTATACTCTTATATTTACTTTTTGTTTCTTTTGACATTGTAGTAAAATTAGACACACTGAAACTGCAATTCCCGATAGTGATGAGAGGAGGTCAAAGTTAAAGAATGATAGGAATCAAAGGTTTGATTGATTAGAATCTATTATTTTGATATACTCTTATATTAATTTTATTTCTTGTTGAATTTGTAGTGAAATTGGACGCACTGAAACTGCCATCCCCGATAGTGATGAGAGGAGGTCTAAGTTAAAGAATGATAGACATCAAAGGTTTGATTGATTAGACAATTTAGACTCTATTATTTTGATATACTCTTATATTAATTTGATTTCTTGTTGAATTTGTAGTGAAATTGGACGCACTGAAACTGCAATCCCCGATAGTGATGAAAGGAGGTCAAAGTTAAAAAATGATAGGAATCAAAGGTTTGATTCATTATACTCTATTATGTTGATATACTCTAACATTAATATTTTGTTCTTGTTGAATTTGTAGTGAAATTGGACACACTGAAACTGTAATACCTATTATTCATGAGAGGAGGTCAAAGTTAAGGAATGATAAACAAAGATTTGATTCATTGGACAGTTTTTTCTTTATATGTATTTGTGTTGTTGTGCTCTTATTTATTCTTTTCGAAATTGTAGCAGTATATCCAAAAACAAGCCTTCTGGAATGGCAGAGAAAAGCAAAAAAATAACTCCTAATCTCAAAGATAGGAGGTATCGTTTTGTGTTTCTAGTTTCGAATGTTATTCTTTCCTATATATGAGATTACTCTATTTTATAATTTAGGTTACTCTGTATAGTTTGATTCATTTTTATGATATTTAATTTGATCCTGTTTACTATTTACTGTTTAATGGGTTATTCTTTTTGTTGAATTAGTTTATTATGAACCAGATTTTACATTACTGTTTGTAGTTTTTATTTGTTTTCATTTTGTCCATGTTTTGTGATGTTTGGTTATCAACTTCTAGTTTTTATTTTTCTATTATTTTGGTAATGGAAAGAAGTAGATGGATTTGAAATGATTTTGTATTAAACTTGAAGTAAATTAAATTTATTTTATGTGATATTCTTTGTTTTGATATTTATTTTTTATCATTGCTTGCAGTCTTGTTGATGATGAGACCCCTATAAGGTATGTAAATTTTGAACATTGTAGTCTTTTTTTTGTATAGCCAATTTGTTTGATCTCTTATTATGTTCAGTTATATCTATATTGCAGCGAAATTTCTATTATATGATCGAAACCATCCAAGCCTGTTACTAGGGGATCTAAAATATCCAAGCCTGATGGGAGGGCAGAGAATAGCAAAAAATCAACTCCTAATATCAGAAATAGGAGGTAATGTTTCTATCTTCCTGGTTTCCATGGCTACTCTTTCCAATATATGAGGTTGCCCTATTCAATGATTTAGGTTACTAAGTATGTTTTTCATTCATTTTCTTATGTGAAATTCCTTTATTTAAATTATTTTGTATTATTTATTGCAGTCTTGTTGATGATGATTTTGTTTCAGATGATATCCCCTTGAGGTATTTAAATTTCAATACTTTGTATCCAATTTTCTTTTTTTGTAATATTCTTTTTGTTTGTTTTTTTATGTTTAGTATATTTATATTGCAGTGAAATTTCTATTAGAAGATCGAAATCATCCAAGCCTATTACTAGGGGATCTAAAATATCCAAGCCTGATGGGAGGGCTGAGAAAAGAAAAAAAAATCAACTCATAATATCAGAAATAGGAGGTAATGTTTCTATGTTCCTGTTTTCAAAGGTTACTCTGTTCTATATATGAGGTTACTATTTTCAATGACTTAGGTTACTAAGTATGTTTTTTATTCATTTTTTGATGTGAAATTACTTTATTTAAATTATTTTGTATTATTACTTGCAGTCTTATTGATGATGATGACGATTTTGTTTCAGATGAGATCCCCTTGAGATATTTAAATTTAATATATTGTATCCCTTTTTTTTCTGTAATATTCTTTTTGTTTGTTTTTTTGTGTTTATTTTTATTTATATTGTAGAGAAATTCCTGTTAGAAAGTCTAAACCAACAAAGCCTGTTACTTAGAGATCTAAAAAGGGAGTATCGACTTCTACAGCCAACAATAAGAGGTATTACGATTATGTTCATAGTTGACTATTTATATTATTTACGATGAACACTTTAAATCATTATTATTATATTTATTACAGTGATAAGAAGAAAGCAAAGCTAGTTGACTACAGACTTAGGGAAAAGTAATTATACTTTTTTATTTTATTTTTTAATTTCTTTGTTTTGTCAATTGATATATTATGCTTATAATTTTTTTATTTTTTTGTCCAGTGAGTTATTTAGCCATTGCAGGCCTAATGGCCTTAACACTGTTGTGCGGAATTTCAATGATAAGCAGAAGTTTGATATCAAGGAGCTTGGGTTTGGTACCTTATTAGAGTTAAAAGTTGATAAATGTGTTAATGTAGATCTCATGTCATGGTTGGTTGATAACTTCAATAGTGGTAGTAGAATGTTAAACGTGAATAATTATCAGAGCTTCTATGTTATTCCTGATGATGTCTATGATGTTTTTAAGCTACCAAGGAATGATGGTATGGATATGACAATGTTTACAAATCTTGAAGGGTCAGAGTTTCTCGATTTCATTAAAGGCGAATATGATATAAAGTTCAAAATGCATTATGGTTGTTTGGTTGATCTTCTTTTGAACAAGTTTAAGGATGGAGGTGTAGATTTTAAAAGAATATTTGTGTTATATGCTATAAGTTCTTTTCTTGCACCTGCTGTCAATGGGTCTATTAAGAGTCGGGTTGCTAAATCATTGAAAGATGTGAGTATGATTCCCAAACTTGATTGGTGCAAGTTTGTTTTGGATGAGTTGTGCTCTTCTATTTCCAAGTTTAATCTGAGATCTAGTACACGCATTGGGGAATGTATTCTTTTATTGCAAATCATATATTTTCAT
Source organism: Pogostemon cablin (assembly GCA_023678885.1). Classification (NCBI taxonomy): domain Eukaryota; kingdom Viridiplantae; phylum Streptophyta; class Magnoliopsida; order Lamiales; family Lamiaceae; genus Pogostemon; species Pogostemon cablin. The sequence goes on from CM042973.1 coordinate 21,580,753, forward strand.
CGTATGATTTGGAGGGGAATACCAGAACCTGTATCCATTCCTCTTATACTGCATTGGACAGATATTAAGCTGCTTTCAAGGAAGAATGAAGAAATGGAAGTCGGTAAATTTGGTCTCGAAAAATTGAGTGATAGATATCCTCTATCTGCAAATGGAGTTGTCAAAACTGTTGATCTTACCAGTTCAGATCCTGTTTTAGATGGTGCACAGACCAAGGTATTATATAATGCATTTCTTTAATTAGTTTTAGACAGGGTACTCTTATATATCAATACGATTACTCTTTTATATGTCTTGGATTACTATTTAAAATTTAAATTTGACTTTATGGGAATATAGGAAATAATCTGTTGGTTTTGTTTTTTTATTCAGGAAATTGGCAGTTTGTTGAATAGTCTTAAGCATGATGCAGATAGTTTCTTGAAGAAATATCAATCAAAGCTTGCCAAAGTTTCCGAACTTGCTCAAAAGTTTAAGGATAATCAGAGTTCCACTCCTGAGGAATCTGATTCCCAAAAATTCTTTTGTGATGAAAAGGTATTGAAATATATTGATGATATTATTAAGCACTTCAAAGCAACCAAAAAGCTAGTTGCAGAAATGCCTAGTTATAAGTTTATCCCGTCTCCATCCATCCCTTCTGATCCAGAGGAAGATTATTTTGAGGCTGGAAAATAGTATTTTAACTCTGAAGATGTTGAATTGGATGAAGATGATGATGTTAAGAATGTGTCTCCTCAAGAATTAAGTGAAGCAAGAGATTCAATTTAGAGAACAAGACTTCAGAGATCTTCAATTAACAATCTGGACAACATGGTTGAAGATATTGGTTATGCTTCAAAATTCATAAACCAACACAAAAGGTTTTTGAAGGCATGGAGAATGAGTATAAGGAGGTTTTGGACTATATTTTCTATGATGCTGAAGTTTCAACGGATCAGTAAGTGCATTTTTTCTTTATAAATATCTTTTTCTAAATATAATTTTGTCTATTTATTAACATTTTTTTTATGTTTTATAATTCAATCAGGAAGCGTTATTATCGAAGGGATTTGTTCTATTTTATCCAACAAGATGATATTTTATCCATGAAACGAAATTGTCAAATATATGATACAATCTTTTCTGCTTGGATTCTTGAGGTGAATGCTGAGTCGGGGCATGATAGTCATAGACAGAGATTTGTTTTTAACATTGATCATATTATAAGTACTTTTTTTTAATTGTTTAAACTTTTTAAATAAATCTAATTCAGTTTATTTATATATTCTTAATTTTTTTTGTAGTATTTGCTTCAAGAAACAATTGAATCAGATAATCCTACAGCCAATTACAAGAATTTTAAAATATGCTGGGATTTATGGCTGGAGTCTTTCAAAGACATGTTATTAAGTGCTGAATTGGTATGATATATTCTTATTTTAAATATCTGATATTCTTTTTGCTGATACGGTTACTGATTGTCGTTATTTTCACCTAGATTTTAGTGCCTTTTTGAGTGTATTTTGCGTATTGTTTTATCCGTATTTTTGTGTATTTTGGTGGTGTTATGTATTTTTATAGGAATGTGTGAGAATGATCTTAAACATACATATAACAGGTGAAAATGGAGTAAAAATGAAGAAGGAAGATCAAACAAAGAAGAAGAAACAAAGGTGCAAGAACACGGCCGGCCGTGCTGGCAACACGGCTCGTGTTGCAGCAAAACGGCCCGTGTGCCAGACACGGGCCTGTCCAGAATGGTCGTGCGGCGGCATCTATTTATCCAACACGACCACCACTTGGTCGTGTTGTGGAGCACGACCCGTGTTCAGAGCACGACCCGTGTACAAGACACGGGCCTGTAAGCGGAGGCCGTGCGGCGACGTCTAGGCATTCAACACGGCCACCATTTGGCCGTGCGACGCAGAACGACTCGTGTGCCGCATGCCCTGACACGACACGACCCGTGCTACGTGACACGACTCGTGTCGGCACCAGAACAGGATATTTTTTTACAATTCTTCTAGAAGGTCTCCATGGGGTATAAATACCAATCCATTCAACATTTTAAGGGAGATCCGAAATTCTACTGTTCCCACACACCTCACACACCATTCCTTTGATTTCACACCATATTCTCCATCCCATTCATTCATTTGGAGATCTACATCATCTCTCCATAATTTCCTCCATCCAAATCAAGTGAAGAAGCAAGGAAGCTTGGGTGATCACCAAAGGAAGAAGGGAGATTCAATTGGATCCATTTCCAAGGGAGTTTTCATTCCAATTTTGTGTTAATCCTTTAGTTTATCATGATTTGTAAGAATTGTAATGTCTATGTTATGGATCTTATGAAGATTGTAGGCTAATCTCCCTTGTGAGATTAGCAACATGAAGGTTGTTGGTTAATTTGTGGATCTATGTAATTAAATTCATATGTTGATGGGGATATTTGATTTTCTATCATTGGTGCTTATATATCTTGAGATCTATGATGTTTTGTGAGTTTGATTGTTCTAATTATATGATTAGATTGAGAAATCAATTATGTGCTTAGGATAGTCAAGTGAATCATTTCATCAAACACCTCATGTGCATTATAGATGGTAAAGTGATTGAGAAGTCCTTTATTATTTAGAACCCTTTGATGGAACATGTGATTAGTTAGATTGAGAAGTCAATTGATTATATGAAGGGATTCTATAATTGAACTTAGTACCTAGTTGGAATAGTTTAATTTAGAACCAACCTTTGAGCTATTTTGAGATTGTGCAAATGATCTACATCCTATTCATTTCGAGAGGAAGTTTAGGTGGTATAAGTGTTGGCCCTTAGTCTTAACCCTTGATACATATGAGTTTAATGCATGAATCCATAAGTTACCACTTCAATAGTGTTGTTAATCTCACTTCTACTTAATTTGGAAAACCACTCATTCATCATTTTTATCTTGTCATTGGATTATTGTTTGTCTACTTTCATTTAATTACTTGTTACCCAAACCATCCATCTATGATTCGTCTCTATAAAATCGTGATAAACGTGATATCGCTTAAGTGCTAGTATCGACCTCCCTGTGGTTCGATAAATTCTTGAATTGGTCAACCCGACTACAAGTTATGGCTAATCAAATGGCGCCGTTGCCGGGGAGGTAACGGTCGCTAGTAGTTTGACGAAGGATTGTTTAGAGTGGTCTTAATAAGGATATTTTTTTTATTTTTGCATCTTATATTTGCTTTGGAAAATTTTGTTCTAATTTTTCTTTCTTTTATAGGTGCATACCTTGAGAAGGAAGAAGAATGAGAGCAACCCCAAAAATATGAGCTACATGGATACTCTTCGAGATATGGTGAATAGAAGTGTTCATTCCGTTATGAACACACAAGGAAATTTTCAAAGATTTCAAATGCCAAATGGTGAACCTAATTTGCAACCGGATTATGGAGTGCAAGATATGCAATTCCTACAACAAGGTTATGGAGATTTTGGAGTTCCTCATCAAATGAGTCATCAAGTATACCCTCAAGGTGTGGAAGATGTTTTTCAAGGAAATTTTTCTAGTCATCAAGAAGGAAATCAACCACATCTATGGGGAAATTTTCAAGACTCCAACACCTCTTATTCCACCCAAAGTGACCACATAGCAATGTTTGGAGAAAAGATGTTTGAAATGGTTATGGATCGCATAGAGAAGGAGAGTAAGTTTAATGAAATGTGGATGGATCGAATCGGAAATTGGTGTGACATGGTGACAAGTGCAATAGTAGCATTCGGTGCTAGATTGGATTCCATTGAGCACCAAGTTAGTCAAGTTGTATCCACCGTTGAGAACAACAAGCCTTCTTCCTCTATTAAGGATCGGAACAAGACTAGTTTGGGGGTTGATGAGGTTATAAAGGAAAGAAGAGAAAGGATGCCTAAGTGGGTGAAAGCTAAAGAGTTGAAAGAAGAGTTGAAGGGGGAATTCGATAGATTTGTCGAGTCTCTTGAAGAGATGGTAGAGAAAGTCAAGATTTAAAATAAAAAAGAGATTCATGCCATTATGGAAGAAAGGAAACCTCCGGAAACTATGATCATGGATTCTACTCCCCACAAGCCAAAACCTTCTTATTCTATTGAAATTTCAAATTCTCTTAAGAACTTCCATGATTTCATTGATAAAAATTTATTTGGTGATTGTAGGAAAAAGGTTGCAAGAGGGCACCAACACTTGTCAATGCCCGAATTCTTACCGGGGGATGTGGTTGAAGTTCAAAATTCATATAAAGCCCCATGGAAAAAGTGGAACAAGTGGAAAGGGCCATTCCTTGTGAAGAACGCCTTCGGAGACCAATTACTTGAGTTATTTAACAAGAAGGGAACCGTTCTAGTGGTTGAACGGGAGAGCACACGGCACTACTTCAAGAAGAAACCTATGATAGTGCCTAAGGACTATTCAAGACCACCATGAGCTAAAGACTATCGTCCGGCTTGAAGACGTTAAACTTAGCGCTAGATGGGAGGCAACCCATCATTACCTTTTATTGCTTTATTTAATGCTTTCAATAAGGTTGATGGATTTGTTTGTTTGCATTTTTGGCATGTAGATTGATTGTGTTCATGAGGAGAATGTGTATTGGACAAACATAAATGCTTGATTTGAAGTGTGAAAGTAAGTCACACCACTTTTTGCAAACTTACCTCGAAACTCTTGTTTCAATTTAAGTTTGGGGGGATATGGCGTGGTGTGACATACTTTGTCTTGAAAGCATATACTTTTCGTATTTTTGGGCTAATTTTGAATTTTTCTCATGAGCATTGGTTTGATTTTGGTATGATTGGTCGTGTTGAAGTGCATGATAGTCCATATTTTTAATGAAATTGTTGAGCTAATGGTTTTGTTGAGCATGTATGAAGGGTATTGGAAGCACGAATTGAGCTCGGAGCTAACAACTTCCACTATCAAATGCTTATTGAGGGAGTTCATTCTACACCCTACCACTTTTACGTGCTTAGCATAATTTGATTTGATTTGTATTGATGTGATTAACATGCTACTTAATTTGTTATGTTTTGGGATGTTTACTTTTCGTAAGTTAGGATTTCCTTTTCAATAAAGGTTGGGATGATTGTGAGCTTACATTGTTATGGATGATTTGAATGTGTGCTTCATTGTTTTATGATGGTGATTTTTATTCTTGCATGTTATGTGTTTTTGGTTATTTCTTGTTTGTTGAGTCTTTATTTTATGTTTCGTGTGCATTTTTATTCTTGTTTAGGGAGTGTTTGGTGGATTATTTTTGGGATGTTGTGAGTCATTTTTGAACATGAGTGGTGATATGTTGTGGTAATAAGTGATGACAAGTTATGATTAAGGAACTCTACGCTTTCGAATTGTGATATGTTTTATTTAACTAATTCAATTAAAAAGAATGAATAAGTTGTAATAAGTCCTTTTAAGTCGAGCATAAACCTGTGAGAATTTGAGCCTCGACCATGTATACATGGTACCTTTTCATGAGTGGATCGGTTGAGTTTTGATAAACTAAATACTTGCTCAAAGACTTTAGGAATGAATCCGATTAATGGAGATCGATGAAATGATTTAAGGCCATCCTTGTCATGTATAGCCATTGCCAAATATTTCCTTACCTTTAAAAATCATCCCTAGTCAACCACTTTGAGCCTATAAGCCTATTTATTGTGAAGATAGCACATTACAAGCTTTAATTACCCACATGAGCTAAAGATATATACCTTGAGTGTGAGTAATAAAGAAGATGGTGGCTAAAAAGGTGTGATGAGATAACAAAAGAGAAAGAGGAAATGGTTAATAAGTAAGGAAAATGATGAGAAGAGCATAAGAAAGAATGGACATGCAATTTCAAAACAAGAAAATGAGCAAGCAACAATAATATGCTCAAGTACTTAAGAGTCAAAGAAAAGAGGCATGAATCTATAAGAAGCTCAATCCAAGAAAGTGATGATTAGTGCTTATGATCAATAAAGAAAAGAAAGGAAGAAAAAGAATGTGAAGGGATGGAAGAAAGTAGCTACCTCTTCGATTACTTACACTCGTTTAGTCACTTTTACCTATATTCTTCCTACCCTACCAAAGAGCCTATCATTACATCCTTAATTAAAGACCTTTTTGATCATTGATTAAATTTTTGGTGGTTTGTGAATAGAGTCTACGAGCAAGTGTATGGTGAGTCGAGCCAATTGATTGATGAGTGTTGATTTACCTTATTTAAAGAGTGTCGAGTGAAATTGATAAACTTATGTGAGGATTAGACTAAAAGGACTATATTGCTCTTTATTCTCTTTTGATTGAACTTGTTAATTTCTCTTATCATGAATCTAATGTTGTAGGTTAGCTTAGCATGATTTGAAATTCTTGTTGCTAATGATATGTTCTTACTTGTATTCGTTTAGTCTTTTTACTAGGTGAAAACTTCTCCCTCAGTCTATCATTTTCATTGTTCGGGGACGAACAATACTTCAAGTTTGGGGGTGTGATTGTCGTTATTTTCACCTAGATTTTAGTGCCTTTTTTAGTGTATTTTGCGTATTGTTTTATCCGTATTTTTGTGTATTTTGGTGGTGTTATGTATTTTCATAGGAATGTGTGAGAATGATCTTAAACATACATATAACAGGTGAAAATGGAGTAAAAATGAAGAAGGAAGATCAAACAAAGAAGAAGAAACAAAGGTGCAAGAACACGGCCGGCCGTGCTGGCAACACGGCTCGTGTTGCAGCAAAACGGCCCGTGTGCCAGACACGGGCCTGTCCAGAATGGTCGTGCGGCGGCATCTATTTATCCAACACGACCACCACTTGGTCGTGTTGTGGAGCACGACCCGTGTTCAGAGCACGACCCGTGTACAAGACACGGGCCTGTAAGCGGAGGCCGTGCGGCGACGTCTAGGCATTCAACACGGCCACCATTTGGCCGTGCGACGCAGAATGACTCGTGTGCCGCATGCTCTGACACGACACGACCCGTGCTACGTGACACGACTCGTGTCGGCACCAGAACAGGATATTTTTTTACAATTCTTCTAGAAGGTCTCCATGGGGTATAAATACCAATCCATTCAACATTTTAAGGGAGATCCGAAATTCTACTGTTCCCACACACCTCACACACCATTCCTTTGATTTCACACCATATTCTCCATCCCATTCATTCATTTGGAGATCTACATCATCTCTCCATAATTTCCTCCATCCAAATCAAGTGAAGAAGCAAGGAAGCTTGGGTGATCACCAAAGGAAGAAGGGAGATTCAATTGGATCCATTTCCAAGGGAGTTTTCATTCCAATTTTGTGTTAATCCTTTAGTTTATCATGATTTGTAAGAATTGTAATGTCTATGTTATGGATCTTATGAAGATTGTAGGCTAATCTCCCTTGTGAGATTAGCAACATGAAGGTTGTTGGTTAATTTGTGGATCTATGTAATTAAATTCATATGTTGATGGGGATATTTGATTTTCTATCATTGGTGCTTATATATCTTGAGATCTATGATGTTTTGTGAGTTTGATTGTTCTAATTATATGATTAGATTGAGAAATCAATTATGTGCTTAGGATAGTCAAGTGAATCATTTCATCAAACACCTCATGTGCATTATAGATGGTAAAGTGATTGAGAAGTCCTTTATTATTTAGAACCCTTTGATGGAACATGTGATTAGTTAGATTGAGAAGTCAATTGATTATATGAAGGGATTCTATAATTGAACTTAGTACCTAGTTGGAATAGTTTAATTTAGAACCAACCTTTGAGCTATTTTGAGATTGTGCAAATGATCTACATCCTATTCATTTCGAGAGGAAGTTTAGGTGGTATAAGTGTTGGCCCTTAGTCTTAACCCTTGATACATATGAGTTTAATGCATGAATCCATAAGTTACCACTTCAATAGTGTTGTTAATCTCACTTCTACTTAATTTGGAAAACCACTCATTCATCATTTTTATCTTGTCATTGGATTATTGTTTGTCTACTTTCATTTAATTACTTGTTACCCAAACCATCCATCTATGATTCGTCTCTATAAAATCGTGATAAACGTGATATCGCTTAAGTGCTAGTATCGACCTCCCTGTGGTTCGATAAATTCTTGAATTGGTTCGATAAATCCTTAGATTTTTATCTTCTTTTAATGCATGCTTCCTTCTTTGAACTACTAGCAACCGTTACCTCCCCGGCAGCGGCGCCATTTGATTAGCCATAGTTTAGTGGGCATGACCAATTAAAGAAATTATCGAACCACAGGGAGGAAGGTACTAGAGTTTAAGCGATCTCAAGTTTATCGTGATTTTATAAGGACGACGGAAGAGAGGATATGATGCAAATAAACGCAATTACACTAATGAGAGAAATAAAGATAAAATGAATGCAAAGATAAAAGGGTTCCAAATGATACAAGGATGAGATTAACAACAATCATGGCATAGATAATTAAGTAATCATGCAATTAATTCTAATCTCTCATGGACAAGGTATAGAAGCGATCACTAATTCCACCTAAACTCTCTCTCGAGATGGATAGGATGTAGGCACTCAACAAGGCTCCCAAAAGCACATAGGATCGAGACAATAGCAAACACCTCCCACTAGGTACTAATTACTCTATGAGTTCCCTAATTAGGTACTAAATCATAAGCAATATTCCCTTTTAAGGTACTATGAATTCACTAATTGTTTGGATCTCCTCACCTAATCAACCAATCTCTCGATTAAGCTAATCAAATGTTCTATCAAAGGGTTCTAAATCTAGAAGGATATCTCTATCTCATTCTAAATTAATGCACATGAAGTGTATGATGAAATGATTCAATGAACTATCCTAAACACATAATTGATTTCTCAATCTAATTACATGCCCATGACAATTAATCACACATGTCATCATATAAATCAAGCAATAAACAATCAATGATAGAAATAACACAAAACCCATTCAAGATTAAAATCCAATTGCATAAATACTAAATTATCCAACACCAATCATGGAGCTAATCTCACAAAGGAGATTAGCTTATCATAGTTTTAGAGAAAACAATCATAGACAATTGGATCCTTACAAAACATGATCAATCTATAAAGAAATGCACAAAAATTAGAATTAGATTCCCCCTTTGAAGTGCTCCAATGGAGATCTCCTTCTTCTTCTTGTGATCTCACTCTCCCTTGCTTCCTTGATCACTTGGATGGTGGATTTGATGGAGGGGATCAAGTGTAGATGGGTGGATGAAGAATGGATGAAGATGATGGTGGAAAATGGAAGAAATGGTGTGTGAGGTGTGTGGGGAAGGTGGAATTCGGATTTTTTTTATAAAATATGAATGGAGGGGTATTTATACCCTTTTGGGCCTTCTAGAAGGATTCTGATTTTTTTCTGATCCAAGACACGACACGAGTCGTGTGGCGCAACACGGCCATGAGGTGCCCGTGTTGCGTGAACTGATGCTCCCGCACGGCCATCGCTTACAGGCCCGTGTTGGCTACACGGGTCGTGTGCTGCAACACGAGTCGAGCTCCGCAACACGGCCAAGTGGTGGTCGTGTTGGATGAATAGATGTTGCCGCACGACCATTCTGGACAGGCCCGTGTCTGGCACACGGGCCGTTTTGCTGCAACACGAGCCGTGTTGCCAGCACGGCCGGCCGTGTTCTTGCACCTTTGTTTCTTCTTCTTTGTTTGATCTTCCTTCTTCATTTTTACTCCATTTTCACCTGTTATATGTATGTTTAAGATCATTCTCACACATTCCTATGAAAATACATAACACCACCAAAATACACAAAAATACGGATAAAACAATACGCAAAATACACTCAAAAAGGCACTAAAATCTAGGTGAAAATAACGAAAATCAGTTACTCTTTAAGTAATCATGTGGTTACTCTTCAGAGTTAATTGTGGTTACTCCAGTAGGTTTTGGTTTCCTATTATTAATAGGATTACTCTTTATATTTGTTGAAGTTTTACAATCTTTATTTAATAAAATTGCTTAACATTTTTCAATGTTATTTTTTATATAGATTTTTTTTGCCAATGTGTTTGGAGCACCACTTCAATGTCGTAGTCATCAATCTGGTGGGCTCCAAAATCCAATACTTGGATAATAAGAAGTGGTGTGATCCTGAAAAACAATACTATTATCAGTCAGCAGGTTTCCTAGTAATATAAAATTGATATGTTTTTATTTTTTTAAATTTAACATTTTAAAGTTTTTTAATCTAATGCATTTTATTTTTTTAGATGCAAATGATGATTTAGTATTTGGCTGATATAAATCATCCAAAAACTGCTGAGATGGTTAACTATGTGGATGACCACATCAATTTTAAATGGACTACATCAAGAGTTGATAATGATTGTGGTATTTATGCCATGCATCATATCAAGCACTTTGATGGATTTCCTTATACAGAATCGAATTTGAACAAGGTATATTTATTTAGGATATAGTTCCCTTCATTATTTATCAAAGATGTGGACATTTTAATGACCTATACATGGCATGGGCCTTGATAATTGTATATTCCATCTTTGATTATTGTATTTTGATAATTGCATCTTAAGTGTATCATTTTGCGATTTGATAATTGCATCTCAGTTGATTGGTCATTTTGATTATTTCCTACTCTATTTTGTAGGCTGGCATAAGGTTGAGATTGCGTGGTGAAATCTGTGCAAGTATAGTATTATCAAACTTTAATGAGATGAGGGATTTTGTCATTATTGAAACAAAGAAACTCTATAAGAAAAAGCCAAATTTGATCAAGAACATCTCCGAACTCAAGAAGAAAGACTTGATGCAAAAGAAAATGGAGAAAAAGATGTTGGCTGGGGAAAAATTGAAGAGTTTAAATGAACATGCATTAGGATAGAGGAAAAGGATTCCGAAGAAACTTTCTCTATAATAGTTAATTTGATTTGATTGTGATTATTATAGTCATTTTTGTGTTAACTGATATGTAGGTACTCTAAGTATTGTTGTCAAGTAAATGAATTTTGATTACTGTTAGATAGACTGTTTGAACAGCACTAGAAGTAATCTCATTTTGATTCATTGATTTGTGAATTGTAGGATTACTGTTTGATCTTTGATTTTATAAATTTAGTCTTTGTATTCTGAAGTTCGTGTTTGATTTCTGTGAAATTTAAATGATTTCTCATTTGGATTATTATAGATTGTTGTAGATATTGGTAACTTGTTTGATAGCTTATATTGTAATAAACTGATTCAAACAGGTGTTGTTATGAGATATAACACAATTAATTTACATTTATTAAATCCCCAAATTATACATAGTTTTATCAAGGTATGAAAAGTGATCCATTAAACATCTATCTAATTTGATATATAATTGGATTAATCTTTTTTATTGTAATATTGTAGTGAATTATTTTTTATTTCAACTACTGTTTATTTAAACTGAATATTGATCAAGAATAGTGATAATAATTCATGTGATCTGAAAGTAACTTTAGACTACTCATTTGAATTATTAGAATTATTTTTTTTGATTAAGTAGCTCATTCTTTTTTCAAATGACACAAACTATGGTTACAGATATATGTAAAAGGTGCAAAAGTTGATCCCTGCTATGAAAATCATAAACTGTTACAAACTATGGCTCTGGGATATGTGTAAGAAGCACAAAAGACATACATTTTTAAAAAGTACAAAAAGTGATATATGCTACAACAGTTAAATGTTTATAGTCAAATTTAGGTTACTCTTTCGACTTAATTGGAGTACTCTTTTAAATGAACTAGGTTACTCCTTCCTCAATGACAGAGGCTATGTTTTGTGAATATGTGTAACAAGTACAGAAGGTGATCACTGCTACCAAAATTACAGAAATTATATAAATTTTCAATGCCCAGGTAAAATGCTTATAATCAAATATGTAAAATATAGATCAAGTGTTTATTTTTGTTTTGAATATTATGAAAGAATACTAAATCAAATGTTTATCTCCTGTTTTTATTCCACTTGTGCTACTCTTCTTTTGTCATTTTGAACTTTGTAGACCACTCTTTATTCTCTTATTTCTTCCCTTTGTCTTTACTCGTGCAGGATCTAAAATAGCTGTGGATGATGTGGATTCTGTTGTATTTGCATATTCTTCATCAATCTTTACAACTGTTTTTATTTTCTTCAAATCTCTTGTATAAGATTCTTCAAGTGCCTCCCTTGATTGTTGATTATCTTCACATAACAAGACCAAAGTATAATACTTACGAGTCATTTGATGCCTCTATAGTGTAGCTTTATCTTTGTCCATTGTTAGAAGTTCCTTTTTAATTCTATCCCACACATCATCTTTTGCAAGTTTTGTCCATCTTTTCATTATATAAGACTCAGGAATCAGCTTCACTAAGTTTATGAGTAGAACATTCAAACTGTGGTAGCACAAGAGATACATTTCTTTAAATTTCTTGCAGGTGCACTGTATGAGCTTCAAATGTGTATAAAAAACAACTCTCATAAGCTTACCATCTTCAGTCTCACCAACATCATATGCTATAGTGCTGTCTTCAAATGCACACACTTTAGTGGTAACATTTACGCATTTTAAGAACTCATTTTCAAATTCTCTGAAAACTGACTGTGTGTAAACTTCTGCGGCATATTTTATCAAGCCTTTTTTTCCAAGAAAGTATGAGCTTCTGTTCTTGTCCCATTAAATTCATCCAAAACTTCATTATTCCTCCAATTCTTGACTACGTCATTGAAGATTCTGTAAAATTCTGTCACGTTTGTGTCTTTTCTTGTGTTGAACCCTATTGCATTATTTGTACTCTCACTTCGTTGTGATGACAACATACTAGTAGAGAAGTAGTTTTTATTCAATGTTGTGCACCACTTTTCCTTCACACCATACATTTTCATTAACCATGTGTGAGTTTGTAAAATATATTTTTTGATCATACTATCCCAACACAATTCAAAGTCTTATTCATCAACACATCCTGACAAACATATATTGAAATGTTCCAGAAAATCATGATTACCTTTTATTTTTCTAAATTTACCCGTAGCCTTTTCATGTATGTGCCACAAACATAATCTGTGTCTGATTTCTGGAAATATCTGCAAACATAGAAATATTAGGGTTACTCATTTGTTGAAGCATAGATTACTCTATAATGTAATGCAGACTACTCAATAAATTTTAATGTTAATAAATAAGTTTTCTAATCATATTACCTTTGGTATTGCAGAAGCAATTGCATGGTCCTGATCAGTGATGATTGTTACTGGATATTTGTCTTCCATTGATTTTCTGAATTCTTTAAACAACCATTCAAAGGTAACTGTTCTCTCATCTGATATAAAAGCGCACCCAAACATGATGTTTTTCCTATGATTGTTCACTCCCACAAAAGGTGCGTATATGAGATCATATTTATTAGTTCTGTAGGTTGTATAAAAAAAACACATCTCTCTATAAAAAGTAATCTTCCTTCATTATTGGGTCTGATGAGTGTGTAAATTCACAAGTTTGGCATCATGTTTTATGCTAGTTTTGGAGAGTTTTGAGGTGGAAATATGTGGAAAACCTATATATTGTGAATTAGCATGAATCAGGTATTAGTGGAGCTATTTAGGTGGTTTTCATAGCAAAATCAGAGTGGAAGTGCCAAGAATCGAAGAGACGAAGTCGAGACCACGCGAACCGCCAAGGAGAGAGGTGGGTTCGACCTGTTGGAGGAGGGTTCGACCTCTCCTACAGGTTGAACCAACATTGCAAAGTGTGCAAAAGTAAGGTTCGACCACAACTCAAGGGGTTCGACCTGTCTATCAGGTCGAACCATGGTCGAACCAGTTCGCGAGAAGTGTGATTCGACCACGACGTTGGGGTTTGACCTGACAGTTGGTCGAATTAGGAGCAGAAATTGTCCAGTGGTGCGGTTTGACCTGTGGTTCGACCAAAGAGGGAGGGTTTGACCTGTACAATAGGTCGAACCAAGTGCAGAATACTTCCAGTACCGTGGTTCGACCTGTGGTTCGACCTGTTTGCTGAGGTCGAACCGTCGTGCGGGAACTTACCTTATCTGGATTTTCGAGGCCAAAACGCGTGGGATCACTTGAAAAGCCCATTCCAAGCCCTAGAGACGTGATTACAAGTATAAAAGGAGGCTCATGCAGTCAAGTAAGAGACATCCAACAACCAACAACACAATACAAGAGAGCTTAGAGAGCGTAAGATCGTGAAGCGCAAGAGGAGATTAGGAGAGCTGTGACAGAGGTTCAGCTGGATATTCAAGTAAGATTGGTCCATCTAACCATGATTGCTCCTAGATCAATCATGGGCTAGAGCCACTTCGGTAGTTCTAGGGTTATGAAGGTTTTATGAGTTGATTTGTATTTCGTGTGTATACTCCGTACAACACTACTTGTGGTTTAGTTTATATAAGATTGTGCGTTTTTAATCCATACTTATAGTTGTTTTGTACATCAATAATCGTTGTGTAGAGTCTGAATGCATAACATAGTTATTGATTGAGTGCGTTCACTAATGGGCAGGGTTTATTGTTATAATTCTAAGTGAAGGGATTCCAAGGTTTTATTAGAACCGTCTTATATGAATGTTTGTTAATTGAATTGAATTCGGGTTAACAAGTAGGATTAAGAGTATAACTTTATAGTACCTAAAAAGAGAGATCAAATCGGGTTAGAGTACTAAGTGCATGGGAAATAATTGATTATGACAGTACCTAGAAAGGGAGGTAAAGTATACGTCTTGCTCTGAGGATACTCACACGTGTCAAAAGCTTATCTATTTGTGTCTATAGAATAGATTTACATGGTCTAGCGATGCGTCTATAAACCACAAGGCAGAGTCGGACATCGACACATGAAAGTATGAATTAACAAATGAAACTGGATGGCCTGACGAACTACCTATCATCTTATTTGATCTCAACTACTATTTTCTTGTTCTTGTTATTTATTTGCTATTTAGTTGTTACTTAGTTTACAAACCAACCATTATAATTCTCAACATAGTCATAATTGCTAGAAAATAACTAAAGTAATATTTATATGTCCCGTGGATTCGATATTTAACTTGGTCACCTTTGAAACTACAATTGATATCCTTCATACTTGGGGATTAAAATTGTGTGTTGAGAAAACAACCATCAAGTTTTTGGCGCCGTTGCCGGGGATGGCTTAAAATATCTTTTTGTTATTTCTAGTTTATTAGGGCTATTTATCTTGTTTTGCTGTTTTAATTCTAGTTCTTTTTAGGTGCATGCTCACGAGATCAAAGAAAGGTGAACTTGAACCCTATAATCCTTAAATCGGAGCATCGTCAAGAAAGAAGAAGAAAAAGAAGAGCAAGGCAAAGACTATTGATCCAACTGAAGCTCTGAATTTTGGAGTTGAAGTTGACGAGCAGATTTCGCAGACGATTGAAGCTACAACTGAAGTTAATTCGGGAGTAGAGACAGTCAACATGGCAGCGAATCCGGATAATCTAGCCATCCGAGAGGTCTTCAAAAATAATGGGGCTGGAAATTTTGGGCTTCTAGGAGCGAGGGGAACTAACTCAGCTTTTGATCTTCATCCCGCTCTTATTAGCATGATAGAAAGGAACTCCTTTTCAGGAGGGTCTTTCGAGGATCCGCAGCAGCATTTGAACAAGTTCTTGGGCTATGCAAGTACTCAAAAAGACGCAGGAGAACATGAAGATGCTAGGAAGATCCTTTGTTCAAATTTTCGCTTACTGAAAAGGCGAGAGATTGGTACGACGCTATCAACGTAGCTGAGTGCACCACTTGGGAGCAACTGCAGTTAAGGTTCTTGGAGAGGTACATGCCACCTTCAAAGGTGTTTAAGATGAAGCAAGACATTAACTAATTTGCTATCGGTGGAGGTGAGAAATTTCATGAAGCATGGGATAGATTCAAGGACATGCTTAGGAAGTGTCCTCAACATGGGCTATCTAAAGCTCAATATATTAGTATATTCTACAATGGATTGGACTGTGATTCACGAGTGTTATTGGATGCTTCTTCTAATGGAGCATTGCTTACAAAGTCATCCATAAACGCCGAGAAGTTGTTTGAAGATATTTCGATGAATTCGAGGGATTGGCCAACTGATAGAGTTAGAGGTACTTATGTCCTTGGGAAGGTAGCTCAGGTCGAACAAGCAATGGTGAAAACAAGTAGAGAGGATGAGATCGTCTCTAGCTTGTCCAATATCAACAAGCTACTTGAATCCCAACAAAAGCAAATCAGCGAATTATCTCAGTGCGTACCAATCATGCAGCAGGAGTTGAAGAATGATGGACCAATCCAAGAGGAGTTGGAAGAGGCACACTATGCCATGGGTCAAAGTATTCAAGGGACTAGGTATCCAGATCAAGGAAACCGGAACTACCAAGGGAACTATCGAGAAAATTTTAATAATCGTGGTCCCCCGGGTGGTTATCAACAGCCTAGGAGACCGGAGTTCTCATGGAGCAATCCGAATAATGTGATTCAACCTTCGATGGGTGTTGATCCGGGTGTGATGAGAGTGAAAATAAGCGTGTTTTAATATCCAATTTAACACCTTTTTGATTGATATTGTAGTCTTATATGAGCACACATGTCTTATATTCGATATATGTGAGAATTATGTGCACTTGAGGTGTTTTATTGTGTTTTAGGTGGAAAAAGGATCAAAAGAGCCAAGTTTGAGAAAAGGTGCAATTTGTGCAAGAATGCTGATAAACGCATGTCGAACTTGTGTAATTATTCTATATTGATGTGGAGCTCTGAACGGGAAGTGTGATATATGGTTCGAAAGCCACTGAAGAGAGGATCGTTTTGGCGTAAAGAACATCCCATTCGGAGTCCGAACGAGGAAGTTATGAGCAAAGAGGTGACGCCGCACGAGCTGTGCCGAACAGAATTGCAGTGCTACTTTCCATGGCCTGTTACATATTCAACTCTTGGAGTTTTTATGATTTCTTTATATGGATAGAAAGACAAGGAAGAGAAGATCGCGTGAGCGCAAATATCACTCAATTCGGAGGTCGGATGTGAAAGTTATACGCGAAACGGAGAGACTGCGCAAATCCAGTAGCAGGGTTCGACCTGTGGTTCGACCTGTGGCAAGTGGTTCGACCTGTTTGACGAGGTCGAACCTACATGCGGGAACTTACATATTTTCGAGGCCAAAACGCGTGGAATCACTTGAAAAGCCCATTCCAAGCCCTAGAGACGTGATTACAAGTATAAAAGGAGGCTCATGCAGTCAAGAAAAACATCACCAATCACCGAGGAGAGGCCACAACCATACAACACCCCACAAGGGGGGATCACCCCCCATCCATCATCCACTTCATTTCCTCCATCCATCCATCACTTTGAAGATTCGTTTGTAGAATCAAGAGGAGAACCAAGAGGAGGATTCAAGATGGAGAAGGGCATGAAGACGCCATATCAAGGGTTTATTCGTTTCCTAATTTATCTTGTATTTTCCGGACATCCGGGTAAGAGTACCAATCCTAGGGGGAAATAATTGATACTGATAGTACCTAGAAAGAGGGGTGAAATTATATCTCTTGCTCCGAGGTTATTCACACGTATTACACGCATGTTTGCTTGTGTCTATAGAGTAAATATGCATGGCTTAGTGATGCGTCCATATTCCACAAGGCAGAGTCGGACATTGACACATGGAAGGGAAATTAAGTAGTAAAACTGGATTACCCTAGAGCTACCTATTCTCCTACTTGATCCACTTTCGTATTCTTCGAGTGATACTTTATTCTATTTGTTATTTAATTTCCAGCATATTAGTTGTTAGATAACCATTCAAACGTAATTGCCTCGTCTTAATTAATTTAGATAATAATTAAATTGATAATACGCCGTCCCTTGGGTTCGATAATCACTTGGTCACCTTTCGAAACTACAATTGATATTCTTCATACTTGGGGATTAATTGTGTGTTGAGAAAATGCTCATCAAGTTCTTGGCGCCGTTGCCGGGGACGGCTGTTATTGATTTTGTTATTTCTAGTTTGATTAAGATATTTTTTTTCTTTTATTTGTGATTATTTATTTTCTATCTAACTTTGAATTTTTCTGAGGTACTTGTGCAC
This sequence comes from Pogostemon cablin, assembly GCA_023678885.1. Taxonomy (NCBI): domain Eukaryota; kingdom Viridiplantae; phylum Streptophyta; class Magnoliopsida; order Lamiales; family Lamiaceae; genus Pogostemon; species Pogostemon cablin. The sequence continues at coordinate 21,598,852 of CM042973.1, forward strand.
TAGAAAAAGGAGGGGAAGGAAAGGAACGAATAACACATTGATCTAAACATGGCCGGAGCAAGACAGAATCCGGATAATGTTGCCATACGTGAAATTTTCACGAACTTTGGGAATGTCAACATGGGGTTGATAGGAGCAAGGGGAAAAGATGATGATTTTGAGATAAATCCCGCTCTTATTAACATGGTGGAAAAGAATCCCTTTTCTGGAGATTGGTTTGAAGATCCATATCAACATCTCCGAAGATTTCTTGGTTATGCAAACACTCAAAAAGGAGCTGGAGCTCATGATAATGCTAGGCGGATCGCCTTATTCAAGTTCTCTTTGATTGATGGAGCAGGAGCTTGGTATGACACTCTTGATGCAGCCGATTGCAATACATGGGACCAACTGCAGCAGAAGTTCTTGGAGAGATACATGCCACCCTCAAGGATCTTAAGAATGAGGCAAGAGATCACCCAATTTGTTATGAATCAGGGTGAGAAATTTTATGAGGCGTGGGATAGGTTTAAAGACATGCTCAGGAGGTGCCCACAGCATGGAATGTCTAAGGCTGAATACATAAGCATTTTCTACTATGGATTGGATTGTGAGTCGCGTATTTTTATTGATGCATCATCAGGAGGAGCGCTGTTATCTAAGACAGCACTTGAAGCGGAAAAGTTGTTCGAAGACATCTCTATGAATACACGTGACTGGCCAGTAGAGAGAGATAGAGGATCATATGTACTTGGTAAGGTGGCGCAAATTGAACATCAAGTGGAAAAGCCGAATAGGGATGATGAGATCGTCTCTAGTCTAGCTAACATCAACAAGCTACTAGAGTCCCAGCAAAGGCAAATCACAGAGTTGACACAAAGGGGACCTAGTATGCGGCAGCACGAAGTGAAGAGTGTTGAAGATACCTTCAATCGATACATGGATGAGAATGATGCAAGGATTGATTGTCTTGAGGATACCATGAATGTTGATCATGCAGATTCATCTAAGCAGTTGAAGGAGCTTACTTTGATTATGGGGCAGATGACCGCGAATGTGAATCAATTGACAGAAAAATTGGAAGATAAAACCATCACATTAAGGTCTGGAACGCAGTACGAGGAAACGACGAGGCCGAGATCAAATTTGGACATAGCTAATCCTCGGTTCGACCAACATCCAGAAGGTTCGACCTGGCATTCATGTCAAACCATGGTCGAACCTCACCATGCGGAGCACTCTGTTTTTCCAGAACACCGGTTCGACAAAAACCCAGAGGGTTCGACCTGTTCTGCAGGTCGAACCATGGTCGAACCTCTTCATCCGGAGTGCTCTGTTTTGTCGCAGCAACAGTTCGACCACGACCGTAATGGTTTGACCAACCCAGCAGGTCGAACCCAGGTCGAACCGGAGGATATAAACTATACAGTGAGGCAGTTCGACCTAGGGGGCAGTGGTTCGACCTCTAACACTGGTCGAACCCTAGTCGAACCTCAAGAGCAGAAAGAGAGCAGTCTTCCAGGAGATAGGTTCGACCATTACGTACCTGGTTCGACCTCTCAAACAGGTCGAACCCAGGTCGAACCTCAAATTCAAAAAAAAAAGCCGTTGTCCAGAAGGTAGGTTCGACCAGTACGTGCTTGGTTCGACCTGTTCCACAGGTCGAACCCTGGTCGAACCCATCCAGAAGTTGCCCATTTCTGCGCCAAATGTTTCGCATGATGTTGATGTTACTCCAGTACCATTACATGAGCAGAATACTGAGCTTACAATGGAGAAGAAGTGGGAAGAAGCAAAGAGATTGCGAGCCAAGAAGGATAAAGCGAAGGAGGTTGAACGTGATGAAAGGGGAAGACCAAAGATCAAGATACCTCATCCGTTTCCTTCGAGATTGGCCGAGAAGGGATTGGAAGAAAAGTTCAAGAGGTTTCACGATGTCATGAGCAAAGTAAGCTTGAACATTCCTTTCTCTGAAGCAATCATGGAGATGCCATACTATGCCCGATTCCTCAAGAATATTATATCAAAGAAGAGAAGCTTGAACGGAGTGGAGACGGTGAACCTATCAGAGAATTGCAGCTTGATCCTTCAAAGGAAGCTGCCTGCAAAGTTAAAGGATCCGGGAAGCTTCACCATTATTTGTGACATTGGAAAAGGGTCGGCACATAAAGCCTTGTGTGATTTGGGGGCAAGCGTTAACTTGATGCCTTTGTCCATATTTAAAAGGCTTGGTTTGGGGGAGTTAACTCCCACGAATATTGATCTTCAATTGGCGGATAGATCCATGACTTGTCCGAAGGGTTTAATTGAAGATGTTTTAGTGAGAGTGGATAAGTTAGTTTTCCCGTCGATTTTCTTGTACTTGAGATGGAAGATGATAAGGGTGACATTCCCCTTATTTTGGGACGACCGTTCCTTGCCACAGCTGGAGCTATGATCGATGTTAAGGAAGGAAAGCTTAGACTGCAAATGGATAATGAAGATGTGGTTTTCTCTCTTGATCATGCAATGAAGATGCCTATGGAGACTCAATCGTGCAAGAGCATTGATATGGTTTCTAACTTGTTTAATCTTGATTTTTCTAAGACAGGTGATTCTGAATTTAAGTGGAAGATTGACAAGGGGGTGTCTAGACAGCCATGGGAGGAAGGAAATTTCAATGATCATATTTTTGTGACCAAGAAAGGTGAGGTGTTGAGTATAGACAAGAAGAGGGAAAGAAAATACTTGAAGGTGAGGATGCGACAAGACCGTCCTGTGATCCAGTAGTTCAAAGTGGTAATCCGTCATGACTCTCCGACGTTAAACATGAGCGCCTATTGGGGGCTTGCCCTTCCATTTTATTGCTTTATTTATTTCGTGTGAGTAAGAAATTTTTATATTTGAGGTGGTTACCAATCGGCAATTACATCTCTTTTCAAACTTAGTTTCAACCTACGTTTTTACTAAGTTTGGGGGGGTGTGATGTACTTACCTCATTAAAGCACTAAGAATATAATCTTTTCTTTGTAATGTTTGCTAGGGGAGTTGATTTTTTACGGTATGTTGAAACTTTAATCGGTTTTGATGTGTCGATTTTTTTGCAATTTGCCTAGTGTTCAGGGGTGTTTCTAGTGTGTGGAGTCGATTACATAGTCAATTAATTCTTTCTTATAGTTCTCCTATTTTATTATTATTGATGAATCTTGTGATGATGAGTGTGTTTGAGCTTTGATGATAGAAAAGGTAACTAGGTGGCAAGACGAGTTCTACATTGAGGTTTTGACTCGAGGAGCTCGTGCTCACGTTGAAGAAAAATCAGGTGCCCTCGTTCCATTTTTCTAATTTTTATATGTGCTTTTAATTCATGGAGGGAAGGATTGTGTTTATGGTGGTGATCCATGTGAGCTTATATTGTTAAAATTATCTTTGAAATTCATATGCCTTTGAAATTGATGAAGGAAGTGTACTTGAGTTATATTGTGATATGAAGTTCTATGTGTACTTGTGGAATATTACCAACCATGAAAAGTGCTCAGTTACTTGTTAAAAACCCAGGTGAGATTTTGAGCCTCGTTGATCATGTACATAATCACATGATATTTCTTTCTGGTGAGTATCGTTCTTGTGTGTGTATTCTAGAACTTGCCTCTTGTCTTACTTGAAACTACATGTGTGATAGATAATGGGAGATGATTTTAGGCCATCCTTGAAATTATGAGTCACTTAGCCAAATAATTCCCTATACCATATGACCATATGATTGTTTATCCGTAGTTAGCCCCGTTGAGCCTAAAAATCTCATTCTTTGGCAGCCTACGTGAAATAACCACTTTGAGCATCTGAATTTTTTTGAGCCTTGATTGTCTTATTAGTGGAGAATTAATGGCTTTTCAAAGTGTGTTGATAGAGCTTGATAACGAACAGCTTGGGAAGGAATGAAATTGGTACTGAATTAGTGATGGATTTTGATAATGCATTTAAGGAGAAGCATGGAGTAGTGCTTAAATCTAGTACTCCATTGAATCAAATACCCTAGGGTAGTGCTTAAATCTAGTACCCTATGGAGGATGCGTGAGGTAGTGCCCGAAACTGGTACCTCAAGAGAAAAAGCAGAAAAAGAGAAGGAAAAAACGGATGAGCTTGAGAAAAGAAAAATAATTGTGCTTGAAGGTGAAGAAGGAATGAAAATCGTCTGCATTGAAAAGGAAGAGAGGATGAAAGTTGAAGTGATCAATCAGCTTTAGTTCTCCACTATTTGAGTCACATTGTCCATATATTTCCTACCTTAACCAAAGAGCCAACATTACATCCAAAAGAAAAGTCCTTTTTGATCCCATTGTCGAATCATACTTTTAGTGGTGGAGAGTTTGAGACTTTTGGCAAGCTTATGGTTACGCATGCACTTGAATTGAATTTGAGCGTAAACACCTTAACCCATAAGTGTACATCTTTTACACTTGAGTGCGAGTGATATATACTTCCCGTGAGAGCATGTCAATGGACCATTTGAATTGGTGGTAATTGTCTTAACGTGTATGCTATGCATTAATTATTACATGTAATGAGAATTACATGACCTAAGTTGAGGACAATTGTATTTTGAATGGGGTATTGATCATAGTCCTTGTTTCCCTGCTAATTTTCTTACTCTCTCTCTCTTTATTTTTATTTTGTTGCCTCGGGACGAGCAACGGGTAAGTTTGGGGGTTTGATGAGAGTGAAAATAAGCGTGTTTTAATATCCAATATAACACCTTTTTGATTGATATTGTAGTCTTATATGAGCAAAAATGTCTTATATTCGATATATGTGAGAATTATGTGCACTTGAGGTGTTTTATTGTGTTTTAGGTGGAAAAATGATCAAAAGAGCCAAGTTTGAGAAAAGGTGCAATTTGTGCAAGAATGCTGATAAACGCATATCGAACTTGTGTAATTATTCTGTATTGATGTGGAGCTCTGAATGAGAAGTGTGATATATGGTTCGAAAGCCACTGAAGAGAGGATCGTTTTGGCGTAAAGAACATCCCATTCGGAGTCCGAACGAGGAAGTTCTGAGCAAAGTGGTGACGCCGCGCGAGTTGTGCCGAACAGAATTGCAGTGCTACTTTCCATGGCCTGTTACATATTCAACTCTTGGAGTTTTTGTGATTTCTTTATAAGGATAGAAAACCAAGGAAGAGAGGATCGCGTGAGCGCAAATATCACTCAATTCGGAGGTCGGATGTGAAAGTTATACGCGAAACAGAGAGACTGCGCAAATCCAGTAGCAGGGTTCGACCTGTGGTTCGACCTGTGGCAAGTGGTTCGACCTGTTTGACGAGGTCGAACCTACATGCGGGAACTTACGTATTTTCGAGGCCAAAACGCGTGGGCTCACTTGAAAAGCCCATTCCAAGCCCTAGAGACGTGATTACAAGTATAAAAGGAGGCTCATGCAGTCAAGAAAAACGTCACCAATCACCGAGGAGAGGCCACAACCATACAACACCCCACAAGGGGGGATCACCCCCCATCCATCATCCACTTCCTTTCCTCCATCCATCCATCACTTTGAAGATTCGTTTGTGGAATCAAGAGGAGAACCAAGAGGAGGATTCAAGATGGAGAAGGGCATGAAGACGCCATATCAAGGGTTTATTCGTTTCCTAATTTATCTTGTATTTTCCGGACATCCGGGTAAGATCTATCCAACACCCATGATTGTTCTTCGAAACATCATGGGCTAGAGCCTTTTTGGTAGATTTAGGAGTTTGAAGGTTTTATTTAGTTAATTGAACTTCCATGTATACACTCCGTACAACACTACTTGTGGTTTATTTTATATATGATTGTACTTTCTTAATCCATATTCACGGTCGTTTTGTGCATCTTCAATTGGTATATAGAGTCTAAATATATATCTTGGTTGTAGATTGAATGCGTTCACCGCTGAACATGATTCCATGTTATGATTCTAAGTGAGGGGACTCCGAAGCTTCATTAGAACTATCATATATGAATACTTATTAATTGAATTGAATTCGGGTTAATAAGTAGGATAAAGAGGATAATTTCATAGTACCTATAAAGGGAGATCATATCGGGTTAGAGTACCAATCCTAGGGGGAAATAATTGATACTGATAGTACCTAGAAAGGGGGGTGAAATTATATCTCTTGCTCCGAGGTTATTCACACGTGTTACACGCATGTTTGCTTGTGTCTATAGAGTAAATATGCATGGCTTAGTGATGCGTCCATATTCCACAAGGCAGAGTCAGACATTGACACATGGAAGGGAAATTAAGTAGTAAAACTGGATTACCCTAGAGCTACCTATTCTCCTACTTGATCCACTTTCGTATTCTTCGAGTGATACTTTATTCTATTTGTTATTTAATTTCCAGCATATTAGTTGTTAGATAACCATTCAAACGTAATTGCCTTGTCTTAATTAATTTAGATAATAATTAAATTGATAATACGCCGTCCCTTGGGTTCGATAATCACTTGGTCACCTTTCGAAACTACAATTGATATCCTTCATACTTGGAGATTAATTGTGTGTTGAGAAAACGCTCATCAGGGTGCTAAGGTGGAAAAAGGGAAACCGGGTCTTGAGGATACTGTGAACAGGTATATGGCCAAGAATGATGAAAGAGTGAGCCGCCTTGAGGCCAAACTTGAAAAGAAAATCGATGCAAACCATGAGGTTATATCTAAGCATGTGAAGGACCTTACGTTGCTGATGAGGGAGATGGCAGGAAGTGTTAACAAGCTTACTCAAACTCTTGAGAAGGGGAAGTTCCCATCTCAAAGTATTGAGAATCCAAGGTCCTGCAACGCCATCACATTGAGGTCGGGAATGCAGTACGAGGGACCTATGAGGCCGGAATCAAATTTGGACATGTCTAGGGCAAGATTTGACCATGGTTCGACCAACATTGAAGGTCGAACCATACAGGAGAGGTCGAACCAACGCACTGGACACGATCAGGAGGCATCGCAGCATCGGTTCGACCAAACTGCAGATGGTTCGACCTGGCATACAGGTCGAACCATGGTCGAACCTGACAATTCGAAGCGCTCTATTTTTCCAGAACACCAGTTCGACCAAATCAATCATGGTTCGACCTGTCCAACAGGTCGAACCCAGGTCGAACCGCACAACTTGGAGCACTCTGTTTTGTCACAGCAACGGTTCGACCACGACGAACATGGTTCGACCTATCCAACAGGTCGAACCTTGGTCAACCGGAGGGCGGAAGGAGTACAGTAGGTCGGTTCGACCTAGGTGCCCGTGGTTTGACCTACTCAACAGGTCGAACCTAGGTCGAACCTCAAATTCAAAAAAAGATCCATTGTCCAGAAGGTAGGTTCGACCATTACGTGCCTGGTTCGATCTGTTCCACAGGTCGAACCCTAGTCGAACCCCTCCAGAAATTGCCTGTTGCTACTCCGAACACTCTCGATGATGTTGATGCTACTCCAGTGGTTCGGAATGAACAAAGTACAGAGATAATAGCTGAGAAAAAGTGGGAGAGAGCCAAGCGATTGAGAGCCGAAAAGGAGAAAGCGGAGAAGGTTGATCGTGATGAATGGGGGATTCTCAAAATAAAGATACCTCCGCCGTTTCCTTATAAGCTAGTGAAGAAGGGATTGTAAGAGAAGTTCAAGAAGTTTTCAGAGATAATGAACAAAATAAGCTTGAGCATTCCTTTCTCAGTCATGGAGATGCCGTACTACGCCCGATTTCTTAAAGACATTGTTGAAAAAATGGAGCTTAATCGAAATTGAAACGATGAATCTATCTGAGAATTGCAGCTCAATCATTCAAAGGAAGCTTTCGCAAAAGATGAAGGATCCGTGGAGCTTCACTATTCTATGTGAGATCGGAAAGGGGCCAGCACGGTGAGCTCTGTGCGATCTAGGGGCAAGCATCAATTTGATGCCGTTGTCCATCTTTCAGAGGCTTGGTTTGGGGGAGTTGACCCCTATAATAGTGGTTCTCCAATTGGCGGACAGGACGATGACGTTTTCAAAAGGTATAATTGAAGACGTTCTTGTCAAATTGGAGAAACTAGTCTTTCCTGTGGACTTTCTTGTGCTAGAGATGGAAGAAGACAAGGATAATATCCCTTTAATCTTGGGGAGACCTTTCCTTGCTACTGCTGGAGCTATGATTGATGTTCAAAAAGGAGAGCTTAGATTGCGGATGGACAAAGAAGAAGTTCTTTTCAACTTGGACAAAGCAATGAAGATGCCCATGGAGTCGCAGTGTTATAGTATTGACGTAGTGGAGGAGATTGTGAAGGAGGATATGTCTCTGATCCTATCAAAGGATCCTCTTGAGACATGTTTGATGGAGTCTCTTACTTATCCCACTACGGAGCTTGACGGACTCTCCAACGAGGTATGTATTGAATTTCTTGAAAACTTACTTGCTTTGGGTGATGACAGGTTTGAATCGGAAAGAACTAAGGTGGAAGAAGTCAAGTGGACAAGGAAGTACTTGCCTTTGGATAACGAGAGTTCTCCGATGGAAGTGAGGAAAGAGGAGTTGAAACTTTTGCCGGAACACTTGAAGTATGCCTTTCTTGGCGACAATGAAAAATATCCAGTAATTGTATCTTCTTCTCTTGATGAAAATCAATTTGAGGAGTTATTGAATGATCTTAGGAAGTATAAGTCTGCGATTGGTTGGTCTCTTGAGGATTTGAAAGGAATTAGTCCTTCGTATTGCATGCATATGATAAGATTGCTAGATGAGGCCAAGGCAAGTGTTTAGAATCAGCGGAGGGTTAATCCCGCAATTCAAGAGGTGATTAGGAAGCAAATCCTTACGTGGTTGGATGCTGGAATCATATATCCTATTAGTGATAGTCCCCATGTGAGTCCATTGCATGTAGTTGCTAAAAAGGGGGGAATGACTGTAGTAAAAGCTGAGAATGGAGAAGCGATAGCCACAAGGATTCCTACGGGATGGCGTACATGTGTAGATTATAGGAAGTTGAATGATGATTGTCGTTATTTTCACCTAGATTTTAGTGCCTTTTTGAGTGTATTTTGCGTATTGTTTATCCGTATTTTCGTGTATTTTGGTGGTGTTATGTATTTTCATAGGAATGTGTGAGAATGATCTTAAACATACATATAACAGGTGAAAATGGAGTAAAAATGAAGAAGGAAGATCAAACAAAGAAGAAGAAACAAAGGTGCAAGAACACGGCTGGCCGTGCTGTCAACACGGCTCGTGTTGCAGCAAAACGGCCCGTGTGCCAGACACGGGCCTGTCCAGAATGGTCGTGCGGCGGCATCTATTTATCCAACACGACCACCACTTGGCCGTGTTGTGGCGCACGACCCGTGTTGCGGAGCACGACCCGTGTACAAGACACGGGCCTGTAAGCGGAGGCCGTGCGGCGACGTCTAGGCATTCAACACGGCCACCCTTTGGCCGTGCAACGCAGAACGACTCGTGTGCCGCATGCCCTGACACGACACGACCCGTGCTACGTAGCACGACTCGTGTCGGCACCAGAACAGGATATTTTCTACAATTCTTCTAGAAGGTCTCCATGGGGTATAAATACCAATCTATTCAACATTTTAAAGGGGATCCGAAATTCTACTGTTCCCACACATCTCACACACCATTCCTTTGATTTCACACCATATTCTCCATCCCATTCATCCATTTTTGAGATCTACATCATCTCTCCATAATTTCCTCCATCCAAATCAAGTGAAGAAGCAAGAAAGCTTGGGTGATCACCAAAGGAAGAAGGGAGATTCAATTGGATCCATTTCCAAGGGAGTTTTCATTCCAATTTTGTGTTAATCCTTTAGTTTATCATGATTTGTAAGAATTATAATGTCTATGTTATGGATCTTATGAAGATTGTAGGCTAATCTCCCTTGTGAGATTAGCAACATGAAGGTTGTTGGTTAATTTGTGGATCTATGTAATTAAATTCATATGTTGATGGGGATATTTGATTTTCTATCATTGGTGCTTATATATCTTGAGATCTATGATGTTTTGTGTGTTTGATTGTTCTAATTATATGATTAGATTGAGAAATCAATTATGTGCTTAGGATAGTCAAGTGAATCATTTCATCAAACACCTCATGTGCATTATAGATGGTAAAGTGATTGAGAAGTCCTTTATTATTTAGAACCCTTTGATGGAACATGTGATTAGTTAGATTGAGAAGTCAATTGATTATATGAAGGGATTCTATAATTGAACTTAGTACCTAGTTGGAATAGTTTAATTTAGAACCAACCTTTGAGCTATTTTGAGATTGTGCAAATGATCTATATCCTATTCATTTCGAGAGGAAGTTTAGGTGGTATAAGTGTTGGCCCTTAGTCTTAACCCTTGATACATATGAGTTTAATGCATGAATCCATAAGTTACCACTTCATTAGTGTTGTTAATCTCACTTCTACTTAATTTGGAAAACCACTCATTCATCATTTTTATCTTGTCATTGGATTATTGTTTGTCTACTTTCATTTAATTACTTTTTACCCAAACCATCCATCTATGATTCGTCTCTATAAAATCATGATAAACGTGATATCGCTTAAGTGCTAGCATCGACCTCCCTGTGGTTCGATAAATTCTTGAATTGGTCAACCCGACTACAAGTTATGGCTAATCAAATGGCGCCCTTGCCTTTTATTGATCAAATGCTTGATAGGTTGGCGGGATACAAGTATTATTGTTTTCTAGATGGTTACTCGGGGTATAACCAAATCATGATAGCCCCTGAGGATCAAGAGAAAACAACTTTTACTTGTCCGTATGGCACATTCGCGTTCTATAAATTGCCTTTTGGGTTATGCAATGCGCCCGCCACTTTTCAACGTTGTATGATGGCTATTTTTGGAGGATTGATTGAAAATGTGATGGAAGTTTTTATGGATGATTTCTCCGTGTTTGGATCTTCATTTGATATATGCTTAACTAATTTGTCCATGGTCTTGCAGCGATGTCAAGATACGAACCTCGTCTTGAATTGGGAAAAATGTCACTTTATGGTTCAAGAGGGTATCGTACTTGGTCATCATATCTCCGAAAAAGGTTTGAGAGTTGATAGAGCGAAGGTTGTAGCCATTGAACATCTTCCCCCTCCTAAAAACGAAAAAGGGGTTAGATCGTTTCTTGGTCACGCCGGTTTCTATCGACGTTTTATAAAGAATTTTTCTAATATTGCCAAACCTTTGTGTAAATTGCTTGAGAAAGATACTCCATTTGAATTTAATGATGAATGTCTTGATGCTTTTAGGGTGTTAAAGGAAGCTTTGATTTCTTCACCAATCCTTGTCTCTCCCGATTGGAGCAAGCCCTTTGAACTCCATTGTGATGCAAGTGATAGTGCTTTGGGAGTAGTGCTTGGACAAGTGCGAGAGAAGAAATTTCGAGCTATCTATTATGCATCAAAGACGTTCAATACAAATCAAAAGAATTACACCACAACGGAAAAGGAGTTTCTTTCCGTAGTCTATGCTTTTGAAAAATTTCGTCCATACTTAGTTGGCACGAAAACCATTGTCTATACGGATCATGCTGCCATTAGGTATTTGATGAGTAAAAAGGATGCCAAACCAAGACTAATTCGTTGGGTTCTCTTGTTGCAGGAGTTTGATGTTGAGATACGTGATAAGAAGGGAGTCGAAAATGTCATAGCAGACCACTTGTCACGATTGGAGAATGTTGATGAAAAAGGAACCATGGAGCTCATAAATGATATGTTCCCGGATGAAGAGATACTTCAAGTGGATTTTCATCGGATGTACACTTTGTGTGAGACCGGAAGAACGTGGTACGCGGATTTGGTAAATTACTTAGCGTGTGGTATCAAGCCGGACCATCTCACCGAGTCAAAAAGGAAAAAGTTCTACCATGATGTTAAAGAATATTTTTGGGATGATCCTTTGTTGTTTAAGCATTGTCCGGATGGTATCATACGGAGGTGTATTCCGGAGGAAGAAAAACTAAGTGTCATGGAGATGTGCCATAGTTTACCATGTGGAGGACACTTTGGGTTTCAAAAGACGGAAGCTAAGATCTTACAGTCGGGATTGTTTTGGCCAACATTGTTCAAGGATTGCAAAGAATACGTCATGGAGTGTGATAGATGCCAAAGAATTGGAAGTATTGGACAAAGAGATGAGATGCCTATGAAGAACATCTTTGAAGTTGAAGTGTTTGACGTTTGGGGGATGGACTTCATGGGCCCATTTCCGTCTTCCAATGGTTTTCTTTACATTTTGCTTGCGGTAGACTATGTGTCTAAATGGGTAGAAGCAATTCCTACAAGAACAAATGATGCTCTAATTGTCAAAGCTTTCTTGAAGAAGAACATTTTTGCAAGGTTTGGAGTACCAAAGGCAATCATTAGCGATCAAGGGACTCATTTCATAAACAAGATCATTGAAAAGCTTTTGAGAAGCTATGGAGTGAAGCACAAGGTGTCAACACCTTATCATCCGCAAACAAATGGTTTGGCGGAGGTATCAAATAGGCAAGTAAAGCTTGTACTTGAGAAGACAGTAAAGGGGAATAGGAAGGATTGGTCTTCTAAGCTAGATGATGCGCTTTGGGCTTATCGAACGGCATACAAGACCACTCTTGGTTTGTCTCCGTATAAACTTGTCTATGGGAAAGCATGTCATCTTCCGGTTGAAATAGAACACAAGGCTTTATGGGCATTGAGGAAGTTAAATCTTGAGAAGAAAGAATCGGGAAAGAAAAGATGCCTTCAATTGATTGAGCTTGAGGAATTTCGTGAGGAAGCATATTCAAACTCACAAATTGTCAAGGAGAAGCTGAAACGATGGCATGATGAAAGAATCAAAGCAAAGGAGTTTATACCGGGGGATAGAGTACTTTTGTTCAATTCGAGATTGAAACTGTTTCCCGGAAAGCTTCGTTCAAAATGGACCGGTCCATACGAGGTGATTGAAGTTAGAGAAAATGGATCTTTAATGCTTGAGGGATCGGATGGGAATTCTTTTATTGTCAATGGTCATAGGGTTAAGCATTACCATTCTCCCTCTCAAAGGGAGTTGGTATATGTTGACACCTTCTCTTCTTGAGATCCGTATCCTTTTAGTAGTTTAGGTTTGTATATATTTCTTTTCTTGTTTTGTTTTCTTTTGGTTTCGTAGGTGGATTGTGCTTATGAGGAGAAGATTTTTTAAAACATTCTAAGTGTGTGTCATTGATGTGAACAGTATATCGTACCACTTTTTGCAAACTTTCTTTGAAACTCTTGTTTCAATTCAAGTTTGGTTGGGATATGATGTGATACGATATATTATATTCTATGTTGACATGCATTCATGTGTTTTTGAGCCAAATTTGAAATTTTCTCATAAGTTCGGTTTAGTTTTGATTCGTTTTGGTGGTGTTGAAGTGGATAGTCCTTTTGTGTTGATATTATGATTGAACTAATGATGTTGATGAAGTGTGAGCATGAATAGGGAGTTTTGGAAGCATGGAAACAAGGAAAGACAAGAGTTGAAGATGAAAAGTGAAAGATTCAAGGGAGTAGTGACACGCCTCGTGTCGCCGACACGGCCCTGTTAGCTTTGGCCGTGCGGCGACATCAGTTAGTCCAACACGAGCAGGATTTGGTCGTGTTGCGTGACACGGGTCGTGTCCAAGAGCGAGACTCGAGTCGTGTAGCCGACACGACCCTGTACACTTTGGCCGTGCGGGAGCACCAGAACACGCAACACGGGCACCTTATGGCCGTGTTGCGTGACACGACTCGTGTCGGGTCTGAAGCAGCGTTTTAAAAGGCAGATTCTGAACACAGCTCGAAGGCCAAAAACTCATTCCACCGTGAATTTCCAGTCGAAACTCCACCCATCATCCTCTAAACACCAAAGAGTGGTAAGATTGTGAGTGTAGAAGGTGAACTTCAAAGCATAAACAACAATCCCCTACATTTTGTTCAATAGAATTCAAGGTATGTCTTCTTGTGCCCTAATTCTCAATTCGAGGTATGAATGGCGAAATTCATGTATGGGTTTTGAATGATGGAATGTATAAAGCATGTCTAGGATAGTGAAACATGAATTTGCATATTTAATTGTTGGATTGATTAAATTTTGATTAGATTTAGGGTTCATGAAGGATGAATTTGGGGATAATTGTTTTAGGATGATTAATTTAGGGCATGTGATTGTTAAATTGATTAATAATGCTTCTATGATGATTGTATTGATGTGAATTCGTTTAGGTATTGAGGAATTGAGCATGAAAGCATAGTTAAGACTTGTTGAATTGAATTGTGATATAGGTGCATGCCAAGTGTTTGATGAAATGCCTAAATGAAAATTCAAATTAGAATTCAAAGTTTTTACATGAAGCATTATTGAATTGAATTGTGCCCATTGAAAAAGTGAAATGTTATGAAAGAATGAGAGGATTAGGATGTTGAAAGTGAGTGATTGAATGAAATTTTTGAAATAACTTTGTGTTAAGTTGATTGGATCGAAATGTTAAGTCTTTGAAACAAAATGTTTATTGTGCTTGAATATGTGCTAGGATTAACACTTAGTTGAATAACTAGTGATAATTCTAATCAACATGAGACATTTTGTTTTGAGTTAACTTGAAACTAATTTGAATTATGTTGGACATTGTAGATGGCTGAAAGAAGAGTGAGGAAACGCAATGAAGACTTCATTTTCATTGAGTCAGATATGGAACTGTCCAACCTTGATGCCAAACTGCTAATGAAAGACCAACACCCTGAGAATTTTGGAGTAGAGTTCATGGAATGGGAGAAGTACGCATTGAGATGGGAGTACATAATCCCAAAGATTAGGGCAACTCGATTCCAAGATCAAGCAACCATGGAAGGCCTTGGAATAGAAGGTGATCTGAGGACTCTATTCCGTCGAGTGGAAATGGAGGAGTTTTTCGATAAGAGACCTCCCACTTATCTCCACCTTACAGCCGAGTTCATGAGCACCTTGGGGGTTCACAGAGATAGGAACAAGTTTCCTATTGCTATCACATTTCAGTTAAACAATGAGATGTGGGAGAAGATACCTGTGAATGAGCTGAATAGATTTTTTGGGTGCCCAATCATGAGAGGCCATCAGAACTTCTTACCACAAGGGGGTTTCAATCAACAAATGTGGTGGAGAAAATTGGTTGAGGATGGGACTGAGCCTCCAGAGTACATTCCAAGTTCGTCAAAAGGGACAGCCATAAGGAACCCAGTCATGAGGTACCTTGAGAAGATAGTATCAAATACTATTCTGGGTCGGTTCGAGAGTGGATCTGTTGGGGAAAAGCAGTTGTACATCATGTACAGTATATTCAAAGAGTTCACAGTGAACATTGCAGCTCATTTCGTTCAGCATGCAGAGAGAGTGGCGAAGAGAGAGAACACTAGAGGGATTATGATTGGAGGAATGGTGACAATGATTGCTCAAGGGTTAGGCATCGACCTTAGAGGGATGCAACACTCGATGATTAGTGAAGGGCTCACGTACAATCAACTCATAAGGATGGAGTTCCTATCACTCATAGGAAATATGTATTGCTTGAAGCAAGATAAGGGAGCTCCATTCCCTCTACCTGCTCCTGAGCTCACCACACTGCAAGGACGAAGAAAGCATCAGAATTTAGCAATGGCGAGTCCTAACCACTCCGCAGTCGTGAGAGCTTTCTACCGAGAGAATAGAGATGGAGTGGAAGCAGTGCTCCAGCAGATGAGAGTGGATGAGAATCCTGAGCTAAGGAATCTGAGAGCTGAGCCGATGGACATGGATGTAGGGGAGGAAGAGCAACATCATCAGGTGGAATTTGAAGAGCATGCACCAGAGCCTCCAGCATTTGAGCAAGAAGAAGAAGAACAAGAGGAAGGAGATGGACCAAGAGAGGGGAATGCAAGATGGAATCTTCTGGAGAACGAACTCAGGGAGATCAGGCAGACGCAGCAGGCGCTTGGAGAAGAGATGAGAGAGTTCCGAGAGGAGCAGCAGAGGCAGGGTGCAATGATAAGGGAGATCCATGAAGGGCAGCGTCGTAGGGAGTACTATGAAGAGAATACACGATCACGCTCGAACAACATGGAAGAGATGATCACAAGGATGTTCAATTTCCAATTCCCTACCACACCTCGTGCTTATACTCCTTGGGGATCATGGCATAATCAACCCCCTCCGCCTCCGGATAACTAAGGGAGTACTTTTGGTGTTCGACACTTCATTAGTTCATCTTCTATAGTTATTTAATTTGTGTTGGATTTGAGACTTCATATTGTTTTGTTTTGGGATGTTTAATTTCGTACTTTTCTTTCAATTAAGGATTGAGATGATTTTTGTTGTGTATTGACTATGGATGGGGTGAATTTTCTTTGTATCTTTTCTTTTATTGTTGTCTTTGTGTTTTTGCTTTTGTCATTTTGTTGTTTCTTTGTTTTTTTTTTTTGTGTTTAGGTTTGATTTGGTGGTTTGTTTGGGAGGTTGTGAGTCGTTTTGAATATGAGTGATGATGCATTATGGTGATAAGTGAGGTCGAATTATGATTAAGGAACTCTACGCTTTCGAATTGTGATATGTTTTATTTAACTAATTCAATTAAAAGAATGAATAAGTTGTAATAAGTCCTTTTAAGTCGAGCATAAACTTGTGAGAATTTGAGCCTCGACCATGTATACATGGTACCTTTTCATGAGTGGATCGGTTTAGTTTTGATAAACTAAATACTTGCTCAAAGACTTTAGGAATGAATCCGATTAATGGAGATCGATGAAATGATTTAAGGCCATCCTTGTCATGTATAGCCATTGCCAAATATTTCCTTACCTTTAAAAATCATCCCTAGTAAACCACTTTGAGCCTATAAGCCTATTTATTGTGAAGATAGCACATTACAAGCTTTAATTACCCACATGAGCCTAAGATATATACCTTTAGTGTGAGTAATAAAGAAGATGGTGGCTAGAAAGGTGTGATGAGATAACAAAAGAGAAAGAGGAAATGGTAAATAAGTAAGAAAAAGGATGAAAAGAGCATAAGAAAGAATGGACATGCAATTTCAAAACAAGAAAATGAGCAAGCAACAATAATATGCTCAAGTACTTAAGAGTCAAAGAAAAGAGGCATGAATCTATAAGAAGCTCAAAAATCCAAGAAAGTGATGAATAGTGCTTATGATCAATAAAGAAAAGAAAGGAAGAAAAAGAATGTGAAGGGATGGAAGAAAGTAGCTACCTCTTCGATTACTTACACTCATTTAGTCACTTTTACCTATATTCTTCCTACCCTACCAAAGAGCCTATCATTACATCCTTAAATTAAAGACCTTTTTGATCATTGATTAAATTTTTGGTGGTTTGTGAATAGAGTCTACGAGCAAGTGTATGGTGAGTCGAGCCAATTGATTGATGAGTGTTGATTTACCTTATTTAAAGAGTGTCGAGGGAAATTGATAAACTTATGTGAGGCTTAGACTAAAAGGACTATATTGCTCTTTATTCTCTTTTGATTGAACTTGTTAATTTCTCTTATCATGAATCTAATGTTGTAGGTTAGCTTAGCATGATTTGAAATTCTTGTTGCTAATGATGTGTTCTTACTTGTATTCGTTTAGTCTTTTTACTAGGTGAAAGCTTCTCCCTCAGTCTATCATTTTCATTGTTCGGGGACGAACAATACTTCAAGTTTGGGGGTGTGATTGTCGTTATTTTCACCTAGATTTTAGTGCCTTTTTGAGTGTATTTTGCGTATTGTTTATCCGTATTTTCGTGTATTTTGGTGGTGTTATGTATTTTCATAGGAATGTGTGAGAATGATCTTAAACATACATATAACAGGTGAAAATGGAGTAAAAATAAAGAAGGAAGATCAAACAAAGAAGAAGAAACAAAGGTGCAAGAACACGGCTGGCCGTGCTGTCAACACGGCTCGTGTTGCAGCAAAACGGCCCGTGTGCCAGACACGGGCCTGTCCAGAATGGTCGTGCGGCGGCATCTATTTATCCAACACGACCACCACTTGGCCGTGTTGTGGCGCACGACCCGTGTTGCGGAGCACGACCCGTGTACAAGACACGGGCCTGTAAGCGGAGGCCGTGCGGCGACGTCTAGGCATTCAACACGGCCACCCTTTGGCCGTGCAACGCAGAACGACTCGTGTGCCGCATGCCCTGACACGACACGACCCGTGCTACGTAGCACGACTCGTGTCGGCACCAGAACATGATATTTTCTACAATTCTTCTAGAAGGTCTCCATGGGGTATAAATACCAATCTATTCAACATTTTAAAGGGGATCCGAAATTCTACTGTTCCCACACATCTCACACACCATTCCTTTGATTTCACACCATATTCTCCATCCCATAGATCTCAAAAATGGATGAATGGGATGGAGAATATGGTGTGAAATCAAAGGAATGGTGTGTGAGATGTGTGGGAACAGTAGAATTTCGGATCCCCTTTAAAATGTTGAATAGATTGGTATTTATACCCCATGGAGACCTTCTAGAAGAATTGTAGAAAATATCCTGTTCTGGTGCCGACACGAGTCGTGCTACGTAGCACGGGTCGTTTCGTGTCAGGGCATGCGGCACACGAGTCGTTCTGCATTGCACGGCCAAAGGGTGGCCGTGTTGAATGCCTAGACGTCACCGCACGGCCTCCGCTTACAGGCCCGTGTCTTGTACACGGGTCGTGCTCCGCAACACGGGTCGTGCGCCACAACACGGCCAAGTGGTGGTCGTGTTGGATAAATAGATGCCGCCGCACGACCATTCTGGACAGGCCCGTGTCTGGCACACGGGCCGTTTTGCTGCAACACGAGCCGTGTTGATAGCACGGCCAGCCGTGTTCTTGCACCTTTGTTTCTTCTTCTTTGTTTGATCTTCCTTCTTCATTTTTACTCCATTTTCACCTGTTATATGTATGTTTAAGATCATTCTCACACATTCCTATAAAAATACATAACACCACCAAAATACACGAAAATACGGATAAACAATACGTAAAATACACTCAAAAAGGCACTAAAATCTAGGTGAAAATAACGACAATCAAATGAGAACACGTGTAAAGATCATTTTTCTCTTCCTTTCATGGATCAAATGTTAGATCGTCTTGCAGGGTATGAGTTTTATTGTTTCTTGGATGGATACTCGGGGTACAACCAAATCATGATTGCCCCCGAGGATCAAGAAAATACCACTTTTACTTGCCTCTACGGGACCTTTGCTTTTCGGAAAATGCCATTTGGGTTATGTAATGCGCCTGCTACTTTTCAGAGATGCATGATGGCAATATTCGATGGGTTGATAGAGAAGATCATGGAGGTGTTCATGGATGATTTTTCTATTTTTGGTTCTTTCTTTGATATTTGTTTGTCTAACCTTGCTATTGTTTTGAAGAGATGTCAAGTGACTAATCTTGTCTTGAATTGGGAGAAGTGCCACTTCATGGTGTAGGATGGGATTGTTCTTGGGAATTATGTTTCAGCCAAGGAATTGTAGGTCGATCGTGCTAAAGTGGTGGCAATTAAGAAGCTTCCACCACCGACCAATGAAAGAGGAGTGCGGTCCTTCCTTGGACACGCCGGTTTTTACAGGAGATTCATAAAAGACTTCTCAAAATACTCCAAGCCCTTATCTCACTTACTTGAAAAGGATGTCCCTTTTGTGTTTGATGAAGAATGTCTAACAGCTTTTCAAGTCTTGAAGGAGGCGCTTATCACTGCACCTATCTTGATCACACTGGATTGGACTCAACCGTTAGTATTAATGTGTGATGCAAGTGATGCAGCACTTGGAGTGGTGCTTGGACAGATGAAGGAGAAGAAGTTCTGCGTCATTTACTACGTGAGTAAGACTTTCGATGCGGCACAAAAGAATTACACGGTGACTGAAAAGGAGTTTTTGGCTGTTGTGTACGCATTCGATAAGTTTCATCAGTATTTGGTTGGCATGAAGACTATTGTGTACACGGATCATTCAGCGATTCGGTACTTGATGGAGAAGAAGGAGACGAAGCCTAGGATCATAAGGTGGATTCTTCTACTTCAAGAGTTTGACATGGAGATTCGGGATAAGAAAGGTTCTGATAATGTGTTGGCGGATCACCTTTCGAGGTTGGAGACTAGGGAACATTGTGATAATTCTTTCGAGTATATTGAGAAAATGTTCCCGGATGAAAAGATCATGGCCGTGTTTGTTGAAGGGGCTGAGTGAGCGTGTGTGGTTGCTGCGCAGGGAGTTGATCCATGGTATGCAGATTATGTTAACTATATTGCTGTGGGAGAAATTCCAAGGGATCTCAACCGATATCAACTTACTAAATTCAAGAGGGATGTTGAGACTTTCATATGGTATAATCCGTTTGTATACAAGATTTGCACAGATTCTATCATCCGTAGGTATGTGCCCAAGATGGAGATGGAGAGTGTTCTCGAGTTTTGCCATGCACAACCTAACGGGGGGCACTTCGGCGCTCAAAAGACAGCAGCCAAGGTACTTCAGTCCGCTCTTTATTGGCCTACATTGTTCAAGGACTGTGAGACCTATGTGGCGTCTTGCGGTAGATGTCAACGCATGGGGAACATTGTTAGAAGAGACGAGATGCCGCTTCAGCCGAGCATAGTGGTCGAGATTTTTGATGAGTGGGGTGTCAATTTTATGGGGCCTTTTCCCCCATCTAATGGATTTCTCTACATTCTTCTTGCGGTGGATTATGTTTCTAAGTGGGTGGAAGCGATTCCTACTCGCTTGAATGATTCGAAAACTGTTATATCTTTCTTGAAGAAGCATATCTTTGCCCGCTTTGGAGTCCCTAGAGCACTTGTGAGTGATGGAGGTACGCACTTCATCAATAAATTTCTGGAGAAGGTGCTTAAAGGGTATGGTGTTAAGCATAGGGTTACTACACCCTATCATCCTCAAGCAAATGGGCAAGCGGAGGTCTCTAACCATCAAGTCAAACAGATTCTGGAGAAGGTGGTCAGAACCAATAGAAAGAATTGGGCTTTGAAGCTCGATGATGTCGTGTGGGGGTTCCGGACCGCGTACAAGATGGTGTTAGATATGTCACCGTATCAGATTATCTATGGGAAGCCGTGCCACTTACCTGTAGAGATTCAACACAAAGCGTTTTGGGTTTTGCGAAGCTTGAACTTGACTCTCAAGGATGTGAGGGAGTTAAGGATTACTCACATCAATCTTTTAGATGAGTTTCGGAGTCGTGCGTACAAGAATTCAGAGATCTACAAGGAAAGGATTAAGAGGTGGCATGATTCGAAGATCTCGTACAAGGAGTTCAAGCAAGGAGATGGGGTATTACTCTTTAACTCTCGTTTAAAGCTTTTTGCAGGCAAGTTGAAGTCGAAGTGGACGGGACCGTTCATGATTCATCGAGCCTTAGGAGGGGGAGTTTTGAGCTTATTGACAAGGATGGAGATATTTTTGTGGCGAATGGACATCGCTTGAAGATTATATGTCGCCAGATGATGTTTGTGACATCTTTGTGGATATCTTGATCTGAGTTGGTACCGTCGTGACTCTCCGACGTTAAACATGAGTGTCTGTTGGGGGCTTTCCCTCCCGTTTTATTATTTTATTTCATTTGTGTGTGTAAGAAATTTTTATATTTGAAGTGCTTACTTATCGGCAATTACTTCTCTTTGCAAACTTAGTTTTGACTGTCGTTTCTACTAAGTTTTGGGGGGGTGATGTTCTTACCTCAATAAGCACCGATAGTATAATCTTTTCTTTGTGATGTTTGTTAGGGGAGTTGGTTTTTGCGCAGCACCGATAGTATAATCTTTTCTTTGTGATGTTTGTTAGGGGAGTTGGTTTTTGCGCCATATTTAAAATTTTAATCGATTTTGATGTGATGATTTTTTACAACTTGCCTAATGTTTAGTGGGTTTTGGTTGAGTTTTCTTTTACGGAGTTACTCATGAATAATATTTTGTGAAACAATTTTTGATGAAGTTGTGTTCTAGTTGGTACCTAATGATTCGTATTGAAGTTTGAAGTGTGTAGGGATTGAAGAACACTCAGTTTTGAAGCTTATAAGGGTGGTTCGACCAAAGCCAGGGTAGGTTTGACCAGTGCCAGGAGGTCGAACCGAGCAGAGGAAGTCGAACCGATGCAGAAAATCATCCAGTAAGGTGGTTCGACCTTATCATTGATGGTTCGACCTGTCTAACAGGTCGAACCAAGGTCGAACTCGGTGACCTAAAACTTACAATAGGGTGGTTCGACCTAAGCCATTATGGTTCGACATGTTCAGATGGTCGAATCTCAGGTCGAACCAGTCCGTTAAGAGCACTCTGTTTTTCAGGAGATCGGTTCAACCAAAACAAGAATGGTTTGACCTGTTCAGAAGGTCAAACCCAGGTCGAACCAAGAGGAGCAGTTGTCCAGAAGGTAGGTTCGACCTCGTCATTCGTGGTTCGACCTGTTCCGCAAGTCGAACCCGAGGTCGAACCACGTCAGGTACGCAATTTAAGTTGATTTTTCAGAAAGTTTCGATCACTTTTAATTTCACCAAACCTCGAACCCTCCCCGAACCTCTACACCTTTGCACAAATTCTTCAATTACACTTGATTTTGCATCGATTACACAACACTACACTCTTAATTCTTGATTTGGCGTGGATTTGGGTGATTTTCGTCGCGAATTAGGGCTTCAGTCGCGCGTTTTGAGTGTTGTGTGCCATTTATTGATTGTTAACCATGGGCCAGACTAAAGGTATGTTTTTTTTAACTCAATTACCTTAGGATTGAAGTTTATTGCAAGAAATATGTTGTGGGTAAGTTGATTGATGTTGATCTTGGTTGAATTTCATGGTGATAATTGATATTTTTGAGTTGATTCATATGAATTCATGTTTAGTGGTTTGAGATTGCTTGATTATGGATAGAACTTGAGTTTTATTGTGGATTGATCAAGGATATAATGCATCTAGAAGAATGAGCATGTTAATTAGGTTTGAATTGTTGTTAATTGGAGTTATTCATGAAGTTCAGTTGTTGAAATTCTTGTTGAATGGCTTGAATTGGTTGATGCATGCTTGTTGTTTATGATATGTAGATTAAAGAGAGTGTGATTAAAGATGTTTTGAGCATGTTAAATAAGCAAGTGGTGTTGAGATTAGTTGGAGTTGATTAAGCATGGATGCTTGAAGTCTTGAGTAGAGTATAGGATATGCTAGTCAAATACTTATGTTCATGTCTTATTGGTTGTAGTGAAGTATTTGTTTTCAGGAAAGGGACAATGATCAAGTAAAGGTAAAGGTAAGACAGAGGAAGCAAGATCGAAGAAGAGGCATGACAAGCCTTCGAATGTTGATACTGTGACAAAGAAGCTGAGGCTACAAGATCGTTTACCCAAAAACTTCAAAATTCAAATGCAAGATTGGGATGAGATCAAAGAAAAGTGGGAAGAAGTCTCAGACAAGATAGCTCGCACTCGATACCAAGATGATGAGGCGATGAGGACAATGAGAATCGGGGATGACATCTTCTGGATATTTGATCAAGTGGGTATTCAGAGATTTATGGAATTAAAGAGGCCGACGTACTTCCATGTTACAGCGGAAGTAGTTTGCTCATTTGAGATGGTGAAGGACCCGCTTGGGTACCCGTATCAGTGTACGTTTCAGCTAGGTGGAGCGAGAAGGAAATGGACGTCTGAGGATTTTAATGAGCTGCTTGAGACGCCTTTGGGGATCCCTCGTTTGGACAATGCTGCGTTCAACGCTAATAGGTTTTGGAGGGAGATCACAGGGGAGATTGGAGATTACAAGATCAAACAGGCTCGTGCTTCTTCAATAAAGAATCCAGTTTTGAGGTACATGGACCGTGTCTTGAGTAACACGTTGTTTGCCTGCTCAGAGGGGCGTGTTGTGTCTAGAGGAAAGCTTTACACCTTGTGGTGTATGCTAAATGGGGTGCAGTTCAATGTTGGAGCTTATTTCATTGCACAGCTATATCGATTCAGGACCATTGGGTTTCAAAAGGTGAATATTGGAGGGTTACTGACGATCGTGGCTGAGCATTATAACTTGGATTTCACCGGCATCACACCAGTTAGAGGAAAGCCCGATTTGGCGATGTTTACATACATGAAGGGAGGATTTGCCCATTTCAGAAATGGAGATTGGTTCTTCACGAGGTGACTCAAGCCCTTCGATTTCATGTTCCCCTTCGATGTGAGCAACTTGACAACTATTCGGGTGGCGAGGAACAAGTTGATGGATTCTCTAGGACACAACGCCTTATCCATGACAATGAGGTCAGGTGGTGATTGGAGGACTGTATCGCAGATGTGTGCGGATGGTAGGATGGCTGAGTTACAGCAGATTGTTGATCAAGGAGAGTTCCGTCCACCACAGCAGCCCGAAGAGGAGCATCTAGAGGAGGAGCAGTAGGATGAGAAGATGCCAATGCAGCACGACGCACCTCAGCATGAGCCAGCACCGCAGCAGCAGCGGGCTGTCCCAAATAATACACGGGAGCAGCTCCGCCTTATTCATGAGCAGCTGGTCGCGATCGTTGCTAGCCAGCAGGAGACGAACCGATAGCTCGCACTCGCAAACACCAACTATGCTACGCTGAATGAGAGGTACACTGCCTTGAATGAGAAAGTTGGTAAGTTGGGTGATCGAGTTGATTACTTGGATAGACACATCGATGATCTGCACCGGATTGTGGAACGGAGACTTGATGATGAGGATGATGATGATGAGGATGATGATGCTCCGGAGGAGTAGTTTTTCAAGTTTTCTTTGGTTTCTTCCAATTCATCTTATCTCCATTCTTCTTTTTATCTTTACAGGTTGGGTTGTGATTCATGCGTGAGTGGAATGTATAAGTGATATCTTGTATGATTGATTGGGTATGAGCTTATTGATTTGGTACATTCATATGTTCATGTGTTAAGTTCTATTGATGAAAAGCATGTATAATTTAATGAGTATATTTAATTCTTGTGGAATTGATCTTAATTATGTGCTATGAGGAGTACTTAGGATTCTATTTACCTATGTGAGGATTTGAGCCTTGATAATCATGCTTGATCATGATTTTTTTATTCTTGAGAGGATCATTCATATGAACGTATTCTAGAACTTGGCTTGGAGTCTTGTGTGAGATTTATGATTGATAAATTGCTAGGACATGATCTTAGGCCATTATTTTGTGATTAAGTTACTTAGCCAAATTTTATCTTTCCTAATGATCTTATTAACCTTTGGATGCCCCGTTGAGCCGTTAAAGCTTTTTCTTTGGTAGCTGAAGTAAATAACCTTATAAACCTTTACGTGAGCCTTGATTAACCTATTCATTGGTAGAGAGAGTTGAGGGGAGTAAGTGTTGTAAGAAGAAAAAGGAAGATAGAATATGATTGGATGAAAAGAACATGGTTAAATCTTGTTTAGGGTTAGTGCCCAAAACTGGTACCCCAATTGTTTTTATACATGGTGCATGAAGCTTAGCAGCTGATGGCCTATACATGAGAAGAAGGGTAGTGCCTAAAATCGGTACCCGAATTGTCTAAAGAGATGATGTTGATGCATGGAAAAGAAGGAAAATCCATGAGAAGAAGAGGAGAAGTTGGAGGAGATATTGCAGCAAGAAGAAAAAATCGAGAACCTCCAAGGTAACTCTCTACTAGTGTCTTAAGTCACTTTACCTAAATTTTCCTACCTTTTTCCAAAGAGCCAACATTACAACCCGAAAACAAGTCCTTTGTGATCCTAGTGAAGAGTTGATTATAAGTTGATTCTTGAGACCTTTGCCAAGCTTATGGTTACGCGTGAATATAGATTGATATGAGTGTTTATATTAACCTATATAGTGCCTCACGCACTTGAGTGAAAGAGAATAAATACTTATCTTGTGAGTTAGATTACTTAGTACTCCGAATGGTGTGTGATTGGATTGGTTTTGCATGAGTGATATATATGAAGAAATTAATACTTGTTTGATTTAATGAAGTTGCATGTGTGATATGTGTTGTACTTGATCTTGGTGAATTATACACGACTCCTGTGGTTTGAATTGGTTGTCTCGGGACGAGCAACATGTAAGTTTAGGGGTTTGATGAGTGTGTAAATTCACAAGTTTGGCATCATGTTTTGTGCTAGTTTTGGAGAGTTTTGAGATGGAAATAGGTGGAAAACCTATATATATTGTGAATTAGCATGAATCAGGTGTTAGTGGAGCTATTTAAGTGGATTTAATAGAAAAATCAGAGTGGAAGTGCCAAGAATCGAAGAGACGAAGTTGAGACCACGCGAACCGCCAAGGAGAGAGATGGGTTCGACCTGTTGGAGGAGGGTTCGACCTCTCCTACAGGTCGAACCAGCATTGCAAAGTGTGCAGAAGGAGGGTTCGACCATGACTCAAGGGGTTTGACCTGTCTATCAGGTCGAACCATGGTCGAACCAATTCGCGAGAAGTGTGATTCGACCACGACGTTGGGGTTCGACCTGACAGTTGGTCGAACTAGGAGCAGAAATTGTCCAGTGGTGCGGTTCGACCTGTGGTTCGACCAAAGAGGGAGTGGTTCGACCTGTACAAGAGGTCAAACCAAGTGCAGAATACTTCCAGTAGCGTGATTCGACCTGTGGTTCGACCTGCGGCCAGTGGTTCGACCTGTTTGCTGAGGTCGAACCGTCGTGCGGGAACTTACCTTATCCAGATTTTTGAGGTCAAAACGCGTGGGATCACTTGAAAAGCTCATTCCGAGCCCTAGAGACATGATTACAAGTATAAAAGGAGGCTCATGCAGTTAAGTAAGAGACGTCCAACAACCAACAACACAATACAAGAGAGCTTAGAGAGCATAAGATCGTGAAGCGCAAGAGGAGATTAGGAGAGTTGTGACAGAGGTTCAGCTGGAGATTCAAGTAAGATTGGTCCATCTAACCATGATTGCTCCTAGATCAATCATGGGCTAGAGCCACTTCGGTAGTTCTAGGGTTATGAAGGTTTCATGAGTTGATTTGTATTTCGTGTATATACTCCGTACAATACTACTTGTGGTTTAGTTTATATAAGATTGTGCGTTTTTAATCCATACTCATAGTTGTTTTGTGCATCAATAATCATTGTGTAGAGTCTGAATGCATAACATAGTTATTAATTGAGTGCGTTCACTAATGAGCAGGGTTTATTGTTATAATTCTAAGTGAAGGGATTCCGAGGTTTTATTAGAACCGTCTTATATGAATGTTTGTTAATTGAATTGAATTCGGGTTAACAAGTAGGATTAAGAGTATAACTTTATAGTACCTAAAAAGGAAGATCAAATTGGGTTAGAGTACTAAGTGCATGGGAAATAATTGATTATGACAGTACCTAGAAAGGGAGGTAAAGTATACTTCTTGCTCTGAGGATACTCACATGTGTCAAAAGCTTATCTATTTGTGTCTATAGAATAGATTTGTATGGTCTAGCGAGGCGTCCATAAACCACAAGGCAGAGTCGGACATCGACACACGAAAGTATGAATTAACGAATGAAACTGGATGGCCTGACGAACTACCTATCATCTTATTTGATCACAACTACTATTTTCTTGTTCTTGTTATTTATTTGCTATTTTAGTTGTTACTTAGTTTACAAACCAACCATTACAATTCTCAACATAGTCATAATTGCTAGAAAATAATTAAAGTAATATTTATCCGTTCCGTGGATTCGATATTTAACTTGGTCACCTTCGAAACTAAAATTGATATCCTTCATACTTGGGGATTAAAATTGTGTATTGAGAAAACAACCATCAGGGTCTCTCCAAAAAATGCAAGCCAATCTTGACTGTTCATCTAGCATGAAATTATAATAGAAGTCTGGATTTTGAGAATTTTCCTCTTTCAATTTGTTGAGCAATGTTTGTGCATCTCCTCCTTCAATATTCTTTCTCTTCAAACTATCAACAAAGTTTTTGTGGTCTTTCATAGTATGACATATTTTTTCTTGACCACCTGCTTCATTGACAATGTAGTGATAAGATCTTGCTGTACCCATTCCTGAATCTAAAATATGCTCGATCACTGCTGCAGTTTCTGTAGTTATTTTTCTTTCTGAACGGTGTAGGTGACCCCATTCCTTTCTTGTTAGCTCATGATTGTGCTCTGTGTTATGTTTAATAACTACACAACCTCCAAATTTATTTATTTTCACTGTCATTAATGCCTTGCAATCTGTTCTTGTAATACTAACTTTATTTTTTTTGCCAGTTTCCTTTTGTCGTCTTATTCCTTCACATGAACACATATAGTTCTTTGCTATTGGATGTCCTTTGCAGGAACGTCTTGTAGTCCCTTTACGTGCACTAAATCCAACTAATCTAGCATGCTTACAATATAAATCATACATCTCATCCACTGTATCTGTTGTCATACCTAGTAGACTTCCACTTATTTCATCATGTTCTGCATTTAATGTTTAATAAAGAGTAAGACTTCATTAATTTTTTCATACTGAGTGAATGCTAGTTGAATAAATAATTTCATAGATAAATAAGAATTAATATTGATAGGTTTACAAATTATCTATACCAACTGTTAATCAGAAAATAGCAGTACATAATTGTATGCAATCTGCAAGTAAACTTAGGTTACTTTTTCGTAGAAATTGGATCACTCCAGTTTTGTAACTAGGTTACTCATATTCTTAAATGACTGAAATATAATTCTGTATTTATATAAGATGTACA
The DNA here is from genome assembly GCA_023678885.1 of Pogostemon cablin. Lineage (NCBI taxonomy): Eukaryota > Viridiplantae > Streptophyta > Magnoliopsida > Lamiales > Lamiaceae > Pogostemon > Pogostemon cablin. The sequence goes on from CM042973.1 coordinate 21,627,533, forward strand.
ATAAGAAATATGAAAATTTTAAAGCAGAGTACGAAAATAACAGCACATCACCTTATTAACATACGAATAAGAAATTTCTAAATCACAACACGACCATACTAAACAACATAACAAATTCAACATAAGGAATAAGAAAATTTTAAAACAAAACACCACCATAATATTGTAAAACAACACATGAATTTCTATTAGCTGAATGAGTTAAATCAGTAAATGAAAATTCTATGTAATCACGTAGTATATGATACCATATTTTCTAGAATTTTCTAACCTCCATTTGATGCATTGTTGTTGACTACAAATGTTTCTTCTTCAATTATTCATACGAATTTAACAAAATTGATGAAGAAATTGACTAAATTTAACATTTAATCTCATGAAAATTGACGGAAAAAATATACAAACCCGAATTGAATTCATTAAAATCTCTGAAATCTTCTTCTGGTTCGTAACCTCTGTTCGCGACAACTGGACTCTGTTCGTCGTCTCGTTGCTCCACGTTATGAAAGGCCTCGAATTCGCAGCGGTTATTGATGCGCGGCGTCAGTGTATTTTTTTCCTGTCTGCCATCTTCTTGTAGGTTCTCCATGTCGCTAATTTAGGACTTGAAATGTGATTTAGAGATTCAGATAACATGCGCGAAATTTTAAGCAAACAGCGAACTTTATCCGCGCAATTTTCTTCAGTTGCATCTAGGTAGGAAGACTGTTTATCAGCGATTTTAACCCATTTTGCTGTAGGATCCAGTTCTACCAAAATTTTGGTAGGACCGGTTGTAGGGTAGTCGCTCTCTAAAATTATCATACAAAACTTGCTCTCAGGCGGGAAGTTGAAGGTGCGCTGTCAATTCGGAGATGATGATCTTGGTTTTCATGATATCGGTTTAGCTCAAGAATATAGTTTTGAATTTTGCGAAATTTTTTTAAGGAATACCTTATTCTTCTGTCACTTTTGGAGCCAATATGGTGATAAATCTTTCGTTGTTTTCAAATCCAATGAGAATAATCCGGCTAGGCATGACCGCTATTGGGACGTACAAGACAATGGTATTTATTTCAGCGATCAACCAAAGAATCGTACAAGTTGGACAAAAATTTCGGGATGGAAATAATATGTATCTATCTACATAAATTGCATAATCGTTTGTGAATTGTGATGATAAATATTGTTCAATTTTATAATAAGTTGATCAATTGATAGACTTTTTTTTTTTTTTACTTAGACATAATTATCCGTTTGCTATAAAATAAAATAAAATAATATAATGACATGATCAGAACGCTATTGTTAGAAGATTGCATTTTATCTGAATAAAATGATTAATGACGGTATTTGATCTGAATAAAATGTACTTGGAGAATCCATAGTAAGTACTCCATCCGTCTCGTTTTAATGTTTACGTTTACTTTTTGCATATTGATTGATTAAGAAATATAATATTTTAATAGATAGTGGGATGAAAAATATAATATTTAATGTAAAGTTGGTAGGTATATTAGTGTTGAATGTAATATATTAATTATTTTAGATGAGTCTCATATTCCAAAAAGGAAAACGTAAACATTGAAATGAGACACGCAAAATAGAAACGTAAACATTGAAACGAGACAGAGGGAGTATTAATTTTAAACAAAGCTAATTTAGTTACATGTACTCCCTCCGTCCCGAGTATTTTCACACATTTGTACGTGCACGGAGATTAAGACATGTTATTTTTTAATATATAATATAAGAAAAAGTATGAATAAATTAGTATGCACGGAGATTAAGATTTGTTATTTTTTTAATATATAATGTAAGAAAATGTAGGAATAAATTAGTAAATTAAAAGGAAAAAGAAAATAAAGTTGTTGGGAATGATGAATAAGTGTAAAAAAGTAATTAAAGGTGTTGAAATGGTAAAAAATAGATAATAAAATATTGTATATTTTTACCATTAATGAAATTAATAAAAATACGTGGAACAGCCCAAAATGAAAAGTAAGAAAAAATCCGTGGGATAGAGTTTTTAGATAGAAAATATTTCTAAATCTTAAATACAATTTTTATTCCTAACTATTAGAAATAAAATCCAACTTTGGCAGTTTTCTAATACTGTAAGAGGACATAACGCAATGAATGTTAAGTAATTAGGCACAAAGATGAGAAAATAATTCGATAAGATAATTTTTTTTATAATAATCTGATTTTTCATCTATAGAGTTTTATTTATTTATTTCAAGATAATAAATTGGGAGAATTTAAAAAAATAATCAAATTTTATAATTCAATGCCATATCAAAATAACTTTTCTATCAAAATTAACGGATATGTAGTTTTTGGATTTTAATATTATTATTATTTAGAGTTATTCTGTGAACCTAGAGTTTAGAGAATTAATAAAAAAAAGGTGAGTTTTTAGAGAAATAATGAAAAAGGTGATGAGTAGTTATTGTATTTATATTTAATTATTTTATTTTATTCTGTAGTTAGAATTAAATATATGAACAATGATTTAAATTATACCAGTGCATTGGGTGCGGTGCACTGCCGTCAAACACCGCTATTTAATTTAATTTTTTTTTTGCCACCGACTCGGTGACATGTCGATTGTGAACACCTCTTCGTTCTAAATCAACTTCATACTTAGTTTTGTTGGAGTTGCTCACTTCCCTGCCTCCATGTGTAATGTGTATCCCTCTTTCACATAACAACATCTAGGTGCTTCAGTCTTTACTTAAATATTAAAAATAATAATAATAATAAAAAAAATTGATAGCTTGATAGTCATATCAAATGGAGTAATAGAATAGATTTTTCCATTAGCTTTGATTATTGATTACTCCTTCCGTCCGCCACAATGGTACTATTTGCTTTTTATACGTGGATTAAGAAGTATTACTCCCTTCGTCCCGTTTCAATCTTTACGTTTCTATTTTACGCGTCTCATTTCAATGTTTAATTTTTCCCTTTTTGGAATATGGGACCCACCTAAAACAATTAATATATCATTCAACGCTAATACACCTATCCCCTTTACATTAAATATTATATTTTTTCACCCACTATCTATTAAAATATTATACTTTTTAATCAACGTGCAAAAAGCAAACATAAACATTGAAACGGGACGGAGGGAGTATTATTTAATGTGTAGTGGGTAGTTGTATTAATGGAGGTGCGAGTCATATTTTATAGTTATATTAGTGGATATGTGTGGGTCCATATGTATAAAAAAGAAAATGAAATCTTTGGGGACAGATGCTCAAAATAAAAAAATGAGACTTTTTAGAGTGAACAGAGGGAGTATGTTATATTGTAAACCAAAATAATTATAGTATGGCAAGAAACAGAAAGAAAATCTGTCATACTAGATTTAAACAACGTACGTTGATACTTGGGCTCAATGCATGAATGTATTCTACCACTCATGTGAAAAAAAAAAGGTAGTAATAGTTATTTTTTTATTTTTAATTTATTCTTGTGCAACTTCAAAATGCTATTACGTTGATTATGGAATATGAAACACAATATCATGTATATTAACAGAACTTATATTTATTATCATTTAAAACATAAAAAGATGTAATCTTACAATTTGCTATATAGGTTGATGAGATGCTCGCTACCAAGTTCCTAAAGCAAATTTACAAAAATATTATGATTTTACACAAAAAAAAATAATATCAAAAGCCGCTTTGTAAAATAAATAAATACATACATGTTATACTGTTCACTTCTCTCTATCTTCTCTTATCGATCTTTTGTATAACACAATTAAGTTCTGGCCTCCTCGGATGAGTTGGTTTATGAATTGAATACCGGTACATCGAGAAAATAAATAAATACATGCATGTTATACTGTTTACTTCTATCTACTCTTATCTCTTATCGATTTTTTGTACAACACTATTATTCTACTCATGGACTGTATCTTCATCTTCGTCGTAGTTGAAAGGCAAAGGAAATGATTTAAATGATCCATATTTGCCAACGTTGTTCAAATGCTCGTGCTCCAGCCTGCTCATCCAATAAACTAGTTAACGAATGATAGATATATCAATGAAAATATATCCGTGGAATCAAATTATGGAAGAACTATCATAAATAAATGGTTGTAAATCGCACCTGAAGAAGTTCCAAACACCGCCACTTATGATCTCCAGAGACGCCACAAGGGGATAACGAAAAAGAGTTGAAAATGTCGCTCGATTTGCAATTGTTTTCCCTATTTTTGTAGTCTCCCCATCCATAGTAGCATATGTAGAACTCAATACTCCTAAAAGATTCAACCTGAATGGAAGTTGCACACAATTAAATAATGTGAGAGAGAAAAAGAGAGAAAGTAATAAGGATTAAGATCACAGACCTGACTTGTAAGCAGGTCTGCTAACAGAGAGTCTGGCAGTGTAACCTTTCCTACACACAAATGAATCAGAACACAAGATCATTTACTTCTCCCAATCAATCACCAAGCTTAAGAAGTAACTATGATCTAATCGTTATTAATGTATATTTCTCATCTCAGGTGTAACATCTTTACTAGCTACAATGTTTTTACCTTATACAGAGGAGATAAGATGCAATGAAGCAAGCAGACAAGCAGGAAGTATCGACTGGAATGATTCATGATGAAGCTGCAAAAAGGGAGGGGGGGGGGGGGGGGGTTGTTGCGCGATCAGTTCATCATTTCAGTTTCATTTTCAAGAATATAGACATGAACAAGCCGGACCTGGTGTACTCACATATCAGTTAAAGTTGTTAGGTTGGCAAATTCCTCTGGTAAATGTCCTGTGAATGCATTTGATGATAGAACACTTAAAATGTCGGATAAAAGTAGACGAATGCATGATTAATATGGAAGCAGAGAGCAAATATCGGTGATCAAGAACAATGCTAAAAGACATACAATGTTTGCAAATGAACCAATTGCCCAATATCTGAAGGAATCGATCCAGAAAATTGGTTCCCTTCAAGACTCCTGCACATAGAATAATATGTAAACAGATTAATCATAATTTTGCTGTCAAAATGAAATCATAATGACTCTTAACCGTGATTTGTTAAAAAAAAAAGATTGGATCATACATGCTCACAATTATAAATTTTACATGCTCACAATTTCAAGGGTCATTACAAGATGCTGAACAGCAAAATTGAATTTAGGAAAAACTCTACCTAAATTTAGGAAAAACTCAACCAATATGGGAATGTTCAGGCGGATCAGATTCGGCGGAAGTAGGCAGTCTCATGAGGAAAGAAGTGCGCTGTTCTGTTGAAAGGTAGAGCAGAAATAGTGGCAGGGATAAGAAGTGAAGCTTGGAACTCGGAAAAGACTTCGGAATTTGGGTGCGAGTGAACTCGTGAGAAATGAATTAGGTTAAGCAAAGGAGAGGAGAGGAGTAGTTGAGCAGTAATGATTTCAATTTCTATAAGCAGAGGGACCAGTAGTAGTAAACAGAGGGTGGGAACACACCATTAACAGCAAACTGAGACAGACGAATAACAAACAATCCACTTTCCCTCCCTTTTCCTACCTTTATTTCATTTCATCTTCTTTTTATTTTATCTCATCTCATTACTAATTTCATCAACACCATATCTCACAATAAAAAAAAAAAATCATCTTACAGGAAAATATTTATTAATGTTAAGAGCTAAGAGGGAGTATACTCTAACAACGTATCCATCCATTTCACCAGAAAATATTTGTTAGTGTATGATCTAGGATTTATCACTTATTCAAATTCCTCGTTAACTATATTTATTAGTTCCCTATTCATATTCTCAACTTTCGAAATTAAATTAAATTAAAGAAATAGGCCGATGCAGCTAACTAAAGGAGTCATTAATTACGGCTCGGATGCTCTGTTACATTATCGTGTTACATCTCACTCATCCACTTCTACCCCTGTTCTTACCACTGCTGGGCGAAGTGACGGGCAAACTAAAGTTTGTTAAACAAAAATATATTTCATTATGTGCTGGGTGCACAAGCAGCAATCTGGAGTTGTCTTCGTTAGCGGCCACTTTGAACGCATAAAAGTCACAGACAACAAATGATACCGAGGGAGAGGAAGTTCTATCATGTTCGTATTTTGTTAAATTCAAGAGAGGAAGTTCCATAATAAGTTTAGCCTTTTATAAATCAAACTGATACTCTGTAAATCTCATACTTGCTGATCTATATCCATACAAGTTATTTCTTGGTTTTGTTAAAGCAATGTTATGTGGAAGATTAGCATTCATAAAAGGGCTACACAACACAATAATGACACATGATTAAAATTTCAAATGTATGCTAAATAGACAGGTTACCAGAGTTCATCATTCAAACACTCTCCACCTATTATTTTTGCATCAAAATCTCTAACGGCTGAGTTTAAAGTGTAAGTTGATAGTATAAAGCATTTCAACCACCACCTTTGAAGTTTCAAAACAAGCAATATCACAACATTGTGAGTCATCTGTTATGAAAGTTATACTATAATGTTATCCATTGTCATCCAAGCTAAAAGATGAACAAAAATTTTATCCAGGAGTTAATAAAGTGTAAATAAACTAGTAATTGCATCATCCAAGAAAACTAATTCAAGAGAAAGTACCAATAACATAATTCAATTGTCACAAAATTCTATAAGAAAATAATATCCAAACAAATAAGAAAAGCTATAAACTCTATATTTGATTCTCAGGGATATAATACTTTAAATCATACAAACAAATACCTGTAGCAACATTGTTAAACTCATTTGACATTGGCCTTTATCTGACTGACTAATATTACTTGGAATAAAAACCTACAAACAAAGAATCCATAAAATATGATATAATGTAACAATAACAAATAAAAATTAGTTATATCATACTTAATAAGTAAAAAATAATACAAAAAATTAAACCTGTGAGAATTGTGATGAAGATGGTAATGAGTTGCAATAAGAGGAAGCACCCGCGCTTGAAATAATATCCCTATTCGAACAAGTGTTTTGCTGCATATATTTCATTGATGTTTAAATTGGATAAAAATGTAGCATAATTGCATAAATTAGTAAATAAATTATATAAATAAATAATATATGAACGAAAAGCTAAAAAAAAAAAAAGTACCTGGCCATTACTACCCAAATGTGTCGACACCCTTCTAACAGTTTTTTCCGTTGAGAGGTTTCTAAACCACTTCTTTCTCTTTTGCTATATTTTATAGGTTTCTTCTCTTTCGTTTTCCATCCCTTAATTAATTTTTTTAATGAGATAACATTATGCAGAATATTCGCACCACATTTCTCAGTCATAAATATTATAAAATTTTAAATGAATTTTTTTCTTCAAATATATTAAACCTAGTACTAATACTATAAGAAATCAATGTATCAAAGAATTTTTTTCAAAATAAAAAATTTGAGCCATGTATAATACCAGATATATGATGTCTCTGTTATGAACTCGGATGAAGAAAGCACCTTTCTGTAATTTATGGATCAAAAATGGCGAAGGGAAGGATTTATCCAGTGTTGTGAATATGGCTGATGCGAGAATGAATTCTGAGAAGAATTTCAGCGTGATTCCTTGGGAAGAATTGTGTAGAGAATCTTATTTCCAAATATACAAATTCTTACCTTGATTAGTTATTTAACAGCCGTTAGTGAAGTGTTAGAATAGTCTCTCTCTTAAAGACATGTGGCGCTCATTATCGGTGTAACAGGAGATGCAACACGATAATGTAATAGAGCATTCGAGCCGCATTAATGTTATGAGATGATAAGTTGCCTCTTCAATAAAAATATAAGGAAAGGCAGTGTAATTAATGAAAATTGCAGTAGTTTTTTTTTTTTAAAAGTAGTGGTTAATTTATTAATTTAGTGTTTCATAGTTTTAGCAAACTAAAAAATAAACAGTCACACTTAACACAACCTTAGACAAAGGATTGAGGGAATAATACTTCTTAATATACGCGTAAAAAATAAATGAAGATCTCTGCGCGGCATAAAAGAATACAAAAGAACTAAAATTAAAAAGGTAAAAAGTCAAAGACCAAAATTATATTAAAGCAAAATTACATGGTTAAAATTGAGATTTCTTAAGTTTAAACACAATTTTTTTCTCTATAAAAGCACAACATAAATCGATTCGAGTCCCTTATTCTACAATGGTGTTTCATTTGGTGTTTCATAATTTGTTTTTATTAAAATATTATATCCTAATTAATGATCAATAAACTATTGTACACATAGAGATAATTAAGCATTGATCATCATACGTGACAAACATTTAATATTTGGAATAAGAAATGAAACACGATTATAGAATAGGTAATCTCATTTACACGGCAAGCAAACAGTAGTGCTATTGTTCTATAAAAAATCTCTCCTTTCCACTCTTTCCTTTCTTGATCGTCTCACAATAAGCTAGGTGATCCCATTTACAAGGCAAGCAAACAGTAGTGCTATTGTTCTTTTAAAAAAAATTACTCTTTCCTTGTTTTCTTGTCTCACAATGACCTACATTCCAAAAAGGTAAACACACTTTTATTTAATAATTTTAAAATTTATTCTAATTTTAAATTTTTTCTAACTAATAATATTCCTTTACATTTTATTTAATCTCCTAAAGACTAAAGAGTCATTTTATTATTTTTATTTTTTTTAATCTCCTAAAGAGACGGGTTTTTTTTTTCGTTCGTTATGGGGGAAGTACAAATCATGTATCTACTGTCCCATGGCCAATCAAGTATATCTGTATTTCCTGCACCGCCCTCTTCAACGTTCTTCCTCCGCGATTGATTGTAAGTCTTCCATTCAATTAGGTTGGATTTGTGTAAATTTTATACCCTGATTCCACATTACTGCCATGCCACAATCATATCCTTCCTCCGATGAAACTAGTAATTACTTTTCCCATTTCCTATTTTCTTCCCCCTTCGGCTAGGTTTTTGTTATTACTATTGGCTGTTCTCCACTTTTAGTTTAGTTTTTTTTTTTTTTGCCTGGTTGGGGGGTTTTGGTCAAAGGAGTTTGAAGCACTAGGGCTTTTCCTATGATCAAAAGGAGAAGCACCTTGCATAGGTAACTGCACTCATCTCTCTATATTTGTGTATGTATATGTAACAATAAATTTTGTATTTATAATAAAATAAATACAAGTTAATTACAATAATAATCAAGAAGGATTAAACTTGATAATTAAGGAAACGATCTCTATCAATCCTCTGATTCTTCTCTCGAACCAACGTGGCTTTGACTTCTTTGGCTTGACTTCTTTGACAAAGTGTATGCTGACTGTGTTAACAGCTTGTGTGGACTTGACTTGTGTGTTGAGTCGGATCTTCAAATGAAGCTTATCCGGACTCGGATTTAAAGTGTATAACGTTAATCCGGAGGGATTGAACCTTTGTTCGGATTAAAACGCTATTCTTGAACCTATAACGTTAATCCGGAGAGGTCGAGCATTTGTTCGGATTAAAACGTTATTCTTGAAGCTTTCCGCGAAGAACGCTAAAGAACTTGATTTAAATAACGCCGGATCGGAGGGGTGCAGAACCTTGATCTCCAATTGGTGGCTATTACTTTTGAAGAACGCCGGATCGAAGGGGTTTAGAACCTTGATCTCCAATTGGTGGCTGTTCTTTTGAAAAACGCCGGATCGAAGGGGTTTAGAACCTTTCACTTCGATTTGGTGGCCGTTCTTCACTTGAAGATGCTTGAAGTATTCAAGGGAGCACTGCTCGTATTCTTGATCTCTTCAGAGCTTTTGTCTTCAGATATTTTGTGTGTGTGTGTTTCAAATGAGAGAAGAGACCCCTTTATATAGGTGAGATGTGAAGACCCCCTCATTAATGCCTTGCATTTTGATTGGTCCAGGCTGATTTGACCTGATTTTGCGGGCTTGGGCCTTCTACTTACTTAGCCTTCAAATCAAGCTTATTTGTTTTGGGCCTGCTTTAATTTTTCTGGGCCTTATTTGACTTGGGTCTGTTTGACTTGGGTCAAATCTCATTTAATTTAAACCCCTTTAATTTGTTGGGCTTAAATTAATTATCAACTATTTATTATTTTATTTTAGGAATCAATAATAAATTAAATTCCAGAATAAATAATAATAAATCAAAATTGACAATTTAATCAGAAAAAATCCACGTGTCGCCATTTAATTGGACAGTAAAATTTTAACTGCTTACAAATGCCCCCTTGCGATTTGTTCACGGACGTCACGTCTTGATGTGAATGAATTGCAAAAAGTACTCTCTTTTTTTCAATATTTGGGCCCCTCTTTTTTTGTGGCCCAATCTATTTTCTCATACCCAAATCCAAAAAAGTGAATATGGAATAAATTTGTTTCTTGTCCACCAAGATAAGAGAATATGGAACATAATTGTTTCTTGTTCACCAAGATTATAAAATATGGAACAGATTTATTTCTTGTTCACCAAGATAAGAGAATATGAGATAGATTTTTTTTTTGTTCACCAAGATACAAATAATTTCCATATATAATGAAGGGATCATCACTATATAATAGGGTATTATGACCTCTTTTTCTTCATCACACGGAATACAATATCCTTTTAGCTCTTGGTTTTTCTTTCTTTTTTTTTTTATGGAAAATAATTCCTCTTTTATTTGTTTCTTCATGGCAGATGGCAGCAAGTGAACGATCAATGATGTTTCAAACCCGCAGCGGTGTTACAAACCCGCAAGGATGATAGAAATAGCAGTGTTGCGGTGTTACAAACCCGCAAGGATGACAACAACGGCGGTGTTTTCAAAACAGCGGTGTTACAAACCCGCAAGGATGACAGAAATATCATTGAAGACAACGTTTTCAAACCCATGCTCACGGTGTTTCAAACGTGTATAGTGATGATTGAAGCTGAGATACGATGTTTCAGACTCGTACTTGTGGTGTTTCAAACCCACGACGATGGAGGCGTGGTGTTTCAGACCCGCGTGGTTTTACCAAGCCACGAAGACAATGGCTGAGGTGTTACAAACCCTCGAGCGAAGACGATGTCGACGGTGTTACAGACCCACGAAGAAGCTGGCGGCAGTGTTACAAAACCGTGATGGCAATGGCGGTAGTGTTACAAACTTGCACCCGCGGTGTTACAAACCTGCAAACTGAAGGACGGAGTTTCAAACCCGTATTGGTGGCTTCGGCGTCGGCAATAGTGACGAGTGTCTGCTTTTTCGGTGACCCATACAGTAGCGGATGAATACGGCGGTAAAAGGCAGGAGTGTTTCGAAACCATGAATGTTGCTATCGGCGCCGCTGTTGAGCCTGTAAACAGGCAACGTCTTTCGAGACGTCGGCAGCTTGAGTTGGGAATTGTGGGTCAATCAGTGTCGGAGGTTTCGGCCAGAAGTGGTGAGGTGTGTGATTTCCGGTGGCAATCATGTGCGGCGGCAGAGAAGTCGATCCGGAGGCTTCGGAGGTCACGGCTGTTGATGGTGGTCGGTGACTGGCATTCGGCAGCAGCAGCACGAAGCGGCGTCTGTCTCAAACGAATGAAGCTCCCACCGAACTGATTATTGGAGAAGGCCAAATTCACGTGATTTTCAATTTGGGAGAAAAAAAAAATTCTCCACTTTAAATTTCCCAAGTCATGGGAGAGAGGTTGACCAGACGTCTTTAAGTGAGAGAGAAATTTTAATTCTCAATCAACTATTCTCACGTGGAATTGTCTTGAAATAAATGGGAAAATATTATTTCCATATCTGCCATAAAACTCACGTGTATTGGCTTAAAAAAATAAATTACTTCCATATTTACAATAAAACCTCCACCATGAATTAACTTAGATAGATTGAGGGAAACTCCTTCCAAATTTCCATTAAATCTCACATTAATTTACTTTTCACTTGGACTTCAATATTTTGGGCTTCCACCCTTCATTAGTTAATTTATTAATTAACTGACCTAATAAATTTATTTTAGGCCTTTTAATTAATTAAATACACAAACTTAAATTAACTTGAACCCCTCAACCACTATGAGAAATTGGGATTACTTCAGCCTTTGAACTTCTTTCATCCTTTCAATAACTTTCCTTCACCAAAATTTGCGCTCGTCCACCGTCTTTCCCCTTGTCAACCTTCTTATTTCTCAACTCATTTATACTTCAACTTTATTATTTCACTGACAATTTTGAAGTCTTAGCCTGAATTATGACTGAACTTAGTGAAGTGCTAAGCTGCCTACTTACCTCTTTGCAGAGGATCAAGTCATAACGTAGTTCAAAGGGACATGGTTTTGATTGGGGGGTGCCGTGCACAGTTTATACTCATGCGGGCCAGGAGTGTGTCGTACACATTTTATACTCATGCGGACCAGGAGTTCGTCATACACAGTTTATACTCGTGCGGACCAGGAGTGTGTCATACACAGTTTATACTCGTGCGGACCAGGAGTTTGTCATACACAGTTTATACTCGTGCGGACTGGGAGTTTGTCGTACACAGTTTATACTTGTGCGGACCAGGAGTAACATGCAGTTTAGGCTCATGCGTCACGGAGCATTGTGTTTGAATTTGCTGACAACTTATACTCATGTCAATGAGTCTTGAATTTGAACTTGTAGACAGTTTATACTCGTGTCAAGGAGCCTTGCATTATTTGTGTCAGATAGTTTAAACTCATATCGAGGAGTATTGTGTGGACAGTTTTCTCTCATGTCGAGGAGTATTGTGTGGACAGTTTTCTCTCATATCGAGGAGTATTGTGTGGACAGTTTTATCTCATGTCGAGGAATATTGTGTGGACAGTTTTATCTCATGTCGAGGAGTATGGCATTTGATTTGTGTTAGATAGCTAGGCTCATATCAAGGAGCATGGATTTGATTTGTGCTAGATAGTTTAGGCTCATATCAAGGAGCATGTCATTTGATTTGTGTTAGATAGTTTAGGCTCGTATCAAGGAGCAACATGTGGACAGTTTTAGCTCATATCAAGGAGCGTCATGTGGACAGTTTTAGCTCATATCAAGGAGCGTCATGTGGACAGTTTTAGCTCATATCAAGGAGCGTCATGTGGACAGTTTTAGCTCATGTCAAGAAGCTGAAAATTTGATTTGGGAGATTTTAGATAGTTTAAGCTCGTATCAAGGAGCATTATGTGGACAGTTTTCGCTCATGTCAAGGATCTTTATCTTTGATTTATCAATAGTTCATTGCCCCCAATCCTGGGATGCATTGCTTTCTCTTGCTTCCACTTCATTTCTATGAATCTTTATGGAAACTGCAGTCTTTGTTTGTGGTTCATCTTCCACGAGCTCATCAGAAGGCATGTCCTCAAACTCGTAGGAGTCTTGAATAGATGGCCATTCAATATCATTTGATATCAAGCTCAACTCCATGTCGTGAGCTCTTGTAGCCAACTCTTCAAAAGTCTTTGGCTGAATTCCTTGAAGTATGTAGCGAAGATTCCATGGCATCCCTTGAATGCACATTTCAATAGCTGAAGTTACTGACAGCTACTCTTTGCAATTGAGGCTGAGGCTCCTCCATCTGTTGATGTAGTCGATGACATATTCTTCATCACTTTGATGAGTATTTGTTAGCTCCATCATGCTAACAGTTCTTCGTGTGCTGTAGAAGCGGTTGAGGAACACTTCTTCCATTTGCCCCCAACTGTCAATGGAGTTGGCTTCTAAGTTGATATACCAATCGAACACATTTTCTTTAAGAGTGCGAACAAACTGTTTCATCATGTGATCTCCGTAGGTCTCAACATCATTGCATGTCTCGACGAAATGCGCCACATGTTGTCTTGGGTTGCCTTTGCCGTCAAATTGTTGAAAATTGGGAGGTTGATAGTCAGCTGGCATCCTCAAGTTGTCAATTTTCTTTGTATATGGCTTCTTGTAGGCAACAAGGGATTTTGAGCTCCCTTCAAACTTGTCTTTTATCGTTTCTAAAATGATGTTCTTCAGTTGGTTCACATGAAGCATTTTGTCAGTTGAAACTTGTATTTTTTCTTCAACTGGCTTCTTTTCAAAAGGATGGTGTTTCGTTGAGTCTCCTTCCTCGCGCTCATCCTCAACTTGTTTCTCATTTGTATGACTTGTCTCCACATTCTCCATTTTCTTCATAAGTATGGAGATCTTTACGTCTTGAGCTTCCATATTCTTGTTGAGTCCATCAATGGCTCTCATTATACTTGCGAGTTGTTCCTCAATGGTCATAGTATTTGTTGTCATTACTGCAGCTACAGCTAAGGCAGATGGTGAGCTTGGTGTTGAACGAGGAGCTGAACAAGCAGAAACATTTTCACCACTCTTGTCTCCGTGCAATGGCTTGTTGAGAGTAATCCCCACCATATAATTTGCCTCTACGGAGCCTTCGGGAATACTTATTGTAACGACTCCAACCTTTTTAGCTTGCAATTCTTGAGGCTTTGATGCAGTAGGCCTTCGTATCGCAATCTTGAGTGGAGTTATCTTTTGAATTTCTTCAGTTTGCAACTCTGAATGCTTCAAGGTAGAAGGTCTTCTTATTGCAATCCTGAGAGGAGTCATTCTTTGTACTTGTGGAGAGAAGAGATGAGAGGTAGAGATGGTCCCACTGGGCGTGCCAAAATTTATAACAATAAATTTTGTATTTATAATAAAATAAATACAAGTTAATTATAATAATAATCCAGAAGGATTAAACTTGATAATTAAGGAAACGATCTCTATCAATCCTCTGATTCTTCTCTCGAACCAACGTGGCTTTGACTTCTTTGGCTTGACTTCTTTGACAAAGTGTATGCTGACTGTGTTAACAGCTTGTGTGGACTTGACTTGTGTGTTGAGTCGGATCTTCAAATGAAGCTTATCCAGACTCGGATTTAAAGTGTATAACGTTAATCCGGAGGGATTGAACCTTTGTTCGGATTAAAATGCTATTCTTGAACCTATAACGTTAATCCGGAGGGGTCGAGCCTTTGTTCGGATTAAAACGTTATTCTTGAAGCTTTCCGCGAAGAACGCTAAAGAACTTGATTTAAATAACGCCGGATCGGAGGGGTGCAGAACCTTGATCTCCAATTGGTGGCTATTACTTTTGAAGAACGCCGGATCGAAGGGGTTTAGAACCTTGATCTCCAATTGGTGGCTGTTCTTTTGAAAAACGCCGGATCGAAGGGGTTTAGAACCTTTCACTTCGATTTGGTGGTCGTTCTTCGCTTGAAGATGCTTGAAGTATTCAAGGGAGCACTGCTCGTATTCTTGATCTCTTCAGAGCTTTTGTCTTCAGATATTTTGTGTGTGTGTGTTTCAAATGAGAGAAGAGACCCCTTTATATAGGTGAGATGTGAAGACCCCCTCATTAATGCCTTGCATTTTGATTGGTCCAGGCTGATTTGACCTGATTTTGCGGGCTTTGGCCTTCTACTTACTTAGCCTTCAAATCAAGCTTATTTGTTTTGGGTCTGCTTTAATTTTTCTGGGCCTTATTTGACTTGGGTCTGTTTGACTTGGGTCAAATCTCATTTAATTTAAACCCCTTTAATTTGTTGGGCTTAAATTAATTATCAACTATTTATTATTTTATTTTAGGAATCAATAATAAATTAAATTCCAGAATAAATAATAATAAATCAAAATTGACAATTTAATCAAAAAAAATCCACGTGTCGCCATTTAATTGGACAGTAAAATTTTAACTGCTTACAGTATACTTGTGTTTTTCTGGGATAATAATTTAGTGTATACTTCTGTTTTACTGAAATCTTCTCTAAATTTTACTGTCTCGCTTGGCATATTTGCATTTGTGTTTTTCTGTGAAAATATGTCGAGTATTCCTATTATGCTTTAGGTTTTTATTTTTATTTTTTTTGGATGAGAAATTGAGAATATTCTATAAGAAATGTTGTCAATGCCTCACTCTTCCTTCTGGCTTTTCATTTTAGGACTACTTATTAGTATTGATAATTTCTTTGGGAGATCGAACACTAGGTAACTTTGGAGCCTGACAAATAAGTGGTTATATAATTCTTATTAGACAATGAGTCAATGACACTTACTTTTGAAGCGCTATGGATGTTATTTCTATTCTATTTTATTAAAATCTGTTATAGCTACGTTAGATCTTATAATCATAAGAGTTTCCCAATTCCTTCCCGTATTTAGTGGTATATAGAGTTATGAGTCACGGCCAAGAGAAGATTGCTAAGTAGATAATAGATTGTGCATCCTTATCATCTCCGTTAGATGGATGCTTTAGAATTCTTACATTTTGGTACCTTTATTCATATTATTCCTCATCCCATTCACTAAGGAAAAGTGACACGTTTGTTTTGGTGTGGTGATGCTGGAGGTTTTATGTTGGTAGGGGTTTTAGAGGAGCGATTCTGATCATGTGGGCTCGAGATAAGATGAGCAAGCGAGTAATTAGTCAGATTGTAGCTTTAGCATCTAAATGTTATCAAACACTACTTGCCTACTTGTTAATAAATACACTTAAATAGGTCTAAACATCCCGCATTACATATTTTTGTTAATGGATAAATAAATGATCAACAACTTTATGCCATTACACTTCATTTTAGATCAAAAGCAAACACTCCTATTACTAATAATCAGAATGCCATGATGCTACTATTATAAGTTACAAAATGCATGAACTATAAGAATAAAATTTCATGTGTTCCCAATTAACTAGTCTGATTAAATTAGATTCTAATATTATTGCCAATTTAGCACACATATGTGATATATTTTGCATCTCCCTGCTTCTGATGGTTCTATTTATTTTTTAGATGACATCTCTAGATGAGAGTTTGTCAAAATTTAAGAAACAGCAAGAGAATTATTAGGTCTCTTAACCGAATATATTTAATGTTGGCATGACATTTTAGTGTTGATTCAGTTGGTCTCTTAATTGACTATATTTAATGTTGGCATGACATTTCAATGTTGTAAGGGGTCAGTTAAATGTAAGTGGCCGTGAATAGGTTGGTTTTGTATCCAGTAAGGGAGCTAATGATGGATCATTCTTTCTGTGGACATCAAAGAGGTGGGATCTACTTTTATTATATTTCTCTCACTATTTCATCTATACTAATTTTATCAATCTGTAGCACCATCAAATATGTGTTCACTTGTGCATCGGCTAATGCATACACCAAAGCCAAAAACAAGCACAACTGCGCTCAGATTGTTCTCTCACTCATGTGATTGGTATACAAATAATGCCTCTTTGTTAGTGAAAAAATATGAGGCCCTTCAAACCTACATCAATGGTTCAATTATATGGCATGCTAAAATTACTGTGTTATGCTCAATATAAATTTTGTGGTTATCCTGACATTTAATAACTGGATAAATAGAATAGTTGGCTCGATGTTTTTTCCAATTGCCAGGCCTGTTAAGTTGGATGAGACAAGAAAATATTAAAGTTTGACTCTAAGTTGTTCTTTCCTTTTGGAAGTGAAGCTCTAACTAGTGTCCAGGGGCGGATACAGGGGGGTACGGGGGTACGGCTGTACCCCCAAAACCCCCCAACCCCCCTACCCCCACCCCCACCCCACCCCACCCCCAATTTATTTTTAAAATTTTATATATATATATATTTATATATATAAATAGTTATATATTAATTAATTTGTATCCCAAATTATTTAATTAATATAAATTTATAAACAATTTATCATAATTTTTAATAAATTTACACTATAAACTCATAATAATAATGTCTTACATTGCTTTTTACAAATAAAAAGTAGATGGTGTCAACAATAATTATAATTTTAGGGTGTTATTTAATTATTATACGATTTTGAATATCAAATACTCCCTCCATCCCTCTAATTACTTCACACTTTTTTTTATCCGCTTCAGCACAAATATACTTTCCTAAAAATGGTAGAAATACATCTCAATAATATCCATTTTTTACACATATTTCAATAATTTTATACATATTTTCATTAAATTATCTAAAATACTCATTTTTACACACGTCTAAGCAACTTTAAATATAAAAATTAATTTTTCTTAATTTATGCATACAAAAAATACATGTTACTTACGGAGGGAGTAATATTTTTATAATTACGTCGTACCCCCGAAAAAAAATTCCTGGATCCGCCCCTGCTAGTGTCATGTTTTAAAATTGTGAGGTCATTCCCATTTTCACTCCAGAAAAAACTATTCTCAAGTTGTAACCCATTTGCTCTTTGCAAACTTCAACTTTATCCATAACAATTTTGCAGCACGAGCTAAACATGTTTTGATCTTTATATGGTGTTCGTATGTTGATGTGCAGTGATAATTTCTCATGGCATCAACAAAATTTGGAATGGGTTGGTATATTTGGAACACCTTTATGTTATTTCATGGACTTCTCTTTCTTTTATTAAACATTATAGTTAAGTTGTTTTAGTCTTTTCTTATGACTCCTCTGTACAGATGTTTCATTCTACTTATTGCTGACCATACTTGTTAGATGTGCAACACTCTTTAAATCCGATTGGTTGAATTTGTGTTTCTGCCATACCTTCTCATGTCATATGAAAGTAACTCAACATAATGTGACCTGTATCTGCGCTGCTCGTCCTATAGATTGTGTATTTTACTGGTTCGTAATCACTTATTTGTGTGGTTGTGTGAATTTGCTGTCTAATTTACTGAAGCTTACCATCTCACAGACCAGGCAAGCCTTCACTCCGGAACAAATAAATGAAGCGTGCTATGTGGACGTGTTAGCACTCGAAAATAATCAAACGATAAACGTTTGCCAAATTAGCCAAAGCGGCTACCAAAATCCAATAATGTTTAATAATCCTTCCAATAGGTACATCACGATATATATATAGAGTGAACAATGAAACCCTAAGGCCTGCTACACCATGCCCAACTAATAAACAGCAATAATAAGTAATAGTTATATAAGGAAATCTCTAATCATGATCCATCCGTTCGTTTCCTGCGGCGATAGACCATCAAGGGTTTCGGCCTGTTTGCCTATTTTTATAGCACTCACGAGCAAGAATACTCGATCGTTGTAGTAGTATATCCCAAGAAAAATTATCAATCCAATAAGGAGTTATGTTCGGACTAGCAAAATACGTGAGCTCATGTTCATGTTGTTTTTGTAAAGATGATCGGGGGTTTTGAGATTGATTAACAACTAAAACAAGTAGCAAGTAAATAAGATAGCAAATAAGATAAATGATAAGTAAAGAAAATGGATGCTAAAGTTCAAATATGGAAAAACATGGGATTAGAAACATCCAAGCATACTCGATTCATATTATCATGCAAACGGAATTCAACTCAATTGATGTAGACTAAGGGTGATCACGATTGTATCCTAAGCTCCCTTTCGGGTTACAAAGGTTGTTGATCCATTTTAGACTCCTAAAAGCACTTAAGATCAAAGCCCAACATTAACCCCTTCCATCTAGGTACTAGTTAGATTAAACTCTCCCTTTTTGTGTACTAAGGCCAACGAATGGATTGGTTCCCCTCATTGAATTCAAATATCCTTTCGGTCAAACCCAAACTCAATGTCTATTCATGCCTTCCTAATACTATAGATGGTCGTTTCCGTCTCACTCCAAGCAATACATACATGAACATCATGATAGCATTTAATTACCACAAATAATCCATTGATCAACAATCCATTAAACCAATAAACATTCATGAATAACAAACCATGCCATCATAACATCAAGACAATTAAACTCCATGAATAGAAATCAACATCAATTAAATCAAAAACCAATTTAATCCACATGATAATATAAATCTAATATGCTCTTCATGTTCCTAATCCCACTAGAGGGATTAGCCTATCATAGTAAAAGTAACAAAACAATTAAATGATTCATTACAATTACCCATAGCCTAAGATCTAAAGAAATACAAAATGAATGGATTCTTCCCTATCAATTTCTTGAAGAGAATCTTCTATTCTTCTTGATCTCCACCTCTAGCTCTTGATTTTGAAGTCTTTAGCACCAAAAATGGAAGATATGATGGGTGGATGAAGATGGATGAAGATGGATGAAGATGATGGTGGAAAATGGAAGAAATGGTGTGTGAGTTGTGTGTAGATGATAGGATTTCGGATCTCCTGCCAATTGTTGAATAAATGGGTATTTATACCCCTTTGGAGGCTTCTAGAAGGATCTGGAAATTTCTGCAGGAAAATACACAACACGAGTCGTGTTACGCAACACGGCCACGAGGTGGCCGTGTTGTGTCTTCTGATGCTGCCGCACGGCCTCGCCTTACAGGGCCGTGTTGATGACACGGCTCGTGCTACCAACACGAGTCGTGTGTTCTAACACGGGCACAGGTGTGGTCGTGTTGGCTCTTCTGATGTCGGCACACGGCCACTTCTTACAGGGCCGTGTTGGCGACACGGCTCGTGCTCCCGACTCGACTCGTGCAACTGGACACGACCTGAAGTTGCCCGTGTTGAATGACTAGATGTCACCACACGGCCAACTCTTACAGGGCCGTGTTGGCTACACGGCTCGTGTGCTGGTTCCTGCATTTCTTCACTGTTTTGGCTCGTTCTCCCTCGTTTCAACTCCGAATTGAGATCCGCTTTTTCCTACATCTTCCTTATCATGTTTAGCATCCAATAAAAAGTGAAAATCTTAAGTTTAAGCTCATTCACACACATTTCAATAAAAATACAAAACACAACCAAATAACATATAAAATACAGATAAAATAATACGAAAACACATATAAAAAGACACTAAAATTTAGGTGAAAATAGCTCTAATCAACCCCCCAAACTTAAGGTGTTGCTCGTCCCCGAGCAACGAAAATGACAAATCAAAAGGAGAAATTTTCACCTAGAAAAGACTAAACGAATATAAGCAATAACACATCGTTAGCAATAATAACAACAAACTATGCTAAGTCATCCTACAACATTAAAATCATGACATGAGAAATTAACAAGTTCAATCAAAAGAGAATAAAGTGTAATATAGTTCCTTTTAAGTCCAAGCCTCACAATGGATATTAATGTCTCTCAACACTCTTTTGAAATAGGGTAAATCACACTCATTAATCGATTGGCTCGACTCGCTATAAGCTTGCTCGCGGACTATATTCACAAACCACCAAAGTTTCAATTAGTAATCAAGAAGGTCTTTAATTAGGATGTAATGATAGGCTCTTTGGTATGGTAGGGAAGATATGGATAATAGTGACTCAACAAGTGTAAGTAATCAAAGAGATGGCCAATTTCCTCAACTTCTCCACTTTTCTTTCTTCCTTTCTTATCTTTACAATCTCAAGCACTATTCATTAACTTTCCTTTGATTGAGCTTCTTTTGATTCATGCTTCCTATCTTTGAATTTTGTTTACTTGAGCATTTTGATGTTGATTTGCTCCTTTCTTACATTGAGGTTGCATGTCCATTTCTTACTTTTGCTATTTTCATCCTTTTTCTTGCTTGTTTACCATTCCCTTTTCTTCTTTTTGCTAATCAATCAATCCTTTCTAGCTACCATCTCCTCAATCACCCACACAAAGGTATATATAAGCTTGAATGGGTAATTAAGGCTTGAAATGTGCTAAATTCACAAGAAATAGGCTTATAGGCTCAAAGTGGTTAACTAAGGATGATGTTCATGGTAGGGAACATATATGGCAATGACTATAATAACAAGGATGGCCTTAGATCATTTCACCAATCTCCACTAATCGGGCTCGTTCCTATAGTCCTTGAGCAAGTTCTAACTTATCAAACACAACCGATCCACTCATGAAGAAATACCATGTATGCATGGTTGAGGCTCAAATGCTCACAAACTTGTGCTCGGACCTTAAGGAACTTATTACACCACATTCATCTCAAAATTGAATAAGTTAAGTAAAACATGTCACAATTTGAAAGTGTAGAGATTCTTAATCATAATTTGTCATCACTTATCACCACAACATATCATCACTCACATTCAAAAATGACTCACGACATCCCTAAACAAACCACCAAAACCTCCCAAGACAAGAATGAAAATACACACAACATAAAAATAATGACTCAACAAACAAGACACAACAAAAACACAAAACATGCAAAAACACAAAATACCATCATCCATAAGAAAATTAAGCACACATTCATCCCAACCTTTATTGAAAAGGAAATCCTAATATACGAAAGTAAACCTCCCACAAACATAACACATGAAGTAGCATGCTAGTCACAACAATCCAAATCAAAATCAATTTATTTCAAGTAATAAAATGATAAGGTGTAGAGTACTCCCTCAATAGGCATTTGGTAAGGAAAGCGTTACCTTCAAGCTCCATCTTGCTTCCAATACCTCTCATTCATGCTCAAACACTCAACAAACACCATTATTTCAACAATTTCATTATAAATATGGACTATCATGCACTTCAACACCACCAATCATGCCAAAATCAACCCAAACTCATGAGAAAAATTTTAAAATTTGTCCAATTTTTACAAGAATCATACTCAAGTGGTGAGTCACACCACACAATCTCCCCCCAAACTTAAATCGAAACAAGAGTTGAGACTTAAGTTTGCAAAAAGTGGTGAGACTTACCCTTGTAGTTTCCTTTGATGATCTTCTTGTTGAGAAGTAACCGCATCCACACGACTCAAGCTATGCCCACCACGCACTATCACCCCCAAACTTAACTCGAGACAAGAGTCACGAATTAAGTTTGCAACAAATGGTGGAACATGTTGGCTTGAATCCATGAAGCATTTCTCTTTTCTTCAATATGCATTTTTTTCTCCATGAGCACAATCAACCTACAAGGCCAAAATAAACAAACAACAAAAACAAAGCAATAAAGATAGTGATGGGGTGCCTCCCATCAAGCGCTAAGTTTAACGTCTTCAAGCTAGACGAATTTTGAGATCATCTTTCAAATAACACATCCACAAAGAGGGTCTCCCTTTGTGATGGATCCACATAGTGCTTCACACGATGACCATTGACCAAGAACTCTCCCCCGTTCTCAT
This sequence comes from Pogostemon cablin, assembly GCA_023678885.1. Classification (NCBI taxonomy): domain Eukaryota; kingdom Viridiplantae; phylum Streptophyta; class Magnoliopsida; order Lamiales; family Lamiaceae; genus Pogostemon; species Pogostemon cablin. Next base: position 21,650,468 of record CM042973.1, read on the forward strand.
CAATAACCTTTAGAGCTCCCCCATCAAGTACTTCCTTTACCACATAAGGTCCTCTCCATTTGGACTTCAACTTGCCCGGGAAAAATCTTAGTCGAGAATTGAATACCAACACCTTCTCACCCTTTTCAAAGCTCTTCTTCCTCAAACGAGCATCATGCCACCTCTTGGTTTTCTCCTTAAAAATCCTTGAGTTTTCATAAGCATTTTCTCTAAATTCCTCAAGCTCATTCAATTGTAAGAATCTTACCTTCTTCGAAGCTTTCATGTCAAAATTCAACTTCTTAATGGCCCAATAAGCTTTATGCTCTAACTCCACGGGAAGATGGCAAGACTTACCATAGACAATTTGAAAAGGAGACATACCAAGAGTGGTCTTGAATGCGGTTCGAAAGGCCCACAATGCATCATCAAGTTTATTTGACCAATCCTTTCTACTCACACTCACTGTTTTCTCCAAGACTTGTTTGATTTGTCGATTAGAAATTTCAGCTTGACCATTCGTTTGAGGGTGATACGGAGTAGACACTCGATGCTTCACTCCATAAGTCTTGAGAATGTTCTCCATTAGCTTATTTATGAAGTGACTACCCCCATCACTTACCAACACTCTAGGTACTCCAAATCTTGTGAAGATATGCTTCTTTAAAAACCCCATGACAACTCTAGCATCACTTGATCTTGAAGGTATGGCCTCAACCCATTTCGAGACATAGTCAACCGCCAATAGGATGTATAGGAATCCATTAGATTGAGGAAATGGTCCCATGAAATCGATGCCCCACACATCAAATATCTCCACTTCTTGAAAGCTCTTAAGGGGCATCTCATCCCACTTGGAGATTCCTCCCATCCTTTGACATCGATCACAATCCTCTACAAATTTCTTACAACTCTTGAACAAAAATGGCCAATACAACCCCGATTGTAAGACTTTTGCAGCGGTCTTTTGAGCTCCAAAATGGCCTCCACTAGGTGAAGAGTGGCAAAACTCCAACACACTATTCCATTCTTCCTCGGGCACACATCTTCGCACAAGAGAATCATTACACATCTTGTATAAGAATGGATCATCCCACAAGTAACTTTTAACATCATGAAAGAACTTCTTGGATTGATACTTATTAAGCTCATAAGGCCTCCTTCCACTAGCCAAGTAATTCACATAGTCCGCATACCACGGGCTTCCTTCTTCCTCCACTAAAGCCTCAATTTGATAGCAATCACACTCCAAGATTTCTTCATCGGGAAAAACCTCCTTGATTAACTCATAAGTACTTTCACAATGCTCCCTCGACTCTAACCTTGAAAGGTGGTCGGCTATCACATTCTCCGTGCCCTTCTTATCTCTCACTTCAATATCAAATTCTTGAAGAAGTAATACCCATCTTATCACCCTTGGCTTTGCATCCTTCTTTGCCATGAGATACTTGATAGCGGCATGGTCGGTGTATACAATAGTTTTCGTTCCTACCAAATAAGGACGAAACTTATCAAATGCGTATACTACCGCCAAGAACTCTTTTTCGGTAGTAGTGTAGTTCCTTTGAGCCGCATCAAATGTCTTGCTTGCATAGTAAATAGCTCGGAATTTTTTCTCTCTTAGTTGCCCCAAAACCACTCCAAGAGCTACGTCACTTTCATCACACATCAATATAAATGGCTCCTTCCAATCGGGGGTGATCAAGATGGGTGATGAAATCAAAGCTTCCTTTAGTACCTGAAAAGCATTTAAACAATTATCATCAAACTTAAATGGCACATCTTTTTCAAGGAGATGAGATAGAGGTTTAGAAAATGAAGAAAAATCCTTGATGAATCTACGATAGAACCCGGCATGACCAAGGAACGATCGTACTCCCTTCTCATTTGTTGGCGGTGGAAGCTTCTCTATAGCAACAACTTTAGCTCGGTCAACTTGCAATCCCTTTGAAGAGATGTGATGTCCAAGTACAATGCCATCATTTACCATGAAATGGCACTTCTCCCAATTCAACACTAAATTAGTGTCTTGACATCGCTTCAAAACAATAGCAAGGTTAGACAAACAATTATCAAAAGAAGAACCAAACACCGAAAAGTCATCCATGAAAACTTCCATTATATTCTCAATTAATCCTTCAAAGATTGTCATCATACACCTTTGAAAGGTGGCCGGTGCATTGCAAAGTCCAAATGGCAATCTTCGAAAAGCAAATATTCCATAAGGACAAGTGAAAGCGGTCTTTTCTTGGTCTTCGGGTGCTATGAGAATTTGGTTATAACCGGAATACCCATCAAGAAAGCAATAAAACTCATACCCGGCCAACCTATCCAACATTTGATCTAAGAAAGGTAAGGGGAAGTGATCTTTACGTGTGTTTTCATTAAGCTTCCTATAATCAACACACACACGCCACCCCGTCACCGTCCTAGTGGCTATGGTCTCATCTTTCTCGGTCTTCACTATAGTCATACCCCCTTTTTTAGATACTACATGCAACGGGCTCACATAAGGGCTATCACTAATAGGAAAGATCATATCCGAATCTAACCACTTAAGAACCTCTTTTTTTACCACTTCTTGCATGATAGGATTAAGTCTTCTTTGGTTTTGAACACAAGCTTTCCCTTCATCTTCAAGTCTTATCTTATGCATGCAAATTGTTGGACTAATTCCCTTCAAATCATCAATACACCAACCAATAGCCGACTTATGCTCTTTAAGGACATTAAGCAATTTATCAAGTTGACTAGAGGTTAGAGATGATGATACGATTACCGGATATGTCTCATTTTCACCAAGGTAGGCATAAGTAAGATGATCGGGTAGAGGCTTCAACTCCACCTTTTTTTTCCTTTTTCTCTTCTTGCTCGAGTGGATCTCTAAGTGGTAAGAACTTGTCATTTCCCCTTGAGATGGCGGCTGCAACCTCTTGAGCTTCACTACAATCACCTAGATCAAGCAAACAATTAATCAATTCTTCATTTAAATCAAGAGAAGTAGTAGAAATATTAGAAAGAGATAGAGAATTGCTCAAGCAAAGTTCAAGTGGATCCTTGGTTACAATGGAAGGCCAACTCTTCTCGACACTTCCCTTTACAACATCCACACTTTTACATTCTTTATCATTCATTGGATATTGCATGGCCTTGTGTAGAGAGAATACCACTTCTTCATCATTAACCCTCAACTTCAATTCTCCTTTGTAGACATCAATAAGAGCTCTCCCGGTAGCAAGAAACGGTCTCCCAAAAATCAATGGCACATTTTCATCCTCCTCCATGTCTAGAACAACAAAATCCACCGGAAAGACGAACTTATCAACTTTCACCAACACATCTTCAACTACTCCTTTTGGATGTGTCATAGATCGATCCGCCAATTGAAGTGTGATGGAAGTTGGTTTTACTTCACCTAATCCAAGCTTCTTGAATATGGAGAGAGGCATTAGATTAATGCTTGCACCGAGGTCACAAAGAGCCTTGTTCTTCTTGTTCTTTCCAATTTCACATGGTATAATGAAACTACCCGAATCCTTCAATTTTTGTGGAAGTTTCCGTTGTAGAATGGCACTACACTCTTCGGTTAGATTAACCGTTTCATTGTCCACAAGACTTCTTTTCTTTCCCATGATGTCCTTCAAGAAACGAGCATAATGAGGCATTTGATCCAAAGCATCGGCGAAAGGGATATTGATTTGAATCTTCTTGAAGATTTCAAGAAACTTTTTGAACCTCTCATCCAAACCCTTCTTCAAGAACCTTTGAGGAAAAGGAACCGGTACTTGAGTCTTGGGTATTCCCCAACTATCTCTTTCAACTTCAACTTCCTTTTCCCTTAACTCTTTTGCCTTTTTCCACTTTGGAATTCTCTCTATCTTCTCTTCATCTTTCTTTTGCTCAACAATTTCTTTTTTTTTTGCTTACTTTCTCCATTTCAATCTCTTCTTGCACCAACCCTTCTTCCACCTTGCTTTCCACTTCCCTTTCAATGACAATACTATCTTCTTTAGGCATAGGAGGTTCATCATACTCTTTTCCACTTCTAAGAGTGATAGCTTTGCAATCTTCTTTAGGATTAGTTACCGTGGTAGATGGAAACTTTCCTTGTTGGTGTTGAGATCCCACGGAAGAAGCAATTTGACCCATTTGATACTCAAAAGCTCTCATCCTATTGTCGGATTTCTTCTCATTTTCCTCCATTCTAACCTCCATCTTTTTCATGAATGTTAGCAATGTCTCTTCCACCGATGCTTTCCCCTCTCCATTTGGTGGTTTAGCACTCGGATCGAATCCCGGAGGATATGACACGGCGGCTTGAGGATTAGAGTAAGAAAGATTTTCATGCTTCCTCGGAGCTTGATAATTTCCACTTGATTGATTGAAATTGCTTCCCCGAGCTTGTCCTTGATATCCTCCTTGAAAATTACCTTGATTAGAAGGATAATTACCTTGGAAATTCCCTTGACGTTGAAAATTTCCTTGGTAATTTCTCCTATCTAAGTAGATAACATCCTCTATACTTTGCATAGCATGGCTCTCATCATTCACAATAGCACTTGTGCTTCCCCCTTGAGTTACTCCTTGAGTGATCAAATTCAATTGTTTTGTTAAAGCTTGAATGCTCTCATTGAATTCTTTCATTCCCTCACTTTGGAACATATCACTCTTCACTTTGTTTACACTCTCCACTTGAGCTACTTTTCCAAAGGCATAACCTCCCATTACTCGCTCGGAAGGCCATTGATAAGCATTCATCGCAATGTCTTCAAAAATATCCATGGCTTTCATAGCATCCACTCAAAATATAGACCCTCCGGATGAGGCATCTACATGCATCCGATTTTGTTGATTCAACCCTTGGTAAAAGAAAGCCACTTGTTGATTCTCATGAAAATCGTGTTGAGGACACTTTCGGAGCATCTCTTTGTAGCGTTCCCATGCTTCATAAAAATTTTTATCCGGAAGTTGCCTAAATTAAGTTATAAGGCTTTTCAATTGGAGCGTCTTTGAAGGAGGAAAATACTTGTTTAGGAACCTTTGCTCAAGATCTTCCCATGTATTACAACTTCCCAAAGGAATTGTATTGTACCATGCTTTAGCCTTGTCTCTTAAAGAAAAAGAGAACAACCTCATTCGAATAGCATCCTCCGACACTCCCTTCATCTTGACGGTATTTGCAACCTCCAAGAAAGTAGATAGATGAGTGTTCGGGTCTTCAAGAGGACCTCCCCCAAACTGATTTGCTTTAACCATGTTGATCAATCCGGTCTTGATTTCATAATCATTGGCTTGAACCGGAGGAACCATATTGTGCACGGCCCTCGGTTGGAAGTAATCCCGAATTGCTCTAGGCCTTGGCAACTCTTGTTGTTGAAATATCCTTTGAGCTTCTTGATTGGCAAGCAATTGCATATACTCTTGATTTTGAGCAAAGACATTCCTCATTATCTCCGCTTGATTCTCTTGCACTCCTTCTTGTACCCCCCTTTGATCTTGTAAAGGATCTTGGGGTGGGTTATAATTAGCATTCTCTCCCCGTTGATTCTCCATATTTTTTTCTTTTCTAGCTTTACGCCTCTCTCGTTTCCTTTGTCGTGCGGTCCTTTCAATCTCCAAATTCAAAGGAATGATCGATTGATTTCCCTTTGATCTTGTGATCATAAAACACCTACGAAAAGGCCAAGAGTGAGACCACAAACAACAATAATAAATAAAAGAAAATAAAAAGAATCCTTATCAAGAACAACTAAAACAATAACACAATACTCGACTAGTCCGTCAAACTCCCCTTTGGCAACGGCGTCATTTTCTTGTTTGCCTATTTTTATAGCACTCACGAGCAAGAATACTCGATCGTTGTAGTAGTATATCCCAAGAAAAATTATCAATCCAATAAGGAGTTATGTTCGGACTAGCAAAATACGTGAGCTCATGTTCATGTTGTTTTTGTAAAGATGATCGGGGGTTTTGAGATTGATTAACAACTAAAACAAGTAGCAAGTAAATAAGATAGCAAATAAGATAAATGATAAGTAAAGAAAATGGATGCTAAAGTTCAAATATGGAAAAACATGGGATTAGAAACATCCAAGTATACTCGATTCATATTATCATGCAAACGGAATTCAACTCAATTGATGTAGACTAAGGGTGATCACGATTGTATCCTAAGCTCCCTTTCGGGTTACAAAGGTTGTTGATCCATTTTAGACTCCTAAAAGCACTTAAGATCAAAGCCCAACATTAACCCCTTCCATCTAGGTACTAGTTAGATTAAACTCTCCCTTTTTGGCTCGTTCTCCCTCGTTTCAACTCCGAATTGAGATCCGCTTTTTCCTACATCTTCCTTATCATGTTTAGCATCCAATAAAAAGTGAAAATCTTAAGTTTAAGCTCATTCACACACATTTCAATAAAAATACAAAACACAACCAAATAACATATAAAATACGGATAAAATAATACGAAAACACATATAAAAAGACACTAAAATCTAGGTGAAAATAGCTCTAATCACGGCCCTTGTGGCTCTTCCACACCACGAGTCGTATCAATTTCCTCCCCCTCAAAAACGGCCTTGTCCCCAAGGTCGAACCAAGGAAATTGACATCGGAACTCCTCTCGATTCATCTACTTTGCATCATCCTCCGGCAGCACGTTCCATTTCACCAAGAGTTGTTCCACCTCCTTCCCGCCTTCTTGCACAACTCGATGAGCCATCACTCTCTCCGGCTCGAACACCACTGCCGTAGGTAGCTCAATTGAATCTGGTAAGATGGCCTCAACTGGGTGGTGGTCGCCTATGACTCGATTGAGGAGTGAGACATGAAAGACTAGGTGGATGCGACTGCTGGAAGGAAGCTCGAGCCGATAAGTAGCCGGCCCCACTCTAGCAGTGATCTCGAACGGCCCGTAGAACTTGGCGGATAGCTTATGATGTCCTCCACTTGCCAAGGACAACTGCCTTTGAGCCCGAACCTTAAGAAAAACCTTATCCCCTACTTGAAAATTAATGTCACGACGGTGATGATTGGCCGAACGAACCATGCGATCACGTGCTATACCCAAATTTTCCTTCAACCTTTCTAGCATTACAGCCCTGCTTTCAAGAACCTCCGCCACCGCTGGCACCTTGCACTCACCAGGGAGATATCGCCGGAGGGATGGTGGTGGTCGACCATACACCGCTTCGAACGAAGTGGTTTGGGCGGCCGATTAGTAGGATGTGTTATAACAATATTCCGCCCAAGGAAGCCAAATCACCCATTTTCGCGGTTGCTCGCCTGCAAAACAACGTAAATAGGTCTCCAAAATATGATTCAATACCTCTGTTTGACCATCCGTCTCCGGATGGTAGGCGGTGCTGTACTTCAACTGAGTTCCAGACAGTTGAAAGAGCTCCTTCCAGAACTGACTCACGAATACAGGATCACGATCACTGACAATCGTTGCTGGGATTCCATGGAGGCGCACCACCTCGCGAATAAAAACCTCGGCCACCCCTCGATCCGACAATTTCCCCTTCAAGGCGATAAAGTGCCCATACTTTGAGAGTCGATCCACAACCACCATAATGGTCGTGAAGCCATGAGAACTGGGCAATGAGGTGATGAAATCCATGGACAGGTCCTCCCAGACTTGAGCCAAAATGGGCATCTGCTGTAACAGCCCCGCGGGGGACATAGCCTCATACTTGGCTCTCTGGCAAACTAAGCATTGGGCGACAAACTTCTTAACAGTGGCGAACATCCCACGACAATACACATTGACAGCCAAGCGTCGGTAGGTACGCAAAGCGCCAGCATGACCGCCAGTGGCCGTGCTGTGAAACTCACTGAGCAGCTTAGGTATCCATTCTGAATCAGCCGCCAACACGATCCACCCTCTATAGTAAAGCTTCCCATTCACCAAGGAAAACCCCACATGGCTGGTAGAATCTCTCTGCAAATCTCTCACCACACTTTGGATGAACTGGTCCCGCTACTGTTCGGACATTACATCAGCCAACTCACCCCAATATGGCGCACTGAGTGCTAACAAGTTGCCTCCCTTCTCTCGACGTGACAGTGCGTCTGCAGCTGAATTAGTCACGCCGGACTTGTATTCGATCATAAAATCATAGCCGAGCAGTTTAGCAACCCAAAGTTGTTGTAAAGGGATTGCGATTTTCTGAGACAATAAATGCTTCAGGCTACTGTGATCCGTGCGGGCAGTGAACTGTAGCCCCACCAAATACGGCCTCCAATGCTGAACTATCAGAACTAGCCCCATCAATTTCCTTTCATATGCTGATTTAGAAATCGTCCGGTCTGCCAACGACTTACTAAAATAAGCAATTGGTCGACCTTCCTGCATCAGCACTGCTCCCACACCCAACCCAGATGCATCACACTCCACCACAAACCTCTTTGTGAAGTCGGGCATGGCGAGCACGGGTGCCATCGTTAATGCTGATTTTAGCGCCTCGAAGGCTACCTTCGCTGCTTCCGACCAAGCGAAATCCGGAGGAGCTGATTTCTTGAGCAGAGCCGTCAGAGGTCGCGCAATCAGTCCATATCCTGCAACAAATCGACGGTAATAACTAGTTGAACCTAAAAACCCTCTCACCTCTCGCACACAATGAGGTCGAGGCCAATCCACCACTGCTTGGATCTTAACTGGATCCATCTCTACTCCAGCTGCCGAGATAATATGTCCGAGGTACTCCACCTTCAAACCGCCAAAGGAACACTTCTTACGATTCTCCTTGTACTTCTTGTCCTTCAAAATTTGAAGAACCTCTCGTAGGTGTTCCTTGTGCTGCTTCCATGACTGACTGTAGACCAGGATATCGTCGAAGAAAACCAGGACGGACTTCCTCAGGAAGGATCGAAATAAGTCATTTATTGCTGACTGAAACGTTGTCAGCGCATTAGTTAATCCAAACGGTATCACCAAGAACTCGTAATGGCAGCTGTGAGTGCGAAAAGCTGTCTTCGGGATATCTTCCGGGGCTACTCGAATTTGATGGTAGTCCGATCGAAGGTCAATCTTCGAAAATACCTCGGCTCCGGCCAACTCATCCAACATCTCCTGGATGACCGGAATGGGGTACTTGTTTAATACAGTGGCTTTATTCAGCTCCCGGTAATCAACACAAAACCTCCAGCTTCAGTCCTTTTTCTTAACAAGGAGTACAGGGCTAGAGAACGGACTCGAGCTAGGCTGTATAATCTGTGCCAACAACATATTAGCCACCAATCTTTCTATCTCATCTTTTTGCGCATAACTGTAGCGATATGGCCTGACATAAATCGGACCGATGCCAGGCAACAGATCGATGCGGTGCTCTGTCGACCTGGTTGGGGGTAGCCTTTCCGGATCACCAAACACTTCTTCAAACTGTTGGAGTAGGTCCTCCAACTCACCTTCCCACGGCACACCCTGCGACTGATCCGACACCCTCGGAGGGCCAGCTTCCAAAACTAATACACACAGCTCCCAATCCTGGATCTGCACTAGCTCACGAACACCAATGGGACTTCGGCACAACACCGGGTCCCCTGACAACCTTACCCTACCTCCTTTCGATTGAAAGGACAGTCATTTCTGCCCAATTAGTCTTCACCTCTCCTAACGTGGCTAACCAAGCAACGCCCAAGATAACATCTACGCTCCCCAATGGGAATACGTGATAATCAGCCACTATAGGAAAGTTCCCGACTAAGGCCTCCACACGGCGGCAAAGCCCCTCCGACTCTTGTCTTCGACCATCCTCCAATTGCACACCAAAGCGAGTGGACCTGTCAGGCATCAATTTAACTCAAAGCGAGTGGACTTGAAATCCTAGCCATAGAGTAAATAGGTAAGACCACATCGTCTTTCTCCACTCCATCAGTGGTCACAACCGGATCCCCTTCTCCCTGTCCCCCAATCTCTTCGTTAACCTCAAGGCACGTCATGTCGATTGCCTCGTCCTCCTCGGCTATAACCACGTTCAGCTGCCGAATCATGGGGCATTGATGCCCCAGAGCCCATGTCTTCTTGCAACGATATCATTGTGTATTTTGCAACCCTAGTTGTGGCAGAGATTCATCTCTGGGGCCTCTTTGAGGATCTTTCATATTCCATAGTTATCCTATTGGCAACTCTCGGTCTCCACTCTATCAGATTTCATGAATAATTTGTACTCCCTTTGTCCGTCAGACATGTATAAATTTACTTTTTGCACGTGTATTAAGAAATATGATTATTTTATGTAGTGGGTAGTTGTATTGTATTAGTGGGATGTGTGAGTCTCCTATATAAATTGTATTAGTGATGTGTATAGGTCCATATGTTTAAAAAGAAAAAAATGTGTACTTTTGGTACGGATGCCAAAAATAACAAAATATATTATCTTGTCGGCTGACGGAGGAAGTAGTATAATAACAACACACCATATAGACAATATTATTTCCCAACTCATCGAGTTTGTTGATTTAATTACATGTAAATCTCACAATCAAAGAATTAATGTGTCGATGTTATTGTATAGGGATTAAGAGTACGAACATCCATAATAACTGAGATTAAGTTCTCCTATATAGTCAGTATAAGTTAAACGATCTCAAGCGGTCCTACTCAATACACAAAGTGCACTAATGTGATTCTATAGTCAAGACAAACTTATACCAAATCACACTACAACCATCCCGATAGAGAGTCCCCGTCTATATCGGTTGTGAGCATCTGTTTATACTTTATAAGAGAACCGATAATATGATCTTCCGCGTGTTGTCGCACAACATATTATCTATAGTATAAAGTAAATGGAATATTGAATCAAACATATAAATAAATTATAAGATGCAATCATTTGATCAATATGATTCTCATTTCAAATAAATTGTTATAACATTGTTCATACAAAAAGTTTAGACTTTTAGTATACAATTCAACATCTACTCCCCACCGTCTTACTTAACTCATACTATGAGTAGTTTTTGGTTAATAATTAAGGATATAAAAAATTATAATATATTAAAATTTGAAAACTAATACATTCAACATAGTAATAATTAATTTTTCATAAAATTAATTTTTCATATATTAATGAGTAATCGATAAAATCAAATATAAGAATTTGAAGAATGATAGAAGAGTTGTCATCTTTCTACATAGTAACTTTTTATATACTAAAATTTTAACGGTAAATCAGGATGGACGTTTCAGTTCACTGTTATTATTTTCTATCCAAAAATTTACGAACGCTCTTAAAAATGAGATCAATAGAATATTAACGTCTTCACAATAATGAAATACTATGAAATTCTTATTTATTTTTATACTTAAACCGATAATTTTATACACTTTATCTGTCATTATTTTCTGTCCAAAAATTTACGAACGCTTTTAAAAATGAGATCAATAGAATATTAACATCTTCAAAAAACGAAATACTATGAAATTCTTATTTATTTTTATACTTAAACCGATAATTTTATACACTTTATCATTAGATTACATTAAGGTATCCTTCACTTATCTTACTTAATACAACTAAAGAGAAACTTTTTTAATCTCAACGGATAAAAATGTATGCATAAATTTAATCATAATCAAATTACTCTAATACACAATCAAGATAGTCTTGATCAGGTTTGAATCCTGAATCCTGTTAGATTAAGTTGATAGAGAGGAGTATGATATAATACTTAATAAGGTCACACTAACACGCCCCCTAATGTGCATTCAAAATGGTATCACATATTCAATTTTCATGTTTCATCTCATATTTCACTTCTTAGATACATGTCACGTGTTATAATCAATGTCTAAATTACGTCATGCACGTGTGCAAGAGTTTAATGATTATTAATCAGAGCATAGTATTTTAATTAAAAAAAAATTATGAAACACAGAACTAATCGGTGGTATACTTAGATGCTCTCATTTGCCGGTAAACTTGAACTAATCTCATCATGCTTCTATGGGGTTTTATCATTCTGGTTTGCTGTTGTGAAAATTCCAGATGGAGTTCTCAAAAGAATTGAGAGAATGATCAGGTTCTTTTTGTGGGGAACTAGAAAGGGACTTCTGAGCTTGGTTGCTGCAGGGTGGGGGTTCGAATCCTACTTTTGGCATGGATTTGGCCCCTTGCAAGCACAAGTTTAACAGTGAACCCTCCCTATAAGCCACTTGAGTCACATCCTGCGATTTACCTCCTCCACCAATCCCCAGGGCAGGGGCGGTGAGGGCCCCTAATGGTGGGGTACACCATTTAGAAAGGGACTTGTCGGATGGGATCATATAGTAAAACACAAGAGCGAAGGAGGCCTAGGAATCAAGGTTTTGCAGCCTTGGAACGACGCTTTGCTTAGCAAAGCAATATGGGATGTCCACCTCGGGTCAGATGGATTCATGGAGTTTATCTTAAAGGACAAAGGGATCTCATTGCTTGATAGAAAAAAGCGCACTCTAGCACTTACGATGTGTGTGGTGAAAGTTTGGGAGCAACGAAATGCTATCTTGTTTGATGGAGCTCAGTTTTCTACAACAAAGTTAGTGGATCGTATCTTACTGGAAATGTCTAGATTAGATTTGCTATTTTAGCCCAACTGTTAGGGCTTGCTCTCATGAAGATGTAATCTTTGAACTGAAGTTTGAATAATATATTTACCGTTTTTAGAAAAAAAAAAATTAATTTATTTTTATGTCACTAGAAATAACATTTACTTGGATTAATTTATTTTTTTATAATTAAAACAAACTCCACGTTGAAATGTAAACTTGATAATTGTGAAAAAAATAAAATAATTTAAAGGCACGAGTTAACTCATAAAATTTATCCACAAAGCAAAATTGGGAAGAATAATTGGTAAATGTAAAGGGATAAAAGTGGGTTGTCGTAAAGAAAATAAGAATAGGAAAGACAAAATAATTAATTGAAGTGGACGTACGTTAAAAGAAGTCTTCTGAGAAAGTTGAAAGGGCAGTGACGATCATGATTCATGTTTAAAGGTAACGGCATGGAATCCGAAAGGGCACCCACCTTCATTACCACACAAAATTATATTTTCTCGTTGATAGTAAACGTTTACGTATTTTATTTTATTTTATTCTAAGTTAAGATTTTTTTTTTGTTAGGTAGGATCAACATAAAATTATTAATTATTTTATTTAAGGTTCATGAATAATATTAATACAACTACCCACTAAATATTAAATATTATATTTTTCAATCAATTATATGTCAAAATATTATAGTCAACCTACTATTTTTAAAATACTATACTCTCCCATCCCAGAATAGCTTTCGCACTTTTCTCATTTATTTGTTTCACAATAACTTTCACATCCCAAAAAGAAACATCACTTTATATAACAATCTCAAAAGTTAATTTAATTTCAAATTTGTCACTCATTTTTTACGCTTATAACAATACTTACATTTTATTTATTACCTAAAAATACTACAATACTCTTAAAAGTTAATAAAATTAATAAAAAAAAAACTTTTCTTAAACAATGTGGAACAGTAAATGTGAAAGTTGAAACAATACGGAGGGAGTATCTTTTAGTCTAAAACTTAAACATAACACATGACTTAAGCAGAAAAGCGTGGAAAAGGGTTTCAACTAAGATGTTAGTGGCAAAGTGATAGCCTGATTTTTGTCTTTGGCATGGAAAAGATATCATGCAAATGCAGTTAAACAATTAACTCTATATCATAAATAACTTGAATCACATAGTCATACCCCGCAAATTATAACTTCCTCTATCAATCTTTAGGATATGGACATTGGAGATTCTAGATATTTGGAGGGTGTTTGATTTAAAATTATTAGATAGGTTAATAATTTGGTCATACCCTAACAATAAAGATAAAACAATTTAAGAGTTTTGTGTTACACAGTCATGCAATTAAACCATTTCATTTTTTTCTTAATTAAATATTATTTTTTATTATAAAGTATATTTTATTCTTTTTTTTATCTACTTTATAAATTAATCATGGGTTAGTTTAATGAGAGGTTATCACTTTTTTTTATCTATCGGGAATCATTTTATTATAAACACAATAATAACTTTTTAGGCTAATTATACAGTGTAACCGGGGGCACCAATTTTAAAAAACGTATACAAATATAAACAATAACTTATACAATTATGAACAAAAATATATACAATTTTAATTGTTATTTTTTTAATGAAAAATTGAGTGTAAAAAAATACTCCGTATACAATTATTAAAAAACATGTATACACTATTGAATAAAAAGTTATACACATATGGATGTTAGTTTTTTTAATGAAAAACTTAGTATGAAAAAAGTATACAATTATTAAGAAACACGTATACAAAATAGAATAACATGTACTCCCTCCGTCCCACGGGTCTCTTTTTTCTATTTTGGTCGTCTCACCCAAAGGGTCCTCTTTTCTTTTTTAAACACATGGGACCCACTCATCCCCTCTAATACAATAAAAACATGGGGTCCATACTCCCACTAATACAACTATCCACTACACATTAAATAATAATACTCCTTAATCCACATGCCAAAAAACAAAAACTACCTTTGCCGTGGGACGGAAAGAGTATGCTAAATAGAATAAAAAGTTATACACATATGGGTTCACCCTTGCACTAGGATGCACCTAATATCAATTCAACTTTTTATCTACTTCAATAAACTTGTTTAGTGACAGACCAATCCCAAACTTATTTTTATAACTCAATATTTTCAAGCTAACAATTTCAAAACATTGCATCTTAAAATTCGCTAAAATGAAAATTTAGGTTCACATAACGAAAATCGCACTTTATTTATCTTCTAAGGTAAAATTTAAAATTTTATAATCTCTAATTACCTTATATAAAGAGTGAGCATCTTACTTTCAATTGAGCAAATAATGTTAATTAGTGATCTAAAAATAATACTAAAACTAATAATAAGTGAAGCATATGATATCCAAGATTCCAAATGGAGAAAGATACTTACTCCCTCCGTCCCAATTTTAACTTCACATTTCTGTTTTGATCCATCCCAACTTCAATTTCACACTTTTATAAAAGAAAAAAATAACTAACTAATAATATATTTTAATTTCAAATTTGTCATCACCTTTTAACACACATAACATATTTTATCATTTATTTATTACTCAAAAATATCATACTACCCCAAAAATAAGTCAAAAAATAATTTTTTCTTAAATTTCCTATTTAAAATAAACGTTAAATTGAATTTGGGACAAGATGAGTTTAAAATTTAACAGTGGGGAAATTTTATAGCAATGAAGGTGACATTTGATTTGACTAATAAAATAAAATAATAAGAATGATTTATGTGAATAGGATGAGTTGTGAACTTTTTAGTTGATGTTGAAAGTTGAAAAGGAGATTGAGTGGTGAAAAGAGTGGGCCCACCTGAAGAATCATTTATCAAGTTGGGGGAGTAGACAACGGTGGACATGCGCCGCATAATTTCACTCACTATTCAACAAGTCCTACAAAAGAATGATCTCAAATTAATATACCCCCTCCATTCTTCTAACAAAATCTTTACTTTTCATTTTTATGCACACAATGGTGTGAAATCTAATATTTTGATAAGTCGGATAAGGAGAAGAAGTTATGAGATTATAATAAATAAAAAAATAAGATTAATTACTCTCCAATACACCATATTAACTATTATTACTATGGGATACTAGTATACAAATATATTACTATTAAATGCAAGAAATTGTATTGATATACCTAATATAACCTCACTTCTATTAAATTAGAAATTAATTAATATATTATCCAACCACGTTTCTTGGAACCGATTGTTCTCACTCCTCCAAAACTCTAATAAGAACGCATCGGTTTTTTCACAAGCTATTGTGTATAGTTTTTTTTCTGTATCACGATTTTTTATTCTTCTCTCTCTTTTTTCTCTTCAAATTGTTGTTCATATACCAGAACTATCATCTATCTTTTAATGTTTTCTCCCTCTTCATCTAATCCAAATGACGACCAGAAATATCTCTTCATATGGCAATGGTGATTTGGTTGGTTCGCTGTTGCTTCTTCGATTTCAAGTGAGGTAGGTTAAGATGATGAGAGGGCGTGAAAAGATGACGATAGTGCACAATTATACATTTATTGTGCAATAACATAATAAATTGTGCAGACATTTTAAAGGGTGTGCAACATATAATTGCTACATAAGTCACTACAATCACTACGATATGTCATCAATTCCTTAATTAGTGGGATTGCACAATATATAATTAAGAATAAGATTTGCACAATATATCATCTGCGTATTCTTATGTACATATTTTGCATTGTGCAGATTTATATATTGGTTGTTCAAAAATATAATAAATTGTGCAAAATATTTAATTAATTATGCAAACTGTTTCACTACGATTTAATGCACAAACATACCCAAATTCATTAAAAAAATAATAAAAAAAATCTCAAATTCATAAAAAAAATGATTCATCGTGAATTGAGCACGATTCTATAGTAAATCTAAGCGTAGATTGGATATTGTATAAATTCCACTAATTTATGGATTGAACAAATCCCACTAATTAAGGAATTGATGATAAATATGAAGATAAATAAATTTTGAAGGCGCGTTAGTAATTAAGAGGGCAATATGGATATTCTATTGTGTAATTTTGTATCTTATAGTAATTAAAATTTAGGCTTGTATCTCCTAGTAATAATAGGATATACATTGCACCTAAAAGTAAGTCTCCCAAAAAAATAATACTTGCATTAGGCAATTAATTACTACCTCCGTCCCACACCATGCTTCTTATTTATTGTTATACGTTATTTAATAAAAGTTACATTTTTTTTATCAAATTTATAGACTTTAAAAGGTATTGTAGTATTTTTAGGTAATAAAAAATATAAAGTAATGGTATGTGTGTGAAAAATGGATGACAAATTTGAAAATAAAATAACTTTTGATATTGTTGGATAAACTGATGTTTCTTTTTTTGAGGTGTGAAGGGCAGTGTGGGACGGAGGGAGTATTTTATAAATAATTTGTAGTTCATGTAAATAAAAAGTGATCATATTTGCTATGAAAAGTGATAGTAATTATTTTAAGAAAACGTAAAAATTGCCTCCTTCCCATCAGTCTCCACTACCTCACTCCGTCCGTTGTCTCCTCCTTCATTCCTGAATTAACGTGAATGCTCCTCTTTTCCTTTGAAAAGAATACTTCTTCTCATTTCAAAATCGAGACTTCTCCCTATCCCCTCCAATACGACGTGCCGCCACTGCTCTCCACTGCACCACCAGCCATCATCCCACCGGAGACCTGAATCACGGCGCACGTTACCACAAATACCTGTTTAGCCTTTTGCCCAAGTCGCTGTCGACGCCAAGGCTGTTGCGGAATCCACGCAAGGTTCGCTTGCCGCCAAGGAACTAAATTAGATCTGTCGCCTAGGTCCGCACGACACTACTACTCGCCTTACGGATCCGCTACGTTGTCTGTTCATCACCATGGCCACAGCACCGGCAAAATCAGTTGGAAATTACTGCTACCTTCCACCGGATCTGCGATGGATGAAATTGGGGATGGAACAAGTCCAGGATTAATTGAATGAAGATGACATGAAAATTCGAAGTTCGATGAAGTGAATCTCAAATTTGGCGATGTGGATTAATGGGGTGATCATTAGAATAGATCCAAGTTTCTCTTCATGTAATGTTAAACTATATTATATTTTTAAGGGTTAATTGCAAAAAAACCATGAACTTTACTCCTATTACAAATTAATCCTCACTTTTGAGAAATTGCACAAAAAATCATCACCTTTAAGTATTGTTGCAAAAAAAACCCCAAAAAACCTACTTTTAGTCACAAATTTGGTTTTTTTGCAACAATAATTAAGGTGGTGGTTTTTTTTGCAATTTCTCAAAAGTGAGGATTAATTTGTAATAGGAGTAAAGTTCGTGGTTTTTTTGCAATTAACCCTATTTTTAATAATATTGCATTACTTATTATTAATTAATGCATATGTGTTAAAGTGGTTGAGATGAGAGAGAGAATAATCATGGAAAATTGTTTGTTGTGAAATTCAACGTTAAAGAAGTGTCGGATGCTTCAAATCTGCAATCCCTCTATTGCTTCAAATCTTCATTATCAGATATATCTTTTGTAATTTAATAGTGTACAAGTTTTTCTTAATAAGTATATTATGTTTTTTTTAATATTTTTAGTTTTATACACTACTTTAAAAAAAGTAATACAATTATAAATACAATCATATACTTACATTAATACCGTCATTCTAAAAGTCAACTGATATCAACTTGAATTGAATACTCAAATTTAAATTAATTCAAAAAACTTGTGAATATTAGGAAAGAGCGTGAAAAAGCAGTACAAAATTAGGAGAGAAAGCGTGAAGAGGTAATATAGTGAGGAAAATAAGGGGGGAGAAAATAAAGAGAGGGAGCAGATCAGAAAAGGAAGATAATAAAATATCGGATCAAAAAAATAATTTATATTTGATGGGTTATTGAATTTGGGTCATCTATTGTAACTTAACAACTATTATTGTACACTAGTATTTGTCAATGTATAATTGTAACTTCACACTTATGGTTTACGACATATTTCACCTATATGGTTTAGAGTTTAGTGTATAATTTTAATTTCATGCTTATGATTCAGGATATATTTTACCCATAGGGTTTAGAGTTTAGAGTATAATTATAATTTCACATTTGTAGTTTAATACATATTAAACCATAGAGTTTAGGATTAATGGCCTTTTAAATATGACAAAAACTTATGTGAGACCGTTTCACGGGATGCCTTCCGTGAGATGGATAACAAGTGATAATCTTTATAATAAAAAATAATACCCAATTGATGAAAAGTAATAATTGTGCAGTGAACTATTTCATAAAAAATTTAGGGGTCGTTTGCTTGGGGTTATTAGCTAGGTATTGATGCAATATACCACTATAAGTAATTAAAATTTACGGTCCAATTAAATAGCTATACGTGGATTTTTTTGATTAAATATATCAATTATTAATTTATTTTAGGATTTAAATAAATTAATTCCTAAAAATAGATTAATAAATAATTGATAAATAATTTAAGCCCAACAAGTTAAATGGGGCTTAAATTAAAAGAGGTCTGGTCCAAGTCAAACAAATTCAAGTTAAATGAGGCCTGACCCAAGTCAATTAAGCACAAGTCAAATGAGGTTTGATCCAAGTCAAACAAGCCCATATAAATTAAATTAGGCACAAGTCAAATAAGCCCGATTATGGTCCAGTCAAGTTGGAGCCCAAGCCCGTTAAGTGAGGCCCAAAGGTGGCTCGAACTTCCTTTCTCACCTATAAAAAGGGGTCTCCGCCATTCATTTGACAGTCAGAGACATTCGAGCAGCCGAAGATGAGACGCTCTTGAAGAGATCGAGTACACGAGCAGCGCTCCCTCAAATCTTCAAGTCTTCGAATCTTCAAGCGAAGAACGAACGAAGATCTTCAAGCGATCTTCAAGCCTTCAGAGCTCCAAGCAAAGAACGTTCGAGGATCTTCAAGTCTTCAAGCTCAAGTTTTCAAGTAATCTTCGAAGATCTTCAAGCCTTCAAGGCCTTCGAGGAACTTCAAGTCTTCAAGTGATCTTCGAAGATCTTCAAGCCTTCAAGCAGCCTTCGAGTCTTTAAAGCTTCAAGCCCCCAAATCTTCAAGCGGTCTTCGAGTCTTCAAAGCTTCAAACTCAAGATCTTCAACAAAGCTTCAAGTCTTCAAGCCTTTAAAACTTCAAGCTCAATATCTTCAATAAATCTTCAAGTCTTCAAGCCTCCAAAGCTTCAAGCTCAAGATCTTCAAGACATCAAATAAGCTTCAAGTCAAGAACAACCATTAATCTGGGATCAAGGCTTCAAGTCCCCCAAATCAAGTGTTCTTCGAGGAAGTCTCTCTAATCAACGTTCAATCCGAAAAAGGTTCAATGCCTCTGGGTCAACGTTCAAGACTACACACTCGAGATTGGACAAGCTTCGTTTGAAGATCCGACTCAACATACAGGTCAAGTCAACACACGCTGTCAACACAGTCAGCATATACTTCGTCAAAGAAGTCAAAGTCAACCAACACAAGTCAAGTCAAAGCCACATTGGTTCGAGAGAAGAATCAGAGGATTAATTGAGATTGAAACCTGCTTACATCTTCTTCGAATTAAATCCATCAAGAAATTATTTTTGTACTCAGTTTGTATTTATTTTATCATAAATACAAAATTTGTTGTTACAACCACGTAATATCACGTTTGTCTAGATGTATTCATAATACTTTCAGCCCAATATTAATTCAGCCAGAAATTAATAATACCTTTTCATTGGTATTGTGTATACTACCACAAGAGGTGGGTTACACAATACCACAATTTAATACCTATCTGTTATACTTACTTTTACCATTATACCCCTCTTCCATTATTATTATTATTATTATTGATATTATTATTATTATTTAATGAATAATAATAATAAAATAATAAAATAATAATAATAAGGGGATAAATATATCATTTACTTATTATCTCATTTGTTAATATACTTAATAACAAACCTAAAAGGGTTAGACTATATACACACCCCCTTTTATTAAATATACACCTTACTTATAATATTACTAAAATAGACATGTTTGAAATATCAAAATTACCATTATCTTTATTTTATATACCCCCTAATGACTTTATTTTAATATACTTTTTTTTTCTTCTCCCTTTAAAATCGACAGCAATACTTTCACTGCCACCACTTATCACCTTCTAATTGTCCACAGAGAATCCAAGATAGTTACTGAGGATTGCATACCAAATTTGAGAAACATATATATGATGTATCCAATTCATGTTTATAGTAAGAGAATTTATGTGAAATTTTTGCTGGAAAATGACATTCAACTGAAACAATCACCCATCATCCTCATGTCATTTCTGTATTACAATTGTGATGTTTGATTTTTTAAGCAACAAAATCCATTTCTTCATACTTTTCTTCTTCAAATTAAACTACAAAAATATTATATAGATCATCATAATGTGTTTCCATATATATCCACTGGCATGCAGTTGAAAGTATCATCTTTTTAATTCATCATATTAAATTGCTTGCAGAAAAGAGAGAGAGAGATAGAAGGGTTTAATGATGTAGTAATTTGACAATACTGTCGCTGTAAGTATGGAGTGTATCCCACTTTTTGAATATATATATATATATATATATATATATATATATATATATATATATATATATATATATATATATATATATATATATATATTTGCTTTAAACATACTGAAAATTTCATCTTCTGAAAACTGGTCGGAAACAACGGGAATGGATACCACCATTGTTGTACACTCCAAAACTTTAGCTAATGGACGACGTCATGAATTTGTTTTTTTTTTTCAAGAATTCGTACTCATTTGATTTTTAAATCAGAATCTTTGAATCTCTGTAAAATGAGAAGATATTGTTGGAGAGGCGTAGGAAATATGGCGGTGGCGATTGATTTGTAGTTTGAGAGAAGTATCGATGGGTTCTTCCTTCTATTCCAAATCTGAAAACTGCAATCCAACAATAAAAATGTATTATCATCCTCTAAAAATTAAAAAGGATAAATTTGGATTTTTAAGAGGTGTGTATATAATAAAATTAAGATTTAAACCATTAAAAGGGTGTGTGTACTCAATAAAAAGGGGTGTGTATTTAACAGTACTCAATCTAAAATAACTAATACCTAGTTATCAATAATCTCATTTTTCCATAATATCAAACAGTAGTACAATTAATCACAAATCAAATGAATTCCTTTATATACAATCCCTGTATATCACATACCCACAAGCAAACGACCTCTTATAGTATAAAAGAAAAATAATACTCTCTCCGTCCCACAATAAGTGTCTTACCCCAAAAAGGAAACTTTACATAAATCAACAATCACAAAAAGTTCTTAATTTAAAAATACAACTCTCACCTGACGCACATTACATACTTTAAATTTAATTTGTTACCTAAAAATATCAGAATACCCCTAAAAAGTCAATAAAGTCGATCAAAAAATAACTTTTCTTAAACTACATGTCTTCAGTGATGAAGACAACAATCATGGGACGGAGGGAGTAATATTTTAAAAGAAAAGTGATAACATCTTTAATTAAAAAATAATTAATTAAGAAAACATAAAATTATTTTATCGTGAGACAGTCTCACATAAATATGCCCTATAAATATAGTATAAAATTAAAAAAAACTAAACAGAAGCTGGCATTTCTTAAAGAGATCACATACTCCGTATTAATTAACGGCGTGAGGCTATTTTACACTTTTTAAATTGGTTATCACTTTCGCTATAAAATGCTATCACTTTTAATATAAAATGTTATCACTTTTATTTATAATATAAATTGTTCATGAATAATATTATTACTTTTCATTAATTGTGTATAACTTTTTATTATAAAATTTATCACTTTTTATCCATCTTAATAAGTCCTTACTTGAGACTGTCTCACACAAGTCTTTGTCTTAATTACTCCACTCCCTCCGTCCCACCACAAAGGTGATAAAACTTTTTTGTACGAAGATTAAGGGATATAATATTTAATGGGTAAATGAGGAGAACGATATAATAATTTAATATAAAGTGGATAGGTGTATTAGTATGATATGTGAGTCCAAAGGAGATATATTAATTGTTTTGGGTAGGTCCCATTTACTAAAAAGGGAAATGCACCTCTTGTGTTGGGACGAACGAAAATAGTAAAATGTACTCCTTGTGGTGGTACGGAGAGAGTAATTAGGAGGACACAGAAGACTTACCCATTAATTAATAGTATGTGATCTCTTTAACAAATACTTGCGTGAAACTATTTTACACATTTTAAATTAGTTATCACTTTTGTTATAAAAAGTTACTTTTACTATAAAATATTATCACTTTTATTTATACTATAAATTATTTATGAAATAGTATCACTTTTCATTAATTAAATATAACTTTTTATTATATAAATTATCACTTTTTATGCGTTTCACACAAATCCTTATATATGACACGATCTCACACGAATATTTATCTTAATTAATTAAAAGGAGGAGAACCACAAGTCCTATCTAAAATATGGTGGGAAGGTTATATAGTCACTCTCTTTCAAGATATGGATAGTTTAGAAAGAAAAAAAAATACCAATCATCATTCAAAACGATAATATATTTTATTATTATTATTATTTATGAGAAAGTAAAACATCTTAAGCGTCCCTTATAATTTGAATGGGATGGTGTAAAACATTGCTAACCGCCAATTAGTAAGATATTATAATCACAAGGATTAATTGTTTCCACATATGAGGCCCCCTACGGAGACAATTAGGGATGTAATCGAACTGAATCGAGTCGAACACTACTAGGTTTGAGGATCGTTTGTTAAGAAATTATCGAACTCGAGCCCGAGCTCAAACTCGTCAAGAAAAAAAATATCAAACTCGAACTCAAACTATTTGTTAAGACTCACGAACATGTTCACGAACACATAAAGTAACTTGTTTATGAATATATTTTTATGAACATTTAAATAATTTTGTGCCTGTATATTAAAAGAATATTTCGTTTATAAACATTTAATGTTACTCATAATATTAAATAAACAAACTAACAAAATATAATAATAAACGGTAAAAAGTATTTAAATATTTAAATAATCACTTAAGTTATTATTATATTTGTGTGGTTTAATATAAAATATTTAATTATTGAATATTAATAAATAAATAATAATATATAATTCTAAAGAATAACTATAAAATTTACGAACGCGTTTGCGAGCCATTAGCGAGCCTATAAACGAATATGTTCGCGAGCTTTCGAGTCGAACACCCTTAGGCTTGAGTTTGGTTTGATAAACTATTCGAACCCAAAATTCAAGTTTGATTTGGCTCGTTAAGGTTAACGAACGAGTTCGAACGAACATTTAATCAAATCGAGACTCGAATAGTTCGCGAACGGTTTGTTTTGATTACATCATAGAGACAATACAAAGTACTCCATATTTGCAGAAATTATAATTAAAAAAAAAAGGGGGGAAAGAGAAAAAAACAAAATAAAGTAGGATACCACCATTTCAAGAATTTTAAGGAATAAAAAAGAATAGCAGAACCCGATGTTGAACCTATACCAGAAACACAGCCAGATTCCTAGTAAATTATTGGCATGTGAACTTTACATTTCTCTTATTCTATTAATTTAAGAATGAATGAATATAAATACTATAAGCTTCTTTGCTGCCCTTTTTCTCTATCCTTTCTTTTTTATTTAAAAAATGAAACCCCACTATCCATTGAGTAGATATAATATTAAAATAAAAGAATAAATAAATAAATAAAAGTGTATGGTACTCCAATATACTCCCTCCGTCCCCCAAAGTATTTCACACTTTCCTTTTTCATCCGTCCCTCAAAGTATTTCACACTTTACTTTTACTAAATTTGGTAAAAAATACATTATACTAATACTCACTTTTTACACATATCCCAATATAATACTTACTTTTTCACATCTCCCAAAAACTTTACACACTTTTTTCACATCTCTCAATAACTTTACACACCTTTTTCATTAAATCAACTAAAATATATATTCTCTTTCTTACTTTATACATAAAAATACAAAATTTTCTTAAACTCCGCGCACACCAATACGCGAAATACTTCCCGGGACGGAGGGAGTATTGAAAAGTAATTGAGGAGATAAACGAAGAATATGCCTTAAATGATGGTAGATCTACCATGGCTATGGAGGAGATGGATTAACATAAGGTTTTAGGCATCTCCAATTATATATTCACACTATTTTACAGGGAAAATAATTGTGTAAATCAGATATGATGTGTGATCCCCTCTTTCAATTCTATTATAACAAATATATTGTTAGGATTTAAATTAAAAGAGAATGACAGGTTTACACAATAAATTCAATTTATGTTAGAGTAACTTGGCATTTTGAAATATTCAATAATAAGAGTATTAGTCAGACTTAATTCTTTTATTACGTGCTAATCATATAAATATGGAGAATTGGGGGGTGATGATGCGTCCATCAAAATTATACCCCCTCTGTCATGAGGGCGGTCTCTGGCCCTCTTAGCCTGGAATGAAGGGAATATTTATAGTGCATTTATGATTTTGTCGCCAAATTAAATTAGAGAGTTTAACTACGGTGCACCTGTGACATCAGTGCACTTGGATAATTACAGTCGTCGGATCAATTTTCTATTTAATCCTGACCACTCAATAAAATAAAATAATAAAAAAATCAATAACTATCAACTACCCCCTCTATTTTAACTTATAAATCTGCAGGTGTACCGATGTACCGCAGAATAATCCCAAATTAGATTATGACTTTCCCCTATATTTCCATTTATCTTTCAAATTACAAAAATTCAAATATCTTGATATACTCAACTTAAAGCAGACATAACTAGCTTGTTTTATAAACAACTTTAGATGGAAGCATTTCTTATTTTTACTCAACCTTTAATTATTAAGATACATTGTAACCAATAATCCTCCACGTAGCTTGTAGTGATAGAAGAGTACGTTACTTGCATGTATGAAATTAGTAGTTAATATTTTAACTTCTTAATTTTAGCATTCATTTTGGGACACCTGCAGGGTTGACATATTATTAAAATATTATTTATTATATAGGTAAAATATATCTTATATTAGTAGTGAATAATATATAATATTATAAAATTATATTTTAATGATATTTTATTATACTTTAAAAAGATATACTTTAACTCAATAAATATTTTTATCTATTTATAATAATTATATTTTAACGCGTTTTATAAACTGTAACATCATATAAACATATTCTCATAAGATTTTGTCTAATATTATATTATTATAGAAGGGAAGGGTATTAATCTCATGTGTTTTATGCTAGTTGCTTTCTGAAAGTTGGCCATAAGAACATTACAACGAACTTAAGACTTGACCTTACAAGTAATATTACTCTTTGACCGTGTTTTAAAGTCTATCAATATTGAAATGTCATTTTGCCAATCAAAATCCAATTAGATATAGATTGGATAGTAGAGAGAGTGTTAATTACATATATCCGCTGGAACAGACTTATACATAAATGCTCATATATATTACATGTAAATTTCTTTATATAATAATGTTGTTTAAGAATACTTGGGGGATTATACTCTATACATAGGATTTAAAATTATTTTCGGTTCCACGATAAAAAAAAAACAAGAATTATATTATTTTTTTATTTTGTCTAATAACTCTCATATTGTTTGACTTTCGTCCAATTTTAATTGAAAAGTTGTTTTTTATCTGAAAATTTCCAAAATAAGGAATAGATATGAGAATTGACTGAATTAATATACTCGAGACCAAAGAATTTTATTAATTTAGAGAGATATATTATATAATCGATAAATTAATAATTGAGTGTATATTGGGTGCATGCGGGTATAAGAGTGCACCTATGTATGTATGACTTTTTATTCTATTTTTTATACATGTTATTCTATTTTGTATACGTGTTTTGTAATAATTGTATATTTTTTTCACACTAAAATTTTCATTAAAAAAACTAACATCCATATGTTTATAACTTTTTATTCAATAGTGTATACATGTTTTTTAATAGTTATATATTTTTTTACACTCAATTTTTCATTAAAAAAACTAACAATTAAATTGTATACATTTTTGCTTTTAATTGTAGATGTTTTTGTTTATATTAGTATATGGGTACACCCTATCTTAGGGTGCACTCAGCCTTAATAATTTATTAATTTAAAGAGGTTATATTAAAAAAAATATAATTTTCATAACTTATTTGTTCGTATTAAGAATATATTGATTAGAATATATAATGATACTTTAAGAATTCACAATTATATATTACTTTTAAATCAAATTAATTATGTGAGTATAGTATCTCATGAATTGTCTAATCATATAACATTCATCTATATTTTATAGGAGTAGATGAATATAAAATTAATATTGATCTATTTTATTTGTTTTTAACTTGTACACAACCGAGAGATTTAAAGATGAGATTAATGCAGATATTAAGTTCAATATAAAGCAAATAATATTATATTCATATTTTACTAAATTGTTTTAGAATGTTGAAGTTGATAATATATATATATATATATATATATATATATATATATATATATATATATGATTATTTTTAATAATTATTAATTTATAATTTCATTGGGACCTTAAGTATTTTTTAGAATTTCTTAAAAAAGTATTATCTTATTATTTTATTGATTGGTACCCAAATTTGAACTGGTCACAAGTTGGGACCGGATAAATTATTATTTTTATCGAGGTTATTAATTTATCGAGTATTAATTTATAGATGTTTTACTGTATTTATTAGTTTCATGTGATATTATAATTTATATCTTCTTCAAAATTGTAATCCATCGGACCTTTTGTTTTTGATTAGCATGTATGGAAGGAAATTAAGCCCGCTTGAGTGTAATTGAAGTGTGAAATTTCTTATTTTTAATATATTTTTCAGTTCTATAAATATTATTAATCCGATGTGAATCAAATCCTTACTATTATTTTCATGAATAAAGTAATACTACTATTTCTCAAGTTAAAAAAAGCCATACCACTATACATAAAATTTCTATTTAACCTCTCATCCAAAATCCTTTATGATTCATGACTCATTCAAGCATGAACTGAAATTTTCATTTTTGTTAAACTTCGGTTCTTATATTTGTCAGGTTCGATTATTAATAACAAATTATTTTGATTAATTCAAAATTTAAAATTGAGTTGATCTCTTGTGTCTCGAAATATACCGTACAATTTAATACTAAAGAGTATGGGGCGCTACTAAAGAATATGGGCACATCGTTTACCCGGGAACACACAAACTTTTGACTTTAAAATTTCAGTCGGATTTGGTAACTTAATAAATATAATAACCGAACTCATTTTAGTTCTCGCTTGATTATCTTTCTCAAACAATAATGTTTTGGCAAAAACTTGTGCGAGATCATCTCACGGATCTCATTTCGTGAGACAGACCTATCCACACCTATTTATTAATGACGCCAATACACGCGCCGTTCACGCCCAGGTTAATACTTAATTTGTTATGCCCCGCTAATTAACTAACTAATGCCTATTCCTGTTCAGTTCATTTCAATTAATTTAATTTTCTTTCTTTAAAAGAAAATTATAATTAACTTTCTTAGAATATTTTTAAGACATTCTCTTATTCATTTAATTTATTATCATAATTTTTTTTAACTTTTAAGATTCTATAAAATGATAAATAAAAGACAAGTGTGATACGCCTCACATAGTGACAACATTTATAATAAAAAATGATAATGCTATTTTACAAATAATTTATAATTTAAAGACAAAGTGATAACATTTTATAGTAAAAAGTGATAATATTTTTCATAATGAAAGTGATAACAAATTTAAAAAGTGTAAAATGGTCTCACGTAAAACATATCCGGATAAAAATATATATTTTAAGATTCTTATTTAATGTATTAATTTTATAATTTTAAACGTCATTAATTAAATTCATTTTAGTGAATATTTTTACTAAATAATTAGAAATAATATAATATTTTAAATAAAAAGTGATAACTGATCATGCAAAAATAATTTAGTTCGTTTGAACTATTTCATGAATAATTCGTAGAATAGAAAAAGCGATAATATTTATATTAAAAAGCGATACTTAATGAAAGAAAAGTGATATACATTCGCTTGAACTATTTCAATAATAATTCATAAAATATATACAAAATGATAGTAATATTTTTAATAAAAAAGTGACATCATATAAAAGAAAAGTGATTATCGTTGAATTGAATTGTTTCATCAATAATTTGAAAAGAAAAAGTGATAAGATTTTTAATAAAGAGTGATACTTGATGAAAGATAAGTGATATACATTTAATTGAACTATTTCATTAACTATATATACAAAAAAAATAATATAGTGATAACATTTTTAATAAAAGTGACATCAGATAAAGGAAAAATTATTATCGTTAAATTGAACAATTTTCATGAACAATTAATAGAATATAAAAAGTGATATATGATGAAAGAACAATGATATACATTCAATTGAATTATTTCATAAACAATATCTAGAATATATAGAAATTGGTAATATTTTTAATAAAAAGTAATACTAAATAAAAGAAAAGTAATTATCGTTTAATTGAACTATTTTATGAACAAATGTAGGACGAAAAAAATTAGTAACTTTTTTTTTTGTAAATAGTAATATATGATCAACGAAAGGTAACAGTGAACAATTCAACTATTTTATGAGTAACTAAAAGAACAAATAAAAAGTGATAATAATTTTAATAAAAAATAATACTCCCTCCGTCCGCCTCTAATGTTCACATTTGTTTTTTACGCATATATTAAGGAATATTAATATTTTATGTGTAGTTGGCAGTTGTATTAGTGGTCTGTATGAGTCTCATATATTTATTGTATTAATGATGTGTGTGGGTCCCATGCGTTTAAAAAGGGAAATGTAGACCTTTGATGCGGACGCTCAAAATGACAACGAGAGAGTACCTAGTTAATAAAAAGATATAATGGTTCAATTAAAATATTTAATTAATAATTAAAAGGACATGAAAAATATAAATATGATAAATATTTACGTGAAATTATTTCATGAATTTCTAATAAAAAATAATATTTTATTATGAAAAATGATAACGATAATAAATAAAATAAAATATAATTCTATTAATTTTAACACATTCTTAATATAATAATAAATATTTTAAAATCTAATTAAAGAAAGTAAAAACTAAAGAATAGTAAGAGTGGCTTTGAGGATGGTGTGAGGGAACGCAAGGCTCCACGCGCCAATAAAATGGATCAAATAGCAGCGAGTTTCACGCAGGTAATTGAGTGGATTAGTTCATTTACGTCTCACAAACACAATACCTACCTTTATTTTTTTTTAAGGAAGCACTTAACTCATTTTTACGGAAAAAAAATAAATATGGAACAATTTTGGGACAGAGATTTTTAAACCCATTTGTCAACTCAAAACAGCATAAATTACTTGCTATTCCTAGTCGCATGGGTACCCCAACCCCACCCTCCGCTAGAATTCTGACTTGGGACGCCACCTCCTCTACCGCTGATTTTGTTAAAGGAAATCTTTTTCTTTAAAATAATAAATTTATAAATACATTTTTAAATTCAAATTATTCGAAGAAAACATACTCCCTCCGTCCCACATATTTTTACCCACTTTCCATTTTGGGATGTCCCACGTATTTTTACCCATTCTATTTTTGGCAAAAATACATATTATTTTATTACATACTTTTTACGATCCCAACAACTTTAATTACTTTTTTACATATTATTCATCATTCCTAATAACTTTATTTACTTTTTCTTTTTAAATTACTAATTTATCCCTATTTTTTCTTACATTATAAATTAAAAAAATAAAACATCTTAATCTCCGTGCCCGTATAAACGGGTAAAAATACCTGGGACGGGGAGTATTTTAATTCTCCTTCCATGTCCACAGAATTCAGTCTATATACATCTCCGCCCTCCACCTCGCAATCTCTCCTTTTCATGTCCACAAATTTCATCATACAATCGCCATATCTACTCAATCCCTCTCTCATGCCCTTCAAGAACCCTAACCCTCCTTCCCCCATGGCCACCTGCCTCCACTCTTCCAGAACTCAAACCAACTCCAATCCCAAAATCGACGACGATTATGTCCGATTCTGCCGACCCGATTTCATCCCTTGCTTGCCCATTTCCGACCGGAAGCCCAAACCCCACTCCTCTGACGATCTCTGGCACCAGATGAGGGAAGAAGCTAGGTCGGATGTCGATTCAGAACCCATCTTGTCCAATTACTATTTCAGTTCGATTCTGTCCCACGATTCCATGGAGAGTGCCCTAGCCAATTATCTATCCATGAAATTGAGCAATTCCAGCTTGCCCACGGCCACTCTGTACGATCTCTTCAAAGGGATTCTGAAACAGGATGGGGAAATCATGGTGGCCGTGTACGACGATTTGAGGGCTGTTAAGGAGAGGGACCCAGCTTGTATAAGCTATGTCCACTCTTTCCTGAATTTCAAAGGGTTCTTAGCCTGCCAGTCCCACAGGATAGCTCACAACCTGTGGTGCAATGGCAGGAAAATCCTGGCCCTGCTGATACAGAGTAGGGTTTCCGAAGTATTTGCAGTCGACATCCACCCAGGGGCGGTGATCGGGCGGGGGATCATGCTCGATCACGCCACGGGTGTGGTGATCGGCGAGACTGCTGTTATTGGAGATAATGTGTCGATTTTGCATAATGTGACGTTGGGAGGGACGGGGAAGGAGTCCGGCGATCGGCACCCGAAAATCGGAGATGGGGTGCTGATCGGGGCGGGGACGTGTGTGTTGGGGAGTGTTAGGATTGGGGATGGAGCTAAGATTGGGGCCGGGTCGGTTGTGCTGAAGCGGGTGCCGGCTCGGACTACGGCTGTGGGTAACCCGGCTAGGTTGATCGGAGGGAGGGAGAATCCGACCCGGTTGGATAAGATGCCTAGCCTTACTATGGACCAGACTTCCCACATAAGTGAGTGGTCTGATTATGTTATCTGAGTATAATTGTAGGTGTTTATTTTGTATGAGTCTTCTGATGTGGTGATGATATTGATGTTGTGTACAACAAGAAGTCTTCCTATGAGGTTGGCTTCTTGCTAGTTTTGTTTGTATAATCAATCATTTACAATTCCTACTAGTTTTGTTTGTCTAGTTTATGCAACTTTTGAAGCCAATGTTTAACCTCTTTCTTTATGTGTGTGGGGCTGGACTTTATCTTGCTTCTTTGTACAAGAAAGTAAAACTGAAATATCTGAAATTACTAGAAATACTAGATGGAATAGTGATTTTGAATGGTGAATTTCTTCTTTCTTAAACTATAGTAGAGTTGAGCCTATGGACTAATAAAATATAGATAAATTGTGAAGAATGAAAGTTAATTTTCACTATTTTGAACGGTGAAGCACTTCTCCCTATAACTAGACTTGAGCGAGCCTATGGACTAATAAAATAATATAGTAGGGAAATTGTGAAGAATGAAAGTTGATTTCGAAAGATGTCACTCCAACATTTTTTTAACTATCACTTTTTAAACTTTTTTTACCCTTTTTTATTAGTATATAAAACATATATATAGTCTTACATATAATCGTATGTGGAGTTAATGCATATAAGCATTTAGGGTTGCAAGTGTAGTAACATATTAGGGTTAATTATGACCAAAATAAAAAAAATTTGACATTTTCCAAAAAAATTATAATGATTAATGACTTGCAATGATTTTTTACCATTTAAATTGGTTAGTTTTGAGAATGGGCACTTACAATCCATTATATATTTAATTATTATATTCTTAATCTCTGCACCAAAAATGTGATATATTATTATATCTTAATATTCGTGAAAAAAAAGTGATAGCTTTTTCGAAATGGAGGTGTAATAATTATCTAATGGGCAAGTTTTGGGGCAAGTTTTGTATGAGACTGTCTCACATTAGTCCCTTATATAAGATGGATAAAAAATAATAACATTATTAACAAAAAGTGATACTAATTGATGATAAGTGATAATGGTACATTGAACTGTTTCATGAACAATTTATAGTATAAATAAAAGTGATAATATTTTATAACGAAAGTGATAAAGATGTTATCGCTTTTTATCCATCTCATGCTTATGTGAGACTATCTCACACAAATCTTGTTTGAGACCATCTAACGTAACTCAATCAACAAAAAAATGATAATGGTGCAGTGGACTATTTTATGGATAATTTATAGTATAAAAAGTGATAAAATTTTATAACAAACGTAATATATTTTACTCCCTCCGTCCCATTGAAACGTACGTGATTCCTTTGTAAATTACAAAAGAAGAACGTACGTTTCAACGGGACGGAAAGAGTATAATAAACATGATAATGATGTTATCATTTTTTATTCATTTTACATATGAACCTACTAGATACAATCTCATACAACCTTTTATCTTCTCTAATTTGGGGTAATTTCTTCTACTTATATCGTGCCATGGTGTATTTTTCTCTAAATTGAAATAGGATCGAATCAACCCAAATAACATGTGCGTGAGAATATTAGTTGGATAGAATTGTTTACATTTTAAATTAAAAGGCTTTTTTTATTTTTTTTATTTTTTTTAAGATGCAGATACGAATTGATCAATGATTAAAAAATGCTTATTATTCTTTTCGTCCGCCGGCAAGAGGATCATTTACTTTTTGAACGTGGATTTAGGTGTATTATTATTTAATGTGTAGTGGTTAGTTGTATTAGTGGATGTGTGGCCCCATATTTTAATTATATTAGTGAGTGTGCGTAGGTTTCATGTGTGTATAAAGGGAAATGAGACTCTTTAGAGTGGACGCCCAAAATGACCAAATTTGTCCGTTGTCGTGGACGGAGGGAGTATATGTTTAAAATATAATACTTATTGGTAGTTAAAGTATACTATTTATAATGAATTATATTATAACAAACTAAAATCATACTTTAATGCCTCACTTATCATACTTTCAAAAAATATATTTTAACAACTAATATACATACTTTACCTATATACTTTTAACCTTCATGAGTTGGCCTAGCGGTGAGGGCTTGAGGTACCTTAAGGTGAAATTCCTTAAGGTCTTAGGTTTTGCAAGTGCGATCAACAGCTAACCCGCAAGTGTGATCAACAACCGTGGGGCCAGTTTGCGCTCTGACTTGAAATGGGAGTCTCAATTAATGGACGGTGGGTTTTAACCTTCCCTGACTTGAAATAGGGGTCCCCACTAGTGGACGGTGAGTTCTGACCTCTCCGATTACAAGCACCGTCTCATAAGAGACATAATAATCATATTTTAAACATCTTACAAACCGTCATATAAGAGACCTTGTCTTTATAATAAGAGCGACACTATTACCACCTGAAACAATACTTAACGCACCCGAATTCAAAAATAATTAACAGTAAAAATACTATTATATCTTTTGCCTTTAATTTTACTCTCCAAACCTTTTATTATTAATTCCACCCAACCCATTTACTAATCCATCCACACACATCTGAAACATACACGAAGAAGTAAAACGGAAAAAAAAACGCAGACAAGCAGAAAATGAAGGAGGACGACAGAAGGACTTCAAATTTTGCCTTCTACTTTTCACCTTCTTGCTAATTCCAGCACCATGGATGCTATCAATCAAAAATTGCAGTGGTTGTTCAGTGTCTTTTGATCCAAACATTGCTATTTCTTTTGCACTTGAAAACTTGTAATATTACTCCTCGTCTGAGTCATCTCTCTCATTCCTCTCCGTTTCCTCTTCTCTTGTTTCTTTCCATATAATTTGTATCAAAGATTTGGAAAGGGTTTATGCCATTTCCAGTCCCTTAACTTATAAATTGGTGGAATTAATTACACGAATCACTATAATTAAATCAAGTTATAAATGGATGGAATTAATTAATTATGAAAGATGCATTGTTTTGCTTCTGGGTGAGGCTTATAAAATTTCTGAAAGATGCATGCATACGCTGTTGAATGCATTTTTCTTTTCTTTTTTCCTCTCCGTTTTCTTTCCTTATGTAAGTTTGCGTGTGTGTGGGTTAGTAATGGTATAGGGTGCGGTTAGCAAAATGTGTTGGGTGGAATTATTAATAAGAGGTAATTTGGAGAGTAAATTTAAAGGGGAAGGATAGACTGGTATTTTTAATGTTAATTTTTATTGGGGTAATTACTATAAGGTACATTGAAAAACTCCTTTATTATATAAGATACAAACATAAAAAAAATTAGGAAAAATTAATCATAGGTACACACTTTGTCTCCTAAATTACTAGGAGATACAATGAGTATAAAAAATTACTCTTACATACAAAATATTAAAGTAAAATACCAAATATAACCTTAATTCATTATAATCCCATACACTTTTAAACCACAAACCCTATACCCCTCACCCACTTACTGCCGTCGTCAGCTGCTGGATCACCGTCGGACTACTGACCGCCGGACCACTGCCAGACAGTCACCACCGGAGAGTAGGAGTATATAATTTTTTTGCTACACATGACACTTACGATTCAAATTTTTTTTGCTGCACTTATTTTTTTACTGCACATAACTTTTGCTGTACACGAACTTTTGCTGCACACAAATGTTTGTGTGCAGCATAAAAGTTCGTGTGCAGCAAAAGTTATGTGCAGTAAAAAAGTATGTGCAGTAAAAAAAGTGTGTGCAGCAAAAAAAGTGTGAATCGTAAGTGTCATGTGCAGCAAAAAAATTATTTTTTGGCGGCGGTGATCCGGCGATCGACTGACGGTGGTCCGGCGGCAGTGGGTGGGTGAGGGATTTAGGGTTTGTGGTTTAAAAGATTATGGGATTATAACGAATTAAGGTTATATTTTGTATTTTACTTTAATATTTTGTATGTGAGAGTAATTTTTTTAAATCAATGTATCTCACAGCAATTATGGGTACAAAGTGTGTACCTATGAGTAATTTTTCCATTTTATTTATTTCAGGTGCCTTCAGTACTTCTTCGGGTGGCAATAGTGCCACCCTTATAATAATCATACTTTAACACGTCTCACAAACCGTCCCAAGCAAACACTGTCTCACAAGAGGATTAATAGTAATGGTGTTTATTTTTAAGAAAAATAGTTGAAAAAAATAAAAGAGTAAATTTGAAAAAGAAAAATAATTTTAAAAATGGCAGATTTGTACGAGACCATCTTACGGTGAGATTATTTTATATTTTCATAGTTAGTTATCATTTTTTACTAAAGATGCTATCAACTTTAAAATGTTACTGCCTCCATTCCAATAAACTCTTCACCATTACTGTAGATACGTAGTTTAAGAAAAATTACTTTTTTGACCAACTTCATTGATTTTTAGATGTATATATAAATAAATAATAAAGTAAGTTATGTGAGTTAAATAAGAGTGACATTTTTTAAAATATGATGTAGTGAGTGACTATTCATTTTGGAAGAGTGTAGTGGGACAAACAAATGAGGAAGAAGTGAAAAGCTTGCTGGGACGGAGTGAGTATTGTGGTAGGACTTTGGAGTTAGGCTCCCGTTCTTGTTCATCTACTGGGCTTACTAGCCCCATAGCCCAGTAAGGGCCCAAAGAACCCCCTGATACGCGAGGAGCGACAGCCTGACTAAGGCCACTAGGTCATTTGACCTAATTGCCTGAGATACGCAGATATCCCCCGAGATATCTACGTAGGGGATATCCTAGATCGGATCTTAAAATAGTCACGTGAAGCTATACGCATTTAATGCTCGCACTATACAGGATAATCTGGCAACTTATCCATATACGGATGACGTCAGGTTATCCAATATAAATATGGGAATGACCCATAACAATAACATCAATAAATCATTCATTCACCCCCTACGAAAAGGCACAAGATTGCCTAGGGGGCAACTCCCTCTCCTCTTATGTTAGCTTAGCTCAGATAATCCTTTCATTATCCTTTAATAGCCACATCGATCCGTCATTAGGAGGGGATTAAAATCTGACAAGCTACATTTGGCGCTAGAGAAAGGGCTGTCGCCTCACGCTGCTTGGCACCGCTATTCGGGCCGACTGCCATCCTCAATTTACCCCGACTCAACTATACCTCTAATGGCAGATGGACAGAAAGAAGCCACTCCTAGTAGGGCCGACGCGGCTACCAGCCGACGCTGCCAAGAAGATCCAAACCTCCCTCGAACTGTAGAAAAAGATATTCCACCGCATGATACGTACCTAGAAGGAGACGACCCATAGAATAATTTCTGGCAAAAATACTTCGACCTTCTCAAACAGATGAAGGAGAAGCAGGTAGCGGGACTAAGGACCGCCAATCAGAGGCTCAGTTTTAGCCTCGAAGAAAACTCAATAGAACAGACGAACGACTGACAGCGTGAACAGTCTCCACCTAGATGCTCAGTACATGAGCGAATGGGCCAAAAGGACGTACAGAAAAACAAAAAAAATGGTAGATGAAGGATGCGAACGAAGAAAAACGGCATCCCGTGCTAACTCAATCGCCAGTCGATCTCCCACACACGACGGGACGTATAAGCACAAAGACCGACTAGGACCAGATCCCGCGAGATCTCGACATGAGCAGGTAGGAAAAAGTGCGGGACACGACCCTATCGCCCGACTCAAGCAACAACACGATGAAGAAATAAACATGCTGAGGAGGCGACTCGATCAAATAGAGAGAAGAAATGAGGCCGGACTCCATAGCATTCCCGACCTGGAATTGGGGAGGACCCCATTCACCCATAGGAACATCATGGCGGCCACTATGAAAAAGATACGGATCCCTCAAATCCCCCAATACGCCGGCGAGTCTAATCCAATCTCGCACCTTAATAAGTATGTTGGGTGGATGCTGGCACAAGGGTGTTCGGAAGAGGATTGATGTAAGATGTTCCCCTTAACATTGGGAGATAAGACGTACTCGTGGTTTGAATCTCTTCTCGCTAACCCCATCGACTCATGGGCATAACTCGCCACGACTTT
This sequence comes from Pogostemon cablin, assembly GCA_023678885.1. Classification (NCBI taxonomy): domain Eukaryota; kingdom Viridiplantae; phylum Streptophyta; class Magnoliopsida; order Lamiales; family Lamiaceae; genus Pogostemon; species Pogostemon cablin. The sequence continues at coordinate 21,688,142 of CM042973.1, forward strand.
CTCGTCCCACTTCGCATACTTGGGGCAGGGGTAGAAGGAGTCAAAACAGAAGTTGGCTTACCTACGGCAAGGACCAAAGGAATCCTTAAAGGATTTTATGAAAAGATACAATGAACAGCGCGCTAACACGGAAGAAGTGTCGGATGAGACGTCAACTATCCTGGCAACCGCCGCCTTACTCCCAGGGTCATCCATGTGGACTAGCTGCCAGTAAAAACTACCAAACAGCTACGCAACCTTCATGACCGCGGCTCAATCGTTCATCCATAGCGAAGAAATTCTCGAAGAATATAAAAAGTCTAAAGGCGACTTCAAGGAAGGCGACAAGAAAAGGAAGAAATGGGAAAAGGACTATAGAGCTCCCTCTTCTTTCAAACCATTCCCGGATGATGACCAAATTCAAGAGATGATGGAGTTACTCGAACTCACACCCGAAGAGATATTCAGCAAGATACAAGACACCAATCTGTTGAGTCCCCCGCTTAGGATACGCGCAGATCCAACCAAGCTAAATAAAAAGAGATTCTGCAAATACCACAAATCCATCGGCCACGACACCAATAAATGCTGAGATCTGTTGCCGAGCTGCTAAAACTATTTGAGGATGGGAAACTGGATCGATTGGTGGCTGGCCTAAAAAGGAGAAAAGAGCAATCCCCTGCCATGGCCGAATGGTTTAAAGGACCAACCAACCCTCAAGAACAGGTTGGACCTGGAGATCGTCTGCCTACACCGCCTAGGGAAGTATACATGATGGGCAAAGACTATGTGGGGACTTCTCAAGCCTTGACCACCCAGTCGCGAAGAAAGCGAAAGGCCGAGATGTGGGAGCTCGACCGGTACTAACATGTATTTACGGCAAGTCTGCGACCACCTCTACATGAAGCCGACGTATTCTTCTCCAAAAAAATCTTACCGAAGTACGAACCCCCACAATAACCCACTGGTGATCTCGGCCATGATCTCAGGAGTAAGGGTGCACCGGTGTCTGGTCGACACATGCGCATACACAAACATTATATTCAAAAAGCCATTCGAAGCCATTAGGGGGCTCTCTCACCATAAGACGTCCCCGTGTAATGATGAGATTTGAGATTTCGGTAATGCCATCACTATCCCCTTGATGCAAACGGGTTTGTCAATCCAGATGATAGATAAGAAACAAGCAGTAAAAGCCCAACACGTTCTCGAATTCAAAGTGGTGGATCTCCCGTCACCTTACAATTGCATCTTAGGACGAATGTTTATTCACCGGTTCAACTCTGTTCCATCCACACTCCATCAATGCCTGAAGTTCGTAACCACTGATGGCCAAGTCAGAACCATTAGAGGTAGCCAAAGGAAGGTCAGGGAATGCTCGTTCATCGAAAAGGGAGACATGCTCAACTACCACGATCCAAGTTTTCAGTTACTGATGATGGAACAGCCAAACCAAGAAGAGAAAGCAAATTATGAAGAAGCTCCGCCGCAAGGCGATCCGATGGCAATAAACCCAAACTTGGGAGATGACCAAAAGTTCCAGCCCTTCGATGACAAAGGAGTCAGCCTATCCCCAATAACGGATGAAGACCCGAGAACGGACAAGAAAAGAAAAATGGGGGAATCGGCAGAGGAAGCCGAGACAATAAGGATGGAACCAAGTAACCCAGACCTAGAATTATACATCGGATTGCAATTAAAAGAGCCTCACAGAATGGCCCTGATCGAATTTTTAAAGTCCAATCTAGACATGTTCGCCTGGACATCTAGTGACATTCAGGGAATAGACCCAAAACACGCGTGCCACAGGCTCAACACGAACCCATCCTATCGCCTCGTGGAACAAAAGAAAAGAAAGTACAGCCCCGAGAAATACAAAATCATCGAAGCGGAAGCCAGAAAACTGTTGACAAACAATCTAGTGAGAGAAGCGTTATTCCCCGCATGGGTGGCCAACCCGGTCCTAGTACAGAAAGCAAACAAGTCATGGAGATTATGCATCGACTTCACAGACCTCAACAAAGAATGCCCGAAGGACAGTTTTCCGCTATCGCATGTTGATCAAATATTGGACGCCACGGCTGGCCACGAATTAATGAGCTTCATGGATGCATACTCGGGTTATCACCAGATTCTTATGCACCCAGACGACATAGAAAAAACAGCTTTCTATACCAAAAGAAATTTACTGTGCTGGGTAATGATGTCGTTTGGGTTGAAGAATACAGACGCCACGTATCAAAGATTAATGAACAAGATCTTTCAAGAAGAGCTGGGAAGAACTATGGAAGTATACATGGATGACATGCTGGTGAAGAGTGTGGACACGAATGATCATGTACGCCATCTGAGAAAAGCGTTCGACATCTTACGGTGATACTAGATGAAGCTTAACCCTAAAAAGTGCATGTTCGGAGTGTCCGCCGAAAAATTTCTCGGGTACATGGTGAGTAAAAGAGGAATAGAGGCGAACCCGGATAAAGTAAAAGCCATACAAGACATGAAACCTCCCAAGCACTCAAAAGGTGTATAAAGGCTAGCCGGAAAAATTGCGTCTCTCAGTCGCTTCCTGCCCAGAGCATCCGATAAATGCAAACCCCTTATGGACGTAATCCAAAAAGAAAAATTTGATTGGACGCCTGCAGCTCAAAAGGCCTTTGAAAAATTAAAGGACATATTGGCTAATACATAAACCCTGTCAAAACCACAGTCGAGTGAGCCTCTCAGCCTGTATTTAGCCGTTTCAGAATCAGCATTGAGCGCAGTGTTGGTCCGAACAGAGAAAAAGCAACATGAACCGGTATATTATGTGAGTTAGATGCTTCATGATGCTGAACTCATATATCCAGTGGTCGAGAAGCTCGCTTACGCCCTAGTAATGAGCGCACAAAAATTGAGACCATACTTCTTGGGACATTCGATTGAAGTGGTAACATCTTTCCCATTAAAGCAAGTGCTCTCAAAACTAGATGTAGCAGGAAGATTGGTGAAATGGGCGATGGAGTTAAGCCAGTTTGATATTAACTACGTACCCTGATTGGCAATCAAGGCACAAGCCCTAGCCGAGTTCATAGCAGAACTCACTATCCCCATTTTACCAGGAGAAATGATCAATAGACACTGGCAAATGTCAGTGGATAGATCGTCTATGACTTACGTCTCCGGAGCTAGCGTAGTACTCACTAGCCCCACCGGAGAGACATTTTACTCGGCCATCATGTTTAGATTCCCAGCAACCAACAACGAAGTCGAATATGAAGCTCTACTCTCCGGCATGAGAATGACATTAATAATCGGGGTGAAAAAAATAATGATCTATAGCGACTCGGAACTAATGGTCAATCAGATAAAGGGAGATTACGAGGCTAAAGATCAGCAGCTAGTCGGCTACTGCAAGCTAGTAGCAGATATGATCCAAAAGGTTGATCACGTCTATGTCACGCGGGTCCTTAGACTACACAATACCCAGACGGACGCGTTGGCCTACCTGGCGACTTCGGAGAATGCCGAACGACTAGAAAGCATCAGTATAATGAGACAGGAAGCCCCAAGTGATCAGACGATTTGGCAAATCAGGGAGAAAGAGACATGGATGGCTCCTATTAAAGCTTTCTGAAAGAAGGAAATGATTCGAAAAACAAAGCAGAAGCAAAATGACTGCGGCTCCGAGCCTCCAGGTATACCATGATAAACGATGTGTTGTATTAGAAAGGATACCTGATGTCGCTACTGAGATGCTTGAACAAAGAGGAAGCCACCAAAGTGTTGATGGAAGTTCACGAAGGGGTTTGTGGGAACCATTTAGGAGGACAAGTGCTGGCATTGAAGGTAATCCGACAAGGATATTTCTGGCCTACTCTTAGGAGGGACGCCATCGAATACGCCAGAGCATGTAAAAACTGCCAAATCTACTCTCCCATAATCAGAGCTCCCTCAACTGAGTTAGTCACAACAGCGGCGCCCTGGCCTTTCGCCAAATGGGGAATCGATCTGACAGACCCATTCCCGCCTGGTAGAGGAAGTGTCAAGTACGTCGTGGTAGCAGTGGACTACTTCTCGAAATGGGCAGAAGCTGAAGTGTTGGCCACTATTAACAAGGCCAATATGATAACCTTCATGTGGAAAAATATCGTTTGCCACTTTGGGATACCCAACGCCATCGTGACAGATAATAGGAAACAATTTGAAGGCATGTAACTCCAAAGATTCTGTGACGGACTAGGGATAAGGAAGCTATTCTCGACACCTTACCACCTCCAGTCAAATGGACAAGTTGAGGCAATAAATAAAGTGATTAAGCACACCCTCAAAACCAGGTTAGAAAGCCTCAAGAAAAATTGGGCCTTACAACTTCCCGAAGTCCTTTGGTCATACCGTACCACCGCTAAAACATCAACTGGAGAAACCCCCTTCTTACTGATGTACGGTACGGAGGCAGTCATACCAGCAGAAGTAGCCTGCCCGATGGTTCGTATATCTTGTGAAGAAGGAGGAACCAATTCGAAAACCATCAAACTTAACTTGGACCTATTGGAGTAACTCCGACTGCAGGCAGCAGAAAGGCATGCGATATACAAATCAATGCTGGAATCCCAGTACAATAAAAAGGTACGTAATAGGGATATCACAGTCAGGAATTTGGTAATGAAGAAAGTCTGCCAACAAGGCGGAGTGAGCAAACTGGGAAGGCCTATACATAGTGAAAAGAAACTTGGGTAATGGAGCATATGAGCTCAGCGGACTCAATGGCGAAAGTATCAAAAATCCATGGAACGTTCAGAATTTAAAACGCTTCTATGCTTAAGCATGCGCACAAATTGTAAAATTTAGGCTACAGAATTGTAAGGCCGTAATAAGCAAAATAGTGCAAGAAAAAAAACATGCATTGTATCACAAAAAGAGCCCACTACAACATCATAACCTAAAAGACAAGTTTAATAGAAAAGAAAATGATAGAAGGGCCTCCCATCAAATGCCACTGGGACCCACACCACTAGGACCCACGCCACCCGTACTGCTAGGACCCGTACCATCGCCGGACCCGAAGAAGTTGCGAAGACTCCTCATCCATGCCACATTCATCTCTAGTTGTGCAACACGCTCCCTCTCCCGCTCTAATTCATGTTCGGCCAAATAACGGGCAACCTCCAACTGATGAACCTGGCTCTTGGCCAAGCGAGCTCTTTCCCTATAGGTCGTGGCCCGAGTATTAACAGCGGTAATAAGCTGCTCCACCACTATAGCTTGTCGAGTTTCTGCCACCGAAGGAAGCCCTTCAGAATGAGTGGATGCTCTTGTACTGAGACCGACTCCTGGAGGAATGGACTGCCCAGATTCTGACACAAGAAAAAAGCAGCACAAAAAAGTCAGTGTATGTCCAACACTCACCAAAGCAGCATTCCCAATCTCATGAGGCCCAGCACTCTGCAGCCAGCGAGACAGCATGGGGTTCCATGCACGAACGGGAACAAAGCCAGCTTCCGAGACACTGAGCTCCGATTCAATGGCTGACCAAGCATCGCCCATACTCCTCAAGCATAGCAACTCATCCAATGCAACCAGGGGATGCTCCCACCAATATCGCCTCCCGTGGCGTAAGTTTTCCTTACTGGAGGAGTCCGCTGACGGGCACTACTATCAAGTCCTCCTCTTTAGAGAGTTGAATCACTATCAAGATAAGGAACTCGAGGCTGACTGGTGCTAGGGGGATCTTCAATCTGACTAATTTGAACGCTGGTGCCCTGGCTAGCACGGTAAGTGGCCTCTAAAATGATTGCTTCCAGAAGATCCCTTTCTTGTACCACGATTTTCTCCATAGGAGCTTTTCCCTTGTCTGATGGCCAAAACGCGTACTATTTTACCGGCATCCACTGAAACCCTACCCTGAGCCGCACCTGTTACAGCCTCCTCAGTTCTGTTAGTATTGACGATTACAACATCGTAGAGCCCAGTCCTACCTCTCACAGCTGCGGGAGTATCTTCAGTCACAACCGTACTCAGGCCTGCTTCTTGGCGGGGCCTTTGAGGTAAAGGATACGCGACCTGATCAGAAAAATATTCATCAAGGGCAGCATTCTAAGATGAGAAATTATTACTTACCCTCCCCTAGAAGCTTACCGGCGGAGCCCGAATCAGATATTGATAAAGGTTTGCCCCCGACAGCCTTTCCTCAGATATAAGTGACAAGACATCACGCGGAAGAGTCATGCGGTTGATCACTTCGAAAGCTCGGCAAAACCCTAGAGATAGCTCTTCCTCAGTCTACCGAAGCGGAGCTGAAAGTACAATGCACAATAGTAAGAAATAGTAAAGGCACAAGAAAAGAGGTGACAATAAAACCTACCAGATTCGGAAGTCCGAAAGGCACACGGTACGGGAAGATAATTCCCAAGCAGGTCTCGGCATTCGAATCCTCGCACCCAAAACCACTGACGCCTCCAATGCTGCCCACCAATGGAGTTCCTATTAAATATAGGACGGATGCCTCGCTGCACCTGTAGATAGTGGTGACCATGATAACCAGGGTCACGAACGTAACGATAGACATAATCAATGTCCCGGGCTAAAGGAAAGGGACACCCATTCTCATGGAGCAATACCAGCAGGCCAATCTAACTAGCCCAAGCTGAAGGGATTATCTACATTGGGCCAAACCCCAATTAATCAGCACTCGGCCAATGACGTGAGCCAAAGGCAGCCTAATACCAGCAGCAAACATGCCCGTATTGAAGGCAGCATGATTAGGCTCACCACTCCAAGGACGCTCATGTTGCCCAGACGTACCGAACTCAGCCCTAGGATAGCTGTATAAGATGAAGACTCCATCCACGTCCTCGCTCCGCATGCTGGTAGGGTAACCCCACAGAGTAGAGTCAGTCACCGCGTGGCCCCGACTGGAAGGACAACTCACACTATCAGGATCGGTAGAATCTTCTAGGTTAACAAAAGATGAAGAGGCTCGACTTTCAGTCTTGGGAACTACATGCCGCCGCGACGAACTCTCCCCATGAAGAATGGGCTCCCAGGGAACTTCATAACGTGGAGGTGGGGGAACTGAACGGCGACCACTCCGCGTCACAGGAGCAACAGAAGGGGCCCTAACATTACTAGCCTCTTCGTCTTCCTCCGAACTGAGGAATTCTTGCAAGGATCGCGAATCCACCGCAATGAGCGGAGGAAGTAGAACAATAAAAAATAAACAGATAAGTACGAATAACCCAAGAGAAGAAACAACCGCCATTCTTTTTGTCAAAAGTTCAACAGAAAAGAAATTTGCAGAGGGATGAAAAGTTTAAGTGTGGCTTTAGGTTTTGACATGGCCAACCTTTTTTATAGGGAAAAAATTGTTGGATTGTATACTAAAAGTCTAGCTTTAGTATGAACAATATCATAACAATATTCGAAATGAGAATCATTGATCAAATGATTGCATCTTATAATTTATTTTATATGCATGATGCAATAGTCCATTTACTTTATACTGTAGATAATATGTTGTGCGACAACACGCGGAAGATCATATTATCGGTTTCCTTATAAAGTATAAACAGATGCTCACAACTGAGATAGACGAGGACTCTCTATCGGTATGGTTGTAGTGTGGTTTGGTATTAGCTTGTCTTGGCTATAGAATCACATTAGTGCACTTGTGTGTATTGAGCAGGACCGCCTGAGATCGTTCGACTTATACTGACTTATAGAAGAACTTGATCTCTGTTATTATGGAAGTTCGTGCTCTTAATCCCTATACAATAACCTCGACACGTAGGGCAGTATGTATTTCTTTGATTCATCAATGGGTGAGATTTATATGTATTAAATCAACAAACTCGGTGAGTTGGGAAGTAGTGCTGTATCTATGGTGTGCTGTTGATTGTAGAAGGAATCCATGTCCGTCATAGGTTGATGATGTCCCCTTGAGGAGCTCATAAGGTTTATCATGTAAATCTTGCAAGTGGATTAATTTCCGGCATGATAAAAAGGTTGAGTGGTACTACTCTCGGACGAGATATTAATTAATTAGAGTTGTCAGTAACTTAATTAATTAATGGACATTGAATATCTTAAACATGGGGAGACTATCGGGCTCATAATAAGAAGGAGCCCAGAACATAATTTTGGGATTGGACGGGTAGTGCAATAATAATATTTTAGTGGACTATATTATTATTATTGGATTTAATTAAAAGCTTTGGGCTAAGCTTGGTTAATTAAGTTCAATTGAGGCCCAGCCCAATTTCTCCTCCTGGTCCCTGCTGTAGCCCAATATATATAGTCATCTCAGCTTCTGGAAACCAAAACTTCCTGCGCCTCTTTTGACGTGAGTTAGAGAGAAGCAGATTGAGAGAACTCTGGGGATTGTTGACCACCCAACACCAGAGTTGACTTGGGACATACAGCAGAAGATCAAGAGGTGTTCTTCTGCAGTGATTCAGACTCTACATCAACCCTGAAGTACGGTAAACACATTTTTGCTTCCGCTGATTTTGTTTGCCTGTCAATCCTAACAGATCATGTTGAACCGCACGATCCAATTGCCCAACAATTGGTATCAGAGCGTTGGTTTCGTGGTGAAAACGTGATTCATTAGTTTTTTGTGATTAATTGATTATATGATTTAATCTGAATTTATCACATGTTTGAGTCAATCTGACCGTGTGTGTTTTTGTGTTTATGAGTACAATATGGTAAATCACATGTTTCTTTGTGAGTGAGTATACAGTTAATTTTTTTTTTCATTAATTGTATACAATGTACACTGCACGACACACTGGTGGATGACGACGGCGGTGACGGCGGCGCGTGGACGTCGACGGCTGACCGGCGGCGCGTGGACGTTCGACTTCGCGGCGAGACAAAATCGAGCCAATCTACGGCGGCTTCTGGTCGTGTCAGAGACTGTTCCTGGCCCAGTCAGTAGGGTTCTGAGCGTGTCCCTGGCGTTTACGATCGAGCCAGAAGATGCTTTCGGTCGGAATGGAGAAGATCGGCTGTCAGCAGATGGACGTGGGTGAGTCTTGGCGATGGCTGATGACTGACGGCTGACGGTGCGGATCCGGTTGGCTGTCGACGGCGACTTCTGGGTGCAAGGGTCTGCTGGTGTCGGTGGATCCCGTTCGACGGTGTGCTGGGCTGTGGCGGCCTTGGACGGCACGATCCGTAGCGGATCCCATCAGGTGGGCTGACGGCATTCATGCCGAGAGCAGCGGTCACCGGAATGAGACGGATCGTGACGATGCGGATTGGCGGCGGACCCTCGAACGGAGCCTGTGCGGCAGATCCCAGTCGGATGCGCTGGCAATGCCGTGTCAGATGGCCGCTGCTGGGAGATCCTGCACAGCCGGCGGCGAGGGCGCCCGCAGCAGTTCGTCGGCGGTAGCGGCGATGGCTCTGCTCGACGGCGGTGCTGATGGAAGTTCACGGCGGGATTAACTGGTCGTGGCAGAAGGGTTGACGGCGCGACTCCGATGGCTGATGGCTCGATCGCCGACAGCAGCGACACCAGGTCGTGCCGATATTAGGCGGCGGTGGCGGCGGCGGCGCTTGATAGCGCCGGTGTTCTCTGCGTTTGAGGGCAGTGGGCGGCTGGGGCTTTTAGGGCAGCAGCCTGAAGAATGGGCTTTGGGCTCAATTCTTTTTGTTTTGGGCTGTTGTGTGTGGGCTGTCTTCGCAACTGGGCTTTATTTTAATTTGGTTTTGGGTTAAAAGGCCCAATTTTAATTAAAATAGTTATAAGAGGCTGCTCATTTTAATTATTTGGTTTTGGGCTATTGGCCCAATTTTAATTTTAATGGATATGGGCTGCTGGACCTTAATTACTTAATTTTAATTAATTGTGGGTAATGGACCAAGCATAATTAATTAATTATATTAATGGACTAATTGTGCTAGTGGGCTTGGTGGATTTAATTTAGTTTTGGGCTAAGATTATGGGCCATAGATAATGAGCATGATTAATTAAATTAGTCTGCTGCTCATTTTGTGCTTATTTGTTGCTCTAGGGCCCATTTAATTGATCCACTATTTATTATGCAATTAATTAATGTTATATAACTGATTAATTGATTTAATTGTCAATTATTGTTGTATATGTGACAGGCATGTTCTATGTGATTTATTTATTTAAATTACTGTTAATAGAAGCATGCTAAGTTGTATATTTTATTTCTGAATATTATATGCATGTTAAAAACCCTCGGTAATTAAATAACTAAGTGGGAGAGGGGATTGGTAATAAATTCCCGCGGCCTCCATTATTGGTTTGTTAGCAATGTGAATAGACTTGCGCGTCGGCATTAGAGCCTTCCTCCCCATCGGATGAGTTTATTCATGGATTGCTGGAACAGACTTCATTAAATAATTACGTTTGTAATGTGATGCGTATGAACTTGCGCGTTGGCTTAGACCTTCCTCCCTATCGGATGAGTTTATATGCGGATCACTGGTACAAAGTTGTAATTGATGACTATAGGAAGTTATCCGAGCGCGTGTGTACTTCTCCATTTGTAAGGCACACAAGCTTGGGCCGCGGACTTAGGGTCAAATAATGGTGTACACTTAGATTCAAATAATAAGTATCCTCCCCATCGGAGTCACTGCTTTTATTTGCATGGCTAAAGAGGAACCGACTATTAATTATTTTGTCATAAAGTTAGGTTGACAAATGAAATTAATGGGTAAAATCTTCTCTTGTAAATGTTCGGGTTTGTAAACGTCCACACTATCGTGGCTTGCAGACTCACGGTGCTTGAGATGTCGGTGAATTTTATTTTTATATTGTTTTGAGGGAAATAATATAAAAGGATAAAATTCGAAGATTTGATCGGTAAATTTATTTTTGATTCTCTGAATTTCGAATGGTATTATTTCACTAATTGTTAACTAAAAGACATTATATTTACTTGTCCAAAATAAGTTGATTAGAAAAGAATCTTGATTTTGAAAATTACTGCTTAAGAAAATAAAAGTGTGTTCTCACAAAGGACGTCTCATGATGCCGTTAATGTCTCTAGTGAAGAGATGAGAGGTTCATAGAAATATGATGGTCTTATGAAACTCTTCGGATACTTGAGTAAATTAAAAGGCAGAAGATCATGGTTGAATTGATGAATGAATTGGAAAAGCTTGGAATAGAAATTGAAAGGGAAACCTAGATCAATTTATTCTTCATAATTTGCCTGGATGTTTTGAGCAAGTTCTACCTGAAATACGAGTGATTGTATATGGTGGGAAACTTCTGACAAAACATGTGGCAAAGGAAAGCCATTTTCATCATAATGTGAACAAGTTTAATATCTTATTTACTAATGGTTTAAACATGATTAATGATGGCATCTACTGACTCGAAGTATGTAGATACTGGAATCACTAAATGTTTATCACTGAGTAAGGATAAGATTGTTAATAACATGGGTAAAACTACAAAGGTAGTGGCTATTGCAGTGGGAGTTGTTTATTTATCTCATGATAAGAATAAACGATTGATTATGAGAAATTGTCTTTACGTACGTTTCATAGAAAGAATTTAATTTCGGTTTCTATGCATTAACGGATGGATACTTCATTTCATTTAAATGACATGGTCATAGAAATGAGGAATGAGGCTATAATCCGTTAAAGTACATTGGTGGATAATTTGGATACTCTTGAATCATGCACATCCCACAGATGCAATAAATAGTAATTAAATAATGCATCTTCTAATATTAGTAAGAGAAAGGAACCTTCGGAAATGAACTAAACATACATTTGGCGTCTATGACTAATTCATTTTACTTGAATAGGATTCAAAAGTTGATAGCCGATAGACCGTAAGGTTTATCTGAAGTGGAAACTATCGGACTTGCGAGTCGTGCTTGGAAGTAAAATTGATTAACTGCCTTTTCAAGGCTGTGGGGTGTAGAGCCAAAGATATATATGTTGGAATTAGTTCATTCTGATTCAAGCGGACCTAATATTATCCAGGCAAGAGGTAGTCATTACGGTTTAACCGTGGTGGTAAATACCTCTTAGGATAGTTAGGAGCTATTAATCAGAAGTTGAGATTAAATCTCAAGTTGTCTACACCGGGCATTCCCCAGCTGAATGGTGTGGAGGATAGAAGGAATAAGGCTCTTATGGTTGTGATTAGACAGATGATGAATTATTTAGAATAATTAAATTCATTTTATGGATATACCCTAGATACAGTAATTCGTGAAACATTTGTCTGTATATGGGATATCCTAGAAAAATGGAGAATGATTTATTTAGTCCAAAAGATCGAAGGGTGATTGTCAACACAAACACTAGATTTTTTGGAAAAGGACTATGTAATAAATCACAAGCCCATGTATAAGTTGTTCTAAAGGAAATGAGAGAGAAAACACTAAGTATAAGTACCAAGTGTACAAGAGGATATGCCACAAGGTAAACTGTAACGCGTGTCACATCTGATACACAATTACATGTAGTACCTTGTCGTAGTGGGAGGGTTGTTCGACAACTCGTAAAATATATATTTTGGGAGAGTCGTGAGACTTGGTCCCTAGTAAATATGGTATTATCCCACGGATACGACTTAGCACTACAAGATTAAAATGCGAAATCTTAGTAAGTTGTAATGAATGATGAAATAAAAGAGGATCATACGGTAAGGTGAAAACCTTGGAAGCAAAGCTTGTTGCGAAAAGGTGTACTCAGAAAGAAATGGTTCGATTATGAGAAAACCTGTTCGCTTGTAGCTATGCTTAGTTGATCCGGATTCTTTTAAATTTTGCTGCTCATATTGAATTATGAGGAACAACAAATAGATGTCAAGACAGCTTTCCTGATTGGAAGTCTTGAGGAAAACATCTATGTGGAGGAATCAAAATAATTCATTGCAAAGGGCTAAGTGCATTTTAATAGTAAGCTTATAGGTGTCCAGCGATGGACTAAAGCAAGTTTTAAGATCGTGAAGCATCTGTTTTGATTAGATAATCCAGTGGCATGGATTTAAATCAATGAGCGGATGAGTCTTGTGTGTTGTAAAGAGTGACAGAAACGTGGTGGTGTTTCTTGTACTATACGTAGATAGTATCTTGCTCATTGGAGACAATGAAAGAGTATTATCGGGCGTATGGGTACGGTTAATAAAGCGGTAGTGATGAAGGACTTAAGAAAGACAAAATACATCTTTTTGATCACGGTAATACGGATCACAAGAAAGGATGTTATGCTTATCTCAAGTTTCATAAAATGATACAGTCCATACTCGTTTAGCATGTAAATTTATCTAAGTGAATGTGTCTTTGAGACACAAGAAGAAGATATAGTAGATGAAAGCGGTTCCTTATGCTTCGGCGAATAAGGAAGCTTAATCTAAAGAATGCTATGAACGAAGTTGGATATCTGTGTTGCTGAACGCATGAACAGAAGGTATCAACGTAACCCGGAACAAGAATGATGAACTGTAGTAAGACATATATAAAGTGCCTGAGAAGGACTGGAAATTATATGTGGATTTACTAAACAGATTCACTGCTTCTTGTGGATTACGTAGATTCAGATTTTTTAGTCAGATTGGACGGCAGTAAATTCTCCTCAAAGGTTATGTGTTTAATCTTAGGAAGTAGAGTCATAATGTGGAGGAGTGTTATATAGAAATATATTTCAGACTCCGGACTCCATCATGGAAAGATGATGAATTGGAGCCTATGAGGCAGCCAAAGTATCTATATGACTCTAGAGACTTCATGATGGACTTCGAAGTGTTTCTAAGTTTGCCCAAGGTAATCACAATTTACATTGATGATATGGGTGCAGTTGCAAACTTGAAGAAATCACAAGTCCATAAGGCAATTAAACACATGGAGCGCGAGTACCACCTGTTACGAGAAATCGTATGATGAGGCGAAGGTTGTTTCGCCTAGATTGCATCGGATGATGACCTAGTAAACCATTTACAAGGACCCTAAGGCGAGAGCTTTTAATGGTCGTGTAGTGGGAGTAGGAATCAGATGTATGGCAGAAGACATGACAGCATAGTCTTTTAGTATAAGTGGGAGATTGTTGGATTGTATACTAAAAGTCTAGCTTTAGTATGAACAATGTCATAACAATATTCGAAATGAGAATCATTGATCAAATGATTGCATCTTATAATTTATTTTATATGCATGATGCAATAGTCCATTTACTTTATACTGTAGATAATATGTTGTGCGACAACACGCGGAAGATCATATTATCGGTTTCCTTATAAAGTATAAACAGATGCTCACAACTGAGATAGACGAGGACTCTCTATCGGTATGGTTGTAGTGTGGTTTGGTATTAGCTTGTCTTGGCTATAGAATCACATTAGTGCACTTGTGTGTATTGAGCAGGACCGCCTGAGATCGTTCGACTTATACTGACTTATAGAAGAACTTGATCTCTGTTATTATGGAAGTTCGTGCTCTTAATCCCTATACAATAACCTCGACACGTAGGGCAGTATGTATTTCTTTGATTCATCAATGGGTGAGATTTATATGTATTAAATCAACAAACTCGGTGAGTTGGGAAGTAGTGCTGTATCTATGGTGTGCTGTTGATTGTAGAAGGAATCCATGTCCGTCATAGGTTGATGATGTCCCCTTGAGGAGCTCATAAGGTTTATCATGTAAATCTTGCAAGTGGATTAATTTCCGGCATGATAAAAAGGTTGAGTGGTACTACTCTCGGACGAGATATTAATTAATTAGAGTTGTCAGTAACTTAATTAATTAATGGACATTGAATATCTTAAACATGGGGAGACTATCGGGCTCATAATAAGAAGGAGCCCAGAACATAATTTTGGGATTGGACGGGTAGTGCAATAATAATATTTTAGTGGACTATATTATTATTATTGGATTTAATTAAAAGCTTTGGGCTAAGCTTGGTTAATTAAGTTCAATTGAGGCCCAGCCCAATTTCTCCTCCTGGTCCCTGCTGTAGCCCAATATATATAGTCATCTCAGCTTCTGGAAACCAAAACTTCCTGCGCCTCTTTTGACGTGAGTTAGAGAGAAGCAGATTGAGAGAACTCTGGGGATTGTTGACCACCCAACACCAGAGTTGACTTGGGACATACAGCAGAAGATCAAGAGGTGTTCTTCTGCAGTGATTCAGACTCTACATCAACCCTGAAGTACGGTAAACACATTTTTGCTTCCGCTGATTTTGTTTGCCTGTCAATCCTAACGGATCATGTTGAACCGCACGATCCAATTGCCCAACAAAAATGGGGCCCAGTAACTGCCCCACCCTCTATCCCACCTTTCGGAACTCGAAGAGTCTAGTTGCAGGAGAGATCGTGGAGCGTCAGATTAAGACACATGGATAGAATCAAGCTTAAGATCGTGGGAGAGTGATGTTGATGTGACAGTTCGAGAAAAAACTGGCGGCGAAGATATGGGGGATCCACAGCATTAAATGTATAATTAATGCACGTCAGAACCACCATTAAATACAATCATTGCCATTGAAGAACAAAATTACAAGTCAGGTGAGAATCAACAAAAAAGATAAACGAAGAGTACAACAGCATCCCACCTAGAAACTAAGTCCCATCAGAGGAACCGGTCGGAGCAGGAACAGAACGAGTGGGGGCCACGACGGAAGTCGACGCTGTAGATGGCTGAGAAACCACTAGACTAGAAAAATCCAGAATACAAAATAAATCGGACATGAGTCCAAGTGGAGCCAAGTTCATCCCTTCTGACTCCCAATCTATGCCAGCCGATAATCCCGAAGCAACAATACGTGCATGCAGCATTTGATGGAAATTCTCTAAAAGGACCGTCGCGCCGATCCCATTGGCCAACTGCACCGAGTGTGACAAGGCTTTGGCAAAACCCATTATCCCAGCGATTTTTTTCTTGGAGTTAATTAAGGAAGAAAAGTTCGCTTCATATTTGTGGGACAAAGCGGTCACCTCGACTCCTTTAACTTTCAGCTCTTTCTAGGAGTCAGCTAGCCGTCTCTTCACTTCACCTAGCTCCTAGATGAGTCGATTCCTCTCTTTCTTTGACTCTTTCAAAGCTCCTTCGACGGCCCTCACCGACGCTTCACTTGAGAGGAGTTTTCCCTCGACCAGTCTTAGTTCCTGTTGGAGAGCCTTTAAGGCATCCTTCGAAGCCTTATGTTGACGGATCGCCTCCTCTTTAATTGTCGCCACCTCTTCCGAGTGCCTCCGTTCCCTCTTCTCCATCTCCTCCTTAAACTGTGCTAGCTCCGCCTCCCTTTGACGACTAAAAGTGGCGACTTGAGCCGTCTCCTGACTCTGGCCAGCCAATATAAGGGATGCCTGGCTCGAATAGCTTAAAGCCCGTGCATGGTATCTAGTCGCCGCATAGATAAAATCATCCAAATTTAAAGCCCCTATAATATCACTCTCTTCTTGAGTGAAACTAGTAGGGATAGACTCCATCGCTCTCAACATATATGGGGGAAGAGTAGGCTGATTGGGATCATACGGATTTGACCCGTACAAGCCGCGGAGCACTAAGCGCAAAGAACAAACTTCCAGAGTATAGACACCAACTTTAGAACCGAGATAGGGGGTCTCGATCGAAAGTGCCCCCAAGGCAGCCCCGTTAGAAAAAAGGCCATAACTATCGGCCTGAACTCTCTTGCATGGGGGCTCGGAAGGCCTGCTGATAGGCACCGATTGATCGTCTGCAGTAATTCCGCTAGAACCCAATGGACGCCGTTGCACCATGCGGATAACGAGAGAAGAACAACCGGAGGCGTGAAGCAAAAAGTCCTTCTCGCACCCCCATCTGAAGTGACCATCACATCGTCGAAACCCTCTTGGGGCACCGCACCAATCGGCTCACGGCTCGCACCGACATCATCCCCCATAAAATCACTGTTTCCCGAAACCAGTATGACCGTGTCTCCCTGTAAAGCTCGAGGGCTCACCTCCGACGGGGAAGACTCATCCACTTCTATTATGTCTATCAAGACGTCGGGCCTCAGAGCCACCTGATTATGGGAGACAGATGACCTTACGGGAATCATCGCCACTCTAATAGGGACATCCAGGTCGGCGAGGGAGGTTGTCGGGGGCTCCATACGGGCGACATCGTGAGCAGCCACAATCACCGTCGATAAAAGAACCAGCGCACCCGAATCCACCATGACCCCATACTCTTTTAAAAGCTCATCGGTAATGATGTCGGTGCTCCTCTCCTAAGCACTCATTCTACTAATGACGCTCACCAATTCCAGGAACTCTTTAGAAGGAGAGGGCCCGAACGAGTATCCCTATCTGAAAATCAAGGTCAGAAACACAGCAACTATACCCATCACAAAAACACAACAACAGAAAAGAAGAGAAAAAAGAGGGAGAAACATACCTCCACGAGAACGAATCAACTGGAAGGCCGAGGGAACCCTAATCTGTGACGGCTTCCATACGCCCGTGGCCCAACATCACCATTCCTTCCAACTCTTTATGGAGATGGACTTCCCTGAGAGAGTCAGCCCTCGAGAAGGGTTGACTCAATAAAACCCTTTGTGTAAATTTTCCTCCGAAGGACGGCATAAGTAGTCGATTTCCTTGGGAGACAGATGGCGATACCCTTTCTTACAAAACAAGAGTATGAATCCAATTATTGTGGCCCAGGCATTCGGAGAAAGCTGATGAGGCGCCAAATTCCAATAGTTTTGGAGTTCTGCTAAGCAAGGATGAAGGGGCAGACGAAACTCTAATTTCAGCATATGGACATTCACCGCCACTCGCCTCTGAGCCGGCTTACTCGCCTTCTCATTCTCAACTGGCATAAAGAATTCCACTCCGGGTGCTGCATATCTCGAAGATAGTTCCTCAAATTGAGAACGAGGAATGGTGTTATCCTGGAAGTGGGCCCACATTCCATTGTGGATCCCATCATGTGAAGCAATACGTGCCTGAATATTCTCCGGATCTGGCACGTCCTCCGCCGTAGCAAATGAGGAGGGCAAAGAGCGAGTCACCACCGAAAGCCTTCGACACGAAGAAGAAACCTCTGTCTTGTAAATCTTGGAAGGCCCTCTCTAAGGATTCTGACACTCCTTCTCTGCCACTTGCCGCCCGCTGAGGATCCGACTTGCCGGTGGGATGACCATTGAGACTCATACTTTGAACGAGTAAAAGACAGAGGATAACGAATTGAAAAGTTAAACAATGGGAGTAAGAGTAGGAATCACAGCAGGAAAAATGCCCTTTTAAAGCATATCTCCTCGATCGATGTGACCCCTGCTCAAAAATAATTAATGCGGAGCACGCCAAGGGTAGCTTGAATGACGAAAAGGCGCGTCGAAAATACCACCAGATCTTGAAACGTCGCTTCAAGATCCCTAACCCTCCCAAGACGTCACTTCAAAAGTTTAAAATTTAAGACTGGGACACGCGTGCACGCTAAGAAGGTTCCGCCTCCACTCGCCACGCGTCAATGACGATGAAACCTGGGGGCTAATATGGTAGGACTTTGGAGTTGGGCTCCCGTTTCTGTTCATCTACTGGGCTTACTAGCCCCATAGCCCCTGATACGCGAGAAGCGACAACCTGACTAAGGCCACTAGGCCACTTGATCTAATTGCATGAGATACGCAGATATCCCCCCGTGATATCTACGTAGGGGATATTCTAGATTGGATCTTAAAATAGTCACGTGAAGCTACACACATTTAATGGTCACACTGTACAGGATAATATGGCAACTTATCCAGATACGAATGACGTCAGGTTATCCAATATAAATTGGGAATAACCCATAATAATAACATCAATCAATCATTCATTAACCCCTACGAAAAGGCACAAGAATGCCTAGGGGGGCAACTCTCTCTCCTCTTATGTTAGCTTAGCTCAGATAATCCTTACATTATCCTTTAACAGCCACATCGATCCGTCATTAGGAGGGGATTAAAATCTGACAAGCTACAAGTATCATTTTTTATTTATACTATAATTTGTTCATAAAATAGTTTACAGCACCGTTATCACTCTTATCACTTTTGTTTATAAATATTATCACTTCTTATTAGTTTCACCGAAATCATTACATGAGACGGTATCATTAATACAAAAAAAGTAATAGATTAATTTATGAATAACACTTATAAATTAGTAATACATAATCTCTTCATCCTATGATAATGTTTACGTTTACTTTTTGCACGTAGATTAAGAGATATAATATTTTAATGTTAGTGAGGTGAAAGAAATAGTATTTAATGTGAAGTAGGTAGTTGCATTAGTATTATGTGTGGACTCTTTAAGGAATAAGTAATTATTTTGTGTTGGTCCAACTTGATAAAAAGTGAAATGTATACCTTAAGTTGTGACAGACCATGGAAAACGTACACGTTAACGCAGGACGGAGAGAGTATTTCTTAGCACAATGTTTGATTCTAAAGGAATTAAAAAAAAAGCTAAAATTTGTGTGTTTTCGTGATACCGTACCCCTAATTCTCATGCTTTTTTTAAAGTTATACCCTTTAATATTACATGTTATACCTTATAGTATAAAAACTTATACTCTTCATTTTTTATGAATAAAACTTATTTCTTTTAATCAAACATTTATACTATTCATATTTTAACAGATTTTTTTCATGAAAAAATTATACGCATACTAATTAAAGTGTATACACTTTAGAAAAAATTATTATACTCTATATATTTTGTGCACCCACGGAAACAAGAGACTAATTCTAATAAAAATAAAATAAAGAGATAAGTGACAAATTTTAGGGGAAAAAATAAGGGTAAATTGAAAAAAAGAATATGAATTTTACTCCTATTACAAATTAATCTTCATATTTAAGAAATTGCAAAAAAGAACATCATCTTTAATCATTATTGCAAAAAGCCCTAATTTTTTTTTTAAAATAACCACACTTTTTGTCATAAATTAGATACATTTTGCAACAATACTTTAAAGCGGTATTTTTTTTCTAGAATTTCTCAAAGATGAGGATTATTTTGTAATAAGAATAAATTTCTTAATTTTTTTCAATATAAAAAAATAATAAAAAACTCATAACCTTAAAGGCAACATAGTAATATCACATTTTTATATATCTAGAATTTTCAAATGTATATAAGGTAGTATGCCGTTAATATTAAATCTTCATTTTCCCTTCCATATTATAATTAGAAAGCATTTCATGACCAATTAATTAATTAATTAATTTATTAATAAATTTATTTTGATTTATTTTTTTATATTTTATGTTTAATATACTTTGATTAATACATATTTATTTCTTTCAAAATTTTCCAGTTTATTTAATATTTATTTATTTATATTAATTTGATATAATTTTTTAGGTTTTTATTAGTATTAATTAATTAGTTTTATTTCCTTTAACATTATTATGATTTTTCCTTAAAAGAATTCACCCTTTTCTATCATTTTCTTTATATATATCTTAAGTATGCTATAGTATTTTCTGCCTGCGTGTCGTCTCCAGAGCGCTCCATTATGATGTGTAATTTTTTCATTTTTTTGAAATTTTAAATTATTTTCTTATGTTTTCCTTATTTACTTATCATTAACTTCCTTATTTAATATTTTCTTTTAAAATAATATTTTTTTCTTATTGAAAGAGACTAGGGTGCAACCGGTCCTACCAATATTTGGTGGAACTGGATCCTAAATCACGCCCATTTGAAATCGCGGATTGCATCAGATTCCAAATTCCATGGCGAAATCACGCGACAAGAAAGTCTTCTCCTTCCTCCTGCTCTGTACCTCTCTCAGTCTCCGAAGGTGAGAGCTAAATACTATGCACTCCAAATTAGAATTGCTTTCGGAAGCTTCCAAAATGAGGGCTTCCTTGCCGCCGGATCCATTAGCGAATTAGAATTCGGATACGCTTGCCCCGATTTCAGGCAGACCTCGCATTGAGGCAACGGAAGAGAAGAAGAGAGAGGGGGAGAGAACCCGTTGAATTGCTTCAAGAATATGAGATCAAGACTCTCAATCACTCTCTTCCGTTTGATTTTATGTGTGTGATTGTATGTGTAAATAAAGTAAGTGCAAAACTGCCACATGTTGCAAACTGATTTGCAGCTGAACTTACATATAAATAATATACAATACTCCATCTAATGCAACCTGATATGGATTAAAGGTTGTGAAAATGGTAAAAAGTAGCCACCCTTGGTTAAAAGTAATTTTTAGTAGCCACAAGTCTTAAAAACAATTTATTCTAGCCACTTTTAATGGAACAGACCAAAATGCCCTTGAAAGGGACCCACTGATCACATGTTTGAGGTCTCTTTTTGACCAAAAAGTACAAAAGTACAATAATTTATTTTACAGTC
Source organism: Pogostemon cablin (assembly GCA_023678885.1). Classification (NCBI taxonomy): domain Eukaryota; kingdom Viridiplantae; phylum Streptophyta; class Magnoliopsida; order Lamiales; family Lamiaceae; genus Pogostemon; species Pogostemon cablin. The sequence continues at coordinate 21,709,431 of CM042973.1, forward strand.
TATTGAATGCATTAATTTGTTACTTTTATATGCTTCATGAATATATTTTTTATTCAAATACAAAAAGATGCATTAATTTTATTCGTATGAATTTTTTTAATTTTTTCTAAAAAAAAAGTGATGGCCGAATAGAACAAAAAGTGTTGGCCGAATAGAACAAAATTATTGGCCGAATAGGCCGAATAAAAGAAATATTTTTTTCGAATTTTTTTTTATTTTTTCTGAAAAAAAAAGTATTGGTCGAATATAACAATTAGTGTTGGCCTAATAGGCCGAATAGAAAAATATTTTTTCGATTTTTTTTAATTTTTTCTGAAAAAAATATTTTCTATAATTTTAAATGTGGTCCCACCCACCCTATTTAATATGACATAATCATGCCCCTATTATTGTCGTCCTTTATCTGACAGTTATGGAATAATTTGGGGAGTACACCAAATAGTAGCTAGTAAAAATTATATATACTATAAATTTGGTCCGCTAAAGTTTTTACATGAAGAGAGGAAGGGAGGTACAGGTGTTTGACTAAATAGTGACTAAATTTAGCGTGAGGATAGAGAGTAAGGACCGATCCTTGCAGGTCTGCTGCTTCAAATTCATCGAGCAGGGCGTTGCTTCCTTCTCGTAGTTTTGTTTGTAATTTTTCTGTGATCTCATTTTGAAATAGACAGGGGGGATAAAGGGTGTTTTCCAATGTGAGAGAGAGATGAGAGAGAGAATAAGATAATTGGAATCACAAAAGAGCAAGGACAGAGGCTGGATAGGCTTATGCTTTTACTTAAATCAATTTTGTGATTTCCGATGAAGGAAATAAATGTAAAATTCAGTGACACTGTACAGAAAAAAAAGAACAAAATTAAGATTCAAAACCATTATTCAATGTATAAGGTACGATAAGCAGCAGATGGGATGGGGTAGATGGAGGAGAGAGAAGGTAATTAATGGAGGGGCAGTGTATTTACTTAGAAGTTAGAAGTTATTTCTCTCTCTCCTATCTAGATATGGATCCCCCATTACTCCAAAATTAGTAAAGACTTGAGCCTTGAAGTTATGGAAAATCGAATTCTTCCAACTATAGATGAAGATGAGTGCATGGAAAGCACTAACGAAGGTTTTAATGCGCATGTTCAACCTTCTACTCAACCTTCAACTCAACCTTCAGTGGAACCTTCAACTCAAACGGAAGATAGAGTTCCATCAAAAAAGAGAAAGTCAATGAAGCCAAGATCTAAGGTATGGGATCACTTTGAGAAGATATTTGATGAGGAAGGTAGTCTTAAACAAGCAAAGTGCAATTATTGTGAAACTATACTTAATAGTGATACAAGAGTTAATGGAACTTCAACTCTACATGCTCATATGAGAAATTGCTCAAGTAATCCACATGTTCAAGAAGCAAAACAATCACTATTAAATTTGCAACCTAGTGGTGGGGTAGAGACTAGTGAAGTGGGCACACTTGGTACTTGGAAATTTGATCAAGATGCAATTAGAAAAGCTATTGCATATATGATTATAGTTGATGAGTTGCCATTTAAATTCATAGAAGGTGATGGATTTAAAAAAGTTATGAATCAAGCATGTCCTAGGTTCAAAATCCCATCAAGATGGACAATTTCTAGAGATTGCTTTATGTTATATGCTGATGAAAGGGCAAAGTTGAAGTCTTTTATGAGAAGTAATTGTCAAAGAATTAGTATTACAACTGATACTTGGACATCTGTGCAAAGAATTAATTACATGTGCATTACTGCTCACTTTATTGACAATGATTGGAATTTGCATAAGAAGATAATTAACTTTGTTCCAATTTCTAGTCATTAAGGTGATTACATTGGAAAAGCCATTGAAACTTGTCTTCTTGAATGGGGTTTGAAAAATGTGTTTACTGTAACTGTGGACAATGCAAGTTCAAATGATACTGCTCTTGCTTTCTTGAAAAGAAAAATGTCGGGTTGGGAGGATAGTATAGGTGATTGTAAATATCTCCACATGCGATGTATTGCACATGCGATTAATTTGGTTGTTTCTGAGGGCTTGAAGGATGTGGATATATCTGTTAAGCATGTGAGAGATGCGGTGAGGTACATAAGAAGTTCACCTGCAAGAATTGTGAAATTCAAGGAGTGTGTAGAGTATGAGGGGATTTCTTGCAAAAGTTCATTGTGTTTAGATGTAGCCACTAGGTGGAATTCAACTTATTTGATGTTAAGCACGACTTTAAAATTTGAGAAGGCATTTGAGAGGTATGAGGAACAAGAGTCAAGCTTCGTTTCTGATTTGGGGAAAGATGGTGTTCCAAATCCTTATGATTGGTTAGTTGTTAAGAGAATTTCAGATTTGTTGCACCACTTTTATGTGCTTACATTACGTATTTCTGGTTCTTTTTACGTCACTTCAAATACTTGTTTCAGTGAAATAAGTGACTTATGTTGCATTTTGAATGAATGGTGCAATAGTGATGATGTTGATGTTAAAAAGTTAGGGGATTCTATGAAAACCAAGTTTGAGAAGTATTGGGGAGATCCAGATAAAATGAACAAAATCATATTTTGGGCAACTATTTTGGATCCTCGTGACAAGAATGTATACATGGAGTATTCATTTTGTGAGATGTACGGTGAGGAAAGAGGTAAGAAATTGTTCCAAAATGTGAAAGATGAATTGTTGGAATTGTTTAATGCATACAAGTCTAAGTATCTTCCGGAGAATGATGTTGTGCATGATAATAGCTTGGAAAATTATTCTAGTTCAGCTGTTACCCACTCTCATATTGGTCCAATAGCAAATAAACCAGCTGCATTATATAAGCAAAGGTTTATGAAGAAAGTGGGTGGGATTAGTGAGTGTAAGAAGAGTGAAATGGAAATTTATTTGAGTGAAGATAACTTGGTGGATGCTGGTAATTTTGATGTATTAAAGTGGTGGAAGTTAAATTCTGAGAGATTCCCGATTCTTTCAAAAATGGCTCGTGATATCTTTGCTGTTCCTATTTCAACGGTGGCATCCTAGTCGGCATTTAGTACTGGGGGTAGGGTACTTGATGCATTTAGGAGTTCTTTGACTCCGAAGATTGTTGAAGCTTTAATTTGTACACAAGATTGGTTTCGAAATTCAAAAGTTGAAACTTGTGTGGAAGAAATGATCGAAGAACTTGAGAAATTTGAAAAAGGTACATTCTTTTATCTTGCATTAGTAGATAAAGAACACTTATGACTTCTATATATTTCAATTTTAATCTTTTTTTTCGTTTGCAGATTTGCCTAAGGTGGGAGTTGGAGAATCTTGAAGAATGTTGGTTCGTATCCTCTTTCAAGTGAGAAAAAATGGGTGTATGTGTTCATCAACTTATAGTATATGTCATATGTGTTCATCAAGTCATAATTCATATTTTAATTTGTGTTTATGCAGATTTCAATTCAACTTTCATGATTTGCCTGTCAGCCACAACCTAGTCAAGTAACAAGTTCTTGAGTTTTGATAGTTTGAACTACACATTTTATGGAAGAAGTGTGTGTTGTTCACTATTTTTCATGCTTCTATGTTTGTTATGAATTTGGAGAATTCTCTACGAATTTGATTGTATTTTAATTAATGGCACTGTAAAACTTGATTGTCGTTTTTAGCGGTTGGAACTTGATTGTATTTTGTTGTTGGAACTGTGAAACATTAAGGTTGATTGTTGTTTCAAGTAGGGTTGTTTTATTGGACATTTGTTAATTCTTAAAATATTTTCCAGTTTTTCGGTGAATTTGGTTTTAAGACCGAACCAAACCGAAAAATTTGGTTCGATTTTGTTCGGTGGATTTAATATTTCAGTTTCGGTTCGGTTATGTTATTTTGTAAAAATCGGTGTTCGGTTTTGATAATTCGGTTCGGTTCGGTTCGATTTTTAACCGATGCACACCCCTAAATTTTCTTCATTTCCTTATACATAATACATAGACCCGTTAGATTAAATCTAGGGCTAATAATTTGCCACATCATCCCATTACCTTCACCCACATCACCCCTCTATCTTTAACTAATTTTAAAGTTCTGTTCCTCAAAAATTCAAAATACATTTTCTGAAATACACCGGGCGGCCATTCTTCACTTATGCCATTGACACAAAGTGTGTTAAGAGTACAATAATTTATTTTAAAGGATATACATTTTAATTAATAAGAGTACAATATTTGTTTCAAAAGATATATATTTTCATTATTTTTTTTCAGAAAATAAAGAATACACATCCTTAAAAGTATATCATTTAATGCAAAAACACGGTATCCCAGACACACAAGTTTTAGTTTTAAGAGCGAGTCTCTTGTACGCCTGGATACACGGATTTAGATTCGTACCCTTTTACAATTTAAACTCTCTAGTAATACATAAGTTTAAATAGGATAGGGAGAAAAAGGGTTGTGTTCACATGGGAACACGGATCGTATCCCCAGGGTGCAGGAGTTTTTACCTAGTTTTAAATCAGGTCATATAGTAGTGCCTCAATTAATCATTCTATCCCTCACTCATTCCATCACACTTCTGTACCACCTACCAAACTTGCTCTACGGTTGGAGAGAGAGGTTTTTACTTATTTTTTTTATAAAAAATAGTGTACCCCACTATTAGGGACTCCACCATCCCTGTCATGAAGATTAGTGGTGGAGGTCCCTGAGTGGCTTATAGAGAGGGCTCACTGTTTAACTTGTGCTTGCAAGGGGCCAAATCCATGCCAAAGGCAAGATTCGAACCCCCACCATGCAGCAACCAAACTCAGTTGGAAGGCATTTCTACCATCCCTTCTATCACTTGAGGTATTGATGTGTTATTACTTATGTTCGTTTAGTCTTTTCCTTGATAAAAATTTCTCCCTCGGTTTATCATTTTCGTTGTTCGGGGATGAGCAACATTTTAAGTTTGAGGGTGTGATGAGTGATATTTTTACCTAAATTTTAGTATCTTTTTATGTGTGTTTTTGTATTATTTTATTCGTATTTGTGTACTATTTGGTTGTGTTTTGTGTTTTTATAGAAATGTGTGAGAATGAGTTTAAACATATGAAAAACAGGTGAAAACAGAACAAAACGGAGACGAGAGCTGAAACTGTGAAGAAAATTTAAAAATTGGCAAAATGACATAAAAATACGGTCGTGTTTTTATGTCATGACCGTATTTTTGTGCAGAGTGAAGAAATATCCAGAGAGCTATAAAATTGCATAAAAACACGGGCAGATGCAGGAAAACACGCCCGTGCGCCCGTATTTTCTTGCACTTAGGTGAAAAATCGCGTTTCGGGTTGAAAAATCGCACTTACAAGAAAACACGGGCAGATGCATGAAAACACGATCGTGTTTTCTTGCAATAGTGGCAAAATTGAAGTGCAGTTTCCAGATTTTCCAAGGGGGTATAAATACCCCCAATTTCAATATTTGCACAAGAATTGATAAGGTTTTTACTATTCACACACCTCACACACCATTTCCTTCATTTTACACCATCATCTTCATCCATCCATCTACAGTTGATCCCCTCCATCAAATCCACCATATAAGTGATCAAAGAAGTAAGGGGGAGTGAAGATTACAAGAAGAAGAAGGAGATCTCCATTGAAACACTTCAAATAGGAAATCTAGTTCTAATTTTTTTTAAACTTCTTTATAGATTTGTCATGGGATTTGTAGATACAATTGTTTATGTTGTTTTCTCTAAAACTATGATAGACTAATCTCCTTTGTGAGATTAGCTCCATGATTGGTGTTGGATAATTTAGTTTTTATGCAATTTGATTTTAATCTTGAATGGGCTTTGTGTATTTCTATCATTGAATGTTGATTGCTTGATGTATATGATGATATGTGTGATTAATTGTCATGGGCATGTGATTAGATTGAGAAATTAATTATGTGTTTAGGATAGTTCATTAAATTATTTCATCATACACTTCATGTGAATTAATTTAGAATAAGATAGACATATCCTTCTAGATTTAGAACCATTTGATAGAACATTTGATTAGCTTGATCGAGAGATTGGTTGATTAGATGAGGGGACCCAAACCATTAGTGAATTCATAGTACCTTAAAAGGGAATATTGTCTATGATTTAGTACCTAATTAAGAAACTCGTAGAGTAATTAGTACCTATTGGGAGGTGTTCATTTTGGTCTCGATCCTATGTGCTTTTGGGAGCCTTGTTGAGGGTTTACATCCTATCCATCTCGAGTGAGAGTTTAGGTAGAATTAGTGATCACTCCTAGCTATGTCCATGATAGATTTTAATTAATTGCATGATTACTTTATTATCTATGTCATGATTGTTGCTAATCTCATCCTTGCATAATTTGGAACCCATCATTTATCTTTTCTTTTATTTTATTTCTTGCATTAGTTTAAGTGCGTTCATTTGCACACTTATCCTCCATCCCATTCCGTCGTCCATTCCTGCATGTGATTCGATAAATTCTTTAATTGATCATCCCGACTATATACGACCAATCACAACACTACTTGTGGATTATTTTATATTTGATTGTACTTTTTAAACTCATATTCACGATCATTTTGTACATCTTCAACTATTATATAGAGTATGAATATATATATATATAGTTGTTGATTGAGTGCATTCATCACTGAATAGGGTTGCATGTTATGATTCTAAGGGAGAGATAAATACTCCCGATGCTTCATTAGAACTATCAAATATGAATATTTGTTAATTATATAAATTGCGGGTTAATAAGCAGGACTAAGAGAATAATTTTATAGTACTAAATAGGGAGATCATATCGGGTTTGAGTACTAATTCGGGGGGGAAAAATTAATACTGATAATAATAGAAAGGGGGAGAAATTAGATATCTTGCTCCAAGGTGATATCCAGTCTTTACATACTTATTTACTTATGTCTATAGAGTAAGTTTGTTTGCTTAAATGGTGATGATCAAAAGTTATGATCAAAATGGTAATGTCGCGCAAGCTGTTCTTACTCAGCACGACTGTTCCACTTTTCATGACTTGTTACACCTTTAAATTTTAGAATTTTTATGAATAGAAATATAAGGAAGAGAGAATCGCGTGAGCATAAGAATCACTCAAATCGGAGGTCGGATGTGGAAGTTATACTCGAAACGATCAGACTGCGCAATCCCTCTCGACCTGAAGAAAGTCCGCTCGACCAAGACATTTTGGTCGAGTAACGGTCAAGTGGCATGAAATTTTTGGATCCGCGAACAGGTATGCCGCTCGATCACAGCTCGACCTAAGCCAATCCCACTCGACCAAGACCATTCAGGTAATTCCGTACCTCCAGTAGCATGTATTTTCGTATTCTCCAAGAAAAAGCCAATCCAAGGTCCATAAGGAGAGCTTACAAGAATTAAAGGGGATGCAGATCACATTATTATTCATTGGAGAGACCGCAACACAATTATCCTACACCCCACAAAGGGGGATCACCCCCCAACCATCATCTACATCCTTTCCTCCATCCATCCTTCACTGTGAAGATTCGTTTGTGGAATCAAGAGGAGAACCAAGAGGAGGATTCAAGACGGAGAAGGACGCGACGACGCCCACATCTAGGGTTTATTCATTTTCTAATTTATCTTGTATTTTCCAGACATATGGGTAAAATCTATCCAACCCCCATGATTGTTCTTGCAACATCATGGGCTAGAACCGTTTTGGTAGATCTAGGGTTTATGAAGTTTTTATAAATTAATTAAACTCTCTTGTGTGTCCTCCGTATAACATTACTTGTGAATTTATTTTATATATGATTATACTTTCTTAATCCATATTCACGGTCGTTTTGTGCATCTTCAATTGGTATATAGAATCAGAATATATATTTTGATTGTAGATTGAGTGCGTTCACTGCTGAACATGATTCCATGTTATGATTCTAAGTGAGGGGACTCCGAAGCTTCATTAGAACTATCTTATATGAATGTTTATTAATTGAATTGAATTCCGGTTAGTAAGCAGGATAAAAAGATTAATTTTATAGTACTTATAAAGGGAGATCATATTGGGTTAGAGTATTAATTGACCAGAGAAATAATTGATACTGATAGTACCTAGAAAGGGGGGTGAAATTATATCTCTTGCTCCAAGGTTATTCATACGTGTTACACGCATATTTACTTGTGTCTATAGAGTAGATTTGCATGGCTTAGTGATACGTCCATATTCCACAAGGCAGAGTCGGACATTGATACACGAAAGAAAAATTAAGGAGTGAAATCGGATTACCCTAGAGCTACCTATTCTCCTACTTGATTCACTTTCGTATTTTCCTAGTTCCTTATTTATTTTATTTGTTATTTTAATTAATTATTTAGTAGTTAATAATTTCATACATCAACCTTATTGCCACAATTCGTTTTAATTAATTTAGTAAATAATTAAATTGATAATACGCCATCGTTTGGGTTCGATATTTAACTTGATCGCTTGCTTAAGTTGCAACTGATATCCTTAATACTTGTGAATTAATTTTACGTGCAAAGAAAATGCGCATCACCTCCCTATGATATCTAAATTTGTACCACTTCCTACTCTACCTTTACTTCCTAAAAAATTATATTCTGGATTTAAAATGTCATGTGAGCAATCAGGCAGACTTTATCTGCTCGATGGGTGCGATTTGCACAAACGTCAAGAGTCATGGTCTTTTTAAGCAATTTCACAAAAGTCATGATTAATTTGCAGTACGATGAAAGTTCATGGTTTTTTACGCGATTAATCCAAAATGTTACGCGATTAATCATTTTAATTTATATTATAAATTATTCATGAGATAGCATTATCACTTTCATTAATTGAGTATCGCTTTTCATTATAAATAAAAGTTATAGTTGATATCCGGTGCACCTGGGTGCAAGCGTGCATCCATATACGTATACTTTTTTATTCAATATTGTATACTTTTTTCTTAATAATTGTATATTTTTTTCACATTCAGTTTTTCATTAAAAAAATTAGCACACATATATGTATAACTTTTTATTCAATAGTGTATACTCCCTCCATCCAGCGTTATTTTTGACATTTACTTTTTGCACGAAGATTAAGAGATATAATATTTTAATGTGTAGTGAGGTGAGAGAAATAATATTTAATGTAAAGTGAGTAATTGTATTAGTGTTGTGTGTGAGCCTTACCTGAAATAATTAATTATTTTGTGTGGGCCCAAGTTGACAAAAAAAGAAATGTAAACCTTAACGTGGGACGGAGGGAGTACATGTTTCTTAATAATTGTATATTTTTTACGCTCAATTTTTCATAAAAAAATAACTAACAAACAAAGTGTATATATTTTTGTTCATATTTGTATACGTTTCTGAAAGTGAGTGCACCGTATCCTGGGGTGCACCCAGATGCACAGTAGTATTAGCCTTAAAGTTATCACTTTTTACCCGTCTCATGTAAGCTATTATGTGAGACGGTCTCACACAAGTCTTTTTTCGTCAAACTAGTGTATAGGAAAGTGCGTTGCACGTTACATATATGTTTTATTAATGTTTAAATATTAAGTCTTTATTTTATTAACCAATATCTAATAATATGATAGAATGTGGTGAGTAATTATATACTCAACTATGGGTATAATAAATAAAATGGAATAGTTGTTATTTTGAATCCAAGTATATTATAATTCATGTGAAAGAAAGGTAATGATTTATACTACAAACACATCATGAATCGAGCTCAAAGATGTACACTATTTTACCAATTACTCTTTACAGAAATGTAACTATTCTTGAGCAACTTCAATCATGAATATAACAAAATGCTTACATTCCTCATCCTTCTTCAATCTTTTTTTCTTTTTTAATAATATTTTTTTCAATTCTAAAATTAGTACTGGATTGCTACTTCTATGAAATCATCATATGTCTAGCTTTTGTAAAATCCAACTCTTGGAGCATTAGTCATCTTTACTTCCAAAAAAATATAAGGATGATGATAGTTAACCCCATACTTAATCCATTTATCACCACGGCTATGCTTCTCAATAGGATGCTTGACAGCTTAAAGTATTGAGAACATCCAGTGCTTTCCTTTGAGCTATCTGCAGAGATGCCAAAACCCATAAAAGTTCATTAGGAATACAATTCTTACTCTATAGAGAATCCATCTAGATACAGCAACCATATTTCAAATAATTCGACATTTCCAACATGGTACTCTGGTATGAAATGTTTACATCGTTACACAATAAAGATTGAATTAAAATGAGATTCAAAGTGGATAAAAGATCTCATAGCTTAGAAACTTCTTTGCCAATTCTAGGCTCAAAACACATTGGGTGTCTCTACTTTCTAGTAGATGTTTATTAATAAATAAAAAAATAAATAATTTGGACAGCCTCACAAAAGATTCCGTATAATTAAAGTATAAAAGACCACCAATTAAGAGGAATTCGTTCAAACCCCAACCAATTATGTTCAAGGTCTCCAGCAATTGATTCGCTAAGATCAGACATTAATATCCAAATAAAAGAATATTATGACATTTACAGTGCCAAAACTGAGTGGAAGTAGAATCAATGGTGTGAAAAATGGGAAAGAGAAATGCATATATGCAGATGAAAAGTAGTAATTCAATACTCTATTCTCCATTTGATCTTTCTCTCTCGCACAGTCACAATACCCAAACATATATCTGGAGATGCCAATAGCAAACACAGTGTAAATGAATAACAGATGAAATTTCCATCACACAGATACTTTAAGGTAATTTCAATCCAATAAACGACATTGAAACATAGATAGCCATTCAATTTAATGTTAAGATTTTGTTCATGTGCACCGGATGTATTGTAGTTGGCCTCATTAAATTAAATAACGATGGGATTTATATATATAAGAAAATCAAGTGCAAGTGGCAAGGCGATTTTTTAAGGTGTTCATATCGAATTTTTAGCTATAATTATGAATGGGATATTTCGAAAAAAAATTGAGTTTTCACCTAATCATATTCAAAAATAATAATAATAAATTGAATTATTTATTAGTCCATTTTTTAAGTAAAATGTGAAGGTGGAGTAGGAAGTGGTACAAATTATAGAAATCAGAGGGAGGCCATCCAGTTTACAAATAATGTAGTTTGAGAGATCTGAAGTCCATCTTTTTGTAATGTTGATAACACTAAGAATAACACATTGATCATTGTGTACTAAACTCTCTCTGATGAAATAGGATTGCCATTTCGCCTAACAACTTAACATATAATGAAGTGAGAGATCTCATAATGCCAAGTAAAAAAAAAATAGAGTTAGCAAAGCATCACACTTATAACCCAAGTAGGGTGATTATTTTTACAACTGTTCTTGATATATTGCCCCGAATTCGGCCCTCCAAGCCTGATCGTCGTCGTCGTGCAACGAAACATCCTGCTGTATTGTGTCCGAGTCTTGACGATATAAAGGAGACCTTAAAGCAGCCTCTGGCAATCTGCTTTCTGCAAGGTACTGTTTCATTGTGATCATCTCCATCTTGTGCTTTCTCTTAAGTTTCTCCATCTGTTTCCTCAACTTTTCGTTCTCTTCTTGCATCTCTGTGTTCTTATCCTGCACGTTTTTACGAACAACAAATTCAGAATATAGTTTAGGTTATTTCATCACTAGGTGCAAAGTAGAAGTTAGTTACCTCAGCTAAAGAAGCTGCTGCTTCTGCCTCTCTCAACCTAACAAGAACTTCCCCTGCAGCATGTACAGCTTCAGCAGTATCTTTGAGTTGAATTTTCAGACTTCGATTTTCCTTCCTTAGCAACTCCCTTTCTCTCTCGCGTTCCACCCTCAACGCAGAAAGCTCAGCTGTGAGAGCCTTTGCGAAACGAGAGCCCTGACGACCCTTTGCTCCTGCTTTGGCTACTGCCCTTTTCACTTCTGCAACCCCTTCCATCATTGCTCGATGCTTTTCCGCTACCTCGTTGTACTTATCCTGCAGCTCTACATAATGCTCAATCATCCTAGCATGATTCTCAACCGATCTTTTGACAACATCATCCAACTCCTCTGTGGACTTCTTCTCTAATTTTAACTCCATCTCCACCTGTTCTGCACGTTGCCGATATGACTCAATCTCGATTCTCAGTTCATCGGTTAGTGAGATCCACTCACTCTCCATTTCCATCCACTTCTCTTTTTCCTTCTCAAACTCTTCCGCATTTGCTGCGTTAGCAAATGCACTGCTTTTCCTCAGCTGCATTGATTGTGACAGCAGAGAAGATCTAATTTTGTCAGATGACCTTCTAGTTGGTGCATCAGTGTAGAACTTCAACTTGTTCCTGAGAATTTCGATTTCTCCGAGGAGTGCTTCCCTGTCTTCCAAGGTAAAGGATTTTGTCGTGCTACCGGTCAAGTCCTGGACTTCTTTAATTTCACATTCCTCCTTTATGAGCTCCGGTTCTTGATTTTCGTTGCCGTTCCACGTTAGAAGCTGGAGAGGATGAAAGAACAGTGGCACCAGGTTAAAATTAACAGACCTGTACTTGAAAAGACATACTCAGATGGAAATTTCCTTGCCTTATTTGGTGGGTAAAATTTCTCAGGTTCATCCTCCTTGATTGGTTGCAGTTGGTTCATCCCACTGAAATTTGAAGAGCTATGGCAGCTGATAACAGCCTGATCATTCATGCATTTGCATTGTTCTAACTGCATAATATCAGAAAGTTTGATTTTATTTTCAGAAAAATATTTCTTACATTATCATGCATCAGTGGAGAAATCATGTACCTTTTTGTTTAGAAGTTCAATTTGAGCTGTTTGGTTCTCACAAATAGTATCGAGTTCTTTTTCTCTCTGAATAGCCATTGCTAAATCCTTCTCCACATCCTATACAAAAACTTAACAAAATGACAATGTTTAAACAAACAAAGAAACAATCGCATGGATCTAGAGACCATAACAGACTTCAAACAAACCTTTGCCATGTGAGCTGCCAATCCATTTGAACTTGCTGATTCATCCACCTTCACCAAGCACCTTTTCAAACCATCTTCAGCTTCACTGCTATCTTTTCCTTGACATTTGATGCAAACAAAGTTTGATGGCTGATCCGAAGGGTGTTCTTTTGGTGAGGTTTGAACAGAAGCATTGGCCCTGTCAGCTGATAAACATGGTTTCAGTGCCAAATGCTCAAAAGAGAAGGAGACAGATGATCGAGCGACTGCTGAGTTCCTCTGATGATGGTCAATAATCTGTAATCCTCTATGGAGGCTAGCTGCCAAGGACTCGGAAGGGCCTGCAAATATTCTACTAGATCTCAAGGAGGATTTCTGCTCCACCTCTTCCTGAATGGGGAGATGATTTGATGATAAAACTAAGCTTTTCCTTTGAGAATTTTTTATTTTAGGAGACTCAGACAACACTGGAACTTGAAGGGCTGTAGACAAGCTGTTCCTCAATGGAGGATCAAATTCATCCACTGATCCAAGGTTGTTTTCAGAATTAATTTCTTCATACTCACTTCCTTCTGAACAGCTTAAATAATTCTCACATGTGACTCCTGTATCACAACCTTCTGCAGAAAACAAGAGTGTGTTTTCTCCATTCTCAGAATCTTCTTTCGTGTTATCTTCCTCTAAACTATGTATTTTCTCAATGTTAAGTCTTAATTCCTTTACATCATCCTCATTGATGCAAATATTCTCTTCAGAATCATTCTCTATGCAGGGCAAGATCAGTGATCGATTGAGGCTTAATCTTAACTGATTCAATCTTTCGCGTACATTTCCCCCTCCAAAGTACCCACGATTGCTAATCGAGTTGCATGTACTGGACTTAGCTCTCATGAGTTCTTCCTGCAATTGTGAAATTACATTCAGGATACACTGAAGCTCAAAAAGAACCTTGCTTTATCAGTTAGTTAAAAAGCATCAATACCTTTAACTGCCGAATCTGATCGCTCAGGTCATTGACATCGTCCTCTGTTATTTCATTCACAACAGGTTCATTCTTCAAGAGTTTTGCCCTTGATCCAAATCTCAGGGTGCTTATACTTCCATTATTGCTCCTGCTTATAAAAAGAAAAAAAACATTAAAGCACAGAGTAGAAAACTTAAAAAATTTGCCAAGAATTCCATTATCCTTTTAAAAAAATGTTTCAAATTTACAGGAAAGCATTGTAAATAGCTTCACCCTAAACTAGAATCGTCACCTCAAAACCATTGTCATTTTCTATCTTAGATTTTAGATATCACTATATATGCAAGGTGGAAGGATTGTTTACTTTTTGTCTGGAGAAATGGTGCATATGATGGAGAGTTTAGCATTCCCGCCAAATGATTCTTTCAGCAAATGAGTCAGGCGAGAACTTCTATATGGAATTTCTTCAGATTTCTCCAATTTACTTCCTTCTGCAAGGATATTGACCAAGTGCCTACAAAAATTGCAAATATGCATTATTTAGGACATGCACACAACTAGATGGATATTTTAAGATGCATATCTACATACTTGCATCTAGTAGAATTCTACCCAACATAAATCATTTCGCAAATAAGATCATTCAAGAGAACAAATTAATGAGAGTTTTTCATTTGTAGCTTCCATAATATCTAGTTTGATTAAAAACTCTAGATGTTTATACATCAAACTAAATACTATAATGGGCATCTGCACAGCCACACTAGTATAATAGTAATGAAAAACTCTTATCTTTTTGCTTTTCTACACATTTGGTATAACTCAGCTTTGACATTTAATTCTAAAATGAAAAGATTTCAAATTGATGGTCACTTGCTGCTCTCAGGATTCAGCCTACAAGATTGAACATCCAAGTAATATCACATGGAAGAATTCCATTACTTTGTCAAAAACAACTATCTCGACTAAAGCAATCAGATAGAAAAACTCTAGACAGATTGAGATGCACCAACAAGTTGCAACAATAAGCATGAGACGAGCGATATACTTAGCAGAGAATAATATAATGATGTGAATGCCTAAACAAAACTCAAATGATAGCAGCCATACCCAAGTTGTGATGTAGACTTCTTTATGTATTTTCCTTCTTTCACATGCTGTTTACTAGAATTAGCAAGTAAATTTCTCTCAAATCCTGCAAGGTCTACCAGACTGATTCTACTAATCTTTGAACTGCCAAAGCACTTCGAAGACGACTCCTGCGAATAACCAAAATTGTATAAAGGACATAATATGGAACAAAGTTATTTGATAAATATATCAATTTCTTTATGACTTCTTGAAATATCAAGGTATATATTATTTTACCCTCAAAAAATGATGCTCAAAAACTTTGAAGTGGTTATTTTTTAGAATGTTTGGGTGGCTTTAGGATGTCTTGGGAGAAGAACTCGACAGTGTACATATTTCAACATGTGTATCATTAAGAAATTTTGCAGAGCTGAAACTTGAAAAATTACTTGACATTTTACAGTCCAGAGGATATTTTACCTTGCACCAAGACTCAATTATGCACGTGAACATGACGTGGGATCTTGAGCTCTTGGAGTTTATACTTGTTGTTCCAACCTTTCTATTGGATAGGCCCTGCAACATTTAGTAATAATTAGTCCTTAGTGCTCATGAGAATACTAATGTGAGGATGATTATCATACACTCTTCTCACTACCTTAATCAAAATTTGAGTGACATCCTCATAGCTGCTTACATATTCCTCAGTCAAATTCTCAATATAAAATCCATTTTTTGGATCATCCTTTATCTGATATAGGCAAACCAAAAACCAGCTTCAGTTATGATAATATATGGAGATTATGAGAAGACATTGACTTATGCAGAAAATTTGATGACATTTACAGATTCATTTAAGAGAAACAGTAAACTAACCTCCAAATCTCGTTGTGTTGGATCGAGTAGATCACCAATTTTATCATCATACACCTGATGAAATAAACCACCTATATTAAGACATGCATGTGAAATCAAATAAAAAACCCAGACACTCTACAAAAAAAGGATCACCTCTAGAAACGAGCATCGACACTGATAATTTATCTGTTTGCCATCAGTATTTCCCTGCTCCTGTCATTAATTGGAGCATTCACAAAATGTCTCAATTGTCCATTTACAATCTCTCACAAGTCAAGTTAACTACAGTGACTAAAGTAAACTACCTTTTGAATCTCTGAGAAAAGATTCTGGAAAATACGAGGGGCAATCCCCTGAAGACCACTAATGGATGGACCCTCAACCATGGAACTCTGTGGTCCCCACATTGTGTAGGACTTACCACTCCCAGTCTAGCATTGAGATCCCAAGAAATAACACAATATCCATTAGATGCTTGTATAAAAAAAAATTGAAAGACATTTGAAGTAATATTAGCCAAGATTACCTGTCCATAGGAAACTATAGACGTATTGTAACCAGATAATGCTTCCTTAACCAAAGGAGCACCTACTAATTGGTATATGTCCTCCTAAAATCACACATCAAGATTTTTGCTCAATTTGTAGGATAATGTTATTGAAGAAAACCAAAAAACAGGAGATCTTCAAACCTGAGTAGAATCTGATTCTAACACCGCATCAAATGTATATTTCCTTTCACCAACAGAGAGTGAATCCTTTGAAACTTTTCTGAAGGCAGTATTTCCATATCCTGGTCTAATCCTCACAGCAACCTATCCATACACCAAAATACCAAAATTTCAAGTTGATACACTATATACATCTCTAGATTTTAGATTTCAGAAACAAATCAACTCTATATAATTGAAAAATGACATCAAATCCGTTAAGACGCACAATTAGGGTTTCACGAAACTGCAATTCTAAAAATATAGGGCAGTACCTTGACCGGTGGATCTGGCACTTCAGGTCCATTTTCCTGGACCACGGATTCAGTGAGTTCCTCTTTTTGGGGATAGATTTTGACTTTTGATGGCGACTTTTTGGAGAGTGAAGTAAAGGCGCAAAGTGGAGGATCGCAGATCTGAATGTTGGCATCAACCGGGGCTATGTTTTCAGCATCGGATCGGAGTTTCGAGCGTCTGTTGTGAAGAATTTTTTGCTTTGCTTTAGGGAGTAAACTCTTGAATGGCGTTGAGGCCGAAATGCTTCCGAACAATCTGCTGCTTTCGGATGCCATGATAGAATTCAACGGAGCAAACTATCAATATTTACTTATTCGCCAATTGATTCAGCGACAAGATATCCGATATGGATAAACAAGAAATGAGTATTGATCAACGAGTGTAAGGCCGCGTGTATGAGAGAGAGAGAGAGAGAGTGAGAGAGACTGAGAGAGAGAGAGGAGAGAGAGAGAGAGAAGGGAGAGTTTTCGAAATTTAAAATGCAGTTTGAGTGATGGAGAGAGAGACGTTATATTTGCAGAATGTGACCGTTGGAAATGACTTGGCGGAGCGTTTAAAATTTTAAACCTAGTTGAGAAATGACAAAATAGGGCTTTTTATATCTTCACCGTTTTTGGTTAAATTTTGGGCATATGAAGGTGAAAACTTGGAATGACAAATTTCAACATGAGTATTGTTAAATACACACCCTCTTTATTAAATACTACATACTCCCTCCGTCCCGGTCAAACTGCACCGTTTGACTGCATAAAGCTCTCACAAAAGGTACAGTAAACGATGCAATATGGGCGGGACGGAGGGAGTATCTTTTATTAAATATGCACTCCTTTTAATTTTTTTAGTTTTAATTTTATTATATACACCCCTTAAAATTCTAAAATTACCCTTTTAATTTTAAGATTATATATATTCTCAAAATCCCCTATTCTCTCTTACCGTTAAAACAAACTGTGGCGTTAGTTGCGTGAAACCTCATCATTCTTACGGTGATTCTTAATGTAATTCATTGAGACTTCCATGAATTTATTCTTAACGTAATTTATTCATATTTCACGGAGATTTTATTGCAAGATTAAAGAACATGAATTTTAAATTGTTACCTAAATTTCTTAAACAACGAATATATAGTTGCCAAAACCCAACATTAATCTTCCATGGATGAAACTGCGTATAATACACAAGAAAATGATCTGAAAATATTAACCTACATCAGTTCAAAAAGTAGGCAAAATCGTAATTCAATTAACATAATTCATCAAATAACATAGCAATTGAGACCTAAACTAACTGATACAGACAGTAGGCAAAAATCACAAAAAGAACAGAAACTATAATCCTTGAAAGCTATTCCTGTTTCATTTCTTTCAGTAATTTCTATACGAACTTTAGAACATTGAGATAGATAAAACGGAGTTCAAACCTAATATGTTAGATAATGGTGTGTATAATTTAATATAGGGGTGTGTATTTAATAAGTTAGGAGTATTTTACACTTTTTAAAAATATAATTTTTAATTTTATAATAATGAGGGTGTGTATTTAATAAAAATGGGTGTGTATTTAGTCGACCTCATAATTCGGATAAATAAATATAGTAAATACTAGGGTAAATTATCAAAATTCTCCTGAGCTTTGTTCAAATTACCAAATAAACCCATTTGTTTGGAAAATTACCAATTATCCCTTTTAACTTATTTTTTATTTGAATATTAATAATAAAAATATCCCTTTTCTAAAATAAAGAGGGATGAAAATAACATTAAAACCCATATATGTATTTATTATTAACATTTTATTTTTAAATTTCACTATTTTATTTTATTTTTTTTAATTTTTTAAATGTAGAAAAAACTAGAGTTAGAGAGATTTTTTTAATATGAAAATGATATATATACTTATATATTTAATATTAGATTTTTAAATTTTAGTATTTTATTTATTTACTTCTTTTTTTAAATTTCAATACTTAGGAATTTTTATAACATTTAAAAAAAAAACCCTCTAATCACAGTTTTCTATATTTAAAAAATTAAAAAATAAATTAGTGATATTTAAAAATATAATGTTGAATACATGAGATTTGATGTCATTTGCATCCCTCTTTATTTTAGATTATGGTTATTTTTATTAATATTCAAATAAAAAAACAAGTCATAAGGGTAATTGGTAATTTTTCAAACTACGGGGTTTACTTGGTAGTTTGGACAAACCTCGAATAGGGTCTTGGTAATTTACCCTAAATACTATTCTTCCATCTCAACTTTTCTGCATCGTTACTATAGACACGGCGCATAAATTTTATTTTATTTTTTACTAATTTTATTGACTTTTGAAGAGTAATGTAATATTTTAGATAAGAAATACTCTCTCCGTCCCATACAAATTGATATTTTTATTTTTTGCACGTGAATTAATGAGTATTATTATTTAACGTATAGTGAGTAGTGAGTAGTGAGTAGTGAGTAGTTGTATTAATGGGTGTGTCAGCCCCGTATTTTAGTTGTATTGGTGAGTGTGTAGGTCTCATTTGATTAAGAAAGAAAATGTGACTTTTTGGGTGAGACGTCCAAAATGAAAAAAAAAAATTACTCTTTGAAGGGGATTGAGAGAGTACTCTCTTCGTCCTGGATTAATGTTTATATTTTTCATTTTAGATAAAACATTTTGGTTTGTCTAAGTTAATTTTTATATATCTTTTTTTTTAATCAAGTTGGGCTCAAATAAAATAATTAATTACTCATAAAGGCTCACTTACAACACTAATACAACTATCCACTTCACATTAAAATATTATATCTTTTAATTTATATGTAAAAAGAAACCGTTTATAATTTGTGAGATCAAAATAAACATAATTTTAATTTTTACATTTTGTAATTTAGTTATTTACTACAACTTCATCCAATATTTTAATTTAAAAATCATAAAAATTGGCAAAACTGAAATTATATGCTGAAATTATATGTGTTGTGTGCATAGTAATTAGTTGTTTGATTCATTTAAATTTTGAAGCATATTTTATTATGAGTCAAAAATCATTTTCTAAAAACAACATGTGTATTAATTGTGAGTCAGAATTTAAGAAAAATACGAAGTACCAAATGAATGTTTGTTAATTCTTAAATTCACATTAATATTATCCATATATGTTGAATTTATATTCAGTATTTTAGTCAATGCGGTGGACTCCTTTATTAATTATTAAGGGTATTTAATGTTAAGGCTTCGTTTGTTATGGCATATTAGGGGTTAATAAGTGTGTAGTACAGCCTCTTACGTGTGTTTGGTAGACAATATAGGCCCGATATTAATTCCGTGGCTCGTTAGAAGTCACTGTTCTCACTTCTCACCACACAAGCAGTCAGAGGTTACCCGTAGTATTAATATTACACACTGCACAGTAAAACCATATAAAAAAACAAAATTACATAATTGTCCCTATCTTCTCCCATCTCCCTCCTTCCAATTCCACATATTCTCAGCGGCCTCGACCACACAATTTGGCTTGTAAAGGTCATCGATGGGCTGGTGACGGAATTGGGCTCGTCGACGATGAACTCTATCCGGTGTTTCCACTTGAGATTGGAGTCGGAATTCTTGTCGACGGAAGTTTTTTCTTTGATTGAAGATATCTAGCGATAGAGACCTCGATTTAAACGTCTCGAGGAGTGCTTGACGTCCTTCAATCCTTCCGCCGGCACCAAGTTGCACTATTCAGATTTCCAGAATTTTTTTTTTGCAGTTGGGAGAGAAAAATTGATTTTTTTTGCTGTTGGGAGAGAAAATTTGATTGGTGTGGTTAATGTGTTTAATTGATGAATGGAGTGAGTGAGTGCGGGGTGGGTGTATTTACATGGGGAGAAGAAAGAAGATGAGGGAGAAAGGAAAGGAAAATGGTGAATCGGTGTGAGGGTGGTAGTATACACAGACGGAGAATAGAAGATGAAGAAGATGGGAGAGAGAGAACTTATGAGAGAGAAGGTGGTTTGATTCACGTCTGATTTGTGGTTGAAATTAATGATTTTCAAAATCAATTGGACCGGCCTGTTCAACTGGGAACCGACCTCCAAACCGGTCCAAAACCCCTACAATACTATTTTTTGAATTGAACCGATCAAAATCGATCAAAACTGGAAAAATCGGTTGAACCGGTCCAATCAATTTTTATTTTTTTTAATTTTTTTCTTTTTATATTTTATATTTTATATTATTTTACTTTTATTTTTATTTATTTTAAAATATAATATTTAAAATTTAAATTAAATTATGTGATTTTCCTAGAGTGGTGCATCAGATGTATAACAGTTTGAATATAAATTATGTAATATGTTATTGAGAGAATATATAAAAATATGTATAAAGTATGAATTATTAACTATAAATATTTTATCTAATTGTATTTTTATATAAATTGAATTTTTTCTTTATAAAATAATTTTGATTATTATAATTTTTTTAATGAATTGTAATATTATAAAAGGGAGGATTACTACTAGGTACACAAAAAAACCCTAAATTACTATGAGATACAAACATACAAAAGTATTACTACTAGGTACAAAAATATATAGTGATATTCCAATATTACCCCTATTAATGTGCTGCACATAAATATTGTGTGCAGCAAAAGTTCATGTGCAGCAAAGTGTGTGCAGCAAAAAAAGTGTGTGCAGGAAAAAAAAAGTGTGTGCAGCAAAAAAATGTGGTGGTCCGGCGGCGGCGGTCCGGCAGCTTTTCCGGCGGCGGCAGTTTTTCCGGCGACCAGTTTTTTTTTTTTTCCCTTTTTTTTTTTTGGACGAACAGTTTTTCCGGCGACCGGCTGCCGGAGCTCCGGCGGCGGCGGCGCGGCAACTTTCCGGCGATCAGTTTTTTTTTTTTTTTTTTTTTCTCTGACGAACAGATTTTCCGGCGACCGGCCGCCGGCGGCGGCGGCGGTCAGGCAGCGGCATCGGTGGTCCGGTGGTGGGTGGAGGTTGGGGTTAGTGTTTTAAAGGTATATGGGTTTAGGGGTATATTTGGTATTTTACTTTAATATTTTGTATTAAATAATAATTATTTTAAATCAATGTATCTAGTAGTAATTAGGGGTACAAAGTGTGTACCTATCAGTAATTATTTCATTATAAAATATAATTGAAAATATGTAAAATTTAATTTTTCGGTTAAACCGCAGGTTGAACCGGTCCGATCGGTTGAACCTCGAACCGCTGCATCCACCGGTTCAGCCTCTGGTCCGGTTATGAAAACACTGGTTGAAATAAAGGGTATTATGTAATTTGAACATTCATCTTAATTCTTTTATTTCTTACCAAGCACCTCAAAATTTTGTTATATCAATTTTAATACAATCTATCAAACAATCTCCAATTTTCATATTGTCTATTCTTATCTTTATTTAAATCTCAATTCTTATATATACCTCCTTATCTCATCTCACCTATCAAACGAGTCGTATACATAAATAGGAAAAAAGTTTATAATGATCATGAATTAGAAAAATGAGTAGATAAAATTTGACCTACTGCAAAAATTGAAGGGAAAATTGATTTTTTCGTCCGTTAACTTTTCCTCATTTTGAAATTAGTCCATCCTTTTCCTCAATTTTGAAAATAGTCCATTATCTTTACAAATCTCAACTTTTTGGTCATTTGACCTGCAATAGCAGATGACCAACAGGTTTTGACAATAATATTTTCTAAATTTTGAAATCAGTACACTAACTTTGCAGAATTCAACTTTTTAGTCCTACAACAGGTTTTTTAAGGATTTTCAGCCCTAAATCACTTATATCATATCATTTTTCGCCAAATTTTTATCACTTTCTATTTTTCAAAATAGACATAGTCCATTACGACCATATCAGGCCCATCATGCTTTCGTAAACAACATTAATCTCGTAAGTAACCAACTTGTAACAGTAACAGTACCTTTTTTGATCGACGATCCACAGGGTATCCGGAAGGTTTTACGGCTGCTCCTCACAGCCAACCACGCGTCCCGCAGTACGATGGTTCAATTTCGTTCCTTCAGCGGACCTCAGCACAACCCTGGTTCGTTTCCTACACCGGATGTATAAGATGCTGCTACTGTTTCTCCGAAAAATATGGAGATCAAAGTTGTAGAAAAAATAAAAGGCTACATTCAGGCAGAAGCCCAAGGTTATTTATTTATTGAATGAAGAATTTATTACACACTCATCCTCATAGAACAAGAGGAGATAACTCCTTTAGCTACCTATTGTAGCTGTACTCAGAACACTCATACAAAGAAAAGAGATACAATGTTTATTTAGAAAGAGAAAACAGGGGGGAATGGTCGATGCCTTCTGCTTTCTCAGCCCTGCTATTTATAGAGGCTTTCAGTTGTGAAATCCAAATTTCAAAGCCTCTTTACTTTGGCTGACGTCACTGCTTACCTCATTGTGCTGGCATCACTGCTTACGTCATTCACATCGGATTCTAACTTTTGCATCTGGCTGGTCCATTCTCTTTATTGGATACCTTCTTGTGGGCCATCCTTTTTGTCAGTCACATGTCTCTTACCCTTCCCAAAAGGTCATCTGGCTCTTACTTTTTTTAAGAGTCATTTGTCTTCTTTGGTGCCCGATGATTCTCCTGACTCTTGGGTAATTTGAAGAGATTTTACCCTCTTCTTTCCACATATCTCTTTTGTTAGGGGTGGTTCAGCACTCCTGATCATCCCTATGCTCAACCTTATTCCTTTCCCAAACTCTGATTCTGTTTGGGTGGAACAACTCGTGCATACTTTGTTCGTCTATTCACCTTTTTACGTGTCTCCAAGTGTAGGGAATCTGTTGAAGATAAACGTATGACCAAGTCTATTATCGAACCCAAAGGATAATTTTAGATCCACTATTTAATCTATTTGTGACTATTCTAATATAAGACAAATTTGGGTATTTTGAGAATTACCTAATTTAAAGATGCAGAAAATAAATACTAAAAATAATAAAATAGCAGATAAATTAAATATGAAAGTGTTCAAGAGAGAAGATAGATAGCTCTAGGTAATCCAGTTAAATTGGTCAAATCAAATCACTAGACAATTGGTTAGAATCCTTGTAGTTCTTATGAAAGAAATCACATAATTATGTTAAACCTCTCTTTTAAAGTAAACTTAAAACATAAACCTGGTTTAAACCCTCAGATGCAGAAGAATAATTCATACTCCCTTTCTAGGTACTTCATGCAAAATTTCATTAAAGGCTAGAGTACTAGACTTCCCTTTATAGGTACTTAAGAATTAATTCTCAATTCCCACCTAACAATCTAAGAAACCAAATCCTCTAGAATGGTAATTAATAGATATATTAAGTGTCCAATATTAATTATTCTAATGAATAAAGATTATATGTTTAGATCCCTTTTACCCATAATAGGTTGACAAATATAATTCTTATATAACACAAGCAATAAGCATAAGCATGCCAAAGGCATTGACATACGCATGAACAAGGACAGATCATATAAGACAAAATATTAGTCTCAAATCAAAGCATTAATAAAGGAATAAGTATACTACAGGTATCCAACCTTAAGTCTAGATCATCAATTCAAACCAATTCAACCTTCAAAACCTAACACTATCCAAGAAGTATTAGCCCATGGTGTTATAAGCAATACACATGGTTAGATATGAAAACAATCCCATAGATCTATAATTCAAAAGCTTAAAAGAAAGAATAAGAAAAATCCTAGATGTGGCGGATTCTCCATTCTTTCTTCTGTGATTATGAACTTTCTTGTTCTCCTTCTCAAGTAGCAACACTGATGAACTCCTCGGAATGGGTGGATGGGATGGTGCGGTGAAAGAGTATGGAAAAGTATGTGTGGATGTGGAGAATTATGGAGAGTTGTGGAGAGTTAGGGTTTGAAAAACCCCAAGGGTCCCTTTTATAGTTGAGGACTCAAAAATCCCGAATTCTGACTTAAAAGTGGGCTTTTATCACGTAAAAAACACGAACGGGCAAAGAAAATGACGAAAAAAGATGACTGGGTCTCGCTGGGCAGTGGTACGAGTCGTGCCGGGCATGTCATGCCGCACGGGTGCTTGTTGGTGGTCGGCACGAGTCGTGCTAAATGTGGCACGGGTCGTGCCAACCGTCGGCAGCCTGCGTGACCTCACAGTTTTGCTCATAACTTCTTCATCCAATCTCCAATTGAGGTGATTTTTGTGCTCATACGATCCTCTCTTCCTTCGCTTTCTAATCATATAAAGAACTCCTGAAAATTCATCAATTCGGGGCGTGCTGGGCGGTCGTGCACATCATGGCAGACACTAGTGGACTATATGGGCGGCACGACCCGTGCCAAGGTTGGCACGAGTTGTTCCATGCTTCACTAATTCCTATTTCGGCCCGGCTTCGCTCTTGATTTTTATTTTTGCTCTTTTTACCCCCGTTTTCCACCTAAAAACACAAAATAACACCTCACAAGCATCTATAACACAATTATATACAATTCAATCAAAAGATGCTCAAATATGGATATAAATTCCACACAATGATGTGAAATCGGACTCTAAAACAGTAGATTTTCACACTAATTATCGTCCATTGCCCAAAATGGGCCATGTTACATATCTCCAATGGGTTTGTTTACTCACTCGAATCTTGTTTCTCCAAAGAAGGTCTTGTTTTTCTTGGAAGGCCTTCTCAGCAAACCCCGTCTTCTTCCATGTTAAAGTATTCAACAAGAAAGACCCATTCAAAGACTTGTGCCCAAACTTGAATGGGAACTTCACCTCCACCATCGCTTGAATGCAGGTGAACAAACCCCTCGCTCTACGCGTAGAGATCTACTCTTCAGAAAATGTAGAAATCAAGACTGGTTCATTCTTAGAAGATTTCTTAATCATGTTTGATGCTGAGACATCGGGTCTTCTTAGCTTGATTAGATGGAAGGCCTCGTGGTTGCCTTTCTCGACTGGTTCTGGAGCCGCACTGGTGAAGTAAAGCTCCAATATATCGCCTCTGGATAGAGTTGTATTTTTTTTCCATGCCTTAATAACTGTTTTTCCCAACCATTCTGGTAGTTTTGAAAGCTCTGGGAAGCCTGGTGCAATAGTATATATTGTAGCTAGCGCTCCAAAATTATACCATTGTTTCACATCATTTGGGTTTGAGCCTTCTCGCATCCAAACTCGGGGACATTCCCCAGATATATCCACCCGGTATTTCTCCGGTCAGATTCCTTGTCTGGTATTTAATTTCTCCCAACTGGCTTAGTATTCCAGCCAATAAGAGAAATCAGCTAAGTTAATACCAACCTTAGCAGTGCCCGTTATAAGCCTAAGGTTGATCTCTCCCTCTTTAACTCCAGAGGTGCTGGGTTGACTCGTCGACTCTAGATGTGACTCCAGGTCTTCAATTTTTCCTTCGACCAGTTCCTTATTTGGAGGTTCCAATCTAGGACTTGTGCTAAGGGTACTTGAATCCCTTGCTCTCGATTTAGAGCCCCGTTCTCGACTACTCTCCTTTTGTCGATTGTTATTGCTATCAACAGCCCGGAGGAGTGGCTCTTGTAATGACTCGAATAGACTCGCATTGTTGCAAAAACAATCTCGTATGCGATTAGACACTTTGGTCTAATCACTTTCTTGTATTCTTCCAGCACGATTTGCATTGAGTGCCAGATTCTCAAATTCCCTTTAGAGCAACCCAAGGTTGTCCATCAGGTGCCTTGAAACAGTGAGGATGGAGTCTATTTCAGCTCCCTCCATCTCTCGTCAGGAAATTTGCCAAAACATTATCAACAGATTTAATAATGACAATATTAAAATCATAATATTGGCATTCTGCTTACCATCTTAATAGTCTAGCCTTTTCTGGTTTAGATTCAGTTTTATTTTTTAAAAAGGCTTTGACGCTTGTGTTATCAATTTTAAGGATAAATTTCTTCACGAGAAGAAATAGCGGCCATTTTTTGAACACCTTTCGAACCGCAAAGAACTCATTTTCATTGATGTGCCACCTCTTTGCATCATTCTCCGCAAAGAGCCCGCTACAGTATCTGCATAACACTTCTCCTTCTGGTGTGGACTTCATAAGAACTACTACCCACCAATAGTCATTGGCATCTGTATATAGTACCAGATCATCATCGTCATTAGAAATGGCTAACTTGGAAAGATTCAAACCTCCTTTAGTTATTTTACCATAGCTCGGTGTGATTCTTCCCATTTGAACTCAGCCTCTTTTTTCAACAAAGGACTAAACACCTTCCTGTATTGTGCTAGATTATTGATGAACATTCCAGCGAAGTTGACTACTTCTAAGAAACTTTGGAGTTGCTTCTTGTCTTTGAGATCTTTGGAAAATCCCTGGACCTTTTCTACAATGTGTGGTTGTAGAATAATTCCAGACTCATCGATCTCGACTCCAAGAAACTCGATCTGTCTTGTTGCAATTACTGCTTTCTTTTCAGAAAGCACCAATCCTTCTTTGTGGAACACTTCTGAAAATAGTTCCAAATGCGCCAAATGCTCCTTCATGTTCTTTGAGGTTATAAGGATGTCATCCACATAAACAAACATGAATGAGAAATAATCTTTGAATAGATTATCCATTTTCCTTTGATATATCTGGGGTGCGTTCGCCAAGCCCATAGGCATGACATTCCAGATATAATGGCCTTGTGGTGTGGAGAAGGCTGTAAACTTCTTGCTTTCTTCTTCCATCATAATCTGGTAGAACCCAGATTCGCAATCGAACTTTGAGAATACTTTGGCATTCTTGATATAGTTAACCAAGTGTTCCCTACTTGGTATGTAGTATCCATCGAACTCCAAGATGTTATTGATCCCTTTGTAGTTGATCACAAGTCTCGACTTTCCACGCTTGACTTCTCCATGATTTCAAACCAGAAATCCTGAACTGCTGTATGGAGATACTCCTGAGGATATCAACTTAAGGTCTAGGTGTTCCTTAAGTATTTGCTGCATATCCTTCTGGACTTCTTGATTCATTAGGATAGGCTTGTATCTCATGAACTCATGCTCATTTCTTTCTTTTACTTTGAGAGAAGCTTTGAGCTCGTTTTTGCCCCACCAGGATAAAGGATCCTCATTGAAGTTCCTCTGTATCTTCCTTTTGACGTCCTTCAAATATGTTTGCTCTTCGATTATGACGTCTTTCTGTAAGCTTTCTTCCAAGCTTACCTTGAGAAGGTAGATTGTGTTTTCTTTTAGTTTCTCCATCTTCCATCCTTCTCTGGTCTTGATCATAGTCATTTTCACCTAGATTTTAGTGTCTTTATTTGTGGATTTTAGGATGTCTTTATCCGTATTTGTATAACTTTTGGTGGAGTTTTATGCAATTATGAGAGATATGATAATAAATTGATGAATGTGTGAAAATGAGCTTAAATGTATATGAAACAGGACAAAAATGAAGCAAAATGGAGTCGAGAGCTGAAACAGACTGGACAACACCCAACTCGAGTTGCATGGTCTTACTCGACCTGTAACTCGAGTCGAGTTGCAACACGAGTAGGGTCAGAATGTGTCCAGTAGCTCAACTCGAGTTGCAATGTCCAACTTGACTTGCAGCTCGAGTTAGATGCTGAGGAAATTTTAGTTTCCGACACGAGTAGACAGGCGAGAGCTCGAGTAAACTTACTCAAGTCGAGCTGGGTCAGAACAAGTTGAACCGTAAGTCGTGCAGAGCAGAGAAAATATCTAGAGAGCCAACTCGAGTTGCAAGGTCCAACTCGACTTGCAACTCGAGTCGAGCAGCCTCTGAAAAATCATCCAGAATGTAGAGCCATGCAACTCGACTTGACAGGCAGTAGCTCGAGTTGGCCACTCGAGTCGAGTTGGGTCAAAAGGCAGGAAAAATTAGGAAAATTCTGGAAGCTTCTAGAAGGTCCCCAAGAGGTATAAATGCACAATTGGTGTAAAAATTACATAGAGAGCCTCATTTGACAGTTATTTTGGAGATCAACACACACACTCTCTCACCACCATTTCACACACTCCATCTGATCCATCTCTTCCACCCTTTAATTCATACATCCATTCAACTTGACCTTTATCACTCCATCATCCAATCCATCCATCCACCATTTGAGAAGAGGAAGCTTCAAGGATTGAAGGAGTTAGCATATTGAAGAGAAGGAAGGTGTCTCCATGAAAGGGAAGCCAATCTACTTTTCATTTGTTGATTTTCTTCTTATTTTGGCTCAAATGGAGCAAAGCTTGATTTGTAATGATGTAATCACAATGTGTAGTGGCTAGTCTTATAGTAGGGCTAATCATATGATTGGTTGAGAAGAATGCAAGATATGTAGGATTTGAGATGTTGAATTGAGTTAATTTTGGACTTCCTTTTATGATTAATGATTCATGTTTCATTTCAATATTTGTGTGATTAATTTTTTTTTCATGGTATTAGGATGGTCATTCCAATAGTATGATGAGTGGTTTAATTGAATCATATATTAAGCATGTTAGTGTGAGGGGAGGTAAGTCATACCCTTCTTGTGCTTAGAACACTCATAGGGGGGCACTTAAGAAATTTAGTGAAAAGAACCAACTTATGATCATAGTACCTTAAGGGAATTGAGAGTAAGACAATCTTAGGAGATTTAGACTTGTAAAAGAGTAAAGAACCTAGTTGCCTTGGCCATAGGGATTAGGGGTAAAATTGTGATTGCTTTTAGTCCACAAATTAATGAAGTTCACCATCAAGAGTTATACATATCTAGATAGAATCTTAACCATGATTATGATTAGCCTTGCTCTCTTCTCAAGTAAATTCTACCTCCATTCCATTAATCATTTGTGTGTTGTTTTATCATTTACTTTGTTAGTTCAAGCTCTTAGTTAATTGATTAGAATAATTAGTAGCTTTAATACCAAACTTTCAAACATATCATCTTTACAATGCATAAGTCAATGACTAATTTGGATACTAGCCAATGTTTGCTTTCCCTTGGGACGACAATATTATAAATTTTGCACTTGGTCACGCGTATAT
The DNA here is from genome assembly GCA_023678885.1 of Pogostemon cablin. Classification (NCBI taxonomy): domain Eukaryota; kingdom Viridiplantae; phylum Streptophyta; class Magnoliopsida; order Lamiales; family Lamiaceae; genus Pogostemon; species Pogostemon cablin. Next base: position 21,739,222 of record CM042973.1, read on the forward strand.
TGTTGGATTGTATACTAAAAGTCTAGCTTTAGTATGAACAATGTCATAACAATATTTGAAATGAGAATCATTGATCAAATGATTGCGTCTTATAATTTATTTTATATGCATGGCGCAATAGTCCATTTACTTTATACTGTAGATAATATGTTGTGCGACAACACGCAGAAGATCATATTATCGGTTTCCTTATAAAGTATAAACAGATGCTCACAACTGAGATAGACGGGGACTCTCTATCGGTATGGTTGTAGTGTGGTTTGGTATTAGCTTGTCTTGGCTATAGAATCACATTAGTGCACTTGTGTGTATTGAGCAGGACCGCCTGAGATCGTTCTTCTTATACTGACTATATAGTAGAACTTGATCTCTGTTATTATGGAAGTTCGTGCTCTTAATCCCTATACAATAACCTCGACACGTAGGGCAGTATGTATTTCTTTGATTCATCAATGGGTGAGATTTATAAGTATTAAATCAACAAACTCGGTGAGTTGGGAAGTAGTGCTGTATCTATGGTGTGCTGTTGATTGTAGAAGGAATCCATGTCCGTCATAGGTTGATGATGTCCCCTTGAGGAGCTCATAAGGTTTATCATGTAAATCTTGCAAGTGGATTAATTTTCGGCATGATAATAAGGTTGAGTTGTACTACTCTCGGATGAGATATTAATTAATTTGAGTTGTCAGTAACATAATTAATTAATGGACATTGAATATCTTAAACATGGGGAGACTATCGGGCTTATAATAAGAAGGAGCCCAGAACATAATTTGGGATTGGATGGGTAGTGCAATAATAATATTTTAGTGGACTATATTATTATTATTGGATTTAATTAAAAGCTTTGGGCTAAGCTTGGTTAATTAAATTCAATTGAGGCACAGCCCAATTTCTCCTCCTGGTCCCTGCAGTAGCCCTTATAAATAAGTTATCTCAGTTCCTGTTAACCCTAAGTCAGTGCCTCATTTGACAGTTAGAAAGAACAGGAGCAGATTGAGAGAATCCTGCGAATTGTTGCCCACACAACAGCAGGATTCAACTTGGGACATACTGCAGAAGATTGAGAGGTGGTTCTCTGCAACGGTTCATCCTCTACATCAACCCAGAAGTACGGTAAACAAGATTTAATTGCTTCCGCTGTTTATTGTTTGCCTGTTTACTAACGATCACGTTTGAGCCACAAGATCCAATTGCCCAACAATTGGTATCAAAACGTTGGTTTCGTGGTGAAACGTGAATCGTAAGGTAAGGGTTTATGTGATTATATGATTATGTGGGATGATCTAGATTTAATCGCATGTTTTTGTGCTATTTGTGATCCCATTATCTCCTGAAAGATAGCATATAATTTTAGGAATTGAATACGAGTGTATTATCCATTATTCCTATGCGTTTTTGTCAACAATATTGTGTGATATTGAGAAGTACGAATTCACTGTACACACACGGATAATATATGACGCTGAACAAGCTATCACACACGCGCGCTTATGGTGGCTGAGTTCGTTGGAGTCTGCATCGAGAACGCCGATGGGCGTCTGGACTGAACGAACGAACAATCGACGAGGCTTGGCGTGGCTGGCTGCACGATGTGCGTCAGAGGCACTGGAGGCTGGGGATGGAGCAGGCGGCGTCGATGGATTCCGAGCTCGACTGTAACCGCCGCCGCTTGCTAGTGTGTGGACGGCGATGCTCTTATTGAGGGAGAGCTCTGGCTGGGCGATTCGAGGCGGATCCAGGCGGATTGGGGCAGATCGACGCAGATCCGGCGGCTTTGATGGTGGACCGCGACTGACCGGCGTTGATAGTCGATGGCTGGAGGCTCTTGACTGTTGACGGTGGTGTCTGGTGTAAATCTCCACGGCGGCGGCTGTCTCGACTGGATGGATGGCGAGTCGGAACTAGCGCGCATCTGGTCTGGGCGAACCCACTTCTGGGCGAGCCTCATGGCGGTCGTTCGGGAGACAGTGGGCGGTGGTGGCCTTGGGCGACGCGATCGATGGCGAATCCCGTCCGGGTGCTGTCTTGTCTTCAAGCGGCGGCAATCGGCGGCAGGTGGTTGCAACAGGCCTGCTATTGGGTCCAATCGACGGCGAGCTGGGCGGTGGCGGCCTTGCACAGATCGCGACGATGCGTAGTGGCAGGCGGATGCGACTGTCGGGCTTGAATGTTCGACGACTGACGGTGCGGCTATGGTTGGCTGTCGGCGACGGCTACCGGGAGTATTGGGTCTGCTGGTTCTGGGCGGCGTCTGTTGTTTGTGGTATTCCGGTCGCGGTGCCCTGATGGCGAGATTCTGATGGTCTCTGGGGCGCCGGCGCCGGCGCCGGCGGCAGTGACACCTGGTTGCGCCGGTTGCTTGCGGTGTGTGATGGAGGCGGCTGGATTAGGGCAGCATTGTGATTTGGGCCTATTTTTGTTTGATGGGCTGGGCAATTTTTATTGCTGGACTTAACTGCTGCTTGGGCTTGAACTTATAGGCTGCTCAATTTTTTTTTAATTTGGTTTTGGGCTACTGGGCTCAATTTTAATTAAAATTGGTTTTGGGCTGGCAGGTTTAATTATATGGCCCAATTCAGTAATATATTTTGGGCTGCTCATTAATTTTAATTTGGTTTTGGGCTGTTGGGCCCAATTTTAATTAAAATGGTAATGGGTTGCTAGACAATATGGATTGCTGAATTTAATTAATTATGGGTAATGGGCCAAGCATGATAAGTTATTTATTAATGGGCTTGATTAATTATTTTTGGGTTAAGATTATGGGCCATGGATAATGGGCTTGATTAATTATTTAATCTGCTGCTCATTTTGTGCTTATTTGTTGCTCTTGGGCCCAAATTGATTGATCCACTAATTATGCAATTAATTAATGTTATATAACTGATTAATTGATTTAATTGTCAATTATTGTTGTATATGTGACTGGCATGTTCTATGTGATTTATTTATTTAAATTGCTGTTAATAGAAGCATGTCTAAGATGTATATTTTATTTATGAAATATTATATGCATGTTTAAAACCCTCGGTGTTAAATAACTAAGTGGGAGAGGGGATTGGTAATAAATTCCCGCGGCCTCCATTATTGGTTTGTAAGTGATGTGAGTAAACTTGCGTGTTGGCATAGGCCTTCCTCCCTAACGGATGAGTTTATTCACGGATCACTGGTACAGACTTCATAAATAATTATTGTTTGTAATGTGGCACATAAACTTGCGTGTTGGCATAGGCCTTCCTCCCTAACGGATGAGTTTGTGTGCGGTACACTGGTACAAACTTATAATTGATGATTGTAGGAAGCTACCCGAGCGCGTGTGTACTTCTCCAACTGTAAGGCACATAAGCTCGCGCAGTGGACTTGGGATCAAATAATGGTGTACACTTAGGTGTAAATAATTAGTATCCTCCCCAACGGAGTCACTGCTATTATTTGCATGGCTAAAGAGTAACCGACTATTAATTATTTTGTCATAAAGTTAGGTTGACAAATGAAATTAATGGGTAAAACCTTCTCTTGTAAATGTTCGGGTTTGTAAACGTCCACACTAACGTGGCTTGCAGACTCACGGTGCTTGAGATGTCGGTGAATTTTATTTTATATTGTTTTGAGGGAAACAATATAAAATGATAAAATTCGAAGTTTTGATCAATAAATTTAATCGTGATTCTCTGTATTTCGAATAGTTTTAGTCTCACTAATTGTTAACTAAAAGACATTATATTTACTTGTCCAAATTAGTTGATTACAAAAGAATCTTGGTTTTGAAAATTTACTGCTTAAGAAAATACAAGTGTGTTCTCTCATAGGACGGCTCATGATGCCTGTTAATGTCTCTAGTGAAGAGATGAGAGGTTCATAGAAATATGATGGTCTCATGTAACTCTTTGGATACTTGAGTAATTTAAAAGGCGCAAGATCATGATAGAATTTGATGAATGAATTGGAAATATATATGGAATAGAAGTTGAAAGGGAAACCTAAGTCAATTTTATTCTACATAATTGCTTAAATGTTTTGAGTAAGTTCCACCTGAATTACAAAAGGATGTAAATGGTGGGAAACTTCTGACAAAACATGTGGCAAAGGAAAAGCCATTTTCATCATGATGTGAACAAGTTTAATATCTTATTTACTAATGATTTAAACATGATTAGTGATGGCATCTACTGACTCGAACTGTGTAGATACTGGAATCACTAAATGTTTTTCACTTAGTAAGGATAAGATTGTAATGACATGGGTAAAACTACAAAGGTAGTGGCTATTGCAGTGGGAGTTGTTTATTTATCTCATGATAAGAATAAACGATTGATTATGAGAAATTGCCTTTACGTACATTTCATAGAAAGAATTTGATTTCGGTTTCTATGCATTAACGGATGGACACTTCATTTCATTTAAATGACATGGTCATAGTAATGAGGAATGAGGCTTTAATCCGTTAAAGTACGTTGGTGGATAATAAGTATACTCTTAAATCATGTTCATCCCACAGATGCAATAAATAATAATTAATAATGCATCTTCTAAAATTAGTAAGAGAAAGGAACCTTCGGAGATGAACTAAACATACATTTGGCGTCTAAGACTAATTCATTTTACTTTAGTAGGATTCAAAAGTTGATAGCCGATAGACCGTAAGGTTTATCTGAAGTGGAAACTATCGGACTTGCGAGTCGTGCTTGGAAGTAAAATTGATTAACTGCCTTTTCAAGACTGTGGGGTGTAGAGCCAAAGATATATATGTTGGAATTAGTTTATTCTGATTCAAGCGAACCTAACAATATCCAGGCGAGAGGTGGTTATGAATATTCAAAGATTATTCTGGGAACCAATATATTTATATGATGCACTACATGTCTAAGTTCTTGGATTAATTCAAGAATTGTAAGGCTGGTACAGTGAGCGTCATGGAAAATATATCATATCATTACGATCCAATCGTGATGATGAAAACCTCTTGGGATAGTTAGGAACTAATAATCAGAAGTTGAGATTAAATCTCAAGTTGACTACACCGGGCATGCCCCAGCTGAATGGTGTGGTGGGTAGAAGGTATAAGGCTCTTATGATTATGATTAGATAGATGTTGGATTATTTGGAATAATTAAATTCATTTTATGGATATGCCCTAGATACAGTAATTCGTGAAACGTTTGTCTGTATATGGGATATTCTAGAAAAATGGATAGTGATTTATTTAGTCCAAAAGTTCGAAGGATAATTGTTAACTCAATAACTAGATTTTTGGAAAAGGACTATGTAATAAATCACAAACCCATGTATAAGTTGTTCTAAAGGAAGTGAGAGGAAAACACTAAGTATAAGTACCAAGTGTACAAGAGGATATGCCACAAGGTAAACTGCAACGCGTGTCACGTCTGATACACAATTACATGTAGTGCCTTGTCGTAGTGGGAGGGTTGTATGACAACCCATAAATATATGTTTGGGAGAGTCGTGAGACTTGATCCCTAGTGAACATGGTATTATCCCACGGATACGACATAGCACTACAAGATGAAAATGCGGAATCTTAGCAAGGTGCAATGAATGTTGAAATAGAATCTACGGATTCTAAATTAAGTCTGGGAGCTTATATGACCACTAAATGGTGTAAAAGCCATTGCAAGGGTCAAAGGAAATAAAAGAGGATCATATGGAAAGGTGAAAACCTTGGAAGCAAAGCTTGTTGCGAAAAGATGTACTCAGAAAGAAATGGTTCGATTATGAGGGAACATATTCGCTGGTAGCTATGCTTAAATTGATCCGGATTCTTTTATTTATTGCTGCTCATATTAAATTATGAGGGACAGCAAATAGATGTCAAGACAGCTTTCCAAATTGGAAGTCTTGAGGAAAACATCTATGTGAAGCAACCAGAGTAATTCATTGCAAAGTACTAATAGCATTTTGATAGTAAGCTTAAAAGTGTCCAGCGATGGACTAAAGCAAGTTTTAAGATCGTGAAGCATCTGTTTTGATTAGATAATCCAGTGGCATGGATTTAAATCAATGAGCGGATGAGTCTTGTGTGTTGTAAAGAGTGACGGAAACGTGGTGGTGTTTCTTGTACTATACGTAGATAGTATCTTGCTCATTGGAGACAATGAAAGAGTATTATCGGGCGTATGGGTATGGTTAATAAAGCGATAGTGATGAAGAACTTAAGAAAGGCAAAATACATCCTTTTGATCACGGTAATACGGATCACAAGAAAGGATTTTATACTTATCTCAAGTTTCATAAAATGATACAGTCCATGCTCGTTTAGCATGTAAATTTATCTAAGTGAATGTGTCTTTGAGACACAAGAAGAAGATATAGTAGATGAAAGCGGTTCCTTATGCTTCGGCGAATAAGGAAGCTTAATCTAAAGAATGCTATGAACGAAGTTGGATATCTGTGTTGCTGAACGCATGAACAGAAGGTATCAACGTAACCCGGAACAAGAATGATGAACTGTAGTAAGACATATATAAAGTGCCTGAGAAGGACTGGAAATTATATGTGGATTTACTAAACAGATTCACTGCTTCTTGTGGATTACGTAGATTCAGATTTTTTAGTCAGATTGGACAGCAGTAAATTCTCCTCAAAGGTTATGTGTTTAATCTTAGGAAGTAGAGTCATAATGTGGAGGAGTGTTATATAGAAATATATTTCAGACTCCGGACTCCATCATGGAAAGATGATGAATTGGAGCCTATGAGGCAGCCAAAGTATCTATATGACTCTAGAAACTTCAAGATGGAATTTGAAGTGTTTCTAAGTTTGCCCAAGGTAATCACAATTTACATTGTTGATATTGGTGCAGTTGCAAACTTGAAGGAATCACGAGTCCATAAGGCAATTAAACACATGGAGCGCGAGTACCACCTGTTACGAGAAATCGTATGATGAGGGGAAGGTTGATGTCGCCTAGATTGCATCGGATGATGACCTAGTAAACCATTTACAAAGACCTTAAGGCGAGAGCTTTTAATGGTCGTGTAGTGGGAATAGGAATCAGATGTTTGGCAGAAGACATGACAGCATAGTCTTTTAGTATAAGTGGGAGATTGTTGGATTGTATACTAAAAGTCTAGCTTTAGTATGAACAATGTCATAACAATATTTGAAATGAGAATCATTGATCAAATGATTGCGTCTTATAATTTATTTTATATGCATGGCGCAATAGTCCATTTACTTTATACTGTAGATAATATGTTGTGCGACAACACGCAGAAGATCATATTATCGGTTTCCTTATAAAGTATAAACAGATGCTCACAACTGAGATAGACAGGGACTCTCTATCGGTATGGTTGTAGTGTGGTTTGGTATTAGCTTGTCTTGGCTATAGAATCACATTAGTGCACTTGTGTGTATTGAGCAGGACCGCCTGAGATCGTTCTTCTTATACTGACTATATAGTAGAACTTGATCTCTGTTATTATGGAAATTCGTGCTCTTAATCCCTATACAATAACCTCGACACGTAGGGCAGTATGTATTTTTTTTATTCATCAATGGGTGAGATTTATAAGTATTAAATCAACAAACTCGGTGAGTTGGGAAGTAGTGTTGTATCTATGGTGTGCTGTTGATTGTAGAAGGAATCCATGTCCGTCATAGGTTGATGATGTCCCCTTGAGGAGCTCATAAGGTTTATCATGTAAATCTTGCAAGTGGATTAATTTCCGGCATGATAATAAGGTTGAGTGATACTACTCTCGGATGAGATATTAATTAATTTGAGTTGTCAGTAACTTAATTAATTAATGGACATTGAATATCTTAAACATGGGGAGACTATCGGGCTTATAATAAGAAGGAGCCCAGAACATAATTTGGGATTGGATGGGTAGTGCAATAATAATATTTTAGTGGACTATATTATTATTATTGGATTTAATTAAAAGCTTTGGGCTAAGCTTGGTTAATTAAATTCAATTGAGGCCCAGCCCAATTTCTCCTCCTGGTCCCTGCAGTAGCCCTTATAAATAAGTTATCTCAGTTCCTGTTAACCCTAAGTCAGTGCCTCATTTGACAGTTAAAAAGAACAGGAGCAGATTGAGAGAATCCTGCGGATTGTTGCCCACACAACAGCAGGATTCAACTTGGGACATACTGCAGAAGATTGAGAGGTGGTTCTCTGCAACGGTTCATCCTCTACATCAACCCAGAAGTACGGTAAACAAGATTTAATTGCTTCCGCTGTTTATTGTTTGCCTGTTTACTAACGATCACGTTTGAGCCACAAGATCCAATTGCCCAACATATATAACAACGATAGAGTTGCTCTTGACATTGTAAAAATGCGACTAAGTTCAGGTCTCGGTTCTCATTTGAAGTACTGCTTCACCATATCTTCTTCGATCATTCATCTTTGGATGGATAAATTTTCCTTCATCACCACGTTTGCTGTGAAATCTGAATGAAATTTTTCTTTGAAATGCATTACGCAGTCTTGGTGCGATGATCTTATGTTCACAAAGGGTTGTGAAAATAAGTCTCCTTGTTGCGTTCTTGGATAAAACGCTTGAATGTCTGTAGAAAATTATTTCCTAATAGAATATCCACTTCGGTGTTATGGAAATATATCAGTGGAGTTTTCACCTTGTACCATGAGGCACGATCTGTTCCTCTGATCATGATTTCCGCCTGCTTGATTCCTCTGTTAAGGATTAGCACCCTTTTGAGAGAAATATTTTCCTAGTACTATTAGCAAGTTTTCGCCCGAGTCTTTGGGAAAGACTCCTTCTTTTGCTGTGCAGCACAATGCTCCTTATATATCATCCCAATAGTGATATATATTGAGAATGAACTTGTGGCCATGGGTAGATCAGAGCTTATAAGCCCGAGCTTCTACTAGTACACCTTGTATCTTTTCCCTTTGATCGTGAATTCCATTCGTCCAGTAATCATTCCCAAGGTTTGTGATCCTCGAGAAACTCTAATCTGAGCACTAGTTATTCTGGAAATCTTCCTGCTATTCCTTCGATTATCAGCTCAAGATCACCAAGTTTGAGTTATCTTTGATATCTCCCAGTTGTTGGTTGTTGTAGATAATACAAGACATCACAAGAAATAGAGTTTTCCTTTTTGGTGATATCGAATATTACTTCGACTCCTCTCCATCCTTCTGGGCATTTTAGTTCACCTTTAGTTGTGAACTTTTCCGATTCCTGGATTACCTCCATAATTTGTTTCTTTCCCTATTTCTCGCTGATCATCCTATCTTCTTGGAAAGAAATCCTTCTTTGCTCGAATCTAAGGCTGTCTTGCGTACTCCAGACTGGCTTATCCTTGATTCGTAGATCCATGCCATGGATCGACAGTAACTCCATTATTTCTGACCTAGTTGCGCATGCAACCCTTTCGAATATTTCTGGTATCTCGATATACTCTTTCATTTGGAATAGATCCGAATGATGAGTGTTGGATAGAACATATGAGATACTGTAGGTGATAGAGTAAGGCCTATTCCCTTATTTCATCAAACCTTTATTTTTGAAATCTTGATGAAGGGTGAGTGCCCTACTGAAATCTTTATCTGCCAAATTATAGACAATCCTTAGGTAGATGTAGGATGTCACCTTGCCTGCGTACAGGTTTCCTGAGATTTCTCCCAGGAATGCTTTTCTGGTATTCTTGATTCTCTTATCAAAGATTGCAATATCAATTGGTGTATCGATACCTTCTTTAAAAGTAGATTTGATGAGGATCCGAATTGCTCCTATATGGATCCAACCTTCCTTAAGTTTGCTGAGTTCTCTTTTGATTTCATCAACAGGAATTAGTTTCATTTCCATCACATTTCTCTTGAGCTCCATTGGGATGGCAATTTCCCCTTCGGTCACCTTATATATGATGTTATGCTTTCTTTTCTTGAAGAATTTGTCCAACCTTCTGATCGTAGTCATTTTCACCTAGATTTTAGTATCTTTGTTTGTGGATTTTTGGATGTTTTTATCCGTATTTGTGTGACTTTTGGTAGAGTTATTGTTATTTTGTGAAATGTGGTATAAATTGATAGAATTGTATAAATGAGCTTAAATATATGTAAAATAGGTCAAGAAATGGAGAAAAACAAAGTCGGGAGCAAAACGAAGATGGAAGTACATGGCACGCTCGAACACAGGCCGTGTGCGGAACACGGGCATGTCTGAGGTGGCCGTGTACCGTCATCAGAATATAGAGCTCGCCCAGGAGGAAGGTCGTGTTCTGGCCCACGAGTCGTGCTCTGCTGCACGTCCCGTATGCAGAACACGACCCTGTAAGAAGAAACCGTGTAATGTCATCAGAAAATACTACACGCCCATGACTAAGGCCGTGTAGCACAGCTCAAGCTGTGTCCGGAAGCACGCACAACACGCCAAAGTAGGTGTGCCCTACACGGGCAGTGCGCTGCTATATGGGCCGTGTAGGTGCAGAAACCTGTTCAGTTTTCAGAATATTCTGGAAGCTTCTAGAAGGTCCATTAGTGATATAAAAGAGTGACTTGTACGAAATTTGAAGAGGAGATTAGAATTAAAGCAGTTACACACACTCCACACCATATTTTCACATACTAGATCCATTTCATCCATCTCCATACATTCGATCCATCAATTTCACTTGATCTTCAACAATCCATCCATCCATCCATCCTTCCACCACTTTAAGAAGAGCAAAGCATCAATGATTGAAGAAGTTAGCAATTTAGAGAGAGGTAAGGTTACCTCCATAAAAGGGAGCTAATCTACTTTCTAATTGTTGATTTTCTTCTTATTTTGGCTCAAATGGACCAAGGCTTGATTTGTATTGATTTAAACACAATGTGTAGAGGCTAGTCCTATAGTAGGGCTAATCATATGAATGGTTGAGATGAAGCTAGATGTGTAGGACTTGAGAAGTGAATTGAATTAAATTGTGGATTTCCTTTTATGATTAATGAATCATATTTCATTTCAATACTTGTGTGATTAAATTCTCTAATCTTAGTGCTAGGATGGCCATTCCAATATTATGATTAGGTGTTTAATTGAATCATTTATTAAGATGAGCATGTATGTTAGTGTGAGGGGAGGTAAGTCATACCCTTCTTATGCTTAGAACATTCATAGGGGGACACTTAAGAAATTGAGTGAAAAGAACCAACTTATGATCATAGTACCTTAAGGGAATTGAGATTAAGATCAATCCTATGAGATTTAGACTTGTAAAAGAGTCAGGAACCTAATTGCCTTGGCCATAGGGATTATGGGTAAAAACGTGATTGCTTTTAGTCCACCAATTAATGAAGTTCACATCAAAAGTTATGCATATCTAGCTAGATTCTTAACCATGAGTATGATTAGTCTTGCTCTCTTCTTAAGTGAATTCTATATCCATTCCATTTATCATTGGTTCGTTGTTTGATATATTTTGTTGTTAGCTTAATTCATAGTTAATTGAGTAGAGAAGTAAGTAGTAGCTTAAACAATCAAACATTCAATCTATCATTCTTACAAAGCATAAATCAATGGAAAATCTGGATACAATCATGAGTTTACTTTTCCTTGGGATGACATTATTATAAATTTTGTACTTGGTCATAGATTTACTCGACGATAGAGTCTCTTACTCTTACATATTTTTACAAGAAATGCGACTAAGAACACCTTCCTACGGTGAATCCTTCGTATAGGTTGAGCCTTGGATCTTCCTTCATGATTCTCATAAGGACTTTATAAGAAATGGATATCTAGGAAAAGAATCCAGACATGTCTTCTTGCATCTCTTGTCTGAAGTTTTCTTCTTCACTCCGACTCATCTTCGGAAGATTCGTCTTGACTAAAGTATTCTTCTTTATAGATGCTTTCGTCTGAGGGTATATCTTCAAATTGATATACCTGTATAAGATCTTGGAAGTAAACAGCTTCCTCTATTTCTGGAGTTGTTTCAAACTGTCGTACTCCCCGCTTCTGGTTTTCTGGACAATCTGGTGAGATATGCCCCTTTGATCCACACGTGTAGCAGTTACAATCCTTGAATCTTTCATTGGCTCGTGTAACTGCTCTTTAGAACATCTTTCTTGTGGGAGTTCTTCCTGTGCTCCTCTGGTTTGACCCTGAGGATGAAGCTTGACTTCTTAAACTCCATCTGGATGGTCCAGACCTTTGCCTTGATTTATAACTTTGGACCTTTTTTTTAGACCAAAAGAATCTTGGTCTTCTGGACCTCCATCCTCCGCTCTTTTGTGTGTAAGGATGACTTTTCTTCATCCTTTTCTGCTTTCTTGTATTTCTTCCAATGATGGTTGGAAGATCATTACTTTCGCTGTAGCGATGCTTGATGACACCACTCCACAATATTGGCTTTGAGGAAGGACATTCTCCTTGCTATTGAATCCAGCTTGCATGGTTCATACTCTTTGATTAGCATTTCTCTCCATGGGCTTGGGATTTTAGCAAAGAACAGGTGGAATACTTCCTCCTCCTTGACTTTTGATTTCCATCTATACTTTGTGAAGAGTTTGATGTACTCATCTACATGACAGTTGTCAAGTAGTTCCAGGCTATATAGGGCATTCATATACTTCTTCTTCTTTTCTTCCTCTATTCCTTCGAAGTAATCTACTCCGATAAAGTGGATTTTGAAAATCTTGGACATGCGATCGACAATGTTGCTGAGATTTTCGCCTTCTATGGCTTCCTTCTTGACTTCCTCTGAGAGCTCTTCCCAGGCGCACTTTACTGATCCTTCCAGGCTCATAGTTAAGAATCTTATGAACCCTTCTTTATCCAGCTCTAGTGCACCTCCTGCAATCTTCATGGCATTCGTCCATTCATCGATCAGGGTCTTTTTGTTCTTGAAGTCTAGAGTGTCGAGATTGAGGATCAATTCATATAGATTTATTAGTTCAAGGTGAGACCGACCATATGGGGTGTTGTGTAGATTAGATCTTCGAACTTGGCTTGCTCCTGTTGATAATCCCGTCGCCTTTATCCTGAAGTTTCCTTGTTGTTGGGTTGTCTCTTCTTGTCATATTCCTTGGATTCCATGTAGTCAAGAGGTCCCTTCATTTTGAATCGGATCTCGTTGTGTCGGAGCCTACGATTGTTGTTGTGAGCTTGATTTTTCTCCAACATTCATCTTTAGATCCACAATTAAAAGTCTTTGGAATGACTCATATAGATTTTGTAGATCTTCAAGATTTGCTCTTTCCATCCGGGGATGTAGATTTTTCTCAAAGGATAGCAATCATCTTCTCGCTTTCGGATTTTGGCCTTGTAACTTCTGTCGTCTTCCCTTTTTGATATAAAAGGGGTTTTAGTCCGAAGGTTAGTGGTAACCTTCCTCCTGGCCTTCTTCTTATCACCTTGGTTTCTAAGGACTTTACTTGTTCCATCAACTTCATGATGTGGTCGAGTTACTTGTTCTGCAACTTCTCCACCTTTTCCATCTTAAGGCTGATCTCGAACATCGTCTTGAACATGCTCTGGCAATATTCTCCAAAGAATCTCACCGTATTCTGCAATTCTCTAAGATCTTGGTTCATCTTAGAGTTATCTGCCTCGATCTCCTTCCACTCCGTCATTCTGTCCAATGTGAAAAGTAATACGGCTTGCAGATCTCTCTTGGACCCTGATAGGGTCGTCTCCTCCATTGTTCGTGTTTGGGGACACGTCCATGGATCTCGGTGAAACTTCGGAGTTCTACTATATTTCTTGATACTTCTTTGGAGTATCTTATCTCCATCTGGTGTAGTTCCTCCAGATGTTCCTCCTTGGTGTGGTTTGCACGAATATTTACCAACTTCCTCCTTTGGTTTACACCGTCCCACCATCGGTCAGCGTCCTCGTATTCTTTCTCTGCATATTGTCTATACAACACACAATAGTATTGTTGTATAGAACTACTTGTCTCGTCATAGTTAACAGGTCATAAGTCCCTATTGCTCCAGCTTTGAACAGGGCTGATAGACTTGTTACTCTCGAATGTCGAACTTTCGTTCGAATCCATATATACTTGAAACTCTCCTCTCGTTAAGTTATATAAGTTTATAATAAATTTTCATTCATAAATAAATAAACCTAGGGCTCTGATACCATTTTGAAGCGTGTAGAAAGTAGAAGAAAATCAGGTTTAAAGTGAATATAAGGTGAGTACTATAAGGTTTTGATTTATAGGTTTTTTATTCGGGGCTGTTTTAAGAAAATATTAAGTAATTTTCTTTTTTTTTTGAATTACCTGCAAATGACCTGCTTTGACCTGTTATATGACTGTTTTGTTGAACTAAGTAAACATAATGGATGGATTTCAAAATTCTCCAAACATAATGGACGATTTTTAAAAATGGAAAACTTATGAACTAAAATCAAAATTGAACAAAATTAATGAGCAAATAAATATATTATCACAATTGAAGTATAGTGAAGAAAATTGTCAACTTTCACATCGTGCTAATTTGTAGTAATAAAGTTGGTATTCACATCTAATATTTTACTATATACACTCATCTGTATTTTACATGAAGTTTGGTACTGGGTGCAACTAAATTTTTAATATAATCACCATCATTACATAAAATAATATAACTAATTAAAAAAAATTCCCACTATCCATTAAAACCAATAAATCTTGGATGTCACCCAAAAAACGAGTATGTCTGTAATTTATTATATCTAGTTCTATTTTGATAGCTCAATTTTTTTTTTTTAATTATTATTGTTGTTCTTATAGTAAATCCTTCCAAAATCCAGTACTCTTACACCACCATTGCCGATATAACAAAAAGTAAAAAAATATATATTAAAAAATAAAAACTCCTTCAATTCTCAATAATTTTCACTCTTATAAATTAAGAAAAATATAATTTTTAGGAAATTTATGATTATTTTTTAATAATAATTTATAAAATATGTTGTATTAGTAAGGATGAATTCTTTTTACGTATGAGAAAGATTGTTAAATTTAATTATTATATCTTACAAAGGTAAAAATGATTGTAAGACGTAGCAAAATTAAAATGGTGAAAATTAGAGTTGACCGGAGTATGGAGTATGTTTTTCTATACAACAATGCAATACTTTTAAGGGTAATCTTAAATGCACCTCCTGCTATTAAATATGCATTCTATTTTCATTTAATTAAAAAATATATTTTTAAAAAATCTAAATTACCCTTAAATTATTAAATACACACTCTATATTCATCTCTAAATTTCATTTTCTCCTGCAAACTTTCTAATACCAATTCCAGCAGTCTTTCCGTCGTAGTATAAACAAGGAAAATGGATGAATCAATTTTTTCGTTAATGAGATCAAATAACATCATAAATAGCCTTTTATGATTCTTGATCCAGCGATCCATGGATCTCACGATGAATAAAATTCATTTAATCAATCTTTATTCTCAAACTTGCCCACAGGATTTCAAAGTACTTCTTTAATGAATTTTTTTTTTTGAGTAGCTTGGCCATTAAGGAGCCGAGGAATCCGCCGCCTACCACCACCACTAATTTCTTGTTCTTTCCATATGATTTATCCATTCCTCCAAATTGAAAAACCTTCTGTTCTACTTCCCACAAATTTGATTTCATCGATGGGTTAACCCAAATTCATAATTAATTAAATTTTAGATACATTAATTACATTTAAAAATAAAAATAAATGTTTTAATTCATCATACAGATAATTAATTATAGAGTGCAAGACCGGTGATATATGAATGGTAAAAACCCATTCGATTGCTAATGTATATGAATGATAAACCTGATAGAATAAGATGGAGAGGAGATGAAGGTGTGTATATATTAATTATAAAAGGGTAATTTTGAAATTTTAGGGTGTATATAATAAAAATTAAAAATAAAAAATTCAAGATGATGTGTATTTAATAAATGAGGTGTATTTAATAAGAAGATGTGTGCAAACAACAGCACTCTACTTTTAATACTTTTTCGATAATTATTAGCAACATACCACAAATTTGTAATATATTTTCTTTTATCTTTTTTTTTTATATATAATAAAACACACTTTAAAAGTCAAAATTAGATCAAATTTTTCCCTTTCATTTTAACCTACCTAATTTAGCTTAATAATATTAAATCTTGACCCTTCATTAGTTATTGTAACATTTCATCCCTTAATTATGATTACTAATCTTTAACAACATCTCATCCATTTATTTTATTTTTTTTATTTTATCTCATTCATTCATTTTCTTGACCTCCCATAATATATATGTCTTTGTTTTTTATTTTATCTCATTCATTCATTTTCTTGGTCTTCCATAATATATATACGTCAATTAATTATTTATATATCTAAGTAATTTTTTTTACGTGAATTCATAATATCATTTGGACAATCTTTATCTATATTGTTGTAATATTTTATTTATTTTATATATTTTTTATTTTATTGTCACTTTAAATATCTAAATTATTTTTTTAAAAGTAAATTTCTTTTTTTATTATTTTTTATTTTATTGTAATATTTTTTATTTTATTCTTAACGTGAATACATAACATTATTTACACAATCTTTATCTTGTAATATATTATTTATTTTTGTATATTATTAATTTCATTGTCCAATACGAGTTCCTTATATTTAATTAATTAAAGTATACTAATTTTTAATAAAATATTAATTTAAAATGAGACGGGTACGAATACGGGTAATTAATATTTAAACGGATATGAGTATGAGTATCCCAAGATTTTTACGAATATAAAAATTATTATAGGACCAATAGTAGTATATATATATATATATATATATATATATATATATTAATCTATATTGTTGTAATATTTTCGGGCAATTCTTGGTTGACCACGGATTATCGGTGACCCTCTTTTTATATATCTAAATTATTTTTTTAAAGGTAAATTTCTTTTTTTTTATTGTAATATTTTTTATTTTGTTTTTAATGTGAATACATAATATCATTTACACAATCTTTATTTTTATTATTGTAATATTTTATTTATTTTTGTAAATTATTAATTTCATTGTCTAATACGGATACCTTATATGAGTTGATATTAGGTGCATCCGAGTGCAAGGGTGCACCCATATGTATATAACTTTTTATTCTATTTTGTATATACGTTATTCTATTTTATATAAGTGTTTCTTAATAATTGTATACTTTTTTCACACTAAATTTTTCATTAAAAAAACTAACATCCACATGTGTATAACTTTTTATTCAATAGTGTATACATGTTTTTTTAATAATTGTATATCTTTTTACACTCAATTTTTTATTAAAAAAACTTACAATTAAATTATATACATTTTTTTCATAATTGTATATATTTTTGTTTATATTTGTATACGTTTTTTAAAGTGGGTGCACCCTATCTTAAGGTGCACCTAGGTGCACAGTATAATTATCCACCTTATATATAATTAATAAAAGTATACTAATTTTTAATAAAATATTAATTTAAAATAAGACGGGTACGAATACGGGTAATTAATATTTAAACGGATATGAGTACGAGTATCCCAAAATTTTTAGGAATGTAAAAATTATTATCGAACCAGAGGTAGTATATATATATATATATTAATCAAAAAAGTTTCAAATTATTTAAATAAATTACAGAACATTTAAATAATTTAATTAATTTTCAAACCTCTGATCTCAAAAAATTAGAATGTGATAATCCTTTCGCCTACTTTAAAGGTGATCATTATTTTTTTACGTGAATTAATGAGTTTTTTTATGTGTAGTGAATAATTGTATATGTAGTGAGTAATGAGTCATATGTGGCACCATTTTACTAAAACAACAATAAAATTAATACATTTGGAGTGAACACCCAAAATGGTAAAATAAAGATCTTTGAGATGGACGGAGGGATATTGTAAAAAATAAATTAAAGAATAAATAAATTAAATACCAATCATGTCTGTGCAGCGCACGGGTTATGATTGCTAGTTAGATATAAGACCAAGTTTTGTGAGAAATTATTTTACGTAAGTCTATTTCATTTTTATTTTATTTTTTATCATAATTTACTTTTCTATTAAAAATGTACATTTTTAATTAATTTTATTAATTATTTTATTTTTTTATCATCATTTTCTTTTCTATTAAAAATGTAAAATTTTAATTAATTTTATAAATTTGTACGCTATCTTTTATTATCAATTTTTATCAGTTTTACTATACCCGTCTTGTGACACGGTCTCAAATAAATTACTAGGACAAAATCTCTTGTGAGACGTTACTTATATGAGACGATTTGTGAGACGTGTTAAAGTATATCAATTACTCCCTCCGTTTCATAATATCCTTCACACTTTCTACATGTGTCCGTCCCACAATACCCTTCACCCCCCAAATATAGTAAAAAAATAATTACCAATATATCCTACACCTTTTCAATAATTTTAAAAATGCCATTGAGTTTAAACTCATAATTATCACTAATTTATGGATTTGGCCCAAATTAAAATTTCTAACCTAATTAACATAACCATAATTAAAGATTAAATTAACATTTCTGCCGACTACATTTGTAATCAAAATCTTTTCCAAACTCATTCCACCCTCTCACTCTTCTCTTTCACTCTTCCTCTCACTCGTCGTCTTCTTAGCTGAAAACCCTAGCCCACCTCCTTCTCGATGTCAATTCACCGAACAAACCCTAGCCCCCTCATTCTCAATAATGCCGATGTCAACATCTGTGGTGTGAAAAACCTAGGCCATTATCTTTCTTCTGTTCTCAATTGATCTAGACCTCTTTGGTAACCCTCCCCAAGGGAGATCGCTGGAACCATCATTGAAATGGTTGTTCCCAACTCCTTCTTTCCCAGATCTGAGGATTCCGGCGGGATCTGAGAATTCCGACTGTGATAATACTGCTGATGTTCAACGCCACCTCTTTGCTGGTGAGCCTGGGCCCGTTTGAGGGTGGCGACAAGAGCATTGGAGAAGGAGGGCTGAGCGTGGAGGAGTGGGCCCGGGGAGGCGATTGAGGAGGACGGGAGGGCTCTGGAGTGGAAGGGGTGGGAGGGCTGGTGAGGATGGAATTTGAGGCAAGCGCGGCGGAGGAGGGTGGCGCGGGAGGTTAGGAGGGAGGCGACGATATGGAGTGGAGTGAACTGAGCTGGCCGCGCCGCCGTGCGACGGTGAGGGAGATTTTATTTTTGTGTGATTTGTGTTTTTCTATTTTGTGTTGTTTGTTTGATTTGTTCGCTGGAATACTTTGTAGTCGGGTAAATCGAAAATGCCTTACGTTGTTCTTTTTGTTCGTGTAAATTTTATCAGATCTTCATATCTCTGATACGTGGATGACAAATACATTTTGATTCTATGATGTAACTTACTGTAATTTAAAGGGCATTCAATAGTTAAATTATTTTTAATCTGATCTAATCATATTCAATGGTGTTTCAGGATCTACAAGATGGTTTGGTTCATGATTTTTATGAGGCTGGTTACGGAGCCAGTTTCAATTTAATTTCAATGTTCTTTCATTTTTAATTGAAGTGTAATTAATTTCTGTAATTTCTGTTAATTTTTTTAGGATACGATTTTATTTTTGAAGCTTTTAATGTTCCAGTGAATTTAAAAAAAAATTGGTAGAGTACATTTTTGGTTAATTAAAGTTAACCCAATTCATTAACTCAATTGTATGGACGTTTTTACCCTTGAAAAAATCAGTTAAAAAGTCAAAAAGTAAGTTTTTTTAAACAACGTGGAACAATAAGTGTGAAGCGTCTTCGGGGACAGAGGGAGTATTTAAATAAAGTATGTTTAATAGTTGTTAAAGTATGTTTTTAAAAATATGCTGGATTATGCATTAAAGTGTGATTTTAGGGTGTTATAATATGATTTATCACTAACATATTTTAACTACAAATAAAATAAGCATATTTTATCTATACAATAAGTATACTTTATTGATGGGTTGACTCGTCTCACAAATAATTCGTCTCACAATAGAGTTTCTCAATTACTAGAGGCAAATTCTTATGTGCACAATTTCAAATTTGTTTATCTATATTCAGAATTTATAATGAATAAAAATATACTCCCTCCATCTCATAGTTAAGTTCACCGACACTGTAGATACGGAGTTTAAGAAAAATTATTTTTTGACAAACTTTATTGACTTTTTAGGGGTATTGTAGTATTTTTAGGTAATAAATAAATTATAAAGTATGTTATGTGTGTTAGGTGTGAGTGGTATTTTTGAAATTAAGTTAACTTTTAAGGTTGTTGGTTAATGTAAAATTTCCTTTTTTGGGTGGTAAAGATAAGTGTGGGACGGACGAAAACGAAAAGTGTGAATGTAAGTGTGGGACGGAGGGAGTATATGCTAGTTATGGATAAAAACCTCTGTCCCATGGCACGTCAAAGCGGGTTTTTTTCTTTTTGCGCATGAATTAAAGAGTATTATTATTTAATGTGTAGTGGGTAGTTCTATTAGTGGGAGTGTGGACCCAATATTTTAATTGTATTAGTAGGTATGTGTGGGTTTCATGTATATAAAAAATGAAAGTAAACTCTTTGGGTGTGATGTCCAGAATGGAAAAAAGACATATACTTTGTTAGAGAATTTTTAATGAATTTTCTTTTTAAGTTTTTTATTGAAAATTTGAATATAAAAAAACTATACATTTATTAAGAAATACATACTACTTTATCGCTCTCATTTCAATCTTTATATACTTCCAATTTGAGTGTCTCATTTCAATCTTTATATTATCCTCCTTTTTGGTAGATTAGTCTCACATAAATAATTAATAATATTTTTATATGACTTACAATTACAAACTAAATTAATGCAACTATATAACTTCATATTTTTTTTACCCATTATATATTAAAATATCATATTTCTTAATTTTCACATAAAAATAAATATAAATATTAAAATGAGACCAAGTACACACTAATAAAAACTCCCTCCGTCCGCCATAAAAGTGAACATTTGCTTTTTGTACGTGGATTAAGAAGTATTATTATTTAAGGTGTACTCCCTCCGTCCCCCAAAGTATTTCACACTTTCCTTTTTCATCCGTCCCTCAAAGTATTTCACACTTTACTTTTACTAAATTTGGTAAAAAATACATTATACTAATACTCACTTTTTACACATATCCCAATATAATACTTACTTTTTCACATCTCCCAAAATCTTTACACACTTTTTCCACATCTCTCAATAACTTTACACACCTTTTTCATTAAATCAACTAAAATATATATTCTCTTTCTTACTTTATACATAAAAATACAAAATTTTCTTAAGCTCCGCGCACACCAATACGCGAAATACTTCCCGGGACGGAGGGAGTAGTTGGTAGTTGTATTAGTGGGGTGTATGGATCCCATAAATTTATTGTATTAGTGATGTGTATGGGTCTCATGTGTTTAAAAAGGAAAATGTGGACCTTTGGTACGAACCTCTCAAAATGACAAAATGTGGACATTTCGGGCGGACGTAGGGAGTAAAAGTTTATATCAACTCCTTTTATATGTTAGATTTTGGTATCTTTTGGGTTTTGTTGAAAAAAAGTTGATTGTTGATTGTAGCCGGAACGTAATTGGGCCAATGGGTCCCGTAAGAGGTCTGCCATAAAATCATCATTTAGCAAAATTTAAACTGATTGGCCCACGTGTAAGGCAAATATGACTTCATGGCAACTGATAAGGAAGTATTTTTACGAACGATGGCACCGTGGCATAGAACTTTTAAAAAGTACCATGTGAAAATATAATTTTAGACTTATGTATTTAATATAAATTATTTATTTATATATTCAACATTTAAATTATTAGGTACATCCAATCTACTTCATTCCATGTTAAATTATTCAACTTTGATTGAATTTCTCTCATAATTCATCTTCACATACTCTTTTTGCTACTTTCTCTATCTCACTCTGAATTCTTAGTAAATAATTAAGATTTGATATGGATCTATTCACTTTCTCTTATTTCCAAAATTGAATTGTTTTAGTAAAACAACCCTAATCAATGAGGTCTCCATTTCAGGGAGAAAATATCATTTTTAGTACGGTAATTTTTATCAAATTCAATTTTGATCTTATAACTTTATATTTTTTTCAATTCTAGTTTTTCATATTTCAATTTTAGTCCATTATGTTACAATTTGAGTCTTGCTATCTCAATTTCTACTAAACTTTGCCTGCCACACCACCCCAAGTCAATACACATACCAACTTATGTACCCACCAACCTATAGCTCATAAAACAACAACCCATATCCCATTGGCCACAAACACTGTGAATGATAAAGGTTGGTGGATTAACAGATTAGCAAGAATAAAAAATATATATATATAATAGATTTCTACAACCCTAAATTTTAAAAATAATAATAAAATAATAAAAAATCTTAACATATAATTATGAACACCATTAAAATTTTGAAAATATTAATCAAGGCATGTATACAAAACTCTTCTTTTAATTCTTGAAAATGTTAATCAAGACGCGTATCAATCTCTAATATTGTTAAATATTGAGTTCGAACTTCAATCTCTTATGGAATATCTTAAAAAATAAAAGAAAACATAAATCAGAAGAATCTTTTTTTTTTCTTGATGGAAATGATTCGATTGCGTTTTCATTCTACAAATGTATCGTACAATTAGAACTAGTAGTAGTACATGATACTGATGATAGATTAAATCTCAATTGCTAAATAATGAGTATTATAAACTCAGTCTGATTTATTTATCCAATAAAATAAAATGTGATCGGATAATGCAAACCAAAAACAGATGCCTGAAGTAATTAATTAGGTGATGTGTCGATTATTACACTAAGACATTTGCTAACTCTTCATTTCAAAAAGAAAGACAAAATCATGAGTGCTTTGAATTTACCAAGTCATTTGGTAGCAGAAAATGAATGTGAATGTAGACTATTCATAAGGGTAGTTTCCTTTCCGTACAAGAAAGGATCCACACGGGAAACTTAACTAATAATAATTTTTTTTATATCCAAAACGAACCAGCGGAGGCAACAATTCGAGGATCAATTAAAAAAATTAAATATGTATTTTTAGTTATATCTCCATTTAAAAAAAATGTACAACTACCAAAATTATTTACAAAGTTAAAAAATCAATTTAAATAAAAATATAATTAAAAATTTATTTATAGTTCATAATTTGTATTCCAATTCATAAGCATCAATTCAATGTTATAATTCATAATTTAATCTAAAATTTAAATTTTATGTTCCAAAATATACAAAATAAAAGGAAACACCATAAAAATAAAAAAATTAAAATTTAAAAATCGAAAGAAATATATATATATATGGGAATCGATTGGTTCGGTTCAACCGATTTTATCAATTTGGCCGGCCCAACCCGATCCAACCTTAAAATCCGTTTTTTTTTAATGTTCCGAACTGATTCTGAGTCCAGTTCTTAGTTGAACTACCAGGTCCGATTTAATTTTTTCATAACATTTCTAAAAATGATAAAAATAAAAAAATCGTCCTGTAAAATTTATTTTTAAAAAAATGTCATTATATCTAAAGCTTATTTATAATTTATATGTTGATAAGCCATGAACCACAAGAATGAAATATGTTACGAACCATAAAATAAAATAGACCATGTACTACAATAGCAAAATTACTCTTTAAAAGATAAACTATTATTCTTTTAAATGAAAAATATTACTTATCTCAACAAAAATATAAAAAATCATAACATGAAAATTTGAGAAGTGACATTTATCATTAAGAAGAATAATAGTTTATCGCTCTAAGAAAAAATTCTTCATACGCTAAAGAATAATATCAGTAAAATCAATATACAATGTGAATCCACCCAATTTACAAGAGTGTTTGCATTGTCAATTTCACCTCCTAAAACTTCCTGTTTTACTATCGTCTACGAACTCTCATTACCTATAAAATATGTTGGGGGGGGGGGGGGGGGTGTTGGGTGGCATTTTGGTGGGCTATATGAGTAGGTATGTAAGTGTAAGGAATACACAACACAAGAAAGTAAGCAAAAGTAAATCCAGAGTTGAGAGCAGATAAGGTGAGCAAAATGAATAATGATATGATACTATTCAACATCTTTATTGAAGGGAAACCAACAAGGCAATGGCATCCCCCATATCCCATATTTCATTCAGCACCACAACCTCACAATACACTCTCTCCGAATCCGAGAGCAACATCAATCCCAGATACAGAAAGACGAAACGACTTCGCCATAACATAAACAAAAAACAATGAATACAAAAATAACTCTCTACCTTTCCAGTGTCGTTGGTACCGTCCAAGTGTCACACAACAAATAAAGCTAGAAGGATCTCCCACATTATATTCCTCAGTTCAATGTACATCTCAATCAAAATGCTGGTAAATGAGCCTAAGTTACGCTAAAAAAACCCCAACCTCGTCGTACCTCTCCTGGAAAATGTCTTGCTGATCATGAATACTTTGCACCAAGACCCTGTTAGCTCTCTGTAATAGACATCATTATATAAGCTGAGATATATCTCTATGGAGCAATGCCAAATAAATTCTCGTCCCACTCGAGTTTCCTCTCCTATCATCGTCTTCAGATTACTCTACGCAGAAATTCCTGAAATGATATCATGGAAACTCATTAGTTGACTGTTTTTCAGTTCGAGTATTATATATTCCATGTAAAAGATATAGTAAACGAGAAACAGAGACGAATACTTTTTTTTATCAGTTATTAGAAGAACCTTAATGGAGTACTATTTGTTTAAAATGGTCCACATCTTAAATCATTGAAACTTGAAATGTTCAGGTTGTGCTAATTGATTTTTTTTTTACCAAATTCGTAATTTTGACAACCCCTCTACTTAATGAAGCCACTCTTATCACATCCAAACATATGTCTAAATCCAACCTATGTAATTAATATCTACTATCTTTTTTGAATTAATGGAAAAATTCTAATCAGCACTCCCATATCGGATTTAGTAAAAGTTAAACCTCCTTACGAGGATTATTGAAATCTAGTGCTGAAGCTTGAGATCTTATAGGATGTGGCACATATCAAATTATGTCTTGAAAAGTAAAGCTTCAAATAACTCATTTTACAATTATTGCAACAAAATAAACAATTAATACTAGGGAGTTTTTACATGGATATTCTTCTACCTCATCATGCATCTCGGAGAAATAAAAGGTTAAGCTCAGTCAATGGCTAACTTGGATGAATGCAGTCAATGACTGCCTTAAGAATTAGAGTATGAAAGGAGAGCAAGTTATTGCTGAGATACACTAAAATGAAACTTATGATAAGCAATGCTCAAGCTAAAGTTAGCAATTACCTACTTTATTGAGGATGGAATTTTAAAAAGTAGAACACAGTTTAACAAGTTTCAAAAGATTATATATTACGTCAGATTATCAGAATCAAATTCCTTTGTTACCATATGTGAAACTCAAATTCTCAGGGGAAACTGAAGCAATAAACAATATTACATCTTGAAGGAAAGTTGAAAAGGCTATAAAATGGTGATGTCATGACTAAACTTTGTCCAAATCTACAGTTGGAAATGCTTTAATCTAATTCTTCACAGCTAAAAAGTTGAGACAGCACGACTGAAGTTAGTTAAAAATTAACACGAGAAAAGCCACTACTCTAATTGGCAAAACAAGTTCTTTACACATTACAATTGGAGTTTTTTCCAGATGCTTAACTTCCTGATTTCCATAACAGGTACAACAACAAATTCAACATGTATTTTGATGCTAAAATATACGTAGTATAAAGCAATCTAAAGTGCACAGAGTTCTTGTTGTTACACGTGTCAGTTTTTCCTTTGGTAAATAGGTTGAGAATATTAATAATGACTACTGGAATTTTTAGAATCTTAGCATTTAATCAGTTCAGTTATTACTCTTGACAACTTCTTTTGTTGGGATTTGCGGGAGATTAAACAATCTAGAGTGGCCTCAAGCAGGAAAAAAAAAGAGACAAAGAAGTATAGTTTTTTTAAGAAGCTCACATCAGAATTCAGAACTCAACGCAATTTTAATTATTCAGAAACAGAAACGAAAACAGTACCCACAGAGCAAGTTAGTAAAGCACCATTAAAACACACAAACTTGGATGAAAATGGGTTTACATAGATTTTTCAAAAATACACCCACAAACAAGTAACAGCATTATTTAAACAACTTCCTATTTATTGCAGTTTTATTAAAGGAAAAGAGTCATTAAGTCAACACATGTAGACAAATATTTGCATGTAGAGGACATTCATTTCAGGACAAAATGCACTGCATAACCATCATGTCTTACTTCTGATAATAAAATTATTTGCAATTTCCAATGAAGAAACTTAGTACCTCTATTGGATTGTCTATTTGGAATATCATAGCTCACACCATAATCCTCAGAATCTTTAGCATTAACATCTTCAGAATTTCCAAGTCCATAACCAAATGAGCCGGAATGATCCAGCTCAGATGATGTAGTTTGCCAAGTAGGATCACCATAAACAGAGTTACTACGGTAAAAATCTCCGTAAGATCCCTCATAACCACCGGTTGAAACGGAAAATGAAGAGGATGCGGCTACACCTGCTCCACTGTTTCTTCCGAACCCCCCAGCTCCCAGAGCATAGCTATTTTCACCACCTCTGTAGCCAACATTTCCCACAGCGAAGCTAGAAGAACTTCCCCCGAGCGAAGCAGCAATGGGAGAAGTTCCCCAACTCGCTCCATTATTTCTAAAGACTCCAAAACCACCACTTCCAGAGCCAAAGTACGAACCAGAGTTGGCATTATTCGCTGAAGTATTAAGGCCGCCATTTCCCCACACATTTCTTGATGGCGAGTTTAGAAAGGAATCACCACGGCTGCTATTTGTATTATAACCAATAGGAGTGTTATACCTGCTCTGATTATTGCCAAAATAAGGGTTCAAAACACGGCCGTAGCCTACATTGCCACCAAAGTTAGAACTGGCATTCAGACCCTGATCCATATTCACACTTACTGCATAAGCAGGAGAACCAAAATGGGAAAAACCGGTACGTGCACTAGCCAGTGGATTATATCTCCCATCCATCCTGACACCATAGCCTCCTAGCGAGCTTAGATTGTATCCCTGCGGAAAGCTATTAAGGAAGTTGTTCCCTCTGCTAAACCCGTAGTTATATCCTACCAGTGGGGGGCCCCTGTTGGGACTTGGAGACAATTCTTTTGGAACGGCTCGCTTTACCTCAACCATCTTGCCATTGAGTTCATGAAAGGTCTTGTGCAGTACCCTATCCACTGCATCCTCGGAATCATATGTTATAAACCCAAAACCTCTTGGCCTTTGAGTATTGTGATCATACATAACTACGACATCTGTAATAGTTCCAAACTGATCGAAGTAACCTTTAAAGTCACTCTCAGTGACTGTAGATGCTAACCCTCCAACAAAAATCTTTTTAGTGCGTCCAGGTCCCGGTGATCCCTGCATGCTGCCACTGTTTCTATTTATTAAGTTTTGATCATCCCTCGGAACAGCTTTCTTTGCTTCCACCTGAAAGTTGAAGAACCATAAATGACCATACAAACAGACAATGTAGAGGAGTAAAAGTAGATTCTCTTGGCAGTAAGTGGCATGAATTTAATTATTCAGAGTTAGGCATCAATCTAGTCATTCATATCTAGCAACACAACATTCCAACTTACCAATATCAGCTCACTTGTTATTACACTATAGTAAATACACAATGCTATATGACTTAGTGACAATTCATCCCAACAACTTACAGTTCGACCATCGATCATATGTTTCTCCTGAACAACTCTTTCAGCTACAGCAGGGTCTGAGAAAACCACAAACCCGAATCCACGAGCCCGGCCCGTAGTTCGATCTCTCATGATCACAGTTTCCACTACGTTTCCATATTGCTCAAAGTAATCTTTGAGCCGTTCTTCATTGGTGTCCCAGGAAATCCCACCAACAAAGAGTTTACCTTGATCATTCTCCATCTGTCCTGTAATTGTCCAACCAAAGATTAACACGACAATCTCCCTCGAAACCAAGCATAACAAACATTTAATCAAATAAAGACAACAAAGGAGATCAACAGAAAACAAGACTTGCAATTCAAGCAAAACACTCTATTACAACTTAGAATCGATGGAATGTTAGAGAATTGTCTGATCTTTGTCAAATGCGTGAATCAAGAAACCCACTAGTAATAGCACAAGTTGAATCGAAGCCGAAGTAGGAAAAAAAAACATAATCTTCAAAACATGGATGAATAATTACAGATCCCAATCAACAAAGAGAATCAGAAAAATCAAGCAGGAACCCAGCAGCAGTGAGTGATCAAATATTAACTAGGAAACGGTGGATTCAATTTAAAATCAGCGGATCCTTGATTCATCAATCAAGATTGAATCGGGATTTGGCAAATTCATGTAGATCGAACAGGCCCACAATCAGATAAACACAATGTTTATTTTTCCGTTAGCAATAAAACTCACCACTAGGAGCGGGAGAACAGATAGGGAAATTGATGAAAACAAGATCTAATAAGAGGAATATACATAAATGAAAACAGAGGGTATGCTCATCCTCTGTCTCTCTACCCCCTCTCTCTCTCTCTCCAATGGTCCTTCCCTTGCTTTCTTTTTCTTGGTTATTCCACTCCTTTTTAAACAAAATCAAAAGAAATGGAATTCCTTTAGCTTACATAAGGGAAGATATTACATAGTCACTCCGTCCCAAAATATTTCACACTTTTTCTTTTTCATTCATCCCTCAAAATATTTCACACTTTACTTTTACTAAATTAAGTAAAAATACATTATAATAATACACACTTTTTACACACATCCCAATATAATACTTACTTTTCACATCTCCAAACAACTTTACACACTTTTTTCATAACTTTCCACACCTTTTTCATTAAATCAACTAAAATATATATTCTTTTTCTTACTTTATACATAAAAATACAAAATTTTCTTAAACTTCGCGCACACCAATACGTGAAATACTTATTGGGACGGAGGGAGTATAGTTTTTTATAAAAATGTTATTTAGGTAGAGAGAAAGAGAGAGAAAGGTGTAATACATTTACATGCGTGTATGTATGTGTATGTAGGATTTTGGTAGGCTATCTCTGTTTGAAGAATATTGAAGAGGTAGATGAGAGAGAGGGAGCCATTTTCTTACTACTGTCTTACCTTCAAACCTTTTTTTTCTATTTATAAACTCTGTAAACATTTTTGATTTACTGACTTTCAAATGCCTAAATTATTATTATTATTATTGCTTAATTTTTTAATTTATAAATATATCAAATAAGCCCTTATGTGAAATATAGATAAAAAGTGATAATATCATTATTATTTTCGATATAAAAAGTAATAACATCATTATTACTTTTGTAAATATTATTATTATCACTGCATCATTATCAATTTTCATCTATTGATTATCCATTTTCATTAATTATATTATCACTCTTTATCTGTCTCACATAAAAACTTACGTGCGACAGTGTCATACAAGACTTTGCCCAAATTTTTTTTGACAATACTTACATAAGATCATCTCACACGCGGATGGATGGATTTTCAAAATTATTAATTGCAACATAAATTTTCATTGTCATTTTCAATATTAATGTTATAAATAAATTCATGATAATAATGTCTTTAAATATTTTTTGCAAATAAAAATTCAACAATATCAACAATAACTATAAGGCAAAGACTTGTGTGACCGTCTCATGGAGTTATTTCATGAGATGAATAAAAAGTGATAAAATTTTCAATGAAAGTGATACTGAATGAATAAAGGTGATAATGGTGCAAACTATTACATAAACAATTTATAATATAAACAAAAGGTAATAATATTTTAAAAGAAAAGTGATAACATTATTAATAAAGAGTTGGTCTATTGTGTCCCTAGATGCACAAGGTGTATAAAAGTATAATTTTTTATTTTAAATGGTATATACTTTAATTAATAAGTGTATAATATTTTCATTAAAAAAATCAGCTGAAATTTTAATAGTATAAATGTTTGATTAAATAAATTAAATTTTTATTCAAAAAATTAAGGATATAAGTTCTTATACTAGAGAGTATAACATTTAATATTAAAGGTCCAATTATCAAAAAACGTGAGATTTGGGGGCATGATGTCCTTTGAGACACACAAGTTTTGGCAATTAATAAAAAGTAATAACTAATTATAAAAATGTAAAATAGTCTCATCGTGAGATGATCTCACAAAAGACTGTCTCTAACTATAATTTTTTTAGTTTTTATAATTACTCGTCGTACCCTAAATTTTTTTTTTTGATTTGCACCTGGTCTCACATGAGACCGTTTTTACGTTTTTTTAAATAATTATTTTTTTTGTCAATGATGTTATCACTCTTTAATAATAATATTATCTTATATACATTATAATGAATTGTTCATGAAATAATTAATTGCATTATTATTACATTTCACAATATCACATATGCTTCACAACCCTACACACCATAAACCCTAAACCTACACCATATACGCATCCATCACCCATCATCTACCTATCATCCCTCTTTCAACCCACGCACTCAGAGGTCGTTTGTTTGTGGATATGTGATATACAGGGATTGTGTATAATGAGATTTGTTTGACTTGTAATTAATTGTATTATTGCTTGGTATTATGAAAAAATGAGATTATTGATAATTAGGTATTAGTTATTTTAGGTTTGTTATTGAGTATTAACAAATGAGATAATAAGTAAATGACATATTTACCCCCTTATTATTATTATTATTATTATTATTATTATTATTAAACTTTCTTATTATTATTATTATTATTATTATTATTATTATTATTGTTGTTGTTGTTGTTGTTATTTTTATTATTATTCATTATTATTATTAATATTATTATTATTAATATTAATATTATTATTATTAAATAATATTATTATTAATACTTATTAATTATTCTTATTAATATTAATTATTAATTATTATTAATATTATTATTATTTAATAATAATAATTATTATTATTAATTAATAATAATAACAATTAATTAATTATTATTATTATTAATTAATAATAATAATTATAATTAATTATTATTAGTAATATTATTATTAATTATTCTTATTATTGATATTATTATTATTAATTATTATGATTATTAATAATTATTATTATTAATATTATTATTATTAATTATTATTATTAATATCATTATTATTATTTATAATAAGGGTTTATTACTAATAGGTATTTGTTTTAATAGTCTAATTACTAGGAGATACAAAATAAAATTGAATTACTAACAGATACATTCATATATTTTATTTTTCCAAGTTTACCGTTAATAGTTTCTATTTATCTCTTAACGCTCCCTGCTTCTTTCTAACGCTTCGAGATGTATTGGTCCAGATAGATGCCTCCAATTGCTTACTTCCTTCAGGAACGTACGCTACTGTTCAGTACGTAATAACACGAAATCAGTGTGCAGCCAATAGTAATTAGTACAGCAAACAAACCTATTACAATTTTTTGGAAATATGAATCCTATATAACAATATTGTCGAATCTACTAAAGGAAAAAAGCACCAGAAAGACAAATTAAAAGTAATACATTTTAATAAATAATTTAACACCAATGTACATCAATGTTCAAAAAAATATATTAACACCAATGTTCAAAATAATTTAATGTTCACCAATGCACACCAATGTCAACTATACAACTCAATCTTTATTTTTACTTAGTCTACGATGATGTGGTCACAGTCATAAGTTTTAGAGACGTAGAGCTAAATGTTTGCTATAACAATAACTGCCTTAATTTTTTTTTATATTTGCTGAAAGATCAATATATAGATTTGAGAAGGTGAACCAAATGGGTCTTTAGCCACAAATTAGAGTTTTTTTAGGCAATTTGGCAAACACCTGGTGGGTGATGAGATTGTAAAATCTAGGATGCAGTGATCCCTTACACGAAAATAAAAATTAAAATAACTCTTTTAGATTAAACAAACAACACAAGAGAAACTTACGATGCCATTGTCCCTAGCGTAAGATTAGGTCATGATGTTCTAAAGCTCCGTAGAAGTAAGCATCTGCTAAACTATGCAGCACCGATGTTCAAAGAATATACCATTTGCGAAATATTGGTATTCAAAACAAATCAATGTTCACAAGTACTATGCACGCTAATGTTTTCCACACCAATATTCAAAACAAATCAAAGTTTAGCACTTCCCATAGATTACCCGCCGACGAAGTATTTCAAATACACGAATGCAATCTTCCTGCTTTAATGTACACCTATGTACACTGATTTTCAAAAAAATCGAAATGACAACTTCTCCACCAAGAATCAAATTCTTTAACTTTAACATCCAAATTATTACATTTAACAAACAATTATAACCAACTACTTTACACAGCCAAAAAATTGTTCAATTGTTTACTCTTTGACTTAGTGTACACTACCGTATAATGTTCGATTTTCAAATAGAAAAAATAGGGAATCGTTCATCCCTCAAATTTTGATATTTAATAACACACGCACAATCGTTAAGAACCCTAATTTATCCCAAATTTTGACAAAAGGAGAAGAGAACCGATTGCACAAACAAGTTGAGGAATATTTTGTATATATCATCAGTTCAGAGTTATACTAACCGGCTAAAAATTATTGATTGCTTGTAGGCTTCTCTGCTTGAAGAAAATATAAAGCCAAGAACTAATCTTCCTCCACTGCTTGTACCTCTTCACGAGCGGAGACCGGAAAAGAAGTAATTGATAAATTTTGTTACGAAATTTATGGAGAAATACACAGATTTATTATACATTCCTTTAAAATGATTTTTAATACTAGTGTTAAGTATGGGTAATATGAAAAATACGGCATTAGAGTTTGTATGTGTGAGTAATTATGTAACGTCAATGTACTACATAATAAATAAGAAGATAATTTTGTACCTAGTAGTTACTGACCCTTATAATAATGATAATAATAATAATAATAATAATAATAATAATAATAATAATAATAATAATGGAAGAGTGGTATAATAGTAAAAGTAAGTATAATACATAGGTATTAAATTGTGGTATTGTATAACCCACCTCTTGTGGTGGTATACACAATACCAATGAAAATGTATTATTAATTTCGGGCTGAAATAATACCGGACTAAAAATATTATGAATACATCGAAACAAACGTGGTATTACGTGGTATACTGCATCAATACCTAGCTAATAACCACAAGCAAACTACCCATTAGAGGATTCATCTTATATTTGCTACTTGAGAATAAGGAAAAGGAAGATTTATCAAGATGTAATATTACACCGGTATACAAGTTTTTCTTCTATTTAATTTATCCTTTTTAGATTATAGACTCATGAACAAGAACAAATTCCATAATCATAGTTGTTATTTGTAACATTAAGCTAGTTTTCTAATGATAGTTTTAGAATTTTAAAGATTTTAATTATATTTGATTGATAGACTTGACATAGATTTTCATATATATAATTATAGATTATTTATTTCTTTATTCAAGTTTTGATTTGAACATATATGGTCTTGTTTCTTCATTCTCTTTTCGATTACATATTCATTATATTATATCATTGATTGATATATAATTGGGATTACATATTCATTATATTATATTTGATTGATATATAATTGGGATTTGCATGTATTGGATGATTATATTTATAATCTTGTGACAGTTGAATTCTCTTTTCAATTATATATTCATTATATTATTATTGATTGATATATAATTGGGATTTGCATGTATTGCATGATTATATTTACTCTTGTGACAGTTGAAGGTGGTTAATTTATAATAATTTTTTATTGTTTGACAATCAATTTTAGATGCCTTATATATCTTGCACGATTCATGTTAAAAATATTTGATAAAGAGATCTTAAATAATTGTTTAATACATATAGAAAGTAGTGCTGTAATGAAATGTAGCATGTAGGACCTAAAAATGATTATGATTATTTAAGATTTAATTCTTTTAGTATCTAATGAACGTTTCCTGTTTTAACTAAAAAAAGGAAGAAGGGGTTATGTCTATTGTTGATTTTTAGTGCTTGATGTTTGATACTCCTTGAGATCCCCTATAACTTTTTTTGCATGATATAATTATTTGTCTAGTGAATTTGATTTGTACGAGTGAATTTGGATTGCTCTGATATTATCTGCTCTCGTTTCTTAAAACACTTGTGATTATTTTTAAGTGCTCATTTTATTATAGAGTGTTGCTATTTACACATTCCTTCTTATTAAGTACACCCTTTTTAATAAATACACACCGCTTTTAATTTTTAATTTTTTTATTTTATTGTATACACCCCCTAAAATTACAAAATTATCCTTTTTAAAATTAAATTATACACTCATGAACTCCCAATTTTACTTACTAAATTAGAAATCTTCTTTGTTCTTTTTAAGACTATAGATTCAACATTTACCTGTTATCTTCTAGACGCCATAACGATCTGAACAAAACCAAAAAAAAAATAAAAAATCTATCGTACAAAATAAGGAAGAAAAAAGAATGTTTCTTGATCAAGAAGATCGTTATGAAATCCACTTCAAATTCATCGGAAATATCAGTTGGTGATGCTTCTCTTTTTACACGTCTTTAACAAGGAAAATACAATTAATGGAGGAGAGGGGAATATAAAAGTTTTATGTCGTACTTCATAAATGAATTTTGACCTTTATATTATTCCATGTTTATAAAATCTTTTGTGTTTCTTAAGTATAATTCAATATTATGATTTAGATTTTTAACTTGTAATTTATATTAAATTAAACAGTATAAAAAATATATTTGTAATTTAGGGTTCATAATGACGGGGCTTGCTTTCATTTTCTTTAATTTGTTTAGAGGTGTAAACATGATTTAAATTTTTGATATATATTTCAATTATATAACGATGTAGTATGTATAACATAAGGAGATTATTTAAGGGTAATTTAAACTTTTTAAAAATACTAATTTTATTTTTATCATAATGAGGTGTATATTTAATGGGAAGAGGTGTGCAAATAAGACAAGTTTTTATTTTATTTTATTTTATTCTTATTTGACTTTGAATTTTGTTTTAGGTAGTTAATTAATTCTAAAACTCTTAATAATTACCCGCCTTAATTATTTGTGGTATCAATTAGACTTAGTAAATATAAACTGTTTACGATATTTCTCGATATTTAGCTTGTTCATACATCATGCTAAAATTAACCCCTATATTAAAGGGTAATCACACTTTTGAATGAAAAAAAAAAGTTAAAAAGAGTGAACAATAAGAGAGATTTAAAAAATATAGGGGTGGATTTCAACACTTAAACCTTGTTTGATAAACCAGAAACAAACATTAGGATTTAGGGTACGCTCATTTGTAGTTTATTAAAATCTATTTTCAAAATTTAAGAATTTAAAAAATTAAATGAATAGCACTCCATAATGCTCCATTCATCTTAGTTAATATAAGTATATATTTGTTTTTTCACGTACATTAAATATTTTAATACTCCATTTATTAAATAGTGAATACATTTTAGTTGCACTTTTACTTTTTTATTTTTGCCTTAACTTTAATTTAAATTGATAACAAATTAATGTATCTAATATTATAGAACTGTTAGCTATGTTTGTTTTTTATTTTGAAATCCGAAAAAAAAAAACAAATAAACAACTAAATTTTTTATTAATTAAAAAAGTCAATATATTTATTATTTTATATAATTAAGGAACAGTCTTAAGTGAGATCGTGTCGTGATAAGTCTATTTTACGCTTTAGTATTTAGTTTCTTTTTATTAAAAATATTATCACGTTTTCATTAAATATTATTACTTTTAATTTATATTATAAATTGTTTATGAAATAATTTACTGTATCATTATTATTTTTCATTAATTAAGTATCATTTTTTATTAAAAAATATTATTACTTTATATATATATATATATATATATATATATATATATATATATATATATATATATATATATATATATATATATATATATATATATATATATATATATATAATATTTGAGGATTAGTTCTTGATAGAAAGTCCACTTAAATTTAACGCACCGAAAATTTCTTTTTGTATTATTAATTTATTATTATTACAATGTAGTGGATCATTCAATATATCATTAATGAATAATATAGGGCAAATAATGATGTGATACTATTGTCCTAAATAATTTTTGTAAGATATATAATAAGTGATAATATTTTAAAAAATTAATATATAATTGATAAAAAGTCATAATTGTATAGGAAATTATTTCATGAATAATTTGTAGTATAAATTAAAAATGATAACACCTTTAATAAAAACTGATAAATAATTAATAAAACGTAAAATGATTTTACCGTGGGACGAGCTCATGCAATAATTGCTCATGAGAGAGAATAAAAATTAAAAAAATGTTATTAATGGAACAAAAATTATTCCAGAGATAAAAGTTTCATGCTATGCCTTGACCTCACAACACACCACACATCATCAAGTGATCGAAGTAAAAGTGATAAATGGTAGAAAAAAATAAAAAGGACAATAGATCGAATAAAAATACGAAAGAGGAATATGTTATTAATAATTATTGTTGTTGTTTTGTTTCATTTTCATTGACAGTGGATGTTCTCCGAAAATGCTTTCCTGCTCCACACAATATACGTTTTTGCAATTTGCATTAAAAAATATAGATAATGCCAACTTTAAAAAAAAAATTACAAATTATGGAAAAAAAATTAACTAGCAGTCACGATTTTCCAACTCAATTAATCAAGTTTTCTTAGAATTTTTGGTTTTTCTTTAATCCTTTTAATTTTTTAATTTTTTATATCACATATAGAAATAAAATAGGGAACATATCAAAATTGGTCCTTTATATTTGGCGTAATCTAATTTCAGTTCTCAAGTTTGTTAAATTCACACTTTTGGTCCTCCAATGTTCGATTTTAATCATTTTTGTTCAATTTTGATCTTTTTTTCGCTGCAAATTTGAGCTTGAGATGCACGGATCGGGAAATTTCGAAATTGATCCTTTCTGTTTAACATAATCCAAATTCAGTCATCAAGTTTGCTAAATTCGCAATTTAGATATTCTAGTGTCTGATTTTAGTTCTTTTTGTCCAATTTTAGTTCCTTATTCCCCGGAATTTACTAAGTATCGTCGGGAATTTGAGCTTGAGATGCACGCGTCTAACAAAATTTTGGATATCTCAAATCATTTTTGCTTACGTGGCAGTTTCACTTATTTTCATTCTTTCTTCATAAATACATAAATACGTCCTTGGCCTGTTTCGCATTCTCCGCGACTTCAACAGCTGTCTTCATGGCGGTTTCATAGGACTTTCGATGACAACTTCCTTAGCATGTCCCACAGTGCCCTGCACCATTTTGAACCGAAGACATGTCTTCTCGGCGTACATCTGGTGGCTCCAAAAATTTACTGTCCATCTCTTTCCTCTCTTTATTAGCTTCGATGAGCTCTCTGGCGGTAGTTCTCGCTGCCGCTTCATCCCTCTCTTCCTTCCCTACTTGGTTCGTCTGCTTGATTGATGGATCGATTGTAGCACACTGAATTAATCAAATTGAGTAGATATTAAAGAATAATTTATTTATTTATTTATTTTGATTGTATGCAGATCTCATTTACAAACATCAACTTCAGGGATGCCATCAACCTTTGAATGATGGTCGTTGATCTTGTGCCTTAAATAATGATTTATTAGCTCATCATCGGTCAAACGGAAATGGAAACTCTTTGGTAAAAACTCTAGTTTCATGGCGACCCCACGAATCACATTAATTGACAAAAATCCCCCAATTTTAAGCAGCAGCAATAACAATGAAAAATTAGCTAACCAACATAGAAATTGGAGAGATAAATCCCTAAAATTGATCCATTTTCCTAAAAAACACAATATTTTTGGCGCGTGCATCTCACACTCAAATTTCCGACGACATTTAGTAATTTTTAGCAAATAAAGGGAAAAAAGGGACTAAAATTGGAAACTAGAATATCAAAATTGCAAATTTAGCAAACTTGGGACTGATTTTAGATTGCTCCAAACATAAAAGATCAATTTTGAAAAATTTCAAGCGCATGAGTACCAATTTCAAAATTTCCCCGCGCGTGCATCTTACGCTCAAATTTTCGGCGATGGCTAGCAATTTCTGGCGAAAGAATGACAAAAAATGACTAAAATCGAACACTAGAGCACCAAAAGTGCGAATTTAGCAAACTTGAGAACCGAAAATGGATTACATCAAACATAAAGGACCAATTTCAAAAATTTCCCATATAAAATACTCCATACGTCCCCTTTAAAGAGGATGTTTTATTTTTTGTACGTGGATTAAGGAGTATTATTATTTAATGTGTACTGATCGTTGTATTTGTAGATGTGTGGGTCTCATATATGTAAAAAAGGAAACGAGGCTTTTTAAGTCGGACGACGAAAATAGAAAAAAAAGAACCTTTAAAGGGGACGGAGGGAGTAAGTATGTAAGATAACTAGTCATATTTCATATTCCCTCCGTCCCAAGTTAATTTTTAATACTTTCCATTTTCGTTCATCCCATATTAAACTTTACCACCAAGAAAAAGGAAATATCACATCATTCTCTATTTCTAAAAATATATTTAATTACAAATTTACCAGTTCCACCTAACAAACTTATATACTTTATAATTTAGTATTTATTATTATTTAAAAAATTACAATACCCTTTAAAAGTCAAGAAAGTGGGTCCAAAAGATTTTTTTTAACTTCTTATTTATAGTAACTGTGAATATTAAATTGGAATGGAGGAAGTAAGGAAATATTAAAGATACCTCTATTTTGATGAATGATTTTTATATATATATATTTTTTCATATTCCGAAAAAGTATTACTTTGATTTAATTTTCAGTTAACTCTTCTTATTTATTGATTGTTTATTTATGGGTTAAAAAGATAATTATATTTTTAAAATTTCTAAGTCATATATAAAAATAAACATTAAATACTGTTATATGTTTGTTATACTAAAGTAATGTTTATTTTGAGTTTACGTGGGGTATGAAAATCATTGAGTAGTGTTTATATATGTTTATTTTGAGTTTTTGATTAGTATGTTTTTATGTCAAATATAAATGTGTCACTACAAAAAAAGCTTTGATTAGAGACGGAAATTAGAGACGGTATAATAGCCGTCTCTATTTGAGATGGCTATTGAGATGTTTTTTTTAAATTAGAGATGGCATTTTTCATTGACCACTGGTCAACAATAACAAATTTACTTTTGAGACGGTATTAGAGACGGTTTAAAGTTAAGACGGTATTAGAGACAATTTTTGCCATTTCAATTAGAGATAATTTTTTGCCCTCTCTAATTAGAGACGGTATTAGAGACGGTTTTGATTTGAGACAGTATTAGAGATGATTTTGGAGATGGACTGTGTCGGTGAACTAGATCGGGTAATTTAGAGACGGCTTTTAACCGTTTCAATTTTGAGACGGATACAAATCGTCTCTTTTTGAAACGGTATAAGAGACGATTTTATTTTGAGACGGAATTAGAGACAATTTTCTGTCGTCTCAATTAGAGACGATTTTTGCCGTCTCTATTTGAAATGATTTTGGAGACGAATAGTGTCGGTAGGCTAGGGAATCAGATCGATTAATTTAGAGACGGCTTTTTGCCGTCTCAATTTGAGACAGTTTCGATTTGAGACGGTATTAGAGATTGTTTTTTGCCCTCTCTAACCTTTAAATTTTTAAAAATGAACGGATTGAGGTTTGAATCATGGTCACCATGCCACCACTAAGCCTCGAGACCACCAGACCATCATCATATTATAAAATTATGTATAAAATATAAATAAACTTTTTCAAAATTTAAATTGATATGTTTAAATTAATTTAAATACAAAGTAAACTCTTTCAAAATTTAAATAAATATAAGTAAAAAATGTAAATGGTAAGTACAAAGGAAACTCTGACAAAATTTAAATAAATTTAAAAACTTATATACTCCCTTTGTCCAGTTCCAATGTGTCTTTTTACTTTTTGCACGTGAATCATCATATAAACTCAACAAATAATATTAAATTAAAATGACTCTCAATATTTAATAACATAAATTAAAGTCCCGTAAAGAAAATATATTAAGTTAATTGCATTTGTCTTTTATATTATATAGCATATATGAATTTTATAATCGAAGTAATAAAATGATTAAGTGCAAACTATTAATTAAGGCAAAAACTTGCGTGTCACGGGGGCACGCCGTGCGCCCACCGTGCGCCATACCCATTAGTATTAAATTGTATACCCTTTATTATAAAGATGTGTACCCTTTATTTTTCGAAAAAATAAAAAAATATTAATGAAAAGTGTATACCCTTTAGAACAAAATGATGTACCCTTATTAATTAAAATATATATCCTTTAGAATAAAATGATGTATTACAAACTTTGTGCACTTGGGGACACAAGAGATCAACTCATTAATTAAATTAACATAAAAGATTATAACTGCAAAACTAATATATTAGACGAAGTGCAAAACGATTAAATGCAAACTATTAATTAGAGTAATAAAAAAGATTAAGTGGAAATTATTACTTAAACTAACAGATTAAATGTTCAACGATTATCTACAAAATCATTAATAAAATAACATATAGTATCATAGCTATATATGTGTCATACTGTATGACAATTCTTACATTAATTAATATGTATATTTAGATTAAAAGATTGACTTGAGGTTTCAGTTTACATGGAGTTAAAGTGTAATATTATTTATTGTGTGATAAATAGAATAATTTTAATTATATAATTAAATTATATACTCACTCCATCCCTTGAAATGTAATCATTTTTTTTTTTTTGCATGTGGATTAAGAATTAAGATAATTTAATATATTGTGGATTTGAGATATAATATTTTATTGTGTAGTATATAGTTGTTTTAGTGTTGATAGTCAGCACATATGTAATGGATTGGATATAATAATAGTTTTTTGTGAGTCACCCAATCCTAAAAGTAAATGAATACTTTGTAATGAAATGGATTAAAATAAAAAAAAATTGATACGTATTAAAGGGTGGAAGGATTAATATATTTTAAATATATATAATGTAATATAAAATTAAGGGCTAATTAATATTAAATATAATTAAATATTAAATAATAATTATATATATAGACTAATTGAAAAAACACTGCCTTAAATAATCTTTTAAAAATATGATGTATTGCGATATGGTTAATTGTTGTATTTTTTATGTTTTTATTTTAATATTACACACACACACACACACACACACATATATATATATATATATATATATATATATATATATATATATATATATATATATTTCTTTTTTTATTTTTTTATTATTATATCACTATTGTATTCATTCTTATCTAGAAAATTGATAAGTCTTTATCCAATTAATTATTCCAAATAAATAATTATTTAAATATTATAATATATGAAATAAAAAATGAGATTGCCACCATTTTTATATGTAATTTTAAAAATTATATTACTCCTTTCATTCATTATAAAATCACACTTAAAAATTAATTACTCTAAAATTTTGTATGTAATTACCATAAATCTTCAATTAAAAATATAATAATATCTATAAAAATATTTATTTGACATAAATGTTATATTATTTAATATTATATATAAAGTTTAGTTATTTAATTTTATAAATTTAAAATAAAGTAATAAAAAATATCATATAACACATGAGGCAAATAATATATATATATATATATATATATATATATATATATATATATATATATATATATATATATATATATATATATATATATATATATATATATATATATATATATATATATATATATATAAATGATTTAACTAATAAATATTTAATTAATATAAACACGTGTTCATAAAAATAATAAATATTGCTAAATTAATTTAAAATAAAGTAAATATATGAATGCGTGTAGCACACTGAGGAAAAAACTATGAGAGACAGGTTTTGAGATAAGTGGATCCATTATTAAAGTATAGTAGTTATATAGGTAAAGTATGATTATTAATAGTTAAAGTATATTTGTAGTGAATGAATCATATTATAACATATTTTAATTCATTATTCATTATAATTAAAAAAAACATTCTTTAGCTATGAATTAATATAGTATTATTCTTTTTCAACTATTAATAGAAAAGATTAAGTGCAAAATATTATTTAAATTAATAGTTTAAGGGTACATCGATTATCTAAAAATATTAACAAAATAATATATAAAGTGTCATAACTATATATGTATTATATAAAATGAGTGTGACAACTCTAAAATTATTTAATATGTATATACTCCCTCCATCCCGCTAAAAGAGTTACACTTCTTTTGTAAATTACAAAGGAAGTGTAACTCTTCAAATGAAGTGTAACTCTTTTAGTTGGATAAAGGGAGTATTCATTACAAAAGATTAACATGAGGCTTTCAGTTTTGCATGAAATTAAAGTGTAATATTATTTTTGTGAGATAGATTGAGTAATTTTATTTATATAATTAAATTATAATATATTTTAAATGCATGTAATATAAAATTAAAAGCTACTAAATATTAACTAATATATATATATATATATATATATATATATATATATATATATATATATATATATATATATATATATATATATATATATATATATATGATCTTGTCAAAATTTCTGAAATGATACCTACAAAATAATTTAGATTTTAATAATTAAAATGTATTATAACTATTATGAATGAATATATAATATATACATATAGTGGATTATATATGTATATATAATATGTAATGAATACATAATAAGAATTACTCATAACAAAGGTTGCACATGCAATGCCCATAAGGGCTTCCATGCCTACAAGACCCAGGCTCAAACCCTCTTGAGGGCTTGAAAATGTAATATTCACAAAATCAAAATATATATAAATTCTAGTTAAAAAAAAAGAAAGATGGTGGCTGGTCTGGTGGTTCAAGCTGAGCCGGGGCATGGTAGCTCTGGTTCGAACCTTGACCAACATTTTGACATAGCTAATAATTAGAGAGGGTTTTAGAGACGGAAAGAAATCGTCTCTAATTGAGAGGGAAAAAAACTATTTTTAATACCGTTTCAAATTTGAGATGGCTAAACACCGTCTCTAATGTCGTTTCTAAATTTTCCGGCCAACTCTCCGGCTGTTAGCACAAATGGAGACGGTTTCCAACACCGTCTCAAATGGAGACGGAAAAAACCGTCTCAAATACCGTCTCAAAAATAACCGAACCGGGCCGATTTAAAATCGACGCAAATACCGTCTCAAAATAAAATCGTCTCTAATTCCGTCTCTATTCTAGCTACGCACAAATTGTAGATGGTCGTAAAATCATCTCAAAGCATTAAAAGTCGTCTCTAAAACCGTTTCCATTCAACACTTTTTTTGTAGTGTGTGGTGATGGTGATGTGAGTAAAAGTGTATTAATTGATGTGATAGAAAATATGAGAGAAAAGAGAAAAATTGTATTAATTGAGAAAATAGAATATACAGAAATATGAGTGGTTAGAAAATTATAATGTTAATTTATATAAGTGTATATAAGGGTGATTTTGAAAAATTGAGTGTAGATTTTGAAAAACTAAACTTCGTTTTCAAAATAAAAATAAACATAACATGAGGTATAAATCCTAATGTGTAAGGTGAACCATGTTCATGAAATAATTTGTCATTGTTTTATAATAATATGTATAGCAGTAAAAGACAATGCACTAAAAAAACTGTTTTTCACCAACGGAATATTCCGTTGGTAAAAGTTTCAATTTCATTATTAAATTGATT
This sequence comes from Pogostemon cablin, assembly GCA_023678885.1. Lineage (NCBI taxonomy): Eukaryota > Viridiplantae > Streptophyta > Magnoliopsida > Lamiales > Lamiaceae > Pogostemon > Pogostemon cablin. The sequence continues at coordinate 21,783,119 of CM042973.1, forward strand.
TACCAACGGATTAACAACAGAATCCGTTGGTAAATTTCTATTGGTAAAGTGGTGGTTGGTAAATTTTTAGCAACGAAAATTCAATTCCGTTGGTAAATTATTTCGTTGGTAATCAGTTGCTAATAATTCTGTTGTTAATTTATATAATGATTCCGTTGGTAATTAGCAACGGATTGAATTCCGTTGGTAAAATAGAGAATAAATTCGTTGGCATTTCATTATTAAAGAAAAAATGTCATTTTTGTTGTTATTCCATTGTTAATTACCAACTGATTGAATTCCGTTGCTAAAAATAATTTTTTTGTAGTGGTATCTTATGGGACGTTATTTACATGAGATGGTTTGTGAAACGTGTTACAGTATGCTTATTATATAGATAAAATATGTTTAATGGTTGTTAAGTATATTTTCCAAAATATATTGAATTATATATTAAAATATAATTTTAATATGTTATAATTTAATCCATCATTGACATATTTTAACTATACAAAACTTGTCTCACAATAACCCGTGACAAGAGAGTATCTCGTAGTTTAATTATTTCTCCGTTACTAATATCTCTTCACACTCTTCATTTACGTCCTTCTAATCATAAATGCATCTTTTTTAAAATGATAATAATTCACAACATTATTATCCTCTCAATATCATATTATGATGAAGATATAACCAATTTTTAATTTTATTTTTATCAAATTAAATTTAATAATTTTATTCAATTTTTTTTATTGAATTATTAAAAATATTCCTATTTAATCTTACATAATACATATAAAAAGGTAATTTTTTTAATCCACATATTTTCTTACACATACAAAAATATTTAAGACGACTTGAGTATAAAAATACATGCGCATATAAATTAGAAGACAAAAGTCTCTTGTGAGACGTTATTTATATAAGACGGTTTGTGAGACATGTTAAAGTATGTCTATTATTCAGATAAAGTATGTTTAATGGTTATTAAATTATGTTTTCTAAAATATGATGAATTATACAATAAAGTATGATTTTAGCGTGTTATAATATAATTTATTATTGACATACTTTAACTACAAAAAGCATATTTTATCTATATAATAAGCATACTTTAGTGATGAATTGGCCCATCTCACACCCATCTTACAAATAACTCGTGTCACAATAGGGTGTCTCAAATTAGAATATCACTGCTTTTCAAAAATAACATTTGTATAAATTTCTATGTATATACTCCATGATAGTTTTTTTATTATTAAAATTTTAATAAAATAAAATCAATCAATTGCATAAAATTTTAGCCAATTGCGCGCAATAGAGTTTGAGATATAGTAAAAAATAATTAAATATTAATTTCATACAAAAACCTAAATTTTAGTTTAGTTATCAAATTATAACCTAAGTTTATAAGTATTCTAAATTAAGATAAATTTAATTTTTCTTTTTTAAACCTAATTATATATATATATATATATATATATATATATATATATATATATATATATATATATATATATATATTAGACTTACTACAAATTTATTTTTTCATTTCGAGTCATGCAAAATAATTTTAAAAATATTGTTATACACCTTCAAATCAAATTATAAAATTAAATATATGTTATTTTTATTAATATTTTATATTTTTTATTATATATATATATATATATATTAGACTTACTATAAATTTATTTTTTCATTTCGAGTCATGCAAAATAATTTTAAAAATATTGTTATACACCTTCAAATCAAATTATAAAATTAAATATATGTTATTTTTATTAATATTTTATATTTTCTATAATATATATATATATATATATATATATTGAATTCAGAAAAAAAATTTTACGATAAGTCTTAATTTGAAAAAAATAAATAAAATTAAACCTTCAAACGAGATACTTTTAAAATGAAGTCCAAAATTGAGAGATAAACTAAAAATTGAATATTTACATAAAAAAATTTCTCTGTTATATTATTTAAAATATACAAAAGATTGATTACTTATACATCTCCAACCGTAAATCTAAAAAGTTGTCAACTATATAGTACAGCTAGCTAAAAATATAAAAACAAGAATAATGATGCAAGGGCCAACTAAATCATGCTGATAAAAAGTTCATTTTTTAGTTCTTTAATTTAATCACGGATAAAATGAATAATTAGAAACGAGATTAAATAATAATTAGGGCTTCATTATTACCATTCGAATTTTTGTAAAGGACTTGATATTTTAATTTAAGTGGTTTGAAAAAGAAAAAAATAACCTTAGCTTAAATTGGTCAATGACATAAATTTTTGGATAAATTTGATATTAGGCTACTATTATTTTGTTGAACATTTTGTAGAAGGTTTTGTTTTTTGATGTACAAACAACTAATTAAAGTTTGCTTAGTAGTGGTCAAGCATAATGAATATTTTTAATAACGTAGTAATTTAATAGTAGTCAATGTTTGGTTGGCCTGCTCTGATACCACTTTTGGATTTATCGGTTCAGATAAATCAAGCTCACTCAATTCAATAGCATGATATTATCCGTTTTGAGCCGTTCACTTACTCTAATTAATGATTACTTATTAAACCTTTGAACATGTAATGGTAATTTATGCATTAATTAATTAGTGAATAATTAAATATATTTTAAATTATTTTATGATAACATTTAAAAATGTATTAATAGGTTAATAACTTAATTGCTATATTAGAATATATAACATTTTATGAATGAAAGTGTCGTTGAAAGGTTAAATGTACACACACATGACCACAAAGTTCAATTCTTACATTTATTGTGTTTTTGCTAGTTTGTCTAAGAAAAAAAAGTTATATTAACTCTACAAGTCATCCATTTCGGCTTTCCCAAAGTTTCAAATTAAAATATATATAGGTAAAAGAATATATACTTAAAACATAACCGACATATATGAATATTAAATTATTAATTAATTTTGGTAACCTAACTTTGGAGAGATAAAAAGATGGATTTCATTTGTGTAACATTCAAATGATACATTGTTTTATGAATCTAGAGGAAAAAATTATATCATAAAAATTAAAAAAAAAAATATATAAACTTTATAAATAATGATTGAATTTTCTTACTTTTCTACAGGTCAATCATAAAAATAAAAATAAATAAATAAAATAAGATAAAAGGTTATACATAAAAATAATACAGGAAATCCAAGGTGACAAACAAGTCCATAAAAAAAAAACAAAGAGAGTAAATAAATCGAACTTTTACCCTATAATTTCCACTTCAATCGAAAATCATATTCACTTTTGAATAATTTTATAATTTAATTCATATTGAATCAATATTAAGTAATAATTTTTATAAATGGTTAAAGTTATTAAAATTTAAACACTGTTGACTTCATGTTTAGTTTTTCTTCTAAAGTACTCTTTAATTAACTAGTAAAAAGGAAAATGAAAACGTGAGACATATAGAATATAAAATAGGGAGGACGTTAATACTTGAAGGCTGAAGCAAATGAAAATTTTAGATTATTCAGTTTAACACATTTTTAAATTTTATTAAGTCAAATGTTATCATGTCTTAGTTAAATTCTTATCATTTTAGTTATAAAGCTTGTATGGATAGATTCATGTAAACCATACTTATATATTTGCAGTGATAATTATAATATGTAAAAATTAAAGTAAAATAGATATGGATTACTGTAACATACATACCAAAAAGTATAATGAAATATTTTGCATTAATTTTAATGCATCGTATAATCCTTATGAGACGAATGCTAATATTATACTTACATAGGAGATGCAAGTGTTCCATGAATCATTCAATTTACATGTAAATATAGTGTCCAAAACTGAACTCTTGATTTTAAAGTTACTAACATGATTAATATTAGCTTAATTTCACATAACAGTTTACATTATTGATATTATGTGCATTCATATCTATATTATTTTTATTTAATATGGTATATGTATTTCCTCCATCTCGTGTTAAAGTTTAAGTTTTTGCATTTTGATTTGTCTTAAGTTAAAGTTTACATTTTATTTTTTGTCAAGTTGAGCCCACAATAATACAACTACCCACTTTATATTAAAATTATTTCATTCACCTCACTACACATTAAAATATTATATTTCTTAATTTACGTACAAAAAACAAATGTAAACGTTAATTCAGGACTGAGGAAGTATTTCTTAATAAATGTTATATTTAATTTTTCTGAAAAATTAACAGAAAATTTGCTGACAAAATGTATACTCTATTATTATTAGTGTAACTAGCGAGATGTTGTATAAGTGAAAAACTTTACATGGAGTTGGATAGTGCATAGAAGCAAATGTGAATTGAAAGGAATGGAGTATAGAACCTAAAGTTCAAATCTACTTGAATGCATATATGGGGCTGTAGATTAATTCCTAGCTTTGTTGATTTTGCTACGTACAGTTGTTGTGTTACTTGGATATTTCTTGTACCCTTTATACTAAATTGGTTCTTAAAGAGTATACTATGAGGAGGCCTATGAGTAATATTTAGGAATTTTTTTTTCATTAATTTATGGATAATTAAGGATTGTATCGTAACATCTTAAATTTTTAATTTTTTTTTTTAAAAAGGTAAATCAGCAAAGATAAAAAATTCTAATTGCCTGAAATTTTGAGTTGAAACTGTAGTGTACATAATGCATTGGTGTGAATCTAATTAAGACACGGCAATTCAGTTTAAGGATTTAATTATTAATGTACTAACAATTTAATTAAAATAATAATTAAAATAAAAACACTTAGGAGAATTCGAAAGTGTCTCAAGAATGGAGAATAGGTAGTTCAAGGGTAATCTAGTTTTACTACTTAACTTTCCTCTCAAGTGCTGGCCGACTCTGCCTTGTGGACTATGGACGCATCACTAAACCATGCAAATCTACTCTATAGACACAAGTAATGCATGTAACACGTGTGAATAACCTCGGAGCAAGAGATATAATTTCACCCCCTTTCTATGTACAATCAGTATCAATTATTTCCCTGGCCAATTGGTACTCTAACCCGATATGATCTCCCTTTATAGATACTATAAAATTAACCTCTTTACCCTACTTACTAACCTAGATACTATAAAATTAACCTCTTTACCCTACTTACTAACCCGAATTCAATTCAATTAATAAGTATTCATATATGACAGTTCTAATGAAGCTTCAGAGTCCCCTCACTTAGAATCATAACATGAAATCCTGTTCAGCGGTGAACGCACTCAATCTACAACCAAGATATATATTCAGACTCTATATACCAATTGAAGATGCACAAAACGACCGTGAATATGGATTAAGAAAGCACAATCATATATAAAATAAATCCACAAGTAGTGTTGTACGTAGGACACACAAGAGAGTTTAATTAATTCATAAAACTTTCAAAATCTTAGATCTACCAAAACGGTTTTAGCCCATGATGTTGCAAAGAACAATCATGGGTGTTGGATAGATCTTACCCAAATATCCGAAAAATGCAAGATAAATTAGGAAACAAATAAAACCCTAGATGCGGGGGTCGTCGCGTCCTTCTCCATCTTGAATCCTCCTCTTAGTTCTCCTCTTGATTCCATAAACGAATCTTCAAAGTGATAGATGGATGGAGGAAAGGAAGTGAATGATGGTTGTGGGGTGATCCCCCTTTTGGGGTATAGGATGATTGTGTTGTTCTTTTCTCACATGAATGATGATGTAAAGTATATATAGTTGTGAGAAGGGAATTAAATAAGAAAATAAAAGATATGGGTGAATCATGGAGGATTATGTGATAAGAATATTAATTGTGCTGATCCAAGAAATAGGTAATTTTCGGAAATTTTCGGAAATTCTCGGAAATTCTCGCAGGCAGCTGCGCGACCTCACGATTTTGAGCATAACTTCCTCGTCCGATCTCCGATTTAAGTATTTTTTACGCTCACACGATCTTACTTTTCTTGATTTTCTATATATATAAAGAACTCTTAGAAACGTTAATATTTGAAGGTGTAACAATTCATGCAAATTGGATCAGTCGTGCTGAAAAGGAACCGGTTGCGCGACGTCACCATTTCGATCATAACTTTCTCATTTGGATTCCGATTGAGGTGTTATTTACGTCAAAATGACCCTCTCTTCTGTAGCTTTCCATCTATATATCACACTTCCCGTTTAGAGCTCCACATGAATACAGAAAAATTCTACAAGTTGAACATGTATTTTTCAGCATTCTTGCACAAATTGCACATTTTCTCTAAATTTGCACTTCTGATCATTTTTTCACCTAAAAGACAATAAAACATCTCAAACGCACCTTTTTCTCATATATATCAAATATAAGAGACTTGTGCTAATATATGACAATAATTTTCATCAAAAAAGTATTAGATTGGACACTAAAACACGCTTATTTTCACTCTCATCACCTGGCCCCATCTTTTTGGTTCTTCTCCGAGGTGCGTCTTTTGGGCCTAGGCCTTCCTGTTTGGGCTGCTAATCCCCCTTGATCTTTCATTCTCCTCATCTTTGGATTTCCTTATGGTTGGGCTTCCTTCTCGTAGCACATTGGTTTGTTGGGCTTCCGGCCTGTTAGGCATGGGGGATATAATACCCATAACATTAGCCACTTGAGTCTGGATAATCTAATGGCTTGAGATTATCTAGGGTCAACCTGTATTTTGTAAATTATATCCCTCATGCTTCAGTATGTATGATTCTTGCTTCTTCTACTTCAGTTTCTTGTCTTGGTCCGCCTTCTTTCTGTCCCTTGATTACCGGGATCGTCGCGGTATTTCCGCAAGGTTGGGGGTATCTCTTATATTTAGTGCTTTCATTCGTATTTCAAATTTTGAAAATTCTGTCAGTTTATTTTCTTCTCCCCTATCTCTCATCTCTCCCTTCGATTTTTCCTCTTCCATCTTTCTCTCTGACGGTTGCTATTTCCCTTGTACTGTGCACTCTCTTTTCTCCTCCAGGTATCCTTCTCTCCCATTTTCTTCCTTTTTTTCCTAACTTATTTTTCCTAGTGCTTCTAAGTTTTTCGCGTTGCTATCATCTAAGGTTTCTCTTTCTCTTTTCTTCTGTACATTGTTTCTCTCCCCGCTATAATTTCGCAAACATGGATCGCGAGGGTTCCATCTCTCCTTCGAAATCCTTTTCACGGACAACTGATTCTTCGTTTGGGAGTGCTGGGTCTCCTTCTCCCCATAAAGAAGAGGGCTCGAGTTCTCGTTCCCTTTCCAAATTCGCCTTTGACCAGATAGTTGCCGATTTTGTTTCGAATTTCAGTTTAAAGTATAATGCAAACATCATCGATGTCGGTCCTAGGTTGGTGGCTCATCTCGGGAAGCTCCCAGAGTGGGGGATGGAGTCCGCTTTTCTGCCGAGGATGTCCCCTCTACTATTGACGATTATTGGTTAGCGAAAAATATCATTATCGCCATTGGTAAAATCCAATGCGGAGATGATATTAAATTTTTCCTCCCTTCTTCTGATGCTCAAATGTGTTTTGTCCCAACAAACGTTGTTGCGGCCTATAAATTGCAGTTTGAGCTTGGCCTTCGGTTCCCACTTCATCCCTGTATCCAGAATATTCTCGACTTCTGGGGTATAACCCCTGTTTAGTTGGCTCCTAATGGTTGAGCTGTTTTTATGGGGATTTTAGTTCTTTTTCGTTTGATGAAGTATCCATTTTTGAATACTTCTGAAATCAATTTCCTATTTCAGCTTACTCCGAATGCTAGGATGAAAGGGTATTACCATTTAGTGCCTCGTCACACTAATATGGTTGCCTCTTTGCCTAGCTCGGTTAAAAAGTGAAAAGTTCACTGGTTTTGGGTTCGTGGGCCATGGAGGTGTTGGCATTCGATCGTTTGGTTAACGTGACCCGTTAGGGTTCCATGTATTTCTAACAAGCAGCGGAAGCAAGTAAACATGAAACGCATTACCTTTCACCAAGGGTTGATGTAGAGGTTGAATTCTCGCTGGCAGACTGCGCAGTCCCACGAGAATAGCCATAAGTTCCTCTTCTGATGTCGGAATTGAGTGGTCTTTGCGCTCAGACGATCCTCTCTTCGACGGTTTTCCGTCAGTATATAATACATCAAAATCAGAGTACTGTACGATTTTTTATGAATTTTGTAACATGACAAACTGCAGCAGCAAACGACCTTCCGGTCTTCTGTTGTATGTCCCAAGTCCGATCTCGACGTCGTGTGGGCGACGATCTATGAGACCTACTCAATCTGCTATCAACCCTAATCACACGTGAATAATGAATTAGATTAGGGTTCCAGATAAGCTGAGGTGACTTATATACATGGGCTACAGCAGGGACCAGGAGGAGAAATTGGGTTGGGCCTCCATTGGGCTTAAGTATCCAAGCTTAGCCCAAAGCTTATACTTAAGTCCAATAATAATAATATATTCCACTAAAATATTATTACTGCACTACCGTACCAATCCCAAAATTACGTTTTGGGCTCCTTCTTATTATGAGCCCGTTAGTCTCCCCATGTTTAAGATATACAATGTCCATTAATTAATTTAAGTTACTGACAACTCAATTAATTAATATCTCATCCAAGAGTAGTACCACTCAACCTCATTATCATGCCGGAATAAATTCCACCTGCAGGGTTTACATGATAATCCTTATGAGCTCCTCAAGGGGACATCATCAACCTATGATGGACACGGATTCCTTCTACAATCAACAGCACACTATAGAGACAGCACTATTTCCCAACTCACCGAGTTTATTGATTTAATTGCATCTAAATCTCACCCATTGATGAATCAAAGAAATATATACTGCCCTACGTGTCGAGGTTATTGTATAGGGATTAAGAGCACGAACATCCATAATAACAGAGATCAAGTTCTTCTATAAGTCAGTATAAGTTGAACGATCTCAGGTGGTCCTGCTCAATACACATAAGTGCACTAGAGTGATTCTATAGCCAAGACAAGCTAATACCAAACCACACTACAACCATCCCGATAGAGAGTCCCCGTCTATCTCGGTTGTGAGCATCTGTTTATACTTTATAAGGAAACCGATAATATGATCTTCCGCGTGTTGTCGCACAACATATTATCTACAGTATAAAATAAGTGGACTATTGCATCATGCATATAAATAAATTATAAGACGCAATCATTTGATCATATGATTCTCATTTCAAATTAATTGTTTAAACATTGTTCATACAAAAACCTAGACTTTTAGTATACAATCCAACAATCTCCCACTTATACTAAAAGGCTATGCTGTCATGTCTTCTACCATACATCTGATTTCCACTCCCACTACTCGACCATCAAAAGCTCTCGCCTTAAGGTCCTTGTTAATAGATTTACTAGGTTATCATCCGATGCAATCTAGGTGACAACAACCTTCCCCTCATCATACGATTTCTCGTAACAGGTGGTACTCGCGCTCCATATGTTTAATTGCCTTATGGACTTGTGATTCCTTCAAGTTTGCAAGTGCACCAATATCATCAATATAAATTTTGATATCCTTGGGCAAACTTAGAAACACTACAAAGTCCATCATGAAGTTTCTAGAGTCATACAGATACATTGGTTGCCTCATAGGCTCCAATTTATCATCTTTCCATATGGAGTCCGAAGTCTGAAATATATTTCTATATAACACTCCTCCACATTATGACTCAACTTCCTAAAATTAAACACATAACCTTGAGGTGGATTTACTGCCGTCCAATCTGACTTAAAAATCTGAATCTACGTAATCCACAAGAAGCAGTGAATCTGCCCAGTAAGCTTACATATAATTTCCAGTCCTTCTCAGGCACTTCATATATGTCTTACCACAGTTCATCATTCTTGTTCCGGGTTACGTTGATACCCACTGTTCATGCGTTTAGCAAAACAGATATCCAATCTCGTGCATAGCATTCCTTAGATCAAGCTTCCTTATTCGCCGAAGCATAAGGAACTGCTTTCATCTCCTTTATCTTCTTTTGTGTCTCAAGACACATTTCCTTAGATAAAGTAACATGCTAAAACAAGTAGGGATCGTATTATTTCATGAAGCTTGAGATAAGCATAACATCCATTTCTTGTGATCCGTATTACCGTGATCAAAAGGATATTTTTGCTCCTCTTAAGTCCTTCATCTTATACCGCTTTATTAACCATACCCCATACGCCCGATAATACTCTTTCATTGTCTCCAATGAGCAAGATAATATCTATGTATAGTACAAGTAATACCACCACGTTTCCATCACTCTTTTCAATACACAAGACACATCCGCGCATTGAATAAATCCATATCTTTGGATTTCCTCATCAAAACGGATGCATCATGATCTTGAAGCTTGCTTTAGTCCATCGATGGACACTTTTAAGCTTCCTATCACAATGCTCTTAGCCCTTTGCAATGAATCACTCTGGTTGCTTCACATAGATGTTTTCCTCAAGACTTCCAATTAGGAAAGTTGTCTTGACATCTATTTGCTATCCCTCATATTCCATATGAGTAGCAACATATAAAAGAATCCGGATCAATATAGGCACAGCTACTGGCGAACAGGTTTTCTCATAATCGAACCCTTTCTTTCTGAGTATACCTTTTCCCAACAAGCTTTACTTCCAAGGTTTTCACCTTACCGTATGATCCTCTTTTATTTTGTATGACCACTTCCAATGGTTTTCACACCATCCGTGGTTCTATAATCATCCAGATCTTATTTAGAATCTATTGATTCTATTTCAACATTTATTGCATTTTGTTAAGATTTCGCATTTCTATCTTGTAGTTCTTCGTCGTATCTGTAGGTCCATTCCATGTTTACTAGGGACCAAGCCTCACGACTTTCCCAAAACATATATCTATCAGGTTTTAGAACAACCTTCCCACTACGAGAAGACACTACACGCAATTGTGTATCAGATGTGACACGCGTCGCAGTTTACCTTGTGGTATATCCTCTTGTACACTTGGTACTAATACTTTGTGTTTTCCTCTCACTTCCTTTAGAACAACTTATACATGGGTATTTGATTTATTACATAGTTCTTTTTCCAAAAATCTAGTGTTTATGTTAACAATCACTCTTCGATCTTGTAGACTAAATAAATCATCCTTCATTTTTCTAGGATATCCCACAAACAGAAAAACATTCTTACGAATTACTGTTCCTACGGCATATCCATAAAATGAATTTAGTAATTCCAAATAATTCATCATCTATCTAATCACTACCATAAGAGTGTTATTCCTTCTATTCGTCACACCATTAAGGTGGAAAATTCATTTCCGAAGGTACCTTTCTCTTACTAGATTAGAAGACTCATTATTAATTACTATTTGTCGCATCCAGGGGATAAACATGATTTAAGAGTATACAAATTGTTCACCAACGTACCATAACAGATTACAACTCTATCCTTCATTATAATGACCATGTCATTTAAATGAAATGGAGTATCCATCTATTAATGCATAGAAACCGAAATCAAATTATTTCTATGAAAACGTACGTAAAGACAATTTCATAAAATCAAACGTTTATTCATATCGTAAGATAAATAAACAACTCCCACTGCAACAGCCACTACTCTCGTAGTATTATCCATGTATAAAATAATCTTACCCTCACTTAGTAATAAACATTTAGTGATTCCGGTATCTACACAATGTATCAGTAGATGCCATCACTAATCATGTTTAAACAACTAGTGAATAAGATATAAACCTTGTTCATATTATGATGAAAATGGCTTTCCTTTGCCACATGTTTTGTTAGAAGTTTCCCACCATATACATCCTCTTGTAATTCAGGTGAAACTTGCTCAAAACACCTAGGCAAATGATGGAGAGTAAATTGATCTAGGTTTCCCCTTCAATTTCTACTTCAAGCTTTTCAATTCATTCATCAAGTCAACCATGACTTGTTGCCTTTTAACCTCACTCAAGTATCCGAAGAGTTTCATGAGACCATCATATTTCTATGAACCTCTCACCTCTCCACTAGAGACTTTAATAGGCATCATGAACATCCTTAAGGAAGAACACATTTTTATTTTCTTAAGCAGTGAAATCAAAACCAAGATTCTTTTCTAATCATCTAATTTTGGACCAGTAAATATAATTTCTTTTAGTTAACAATAAGCGAGATAAAACCATTTGAAATTACAGAGAATCATAAATAAATATACCGATCAAATCTTCGAATTTTATCCTTTTATATTAATTCCCTCAAAATAATATAAAAATAAAATTCACCGACATCTCAAGCACCGTGAGTCTGCAAGCCACGTTAGTGTGGACGTTTACAAACCCAAACATTTACAAGAGAAGGTTATACCCATTAATTTCATTTGTCAACCTAACCTCATGACAAAATAATTAATAGTCGGTTCCTTTTTAGCCATGCAAATAAAAGCAGTGACTCCGTTGGGGAGGATACTAATTATTTACACCTAAGTGTATACCATTATTTGATCCCAAGTCCACTGCGCGAGCTTGTGTGCCTTACAGTTGGAGAAGTACACACGCGCTCGGATAGCTTCCTACAATCATCAATTATAAGTTTGTACCAGTGAGCCCCACATAAACTCATCCGTTAGGGAGGAAGGCCTATTGCCAACACGTAAGTTCATGTGCCACATTACAAACAATAATTATGTAATGAAGTCTGTACCAGTGATCCGTGAATAAACTCATCCGTTAGGGAGGAAGGCATATTGCCAACACGCAAGTTTACTCACATCACTTACAAACCAATAATGGAGGCTGCGGGAATTTTTACCAATCCCCTCTCCCACTTAGTTATTTAAAACCGAGGGTTTTTACATGCATATAGTATTCAGAATAATATACGCAATCCTAGCATGCTCCTATCACGGCACATAAGGCAGTAAATCCCAAAGAGTCATGCATACATATATAACAATAATCAATAATTAAATCAATCATTAACAGTTATATATCAGCGAATTCGATTGTTCGCCATCAGGGACGAATATCAGCAAAGACTTCCAAACTATCAAAATTTTGAAATTTTCAGATTGTCCAATTTTCGAAACCATCGATATCGACCGTCGATGTCGTCCAGATTATCAAAATCATCGATATCGACTAGATTATCAAATATTCGAAAAACATCAAGATTATCAACATTCCAAAACTATCGATATCGATCGTCGATATCGTCTAGATTATCGAAATCATCGATATCGACGAGCAACCATATACAACAATAATAGATAATTAAATCAATTATGTCAGTTATATATTAGGAATTAATTCAACATCCATATATAACAATAATAGACAATTAATTATAGCAGTTATATATTAGGAATTAATTCGACATCCATATATGACAATAATAGATTATTAAATCAATTATAGCAGTCATATATTAGGAATTAATTCGACATCCATATATAACAATAATATACAATCTATTATGGCAGTTATATATTAGGAATTAGTTTTCCTAAAATTAGATGTCTTATCCAACACTCTAGCAATACATGCATATAATATACCAAATATAATATGCAATCTAGCATGCTTCTATATAAGACAATAAATCATAGAGATCAGACATCCATATATATATAACAATAATAGACAATTAAATCAATTATGACAGTTATATATATTAGGAATAAAAACGCCTCTAAATTTTAATGTCTTGTCCGACACTCCTACTGTGGAATCGATGCCTTACGCAACAAGCAGGATTGCTTGTGCCCCAAGACGTCCATCGTCATATCCCACCATCAATCGTGTCAGGGAGCGCTCCAAGTGCCTTGACGAGCGCCCCTCGCCCGGACTGTCGCTCGTCCAAGGGCCTACTTGCATGGAACCAAGTTCAGCCCAACGCGCAACACCAAACTACACCAACTGTCGTTCGTAGTTCGAAACTGCAAGAACCTCAGAATCCAATCTCCACCGTCCAGAATCTACTCCTGTAATCCATGAACGTGCTGTCCAAATTACAGGTCGATCCAACGGTTATGTTGTGAGAAACGGGTCTTTTCCCTCAACTGCGCAAAACAGAATCGCCCAAAAATCTGCTTCAGTTTTCAGCGTAATCCCAGCACGAAAACACTCAAAATTCAATCTCCACCGTTCCGATTGTACATCCACAAGATATGAATGTGCTGACCAAATTACAGCTCGATCCAACGGTTAATTTCTGAGGAACGGCTCTTTTCCCTGGACTGCGCAAAACAGAATTGCCCAAAAATCTGCTTCTGTTTTCAGCGTAATCCCAGCAAGACAAAGCTTCAAATTCGATCTCCACCGTTCAGAATGTACATCCACAATATCTGAACGTGCTGACCAAATTACAGCTCGATCCAACGGTTATTTTGTGAGAAACGGCTCTTTTCCTTCGACAGCGCAAAACAGAATCGCCCAAAAATCTGCTTCTGTTTTCAGCGTAATCCTAGCACGAAAAAGCTCCAAATTCGATCTCCACCGTTCAGAATGTACATTCACAAGATTTGAACGTGATGACCAAATTACAGCTCAATCCGACCGTTGAAACTCCGGTTATTGCCTCTGCAATATCACTGCGCTGGATTTTCTCTCAAAAACGTGATTCTATTTTTGCCCTCTTTTTCTTCCTTGCATGTGAAATTGACGAACAGTTTTCGTCGAATCCTCTCACACACAACCATGGACGAATAGATATGATACAGGGTATATATCACATAGGGATATTCATGGTTTGCGCAATAAAACCAAAACCCTAAACATGTGATCCTAATTCCGAAAAATTAATCACATAAACCCTAGCTTAACGTGTCACGCTTCACCACGAAACCGATGCTCTGATACCAATTGTTGGCATTCGATCGTTTGGTTAACGTGACCCGTTAGGGTTCCATGTATTTCTAACAAGCAGCGGAAGCAAGTAAACATGAAACGCATTACCTTTCACCAAGGGTTGATGTAGAGGTTGAATTCTCGCTGGCAGACTGCGCAGTCCCACGAGAATAGCCATAAGTTCCTCTTCTGATGTCGGAATTGAGTGGTCTTTGCGCTCAGACGATCCTCTCTTCGACGGTTTTCCGTCAGTATATAATACATCAAAATCGGAGTACTGTACGATTTTTTATGAATTTTGTAACATGACAAACTGCAGCAGCAAACGACCTTCCGGTCTTCTGTTGTATGTCCCAAGTCCGATCTCGACGTCGTGTGGGCGACGATCTATGAGACCTACTCAATCTGCTATCAACCCTAATCACACGTGAATAATGAATTAGATTAGGGTTCCAGATAAGCTGAGGTGACTTATATACATGGGCTACAGCAGGGACCAGGAGGAGAAATTGGGTTGGGCCTCCATTGGGCTTAAGTATCCAAGCTTAGCCCAAAGCTTATACTTAAGTCCAATAATAATAATATATTCCACTAAAATATTATTACTGCACTACCGTACCAATCCCAAAATTACGTTTTGGGCTCCTTCTTATTATGAGCCCGTTAGTCTCCCCATGTTTAAGATATACAATGTCCATTAATTAATTTAAGTTACTGACAACTCAATTAATTAATATCTCATCCAAGAGTAGTACCACTCAACCTCATTATCATGCCGGAATAAATTCCACCTGCAGGGTTTACATGATAATCCTTATGAGCTCCTCAAGGGGACATCATCAACCTATGACGGACACGGATTCCTTCTACAATCAACAGCACACCATAGATACAGCACTATTTCCCAACTCACCGAGTTTATTGATTTAATTGCATCTAAATCTCACCCATTGATGAATCAAAGAAATATATACTGCCCTACGTGTCGAGGTTATTGTATAGGGATTAAGAGCACGAACATCCATAATAACAGAGATCAAGTTCTTCTATAAGTCAGTATAAGTTGAACGATCTCAGGTGGTCCTGCTCAATACACATAAGTGCACTAGAGTGATTCTATAGCCAAGACAAGCTAATACCAAACCACACTACAACCATCCCGATAGAGAGTCCCCGTCTATCTCGGTTGTGAGCATCTGTTTATACTTTATAAGGAAACCGATAATATGATCTTCCGCGTGTTGTCGCACAACATATTATCTACAGTATAAAATAAGTGGACTATTGCATCATGCATATAAATAAATTATAAGACGCAATCATTTGATCATATGATTCTCATTTCAAATTAATTGTTTAAACATTGTTCATACAAAAACCTAGACTTTTAGTATACAATCCAACAGGAGGGGGCCTTATGTCTTTGATTCTGAGGACCCTCAAAATCCCACTGTGTTCCCTAGGAGTTCCTTCTTCAAACCTGATCTTAGTGCGTGTATGTATTTCAGTTTCTTTCTACATCATTCGAAATATTCTAATATTTTCCTCTTATTTTATGCAGTAAGTGAGTCGTGTGCTCTTGAGAAGCTGTCATCCGAGTTTTAAGACGCCTTCCATCGCATTCGTAGTCTCTCTGAGAAGGACCGCCATTTCCAGTCCATTCTTACTTGCACTAATCTTTTCGCTGCTGGTTTTACTTCCTCGGCTATAGCCATGTCGGGTGATTTTTTTGTTGTTATTTTTTATTTTTATTAAGGATATCAATTGAAGTTTAAGCAAGCGACCAAGTGAATATCGAACCCAAAGGACGGCGTATTATCAATTTAATTATTTACTAAATTAATTAAGACAAGTAGCAATAAGATTGAAGGTTTAATTGTTAATCTACGAAACAAGTAATTAAAATAGCAAATAAAATAAAATATCACTCGAAGAATACGAAAGTAGATCAAGTAGGAGAATAGGTGGATCTAGGATAATCCAGTTTCACTCATTAATTTCTCTTTCGTGTGTTGATGTCCGACTCTGCCTTATGGAATATAGATGTATCACTAAACCATGCAAATCTACTCTATAGACACAAGTAAATATGCGTGTAACACGTGTGAATACCCTCGAAGCAAGAGATATAATTCCACCCCCTTTCTAGGTAATATCAGTATCAATTGTTTTCCTGGCCAATTGGTACTCTAACCCGATATGATCTCCCTTTATAGGTACTATAAAATTATCCTCTTTATTGTACTTAATAACCCGAATTCAATTCAATTAATAAGTATTCATATATGATAGTTCTAATGAAGCTTCAGAGTCCCTTCACTTAGAATCATAACATGGAATCCTATTCAGCGGTGAACGCACTCAATCTACAACCAAGATATATATTCAGACTCTATATTCCAATTGAAGATGCACAAAACGACCATGAATATGGATTAAGAAAGCACAATCATATATAAAATAAATCCACAAGTAGTGATGTACGGAGTTTACACACGAAAGTTCAATTAATTTGTAAAAATTTTCACAACCCTAGTTCTACCAAAAAGGCTCTAGCACATGATGTTACGAAGAACAATCATAGGTGTTGGATAGATCTTACCTAGATGTCTGAAAAATTACAAGATAAATTAGGAAATAAAATAAACCCTAGATGCGGGAGTCGTCGCGTTCTTCTCCGTCTTGAATCCTCCTCTTGGTTCTCCTCTTGATTCCACAAATAAATCTTCAAAGTGATGGATGGATGGAGGAAAGGATGTGGATGATGGTTGGGGGTGATCCCCCCTTGTGGGGTGTATGATGGATTTGTGGCTCTCTATTGTCTCTTCATGGTGTGATCTACATCCCCTTTTATACTTGTAAGCTCTCCTTATGGACCTAGGATGGACTTTTTCTTAGAAAATACGAAAATTCATGAAAAGGGGGTAAAAATTCCAATTTTGAGCTTGTTAGGCTTCTGGTTCGACCACGATGGTTTGGTCGAATCGGTGGTTCGACCACTGGTCGTGGTCGTACTGCACTTGCACCATCTCACTGTTTCGCTTATAACTTCCACATCCAAACTTCGATTTGAGTGATTCTTATACTCACGCGATTCTCTCTTCCTTGGCTTTCTATCCATATAGAGAACTTACAAAAACCCTAAGAATTGAATGTGTAACAAGCCATGGAAAGTGATACAGCCGTTCTGTTCGGCACAGCACGCGCAACGTCACCATTTTGATCATAACTTTCTCGTTTAGAATCTGATTGAGGTGTTCTTTACGCCAAAATGATCCTCTTTTCAGTGGCTTTTCAACTATGTATCACACTTCTCGTTTAGAGCTCCACATAAACACAGCAAAATTACACAAGTTGGACGTGCGTTTTTCTGCATTCATGCACAAATTGCACATTTTCTCCAACTTTGCACTTTTAATCCTTTTTCCACCTAAAACACAATAAAACATCTCAAGTGCATATTTTTCTCATATATATTGAATATAAGGTACTTGTGCTAATATACAACATCAATTCCCATCATAAAGATGTTAGATTGGACACTAAAACACACTTATTTTCACTCTCAACATGTAGCTTTCCCACAGACTGCGCCAACTGTTGATGCGTGTTTTTGGTTAGTTAATTTACGATTAAGAGATAAAAAATTATGGTGTAACTGAGCCAAGAACGATCAAAATCAAACACAACAATAAGTTAACATGTGAGAGATGAGGGATCCAACCAAAAATCCTTAATCGATTTTATTACTCTCCTTTAGAACAACACCCATAAACCTTTTTAATTACAAGTGTAATGTCTAAGTGAGAATGAGAAACCCCACTCTCTCTTGTGAGAGAAGCTATTTATACTACCAATAGAACCCTAACGATTGTCCAATCCCACGGTGCCACCTGGACGAAGTTAAGCAACCATAAATGAAAGCTACTGGTACATCGGAGACTTTCAACAGCCTGTGCAGAGTGCTACCAGGTGTCTCCCAGAGCGCATCAGATCTTTCTCTGTCCTTTGCTTGCTTCCTATTGGAGGATGAAGAGAGACGTGTCTGTTGTATGTTGTCCTTTAGTGTGAGAGTGCTGCCCAAGACATCCCTTCTTACCGTTATTCTTGTCCTCTAGCCTGTCGCCATTAGCCGTTCCCACAGTTGTGTCTGTACTTTCCCAACAGTTCTGATATTCCCCTCAGTCCTTAGAAGGGTCGGCTTCTGAGGCTTTGCTGTTGTCCGAGCTCTTGGGTGTCTTCCTCGACTTCGGAGCTGGGGTGTTCTGCCGAGTGATCTCAGCCCTTTATCCTTTTAATGGGCTTTCTGCTCTTTTCCCCTTTTCCTGACCCTATCTTCTTGGTTCTTCTCCGAGGTGTGTCTTTTGGGCCTAGGCCTTCCTGTTTAGGCTGTTGATCCCCCTTAATCTGTCATTCTCCTCATTTTTGGATTTCCTTGTGGTTGGGCTTCCTTCTTGTAGCACATTGGTTTGTTGGGCTTCCGGCCCGTTAGGCATGGGGGATATAATACCCATAACAACAATGCCCATTAATTAATTAAGTTACTGACAACTCCATCAATTAATATCTCATCCGAGAGTAGTACCACTCAATCTCATTATCATGCCGGAATAAATCCACCAGGTGGGTTACATGATAATCCTTATGAGCTTCTCAAGGGGACATCATCAACCTATTTAATAGGACACAGATTCCTTCTACAATCAACAGTACACCATAGAGACAGTACTATTTCCCAATTCACCGAGTTTGTTGATTTAATTACATGTAAATCTTACCCATTGATGAATCAAAGAAATACATACTGCCTTACGTGTCAAGGTTATTGTATAGGGATTAAGAGCACGAACATCCATAATAACTGAGATCAAGTTCTCCTATATAGTCAGTATAAATCGAATGATCTCAAGCGGTCCTGCTCAATACACATAAAGTGCACTAATGTGATTCTATAGTCAAGACAAACTAATACCAAAGCACACTACAACCATCCCGCTAGAGAGTCCCGGTCTATCTTGGTTGTGATCATCTGTTTATACTTTATAAGGAAACCGATAATATGATCTTCCGCGTGTTGTCGCACAACATATTATCTACAGTATAAAGTAAGTGGACTATTACATCGACATATTATAAGACGCAATCATTAGATCAATGATTCTCATTTCAAATAAATTGTTATAACATTGTTCATACAAAAAGCTAGACTTTTAGTATACAATCCAACAATTAATACCTTTTAAAAATAAGCAAAGACTTGTGTGAGACTATCTCACGTAAGGCTTACGTGAGACGGTCAGAAAGTGATAACTTTACAATAAAAAGTGATACTAAATTAATGTAAAGTGATAATATTATTTCATGAACAATTTATAGTGTAAATGAAAAGTGATAACATTTTATAGCGAAAGTGATATTGTTTTATAGCGAAAGTGATAGCGATTTTAAAAATTGTAAAATGGTCTCACAGGAGACGGACTCACGCAAAACCTACCCTTAAAAATATTATCATATTTTATAAATTTATAATATTTAAATTAAAAAATAAATTAAATGAATAATAATTTTAAATTATTACATTTTTAAATAAAAAATATAGGAGTATATTATTAAATAATAAAAAACTTGTAGAAAAAAATTATATATATACATTTAGGTTAGGTCATGCGTGAGACCGTCTTACGTGAGATCATTTTTCTCTTTTAAAAATAGTTATCACTTTCCCTATAAAATATTATTACATTCGCAATAAAATGTTATCACTTTTTATTGATATTATAAATTGTTTATGAAATAATATTATCACTTTTCATTAATTTATTATCAATTTCCTTTATAAAAGTTATCACTTTCTGACTTTATGTGAGACTGTCTCACACAAGTCTTTGCCATACATTTAAGGGGTAATTAATTTTTAAATTTTCTAATTTGGTATCAACCAAATAAGACCCTTTAAATTTATTTAGGCCCAAATAATTTTAGTCTATAACGAATTTTCCAATTTTATAACAATCAAATAGGGCCCTTCAAAATCATTTAGTAAATTAAATGGATAACCATCTCATATAAGAGAATCCATAACACTGTTTTACCAAGTCTTTGCCATTAATAGGATACTGGGCATTGTTTCAAAAATAAGATACACTCTCAACATCCAGCGTTAAGTTTTCCTTCAACTACGACTCGGCATATTGTTCCGCGAACTGCCAAACTCTCTACAGAATTAGTTACTGCCTAACTGCTTACCTTGACGTTAGCGCAGGTAAGAATTTATCGTTTTAATTAATTAAATTAATTTACTGTTCCTACAGATTTAACTGTGATATCACTCCTTATGTTCGGACTCATTAAATTAACTACGGAGTCAATTATTCTAGCTTGAGTATACTATTTTCTGACTCTGTTTTGCATCAATTGTTTAATTAATTGGAACATGGGCTTGCTGCTTTTTTCGAATTACAAATCATAGATCTGCCTCCTGCTCCTGCTTTGTTTATGTACCATTTAGTTATTTTAATACACGCATTTTTAACCATTTGTCAGGAATGGTCATAGTAAATTATATTTGTGATGATGGGGTTTGTAGATTGAGTTTTCTCGAAGAATATAGTTTATCGATATTTCTTGAAATGGACGGATTTAGGTTAATTGGTAGTGAAAGGGGAAAAGTTGAGTGTTTAGTAATAACTAGTGCTTTGGAACTCGTATATAACGACGACTTTTTTTTAAAAAAGTTCTGGTTGGATAGTTGCTAGCATACCATGAGGATTATCAATTGCTGATTCAAAATGTTATGACATCAGAAAGCTACTCAAGTAAAAGACTGCATAATTATTTGAATGGGGCATTCCGAGAATCGAACTCGGGACCTCTCGCACCCAAAGCGAGAATCATACCACTAGACCAAATGCCCTACTGCATTACAAACCCTTAATTAACTCATTTGACCTAAATGTCATCTATATTTTTTTACATTTAGCAGATCTGCTTCCTGACTTCACCTGCATCAATTAGCTGCTATTTTTATCATGTACAGTTTTTAAATGAAAGCACTTTCTAGTGATATGGCTTCAATAAGGGACTTGTCAACATAAACATTTGTGTATACTTGTTAAGAATGGGCATTTTGAGATGTAAACTTTACAATGAATTGTAAATACACTTTTTAAGGCCAATACGTCCAATAATGGCTTGCCAGTGAAAGACTTGTTAGTCTGTTGTTTTTCAAACTCATGTCAAGGTATAGAATAAGACTTAGATGCATCAGAATTATTATCATAGATTTACTTAACGGATAGTAAAGATGAGCAGCTATTTTTTGTAAGTATGTGACTCTCTTTTACACAAAATTAGAGATGTCATCGTTATACTGAATGCCTTTTTTTCCCAAATCTACTTTTGTAGGATAATAATATTGGTTCCGTTATGCATAACTTAGTAGACGTCCATCGTGTTAAACTAGCATCATTGCCATTTGAATAAAATAAGAAGTAAAATTGTTAATATGGTTTTAATGTGTTTGAATGAGGCATTTCGAGAGTCGAACTCAGGACCTATCCCATCCAAAGTGAGAATCTTATCACTAGACCAAGTACCTGTTAGTATTGAAGCTCTTATTTAACTTATTCAGTTATTTGACTTGGAAATGACTCATTCCAGCTGTTACATTCTTCCCCAAATTTTTTATCCACTATTGACTTTCTAGTTTTTTTAACTTCATCTTTAGAACCCTTGAATTTGAGTAAAATTTTTAAAATTGCTTATTAATTTTATTATTGTTACTTACTGTTTATCATATTTTAGTTGTATTTTACTAATATGACATGCTTCCTTAAATTTCTTTGTCTATGTTAATGTTATAGATTACTTGTGAACCTTAATGCATGGGTCTCATAACTTAGTTACTTTGAGACACTATCATTTACTTCCTCCGTAACATAGCAATTGGACATTTTTTTGAGCTCGTAGGTTAAGAAAATGTACTTTTTCGGGGGGTAATTTTGTATTTCTTGGGTAATAAATAAAGTGTAAAGTATGTTATATGTGTTAGGTGAGGGCAGTGGCAGACTCACATTGGGGTATGTTATATGTGTTAGGTGAGGGCAGTGGCAGACTCACATTGGGGCCAAGGGGGCCACTGGGTCCCTGAACTTTTTAGAATAATTAGTATATATGTAATATATATTTCAAAATATTAAAGTGGCCAGTGGTGCATGTCATTTTTAGAGGAATTGCAAGCTGGATGGTCGGGTGTTCGAATCCTCACTCCCACCTTTTGTTATAATTACTAATTTCTATTTTTTTTCTTTATATAATTTTGATTCTTATTTTATTTTTTTCGTTTGTAATTGATTTTATATATTTCTTTATATAAAAAAATATCTAAATTTTATTATTATTAGGCTAATTATACTGTGCTCCGGGTGCACCCACTTTCAAAAACGTATACAAATATAAACAAAAACATATACAATTATGAACAAAAATATATACAATTTAATTGTTAGTTTTTTTTAATGAAAAATTGAGTGTAAAAAAATATACAATTTTTAAAAAACATGTATACACTATTGAATAAAAAGTTATACACATATGGATGCTAGTTTTTTTAATGAAAAACTTAGTGTGAAAAAAATATACAATTATTAAGAAACATGTATACAAAATACAATAAAAGTTATACACATATGGATGCACCCTTGCACCCGAGTGTACCTAATATTAACTCTTATTATTATAGTTATTTAATAATTTATATTGTAGTTAATTAATTGATTTAAAATATGTAACAATAATATATATATTTGTCTCATAAATTCTTTACATTTTCCTCATTTGTGTGTGGAGTAGCACATTTTCACTCTCTTAAAAAAGAAAATTACATCTTAATCCAATAACCTCAGAAGACTTTAACTTCAAAATGATCACTCACACCTAACATATAATATAATTTACGCATTGTGATTATTCTGCAAAAATGAACCGTATTGTGACACGAATGAAGTATATTATTCGGGTCCCCCTGAACATAAATCCTGCATCCGCCACTGTGTGAGGGTCACATTTTTTAAATAAGTGTATTGAGAGTTTAGTTGTATTGAGTTTATTTTTACTTTTGGAAATGTGTCAATTTTTGTGGGACAAACCAGAAAGGAAAATGTATCAACTTTTATGAGATGGATGGAGTGTTTGGAAATTATTAGTCATATGAGATCCGTTTATTCATCAACAATTGGATATGTTCTGGAATTTCTCTTGGTTCTTTTTGGTCTAGGTCATTTTGATAATGAGTGGAAGTGGATGAAAAATATGCAACTAATTAAATCCTACATAACTTTCCTTTTGGATGACTTAACCTTCGTCTACTTGCTGTATCCTTTTGATTACAATTTCTAAGCATAAGCATTACTGAATTTTATTTGTCTTGACAGATGTTGTACTGTTTAGAATTGCTATCTGTCGTATAAATATGTTTGAAAAAATTATGATTAATGAAAAAGATGATATACACAAAATGCATATACTTGTTCATAAAGGGGCATTCCGAGCGAGAATCATACCACTAGACTAAAAGCCCAAGTTATATTTCATTCTGCTTTCTTGATTAGATTTGTTTTCTGCACTGTGCTATTGCATTTGTCTATTGGCTTGTAAATAATATTTTTTTCTCTGATCTTTTCTTATTTGTTAATAAATTTTTGCAACCTAGTCATCTAGTATGGTCAATGTTAAGTATTCAAATAGTTCTACTTTTATTATTCAGTCAACAAACAATCTTATTATAATCTCTGTAGGTATTTTTTCAAATTTATCCTTTTCGGATGATGTTATACCGCTACTTTTACAAGTTACTTTTACTAGGATTATGAATTTGGTTCATTTCATTATGCATGACTTGGTTTATTTTATAATAGTTTACCAGCCTTTGTTTCCTTCATATAAAAATCAGTTAAAAAAAAAAATTGTATGATTATGATCACATTAGTTAACCGGGACATTCCGAGAATTGAACTTGGGACCTCTCGCACCTTCGCGAGAATCGTAGTACTAGACCCAATGCCCTGTCTTTTGATCTGTCATTCTAAAGCCGATTTATTAATGCATTTCACTTTCGAATTTAACTATAGGCCATGGCCCGCAGTTCTCATGGATAGGATACTATTTGCATATAGGTATATAAGAATTGGCAGTAATTTCCATCTCTGTTGATTGAGTTATCATTGAAACCATTAAATGTCTTTTGGATTATTTTCCTTGAAGAAGTATTGGGACTTTTGGTAAATTGAAAGTTAGACATGAAGTATCCCAGTGTATACTGTTGTTTTCTTCTCTTAAGACCAGTATTTTATACATTGAGCAGAAATAAATGAAATTTTAGAATCTGTACATCTAAAATTATTGCTTCTATAAATGCTATTTGAAATCGCTTTTTTGTTATTTGTCTTTGCTTCTGGCTTAACAACGCTGATGTTGGGGTATGGATATAAAATTTGATTTAGAAGTGCAAATATAGGATCATTTGCAATCTGGTAATGTTTCTCTCGAATTTTCTGCTTTTTATTTCATGGCAGATTACATCTTTTTATAACAAGAGAATTTAATGCAAGATTTAATTAGTACATTCATCTAGCAAAGTTCTTGAATCTTCTATGGTCTTCAATCTTGACTGCCTCCTCGTATGCTTCCCATGGAGTTGGACCACCACTTAACATTACAGATTATTTTCAACACCCTCTTAATTTGTAATGTTAACATGTCCTCTAAATTGCTCAAGCTTTTCTGAAGTAAATGCTTTCGTAAACCCATCTGCAAGTTGCTCCTTAGTGTTCATGAACTCTAGCTGAATTTCTTGCTCACTTACGTGATCTCTTATGAAATGATGCCGCAACTCGATGTGCTTGGACGTTGCATGGAAAACAGGGTTCTTTGTCATAGCAATAGTCGACATATTGTCGCAAAAAATTGTTGTTGCAGAGACTTGATCTTGCTGAACATCAGCAAGCACTCTTCTTAGCCAAATAGCTTCACAAGCTGC
The DNA here is from genome assembly GCA_023678885.1 of Pogostemon cablin. NCBI lineage: Eukaryota > Viridiplantae > Streptophyta > Magnoliopsida > Lamiales > Lamiaceae > Pogostemon > Pogostemon cablin. The sequence goes on from CM042973.1 coordinate 21,808,953, forward strand.
ATCACATGCTGCAATATACTCCGCTTCAGTCGACGAGAGCGAAACCGTCTTCTACTTCTTAGATGCCCAAGAAATTATCTTTGATCCCAAGGAAAATATGTATCCTGATGTGCTCTTGTGATCGTCAAGCGAACCAGCCCAATCACTATCAGTGAATCCAACAAGCTTATCATTCATTTCCTTGACATAGTTGATGCTAAACTTCCTTGTTCCTTGAAGATACCTTATGATTCTTTTTGCTGCAGCAAGGTGTAATTTGATTGGATTATGCATGAACCTTGAGATCAAACTTACTGGATAAACAATATCCGGCCTTGTATTTGTCAAGTAGATTAAAGAACCTACTAAGCTCCTGTACGATCTCTCATCAACCTTTTCTGCTCCATCATCCAGCTGCAACTTTTCATTTGATGCCAATGGAGTTGCAATAGGCTTGCAACTACTCATATTGAATTTTTTCAAGACACTATCAAGATACTTCTCTTGAGAAATGAAAATATTTCCCTTTGTTTGATGAACTTGAATCCCAAGAAAAATTTTCATGAAACCCAAGTGAGTCATCTCATACTCTTTCATCATGGCTTCTTTGAATTTCTCCACCATCACATGATCAATGCCAATGTAGATCAAATCATCCACATATAAGAAAACAATGAGAAAATTATTTCCTTCCTTCTTCACATATAATGAAGCCTCGTTAAGGCTTCGAACAAATCCGATTTTCTGGAAATATCCATCAATCTTGCTATTCCAAGCTTTGGGGGCTTGCTTCAACCCTTATAAAGCTTTCTTGAGTCTGCAAACTTTCCTTTCTTCTCCTTTGACAACGTAACCTTCCGGTTGTTGTATGTAGAGTTCATCCTTTAAGTCAACATTGAGAAATGTTGACTTAACATCCAATTGATAGATTGGTAGCTCCAACTGTGCAGCAATGGCTAGAACAATCCGAATCATTTCCATTCGAGCCACTGGTGCAAACGTCTCCGTAAAATCAATTCCGGGCTGCTGAGAATATCCATTTGCTACCAAACAGGCTTTGTGCTTGAAAATAGAACTATCTTCTTTGAATTTTGTCTTGTAGATCTATTTCACTCCAATCACGTTTTTTCCTTTAGGTGGATCCACGAGTTCCCATGTTTGATTTTTTTGAATGCTTGCAAACTTATCATCCATTGCTTCTTGCCAACATATTTCTCTTGCTGCTTCATCATATGATTGTGGTTCACAAGTGAATAATGCCACGTTACAAGCATCATAAATATCTGCCAAGCTTCGAAATTTCAAAATCAGACTCTCGGAGTCGGCATGCAACTCTTCACGTGAACTTGGACCAGGAGTACATGGGCTGCTGCTAGTTTCATTTGAGCTAGTATGATCATTCCCCTTTGATGAAGAAGGCATGATAATTGCTTTCCCTCTCTGATTTTCATTCTCCCAATTCCAAGAACCCATTTCATCAAAAATAACATCACGTGAAGTAACAAGTTTGTTTGTCTTTGGATCAAGTAGACGATAGCCTTTCGACTTGTCACTATACCCAACAAATATAAGTTTTTCTCCTTTTTCATCAAACTTTTCTCTTTGCTGTGAAGGTATATGAGAATAAGCAATGCAACCAAACACTTTAAAGTGATGTACCTGTGGTTTTCTCCGATGCCATGCTTCATATGGAGTCATGTTTGGAACTACCTTCGTAGGAGATCTATTGAGGATATAGACGACTACATTTACAGCCTCAGCCCAAAAGGATTTTGGAAGACCTTTGCCCGTCATCATGCTTCGTGCCATTTCAACAATTGTTCTATTTTTTCGCTCCGCAACTCCATTTTGCTGTGGGCTGTATCGAACTGTTAATTGCCTTTGAATTCCTTTAGTTTTGCAATAATTCATGAAGGCATTTCCAATAAACTCTCCACCTCGATCAGTACGAAGATACTTGATTGTTTTGCCACTTTGATTCTCCACAAATGTTTTGAATTCCATGAACTTGGGAAATGCTTCAGATTTTTGCTTGAGAATATACACCCACATCATTCTTGTGTAATCATCAACGAACAATAGAAAGTACCTATTGTCATTGAGTGAAGCCATCTGCGTCGGGCCACAAATGTCGGCATGCACAAGCTCAAGAGCATCTTTAGCTCTATAAGGTGTTTTCGGGAAAGGAAGACGATGCATTTTGTCGTAAATGCATCATTCACAAGGGCCACATTTCTCCTCAATGTTAGGAAGACCCTGCACCATATTTTTGCTCCGCAACAAATTTAAACCTTTGAAACTCAAATGTCCATACCTTAAATGCCATAGCTTGTGTTCTTCTTCAGTTGTGCTTTGGAGCACAAGTTTTTCCGAATATGGCAAGTTGAGTGGAAAGACCTTATTCATGCTCATCTTTACTTTCACCATCGTAAGATTTTTTTGTGTCAATAATGATGCAATGATCATTCTTGAAAACCACCTGGTAGCCCTTTTGCATAAGCTGGCCAACACTCAACAAGTTTTGAGTCAAATGAGGCACAAAGAATACATCCTTGATCATGCTTGTATTCCCCTCCTTGGTTCGAACGACAATGGAGCCTTTGCCATGAATCTTGAGAGCTTTTCCATCACCAAGCTTCACCTCTGATGAATACGATTCATCCAAATCCACAAAGATTTTCTTGTTTTCGGACATATGATTGCTGCAACCACTATCGACATACCAAACATTCTCAAGAGGTTGTTGAGAATTTAAGCAAGAGTAGAATACCTGTTCATCTTCTTTTTCAGTAAAGTTTGCTTCCTTTGATCCACCATCATTTTGATACCAGCAATCCTTTTGAGAGTGATTTGGATTTTTTCATATTTTGCATTTGCTCCAGCAACTTTCGGTGTCGTGCCCATTCTTTCGACAAATACGACAATAAGAACCTGGATCATAGTTATTGTACCTCGAGTTGCTGGAATTTCCTCGTCCTCGTCCTCGGCCTCTTCTTCGACCTCGGCCTCGGAAGTTATTGTTGCCTCTGCCACGGCCTCTTCCTCTACCAGGTTGTGTGGAAGTTTTATTTTTGTCAGCACCATCTTTTGAAGATTCTGAGATATTCACCTTTCCTTGAAAACCTTGCTCCATGTTTTGATTTTAAAACATGTTCATCCTCTTTTCATGAGCTTCCAACGAACCCATTAGTTCATTCAAACTTAACTTGGGTAAATCTTTTGATTCCTCTATTGCTGCCACTACGTGTTCGAACTTCCCCGGCAAACTAAGTAGCACCTTTTCAATGATCTTTTTATCTTCTAGTTTGTCACTGTAGCATCTAACCTGGTTGACGACAGTAGAGACTCGAGACTAAAATTCTTGTATACTTTCATTTTCTTTTATCATCAAGTTATCGAAATCTCGCCATGAGTTTTGTAGCTTGATAGAGATGACTTTCTCATATCCCCCAAACTGATTTTTAAGAGTTTCCCAAGCTTCTTTTGATGATTTTGCACTTGTAATGCGCGGAAGAATTGATCGACTCACCCCTTGATGCAAGAAGGACAAAGCTTTTGCATCTTTTGTCTTGTTCTCCTTATACTCCCTCTTCAATGTTGCTGTAAAGATTGCCTCCTCTGCAGCAGTGAGAATTTTGAATCCATGGTTAATAATATCCCATAATTCATGAGATATGAATAACGTCTTCATCAATACGCTCCGTAGCTCATAATCTTGTCCCGCAAAAATCGGAACACCTTGTTGAGAGTATGTGAATGCAAGATTGCTGCTGCTCGCCATGCTTGAATATTTGAAGGAAGAACAGATTTATGGTTGGCTCTTGATACCAAAAATATGTTGGAGTATGGATATAAGATTTGATTTAGAAGTGCAAATATAGGATCATTTGCAATCTGGTAATGTTTCTCTCGAATTTTCTGCTTTTTATTTCATGGCAGATTACATGTTTTTATAACAAGAGAATTTAATGCAACATTTAATTAGTATATTCATCTAGCAAAGTTCTTGAATCTTCTATGGTCTTCAATCTTGACTACCTCCTCGTATGCTTCCCATGGAGGTGGACCACCACTTAACATTAAAGTCTTACAGATTACTTTCAACAGCTGATTAGCCATCTTATTTGTAGTGCTGAGTTTGATTTAGCATTGCTGAGGATTATCATCTGCTGTTCAAAAATGCTCTATGCAGTACACTAAATAATTTAAAAATGCAAAAAAATGTATATACTTTTAGAATTGGGGCATTCTGAAAATCGAATTCGGGACCTCTCACACTCCCGTGAGAATCATACCACTTGACAAAATGCCCTAATTACTTTTTGATATTTATTTCCTAATTTTATGATCCGTGTTCCGTATCTGTTGGTCAACAATCAACATTGTGAATTTACCAAGGCTTTGAATGTTCAATAACAGCTGGCTGGTGGAACTGTGTGCGTTCCTTAGTGGTCATTTAGATGTTTGTTGCATGCCATGAATTGCTTAGTGTAGAACCAGATTTGAAATAAAGCAACCTCTGTTTATGGATTAGGTTAGCTGACAAAATATATTTTTTAAAGACAATAGGTACTCTCTGAAACTATTTGCACTAGCTGACTTCCTTAAAGTGAAGTTCGTAGTGTCCTTGTTAGGTTGAATGCCTGTTTTTCCAGAAGTTGAAGACACGAATAATTTTATGCCATGGTAGCGGGCCCTGATGAACAAAATAAATATGAAATTAGTTTGTATTGACATTACTCACAGTTGGTTTCTAAACATTAGATTTTTACCTTGAAACATCTTGCACACAAAGCGACGGCTAGAACTATTGTCCATTCAGCTCTTGATTGAACTGCTTGACTTGGAATGATCCATCCATCTGTATCTTTGGTCCTTGAGTTCTTTTCACTAATGACAGAATTTTATGGATCTCCTGTTTTTCGAACTTTTTTATTCTGATGCCTTGATTCCAACTTAATTATAGGAATGACTACCTGATACGCTAATACTAAATTAATAAACTTATTTATAAGGGGCATTCCAAGAATTGAATCTGCTGCCCTCTGCTTGATTTTTCTAATAAAGCAACTGGTCATACATGGTTGGTTAATAATTTATATACACTTTTGAAGGCTAGAAGTACTAAACAACAGCTTGCTGGAAATTAGTGTTTGTGTGCAGCCTAGTTAGACTTCAAACCAATCATCTCTTCAATCAATTATTTTAATCATAATTATCTTTTTTCTCAAAATGAAGTGGATAATGCTATTGTTAGATTGGTCACCTATCCTTTCAGAAGTCAATATAAACTAGGATTATAAATTTAGTTGTTTCCATTATGCATTTCTTGATTGACTTTCATTATGTTACACCAATGTTGGTTTGTCGTAGACCTATTAGAAAAAGTTATTTCTATCATGACTTCATTATAATTTTGGTTGGAGGAGGGAATTACAATTTTCCTTTTGGAGGGAAATCCAACATGTAATTTTGAACATGGTGTGAATGGAGGATATGTACTGTAATGCCATAATCATTATAATCATGGTGTAATCTATTATGGTTCATAAACTTTAGGGTTTTATCCATAAAATTTAATGGAGGTTTATAGTTAATGACATTGTGTATAGGATAAAATAATCCATTTCAGTATAGGGTAAAAATGTCAAAGTCCCACTTCCAACTACCCAATACACATTAAATAATAATACTCCTTAATCTAAGCGTAAAAAATAAATGTTGCAGTTTGACCGGGACGGAGGGAGTACTAATTACTAGTAAGAATTCCATTATAAAAATCATACCCACAATAGGAGTTTCTCCATTTGAGACTTGTCGAGACTGAAGCACGCTTTTGGATACTTTGATGACCCTTGTTGCTTTTGCAAATCAGGTCAATGACAATACAGGGGAAGCTCCTTACGGGAATTTTTAGTATCTTTGGTCTTTCCATCGATGTTCAGTATAGTATTGAAAATATTATCAAACACATTCTATTCTATGTGCATCACATCGAAGTTATGCCGAATCAATAGCTTTTTCCATAAGGAAGTTCCCAAAAAATACTCATTTTCTTCCAACCAATCCCCGGTATACCTGGCTCAAAAAACTCGATATCAGTCACCTTATACAACCCCAAGTCCACGATCTCATGAAACAAATCATATCCAGTGTGCCTTTTTGGTGGGCCAAAAGAAACAGAGACTCCTGCTTTGAAATTTCCTAAATCGTGACGGTAGAGATGGTCAAATGGTAAGAATCTCTGGTGACAATCAAACCATGAGCATTTTTGACTTTTTCCAATGAAAAAGAATCTATATCGGGCATTCAGTACTGAAAAACCATGTGCCGTGTGAACCAGACAGCATGGCATACGCAGGGAAGTCGCTTATTGTCCACTATTGAGCAGCCCGCATATTAAAATTTTGCTTGTTGTAGATGTCGTAAGGAGGAACTCCAGTATCCCAAAGTAGTTTCAAATCCCGCATTAACTGCAATAGAAAAACATCAATATTGTATCTGGGACTATTGGGACCAAGAATAATGACCGTTAAAAATAAATGCTCCTCCTTCATACACATCCAGGGGGTAAATTGTAAGGAGTCACAATCATGAGCCACATGGAATAATGCTCCCCATCGAATGGATTAAAGCCATCAGCGGACAACCAAAAGCGAACATTCCTTGCTTCATCCGCAAAATCAGGATGCACCTCATCCAATTGTTTCCATGTAGGTGAGCCCGCCGGATGACTTTGAATACCTGATTCATTATCACGACATGTTGTGTGCCAAGTCATCTATCTCGACGTAACTTTTGATGCATATAACCTCTAAAGCCTAGGAATCAGAGGAAAGTACCACATTCTTTTGATTGGAGTTTTTTTCTTTTTTGCGCCTCCGTCATCCTTATAGCGGAGGAAGTTGCATACCTTGCATTTTTCTATATTGGCGTCCTCATCCCAATAGATCATGCATCCCTTCTCGCAACAATCTATTATCTCTTCCGGCAAACCCATACCACTCATCAATTTTTGCTTTCACAAAAAATTTTCGGGATCTTATTTTCGGGTGGGCAAATTTCAACACACAACTCCGAAATCTGATTGTAACACCTTTCAAAAATTCAGTTCTCTACTTTGATGCTCATCAATCGAGCATTTAGTTATAACTATGTGAGAGAACTACTGGGATACAATTCCTGATCTCCATCACAGAGCATGTCATAAAATTGTTGTGCTTGCGGATTAGGATCTTCCCCAACAACATTTTCGTTGAAGGTTGGCCCGGCAGCATCCACAACCATATCATGGGACATGTTAAAACTCGGTGTATTTGTTTCCTCATTGCTCGCCTCTACCCTTACATCTTCCCCACCAACACCGCTAGATGAGGCTCCCTCCACGTGAACTCTGTACTGATGGTGATCTGGAGCAAATCCCTCCTCACCATGGAATACCCAATTATAGTATTTTTTAATGAAAACCTTACGGTATACATGATAGCGCACTTCATCCACATCGCGCCAATCCATATTTCTACATTTAACTGCATTATATGGGCATCTAATTTTTTCCTCTTCCATACAATCAGGATGACTGATGAGAGTGGAAATTTATATCTTTTCGGTCTCACAATACACTATTTTTGTTTGAATTAGGCCATATATTATTGTGGGATTGCGTGGTTTACGTGTTTTGCATGATTATGGTGCTACTAAGGTGTTTTGTTGAGTTTTGAAGGTTAAAATAGGTTAAAATGAAGCAAAACCAAAGACGAGCAAGAAACGAGTGGAAACGGGGCTTACTCGAGTTGCAAGGGTCAATACGACTTAGCAACTCGAGTCGTGTTGGGTGCCGCAGGAGGTCAGAATCCAACAGACTTGCAACACGACTTATCACGTGCAACACGAGTCGTGTTCGTGTTGCGTCTGTTCCAAGCCGTGCTGCATGTCGTGTGAGGCATAATAGCGTCGGAAAGTGTCCAGAGAGCCAACACGAGTTGACAAGTCATTACATGACTTGTAGCATGACTCGTGTTGTGGTCCGTAGGAAATCTAGAATCAGGGCATCGCGACACGACTTGACAGGAGAGTGCACGGTTTGATAGCACGACTCGTGTTAGGTTACACGAGTTGTATTTCAAGGCAACACGAGTCGTGTTGGCAACTTGAGTTGGGTATACCAACTCATGTTGCATTAGTTTGGGCCAGAAATAAGGATTTTCACCTTCCAGTGCATGAAAATATGTGAAAAGAGTCCAGTTGAGTAAAATTCGTGGCCCAAGATATAAAAGGGGATCAAGGCACCTGGAGAAAGGACAGATCATTCACCAACATAACACATCGTGAAATCATTCACGCACCATCCACCCATCCACCCAATCATATTAGATCATCCATCCATCCATTCCATCGGTCCGGAAGAAGATTCAAGTGCAGTTGAGAGAGCAAATCCAATCGGAGAGACGGAGGGAGGACGTAAACCACGTGACACTAGGGTTTTGTATCATTTCTTTATTTCTTCTTTTGTTGATTTTGATATGAAATTGTTAGCTATGAGGGTTGTGTGTAACCTTATTGGCTAAAACCATTATACAATTCTAAGGATTGAAGGTTAGGGTAGTTGAATTGGAAACCTAGACAACTATTGAGAATTCATGCTATTGATATTCTTGTTTATTTGATTAATTAAGGCTTTGTTTATATGTGTGTAACGTCTTCACAATATATTATTGATGTTGCCCGTGATGCTTGGTATGTTGTGTTTGATTGTGTGCACGCATAATTTATATTGTCTATTTGCTAGGAATTTTAGTCGTTTATCCGTGAATACGATAATTTCAAGGGCTGGTAAACTAGATACTTGATATTCTTAGAGGAACAACGCAATTAAGAAGTCAAGTAGGAAATGAATAAGATTGAGTAGTACTTTTAGAGAATATATGTTAGTCAAACTGGCCATCCGGAGGTTCTTTAAGTTTGCAGTATTAGTATCTAGGAAGAGGGTTCAAGATTACTCACGCATCTTTTGTATAAATTGAATAATACTATTAACTTGAAATCGAATCATATTTAGTGGGTTAATAGGGGTTGGTGATGTATTTCCATAAACATAGCATGAATGAACAATAGAACGTCTAGAAAACTAAATCAATTGCACTACACCTGATTCCTTAGAGCTGTTATTTCTCTCTTGATTCACTCTAGAATTATTTTTCTTTGTTTTTATTCATTAAGTTATTTGCTATTTCAATTCTTTAGTTAATAATCAAATTCAAATCTTGGAAAATTGGTTGCATTAATTCTAGTTGAATAGTAATTAAAAATAAATAGATAATTAACTGTTCTTACAGGGAATTATATTTTTAACTTGAGTACTTGCCTCTGTAATTGACATCCTTACACTTGAGGATTAAATTGGAGTGCGCAAAATATGCCTATCAAGTTTATGGCGCCGTGCTGCCGAGGACAGTTTTAATTATTTATTTATTTTTATTACTTATTTAATTAGAATATTTCTATTGAGATTTAATTGTCTTTTCCTTGAATTTTTCTTGAAGTTGCACGCACACCAGGACAAAGAAGGGAATGTAAGATCTCGAATTTGATCCAGAACTTGAAGCGTCTGCAAGGAAAAGAAGAGGAGTAGCGAAGAATCTCAAAGCACCTCCTAAGGCTGCTAAGGTACCTATTCTGAAGAAGAAAGTGGATACACAGAAGCCTAAAGCAGTTGTTGAGGAAGAAGAGGAGCAGATTGAAAATCAGGTAATCCAGAAGAGGCTGAATCAGAAACAGAAGAAGAAAGAGCAGTAATGGGAGATAGAACTCATGAGGATGACATCGTCATTAGGGAGACGTTCAAGTCTACCAACTTAGGAGGATCAAGCGTAGTTGGGGCCATTCAAGCTAATGAAGCAAATGACATAAGGCCAGCCCGATTAACATGGTGGAGATTAACCCCTTCGCTAGAGGTGTTTTCGATGAACCATACAAACATCTGAAGCGCTTCAATAGCTACATGGATATAGTGAAAGCCGCTAATGCTGCTAATGACAGATGGAAAATGAGGCTTTTTCAATTTTCTTTGGTTGACAAGGCGAGGGAATGGTATGACAAATTGGCAGGAAACAGTTGCTCTAATTGGACTAAGCTGCGGCAGCTGTTTATTGATTGTTTTATGCCACCTAGTAAGATTCTTGCACTGAAGCAAGAAATCAATCAGTTCAAGCAGAGGAGAGATGAATCGTTTGGAGAGGCTTGGGAAAGGTTTACTGATGCTATGAGGAGATGCCCACAGCATGGATTCAAAAAGTATCAGCTTACCAGTGTCTTCTACAATGGCCTCGATAATGAATCAAGAGTGTTAGTTGATACATCTGCTGGAGGAATGATCTTTGGCAAAACATCAAATGTCATAATGAAGTTATTCGATGATATCTTTATGAGCTCTAGGGATTGGCCATCTGAAAGAATTAGAGGGACTTACATACTTAGAAAGGTTGAAAAAGTTGAAGAGAAGTTTTCTGAAGCTGATAAGAATGATAAAGCTGTCTCTCAGTTGGAGCAAATGAACAAACACCTGGTTACTCTGATATCAGGTAATAGTGGGGGAGGCAGCCAAGGCCCTGCAAGTGATGATGTGGTGATGAAAATTCAAGGGGTTGAGGACACAAATTGGGCTATGGGGCAGAGTCTCCAGGGTTCAAGAGCACCTCAAAATTGGCAAGGAAACAGATACCCTCAAGGAAATTTCAACCCAAGGAATAACCAAGGGGGAGGTCCTAGCAATCAAGGAGGTCCGAGCAATCAAAGAGGATGGCAGAATCAGAAGAGGCATGAGAACTTTGCTTATTCAAATATAAATAATGCAGTTTCATACCCTCCTAATTTCGATCATGGAGCTAAGACTGAAGAAGAGAAGCCTAGTATTGATGATGTGTTGGCAAAATACATGCAGAAGAATAATGGTGAGATCAACAATATCAATAACTGCATAGTACTCATGGACTCCAATATGACAAAACAAAATGAGGAAGTGAACATGCAGTTGCAGAGTCTGACATATACAATAGGCCAGATCTCCACCACTGTGAATCAGCAGCAACAACAATTTTAGAAAGGGAAGTTTCCTTTAGATACAGAAATCAACTCGAAGGAGAGTGCAAAAGCAATCATTTTGAGGTCTGGGAAACAGTACGAGGGTCCAGAAATGATGCAAGACAAAACAGAGGAAGAGCAAGGCCGCTCGACCACTAGCTCGGCACCAGTTCTAGTCGAGCTGGGATTGGAAGGTGACCAAGTCGAGCCAAGTAGCGTTCCTGCAGATCAGACATAACCTCAGGGTGCAGTTCAACCCCAGCTAGATACAAGCTCACCTCCAGGGTTCCCTGTGTGTCCAAATTCTGTAGTGAGCCAATCTGATCAAGCCATCGCTGATAAAAAATGGCAACGAGCAAAGAAGTTGAGAGAAACGGAGGAGGTGTTCGAGAAGGATAGTTTGGGTCTTCCAAAAACAAAGGTAGAAATTCCATTTCCTCAGAGATTCCTATCAAAGAGCCTTGATGAGAAGTTCAGAAAGTTTGCAGATGTAATGAGGAACATTCAGATCAGTATTCATTTTTCAGAGGCTTTGGATCAGATGCCTTATAATGCTAGGTTTATCAAGGAGCTCATCTCGAGAAAAAGAAGTTTGAACAGTGCAGAGACGGTAAACCTTACTAAAAACTGCAACACTATAATCCAGAAAAAGTTACGTGATGAGAGTGAAAATAAGCATATTTTAATGTCAATCTAACAACTTTTGATAGGAATTATTGTCATATATTAGCACAAATATCTTATATTCAATATATATGATAAAAAGGTGTACTTGAGGTGTTTTATTGTGTTTTAGGTGGAAAAAGGATCAAAAGTGCAAAGTTAGAGAAAATGTGCAACTTGTGTATGAATGCTGAAAAATGCACGTCCAACTTATGTAATTTTTCTGTGTTAGTGTGAAGCTTTGAACTGGAAGTGTGATACATGGTGGAAATCCACAGAAGAGAGGATCGTTTTGACGTAAAGAACACTTCATTCGGAATTCAAACGAGAAAGTTATGATCAAAGTGGTGACGTCACGCAAGCTGTGCCGAACAGAATGGCTGTGCCATTTTGCATGACTTGTTACACATTCAAATGTTAGATTCTATGTGAGTTCTTTATATGGATAGAAAGCCAAGGAAGAGAGGATCGCGTGAGCCCAAGAATCACACAAATCAGAGCTTGGATGTGAAAGTTATGTGCAAAATGGTGAGACTGCGCATGCAGCTCGACCAGCCATTCGACCAAGGCCTCCCGTTTGACTAGAACCACTCTGGTCGAATGGAGACACGCAGATCTGATTTTGAAGGGATTTTTACCATCTATTTGTGAATTTTTGTGTTTTCCAAGAAAAGGCCCATCCAAGGTACATAAGGAGAGCTCACAAGTATAAAAGGGGATGTAGATCACATCATTAATCATTAGATTAGATTGGATTGGAGAGAAGAGCAACACAATCATACTACACCCCACAAGAGGGGATCACCCCCCAACCATCATCCACATCATTTCCTCCATCCATCCATCACTTTGAAGATTCGTCTGTGGAATCAAGAGGAGTTCCAAGAGGAGGATTCAAGATGGAGAAAGATGCGACAACGCTCACATCTAGGGTTTCCTTCTTTTCCTAATTTATCTTGTATTTTCCAGACATATGGGTAAGATCTATCCAACCCCCATGATTGTTCTTCTCAACATCATGGGCTAGAACCGTTTTGGTAGATCTAGGGTTTTGAAAGTTTTATGAATTAATTTAACTCTCTTGTGTGTCCTCCGTACAACACTACTTGTGGATTAATTTTATATATGATTGTGCTTTCTTAATCCATATTCACAGTCGTTTTGTGCATCTTTAACTGTTATATAGAGTCTGAATATATATCTTGGTTGTAGATTGAGTGTGTTCACCGCTGAACAGGATTCCATGTTATGATTCTAAGTGAGGGGACTCCGAAGCTTCATTAGAATTGTCATATATGAATATTTATTAATTGAATTGAATTCGGGTTAGTAAGCATGATAAAGAGGGTAATTCTATAGTACCTATAAAGGGAGATCATATCGGGTTAGATTCCAGACGTGGAAAATAATTGATACTGATAGTACCTAGAAAGGGGGTGAAATTACGTCTCTTGCTCCGAGGTTATTCACACATGTTACACGCATATTTACTTGTGTCTATAGAGTAGATTTGCTTTGTTTAGTGATGCGTCCATAGTCCACAAGGCAGAGTCGGCCTGCACTTGAGATGGAAGTTAAGTAGTAAAACTGGATTACCCTAGAGCTACCTATTCTCCTACTTGATCCACTTTCGTATTCTTATAGTGCTTTTTTATTTTATTTTTTTTTTAATTTTAGTATTTTAGTTGATAATTAATTCCACAACTCTTATTGCCTTTCGTCTTAATTAATTTAGATAATAATTAAATTGATAATACGCCGTCCTTTGGGTTCGATATTTAACTTGGTCGCTTGCTTAAGCTGCAATTGATATCCTTCATACTTGGGGATTAATTGTGCATGCAAAGAAAACGCGCATCATTACCCAAAACACTGAAAGATCCTGGTAGCTTCATCATTCCTTGTGAAATAGGAAAATGATGTACAAGGAGAGCATTGTGTGATCTGCGAGCCAGTATAAACTTGATGCCCCTTTCAGTTTTCAAGAAGTTTGGTTTGGGGGAGCTGAAGCCCACGTCTGTGGCCTTACAGTTAGCAGATAGATCATTGACCTATCCCGAGGGAGTTATCGAAGATGTATTGGTGAAGGTATCAAACTTGGGTTTTCCAGTAGATTTCCTTGTTCTTGACATGGAAGATGACATGGATGGAGCACTTCTGATCTTGGGGCGTCCATTCCTTGCAACTGGAAGAGCTCTGATTGATGTTTTTAAAGGAGAGTTGAGGTTGAGGGTAAACGATAAGGAAATCGCCTTTTCATTGAACAAGGCGATGCAGTGGCCCACATAACAACAACAGTGTAAGTTTATTGAAGTAGTAGAGAATATCATGGAGGAAGACCTTCCTTTGATCCTGTCTAAGGATCCCGTGGAAACATGCATAAGCGAATCTCTAACTTTACCTACTACTAATCTTGATAAAATATCTAATGAACTTGCTATTGAATTTCTTGAAACCTTACTTAATCTTGATGAGAGCAAGTACAAGCAAGAAGATGCACTAGTGGAGGAAGTCATGTGGACAAGGCAATACTTGCCTCTTTGTGTTGAAGGTGACGGCATAAAGGACGAGAAGAAGGCCGAGCTAAAGTCACTTCCAGATCATCTCACGTATACTTATTTGGGGGAGGATGAAACTTTTCCGGTAATCATATCTTCTTCCCTATCTAAAAGTGAACTTGATAAACTGTTAGTAGAGTTAAGAAAACATAAGTCTGCAATAGGGTGGACAGTTGAAGATCTAAAAGGAATAAATCCTACTTTTTGCATGCATAAAATAAGACTAGAAGATGAAACTAAATGTTCTGTACAACATCAGCGGATGTTGAACCCCTCTATGCAAGAGGTTATTAGGAAACAGGTACTTACTTGGTTAGATGCACGCATTATTTTTCCTATTAGCGATAGTACCTATGTGAGTCCTTTACATGTGGTAGCTAAGAAGGGGGTAATTACTGTTATTAAATTTGATGATGGTGTAGTGCTTGCTACTAGGGTACCTACGCGGTGGCGTGTTTGTGTAGACTATAGAAAGTTAAATGAGAACACGTGTAAGGATCATTTTCATTTACCCTTTATAGATCAGATGTTGGATAGATTAGTAGGTTATGATTTTTACTGTTTCTTGGATGGATACTCCGGTTACAATCAGATAATGATTGCACCGGGGATCAGAAAAAGACCACGTTTACCTGCCCCTATGGCACTTTTGCCTTTAGGAAGTTACCCTTTGGTTTATGTAATGCACCTGCGACTTTTCAAAGGTATATGATGGCTATTTTTGAAGGTTTAATTGAAAGAGTCATAGAAGTGTTCATGGATGATTTTTCTGTAATTGGTTCTTCTTTTGATTCTTGTTTATCTAACTTGTTTTTGGTTTTGGAGAGATGTGAAGAGACTAATCTCGTCTTGAACTGGGAGAAATGCCATTTCATGGTGAGAGACGGGATAGTCTTGGGACATCATGTTTCTGCTGCAGGTCTTCAAGTTGATCGTGCCAAGGTGGTGAGAATTGAGAAGCTTCCACCGCCCACTAATGAAAGAGGAGTCCGGTCATTCTTGGGGCACGCGGGGTTCCATAGGAGATTCATAAAAGATTTCTCCAAATTCTCAAAACCGCTGTCCAGGTTGCTTGAAAAAGATGTTAAGTTTGATTTTGATGAAATGTGCTTACATGCATTTCAGGTTCTCAAGGAAGCATTGATAACTGCTCCAATTCTCATCACTCCGGATTGGGCTCAAGCGTTTGTGTTGGAGTGTGATGCTAGTGACACTGCATTGGGAGTTGTATTGGGGCAGATGAGAGAAAAGAAGTTTCATGCCATCTACTATGCAAATAAGACGTTCGATTCTGCTCAAAAGAATTACACTGTCACCGAGAAGGAATTCTTGGCGGTAGTGTATGCCTTTGATAAGTTTCGACCTTACTTGGTGGGCATGAAGATTGTGGTCTACACTGATCACTCGGCTATTAGATATTTGATGGATAAGAAGGATGCAAAGCTGAGGATAATCAGATGGATTCTCTTGCTTCAGCAGTTTGACATGGAGATTCGTGATAAAAGGGTAGTGATAGTGTCTTAGCCGACCATCTGTAGCGTCTTGAGACGAAGGAGCACTATGACAATACAGCTGAGGTGATTAAGAATTACTTTCCTGATGAGAAAATACTAATGGTGGATATTAAACAGGTCTTCACTGTTTCGAAGACATACCCCGAGAAAGAGAAATTGGATGCCCCTTGGTATGCTGACTTCGTTAACTACATTGCCACGAGGGTGAAATCGTATCAGCTGAGTAGACACCAGATGGTCGAGTTTCTGCACGATGTTCAATCCATCTTATTGGAGGAGCCATTGGTCTACAAGATCTGCACGAATTCTATAATCCGAAGGTGTGTTCCTGTGGTAGAATGGGAGAATGTTCTAGATTTCTGCCACTCGCAGCCGAATGGGGGTCATTTCGGTGCCTAGAAGACTGCTCAAAAGGTGCGCTTCAGTCTGGTTTGTATTGGCCCACCCTGTTTAAAAGCTATCAAGAGTATGTTGATACATGTGATAGATGCCAGCGAATGGGAAATATTTCAAAGAGAGATGTGATGCCTCTGCAGACTAGCATCGTAGTCAAGGTTTTTGATGTGTGGGGGATTGACTTTATGGGGCCATTTTTCCCATCTAATGGATTTCTTTACATCCTGCTTGCAGTAGACTACGTTTCGAAATTGGTGAAAGCAATTCCAACCAAGACGAACGAGGCACGAGTGGTGTAAGATTTCATAAGGAAGAACATTTTCAACCAATTTGGGATACCAAAGGCGCTCATAAGCGATGGGGGAAGCCACTTTGTCAATAAGTTGATGGAGAAGGTGCTTTGAGATTATGGAGTGAAGCATAGGGTTACAACACCTTATCATCCACAGGCAAATGGGCAAGCTGAGGTCTCCAACTGTCAGATTAAGCAAGTGTTGGAGAAGACAGTGGGAAGTACAAGGAAAGATTGGTCCTCTAAGCTTGATGATGCTTTGTGGGGATTCAGAACAGCCTTCAAGACTGTCTTGGGAATGTCTCCATATCAAATTGTTTATGGAAAATCTTGCCACCTTCCGGTGGAGATTGAACATAAAGCTCTTTGGGCGATAAGGCGTTTGAACATGAGCATGGAGGATGCTAAGGATTTTCGAACAACTCAAATTAATGAGTTGGATGAATTCCAAGATAGAGCCTATGAGAATTCAAGGATCTTCAAGGCACGGATGAAGAGATGGCATGATGCAAAGATCCATTTCAAAGAGTTCAATGTTGGTGATCAGGTACTCTTATTTAACTCTCGTCTCAAATTGTTTGCAGGTAAGCTAAAGTCCAAGTGGGTTGGACCATATGTCATACATATAGCCTGTGGAGGGGGGAGCTTTGAATTGAAGGATGAAAAAGGTGAGATCATGGTGGCGAATGGACAGCGTTTGAAAAACTACAACTCGCTGCCTGATAAGCAAGTGCTCTCTCTTGAGTACTTAAGTTAGAGATTTTATTCCGTCGTGACTCTCCGACGTTAAACGTGAGCTCCTGTTGGGGGCCGACCCTCCCATTTTTATTTGCTTTATTGAGTCTGTGTCGATGTAGGAATTTTATTAGGTGTGCTCGACTATTGTATATACTTCTTTCCAAACTTATGCTCTCACTTTGTTTGATCTAAGTTTGGGGGGATACGTATATACCTGTGTCTTGTTGCACCAAAGTAAAGTTGCTTCATTGTGTTGTGTACTTGGATAATTAATTTTTTGCAATTTTTCAGTATTTTCGATTCATTTGATTATATTAATTTGTCGATTCTTTGTGATTGTCCAGGTTTGTGTTAGTTTATTTTTGTTATGTTTATCCTAGTATCTGTGGTTATATTTTTGGATTCTTGAGGATGATTGTTTGATCTGTCTAAGCACTTTATTGAGTTTGACTATTGATATATTGAGCATGGATGATAGTTTAGTTCGTAATGTTGAGTTGTTGGTTGAGAGTATTTATTCGTGTTACGAATACGTATGACTTTTCTCTCCTTGTTATTGAATGAAATTGGATGTTTGATGATTGATATCTGTGTTCTAAGTGAGTACAGGTGAAAAGGGAGCAAAGGACGAATTTTTGGAGATTTCAAAGCCAACACGAGTTGACAAGTCGCCACACGACTTGTCAACACGACTCGTGTTGGGTGGCCGAGTGGAACAAATTTCAGATGGACTCAACACAAGTTAACAGATGAGTACATTACTTGGTTATACGAGTCGTGTTGGATGCCAAGAATCGTCCAGTGAGCTAACACGACTTATCAAGAGCAGCACGACATGCAGCTCGAGTCGTGTTGAGGTGCTGAAAATGTCCAAATTCTTCCAGAAGGCCAACACGACCCCGTAATCCCAACACGACTTGCAACACGAGTCGTGTTGGAGCTCTAGGTTCGACATTTTATGTTTTAAATTGGGGATTTTCTCACTTTGGGTTTTCATTCCTTCTTCCCAATTCCAACTCGTGTCGCACCGACTTCTTTCCCTTTCGATTTTTCGGCTATAATCCACCATTCTACACCACTTAATCACTTCACCCACCATCATAAACACATAATTTCTAGGGTTTTGAAGCAAATTGGGGATAAAATTAGGGCTTTTTGAATTTTATTTTGAAGAGCAATTGAAGTCCGATTTTACCATGTACAACCTTAGAGGTATGTTTCTCTTGTTCATTTTATGATTAGATGGTCGGATTTGTTGCTATTTTGCAATGGGTACGTGTGATGGGTTTAAATTTACATGTTCAATGTGAGTTTTGGTTGAGGAATTTAGTCAAACACTTAGTATGCATGCTGATTTGTATACAAATTGATTTTTAATCATGGTGTTTCGCAAGTTCAAGACTAGGGCTTGAGTATTGTCCTTACAGGGAACGATATTTTTAACTTGGGTACTTGCCTCTGCAATTGACATCCTTACACTTGAGGATTAAATTGGAGTGTGCAAAATACTCCTATCAATGACTCACAGCAAATTGAATGAATTGATCTAGCCTATCAAAAAATTTAGAATTTATTACCCCTCCTATAAGACGATCAGTGTACATCCAATCACGTTCTACGATATAGCTCATGTTGATCTGTTGAATGTTTTGAAATGATAAATATTGAAGTCAAAATTATGTTTACCGCTGACCCAAAATTATTGAAAAACCATAAAACCTAGCGCATGGTCATTTTGTAAAGAAATTTTGACGGAGTCTCCTTGGTTTTCAGATGTATCCCATTTTTCTAGCTATTGGTCAGTTGCTAAAAATTTCGAAAGAGTTTTCTTTGTTTTTATTGTATCCCATTTTTTCAAAATAACATATAAACCTAGTGCATCCTTTGCACAATCTACATAATTAACTAAACCAACACATATCTCATCCTCCAACCAACAAGCACCCTATTTAGGCATCCACTTCATTTGGCCATTAAAGTTACACTAAGAATAAAAATCACAAATTGCCAAATCAAATCATATGAAACTTTAAAAAACATAAACAATTACAAATCTCATAAACAATGTGTGTGAATTTTCTTTTCATTGTATTTTCTTACCTAATTAGATTGATGGAATTCAGGTGTGAGATGAAAAGGCTAAGGCCACCCTAATAAACATACACCCTATAGATAGAATGCAACACATACACAGTTAATTTATTAGCATAAGAGTTGTTTAAATAAGAGTATAAGCTATGAGAGTTTAACTAATCTTAGAAATTAGAAAAAGCCCCTGAAATACTCCATTATAAATATAAAAGTTAATGCAGCAAAAAAATCTCTGTTAAACTAAAAAATGCTTTATAATTAATTTACCATTGTTAATTACTCCCTCCGTCCCGGGTAAAGAGGTGCATTTACTTTTTGCACGTAGATTAAGGAGTATTATTATTTTATGTAAAGTGAGTAAGTGTATTAGAGAGATGTGATAGGTACTGGTGGTCCATTGGTGGGCCCTTTTTACTAAAAGAGGAAAATGGTACAATTTGGATGGAACGCCCAATATAGTAAAATGATGTTATTTGAGCGGGACGGAGGGAGTATATATATATATAGAGACTAATATTTATCTCTTGATTTTTTAAAATATGGAGCATTACTTTTGGTGAAGGATTTTTAAGCAATAGGAAAAAGTTTATTATTCACTCAACCTCTAAATTTGTTTAAATTTGTTTCTGTAAATTAACAATAAATTTTGTCATCTCCATACCATATTTCCTTTCCACAATGAAAAATAAAAGCACCATTATTAATCTTTCATTACACTACGAACAACATTAATTAATTATTAACTATTATTTTTTAAATAGTTAAATAGGCTATATTATAAATACAGAAAAGAGTACAAGTGATAAAGATGTTCTGAGTAAGGCAAAGCCTTAAAAGACCTAACAGGCGGCCCAAAATAAAAGAAATAAACCAAAAATTGGCCATAATTATAAAAAACGAAGAGATTGTTATTAACCATTTTGCTCTTCTCTTAGCTTCAGAAGTACCAAGATATTCATGGAATCAATCGGGTCTGGAAGGTTGAGTTTTGCTTGAGAACGAGTATTAGGTCTTACACTCGGTTGAATATATTTCTTGGTACGTTTGCTTTTGTTTGGATTGACACTTTGAAGAGCAGGGAACTCCTCAAAAAATTCACTAATTTTTGTAGTGGGCTCAACAAAAGTATAAAAATATTCCAAATTGTGTGAGGCAGCCTGAATTTGTGTTGTACGACGCATAGCCTCATCAATGATAGAAGGGGAAGCTGCCAAATCAGCCAAAGCAGACTGATTAACAGCGTGATTAGCATGAATCTGATCAACAATAACAGGCCCATCTAATTGGTTGGATGTCCCAATATGTCCAATGTCCCCTACCTGTTGTTCATGTTCGTGAGGGAAAGCATCTATAGCAGCATGCTTAATAATGGGTGCCGATTCTGACTCGATATTAGCGGTTGCATCTGTTGCGAGTGCAAATCTAGAATATCAGTTTGATGTGCAAAGTCCCCAAAAGTAACCTCAAAACGAGAGCCAAGAATAGGATCGTGGGACTTAGCAATATAGGCCTCATCAGGCACAAATCCCTCATCCGCAGGAGCCAAGAAGAACAGCCGCTTTACCTGATGCAGCCTTAGGAGAATGAGCAGACGTAGTTTGAACCCCTACCTCAGCAGCTGGATCGTCCTCAGTTTCCAGAATCTCAAAAGAGTTAGAAACCTGCACAGGTGGAGATTGCAGCGGGACAGCCGCTGCGCAAGTAACAGGCACAACTGGGCACATCAGCTGCAAACCTGTATTTCTCACAGCATTATGATCAGCAGAGCATCGAGCAGATTCATCAAGAATCTGAACAAGTTCAGAGGTCTCTGGGAGGCTTCTCACGCCAAGCTTTGCTCTGTTTTTATAAAACATCATCAACAGGCTATTTCCGATTAGAGTGACGCTTACAATCCACATATTGGTGACCCAAAGTATGACAGTGAGAATAAAATAAGGGTACATTCTCGTACCAATCGACACACGAAAAGAATTAGAAGAAGTAGACAAGCAAATCGACTCAGGAAAATTGCACTCAAGCATGTTAATGTCAATTAAGACACGAGCAAAATGCCTCATCAGCCCGTTCAAGGCACGTTCATCAGGACAAATTGAAGTACCAATAGCAGAAGCTATCGATTTGAAAACTCTGTCTGTCCATAGTTCAAAAGGTAATTCATATATTCGGATCTAAACTGAGACAACAGAGGTTTTGAATTTGTACGGATTGAAGGCTGGAGACCAATTTTGAACTCTAACCTTTGCCAAATCCAAATAAAAAATACGCTTCCTCGATATAGATTTGCGCTGTGAAGCATCAGGGAGGAGTAAATTGTAGAAACCTTTACCAAAAGGCACAATAGACAAAGCAGAAACATTCCACAGCATTTTTAATTTATTCACCAAGGCCTCCGAGGTTACTGGCTGTTGTCCAGCATCCTGTAGCAGCCTGAACGTGAGGAGCGACGAGCATGCAGAGACTCTATCTTAATAGTAGGAGTCATAGATCGGAATGGAAATTTCATCGCCACTATGAGATGAGGGGAAAATCGCCGATGTACAAGACCCATCTCGAATAATATCGCTGAAGGTCATCGGAATGGCAGGATTAATTTCTGATCCCTGACGAATCGGAGATCGACCACTCCAAACAGGAGGAGCCGACGAAAGGGAACCCCGATCTGATACAGGGGTAGAACGCGAACCGTTGTGGGCATCTTCATGAACCCTTGATTGTAGCGGTGCCGATCGCACAGTGGGTAGAGAAAACTCAACGAATTTAGGTTGGAAGAAGTAGTGGCCAAGTTATGGACCACCTGGGCGGCAGCCATGGGCGGCTGAAGTCAAACCTAGAGAGTGGGGAGAGAATTTTCTCCTATTATTTTTCAATTAGTAAATGCTAATAAATTTCTTACTATTCTACAACAAAACAGAATTTTCTTCGGTCATTTATAGTTGAGTGTATATTAGGTGCACCAGGGTGTACCTTGCACTCATCTTTGTATAACTTTTTATTCTATTTTGTATACATGTTATTCTCTTTTGTATACGTGTTTTGTAATATTTGTATACTTTTTTCACACTAAGTTTTTCATTAAAAAAACAAGCATTCATATGAGTATAACTTTTTATTCAATAGTGTATATATGTATTTTAATAATTGTACATTTTTTTACACTCAATTTTTTATTAAAAAAATTAACAATTAAATTGTATATATTGTTACTCATAATTGTATATGTTTTTGCTTATATTTGTACGTGGGTGCACACGAAGCTTCGTATGCACCCGTGTGCACATTATATTTAGCCTTTATAGTTTAAGCAAGAAAAAGAGTGAGTTTTTCTTCTTTCGATTCCAAGCTCTTAGATTTGCACTAGTTTGAACCATTTAATTTGATTGAATATATAAGTGATAAAATTATAAACCCAAAACATTAAACTTAATGAAAAATATTAATATAATGTCTGAGTGTACGTAGGTAGTTTTGAACGATGAAGTCAATAAAGCCCCAAATGGAAAGTATTTGAATCTTAAGATTTAATTTAAAATTATTTACATCAATTGGTGTATATGCAAGAGTTCATGAGACTATTTCACATCAAAAACTCTCATTATTCAATATATACCACTTCTTTCGTTTCATATTAATTTTCACCTCCTCTAGGCACTTAACTGATTTCAGGGGATGGATTTGTTCGATTTTCTTCATAAACAAAAATTTACAATTTTAACTATAAGGGGTTGCTTGGTCAAGAGGTAACACACCCTACTTTAGTTGGTGATTTCTATATTATCAAAATTTTGTTTTTCCATTTAACTTTAATGCAATTGCATTTGTCTTAAAAAGTAGAAACAATTATATATATAATACACAATATGCATACAAAGTAGGCTTCGTAGACCTAGATGAGATATATATCCCTCCAAGAGCCCCAACCCCCCTCAATTATTTCACACTCCCACCATTAAAATATTGATTAGAACCCTCCAAGGCTTTTACAAATCACACTTATTTAATTATAATGAAGCAATAATTAATTTTTAGGCCCCTGTTTCTTGATACACAATTTTCTCATAACCAATACTCATTCACTTAAGAAATATAAAAATAAATCATAAGGATAAACAAAACTTCATTCCATCAGAGGATGGGCACTCAAGTTCAATTCTTGACCGTGAAGCTAGGAACGGTAATTTTACCCGTCGGGTCGGGTTACCCGATGGGTACCCGCATATCGGGTATGAAAAAAATTGGGTAAATCGGGTAACGGGTCGGGTAGTACCCGAACTCGAAAGGGAACTATGCGGGTAAGAGTAGGGTACGAGTTTTCTTATTTTTACCCGTATCCGACCCGAATTTTACCCGAATATTATATATATATATATATATATATATATATATATATATATATATATATATATATATATATATATAATAGTTATATATTTAATTAAATGTATAAATCTAATATTTCAATTTTAATATAATAATATAGTTGATGTAAAATTTATGATGTGTATAATATTTATTTATTATAATATGTTTGATATTTTTAATTAAAATTTATATTCTTGTCCTAATATAAATATAAGTAATTAAGAATTATAATAAATCTTGTTCTATGTTATAATATTATGTGTTATTTATAATTATTTTTAATTAAAAATAATATAATAATACTTATTTACATTAATTGAGAATTATAATTATTTTTTTTAATATTTTAACAAAAAAATTATATTCAAATTAATAAAAATGATAGTGGTTCAGTTAATTATTTTATGAATAATCTATGTGTATAAATAAAAGGTAATATCATTTTTAACGAAAAATAATATTAATATCTTTGATAAAAAGTAGTAATAGCTATTTAAGAAATGAACTGTCTTGTTTGAGACCGTTTCGCGGAGAAACCATATTATGCTTTCCGTTTTCATAATAAGTTATCAATTTTTATTAAAAATACTATCACTTTCTTTTAAAATGTTCTCACAAACTATGAAAGCAATTGTTGGATTATAATGTTTGTTTTATGATTTTATTTGACTAATTATGAATTTATGATGTTTTCTTGTTAACGCACATGGACTTAGACGTTTTTGTTATTGATTTTGTTTTCTAATTTGCATATTTTATTTTAGGTTATTTACGTATTATAATTATTTTTTTGGTGGATTATAATTTAAAAAAAAAAAAAAAAAAAAAAAAAAAAAAAAAAAATATATATATATATATATATATATATATATATATATATATATATATATATATATATATATATATGGGGTGGGTAGGGTCCGGTAGATTCGGGTAACTGTGGATTATTCGAAAAAATTACCAAGATTACGGGTATCTATTTACCCGCGAATTATCCGTATACCCGGTGGTTGTACCGGTACCCTACCCGAAGCTCTATTTTAGCATAATAGGGTAGAGTATGGGTAAGGAGGGTAGGGTATAGGGTAGGATGTGGGTTTGCCATACCCGTACCCTACCCTACCAATTGCCATCCCTACATGAAGCAGTGTGAGGATTCATAACCCACTGTGGATGTAACTCTATGATTGAGGGAGTTGCAGGGGGCGTTCCTCTGTTTTGACCGTGTGATTGGGATATCTACTATAAGCTCTTAACTGGCTTTCCTATTTTTACTCTTTTTTTTTATATTTTGTGGTATAAGAAAGACACTAAAAGTACATGAATGAAAAACTAACTCCTTTGTCTATTATATATGGATTCCTTGTTGAAATTTATAGTTTGTTTTGTTATGCTCAAGTAGTCTATTGCTCTTTTGCTGGTTTTGTAAGATTGTTCTTCTCAGCTATTGATATCTTTTTATATTTTTGGCTTTTGTACTAGGATTTTCAATTCTTATGTTGGAATTTTGAAGCTTTGTGTTTTGATGGATTTAAAACTTGGATACCTATGAGTGGCCTTATTGGAAGGTTGGATGCATTGCAGCCTATTTCAAACTCCTACTTTTTTTATACTGTCCACCACTCCATTGTACTTGGAAGACAAGTAGTGATGCTAGTGTAACAATAATTTTGTATTTATAATAAAATAAATACAAGAGAATTACAATAATAATCCAGACGGATTAAACTTGAGAATTTAGGAAACAATATCTATCTATCCTCAGATTCTTCTCTCGAACCAATTTGGACTTTGACTTTGACTGGTTGTGTTGATCGCGCTGATCGCGTTGACTGCGCTGACTAGTGTGTGTTGAGTCGGATCTTTAGTTGAAGCTTATCCGAACTCAGATTTTGGACCTTATAATGTTACTCCAGAGGCGTCGAACCTTTATTTGAATTAAACGTGTTTATTGTGAAAAACACTCGATCTGGGGGGCTTAGCACCTTAATCCCGGGTCGTATGCTATTCTTGGCGCGAAGAAGGCTGAAGAACTTAGTATATGAAGAATGCTTGATTTGGGAGGCTTAGCACCTTGATCCCGAATCGTTTGCCGTTCTTGACTAGAAGTTGCTTGAAGATCTCGAGGAGTGTTGCTCGTGTTTCAATCTCTTCAGAGCGTTTGTGTCTTCAGGTCTTTGAATGTGTATGTCTGAAATGAATGGAGGGGGCTCCTTATATAGGTTAAGGGTGAGAAAGCCCCATAAATAACTCGCAATCTGATTGGTCCAGGGCTTATTTGACCTAATTCTGCGGGCTTAGGCCTTTCCCTTGCTTAGGCTTTAAGTCAGACTTATTTGATTAGATCTGGCCTAATTATCAATTATTTACTCATTTATTATAGGAATAGATTTATTTAAATTCCTTAATAAATAAATAATTAATTGATAATTATTTCATTTATTTGCCACATATTTTCCTTTAATAGGCAATAAAATTCAAGTGCCTACAAATGCCCCCTCGCATTTTGTTCACGGACGCCTTTGTGTTGAAGTGAATAAATTGCGATAATCTATTCTTGATCAACATGATTGAATTTTATTGCTTGCTTCACCAACTTGATATGAATAGCCTGAATTATGACTGAACTTAGCAGAGTACTAAGCTAACTACGTACCTCTTTGAAGAAGATCAAGTCATAACGTAGTTCAAAGGAACATGATTTGGTTTGAATGGGGAGGTGTCGTACATATTTTATACTCATGCGGGCCAAGAGTAACATGCAGTTTAGGCACGTGCGTTATGGAGCGTTGAACTTGAATTTGTTGACATTTTATACTCGTGTCAATGAGTCTTGAATTTGAACTTGTAGACAGTTTATACTCATGTCAAGGAGCCTTGTGTGGAAAATTTTCACTCGTGTCGAGGAGTATTGTGTTAACAGTTTTCGCTCGTGTCGAGGAGTATTGTGTGTAGAGAGTTTATTCTCTTCCCAAGGAGATTTGATTTGATGTGTAGATAGTTTATACTCATATCAAGGAGCGTAACTTGAAGATTTTAGATAGTTTAAACTCGTATCAAGGAGTATTGTGTGGATATTTTTAGCTCGTGTCGAGGAGCGTAACATGTAGATAGTTTTAGCTCATATTAAGGAGCGTTGTGCGGACAGTTTTAGCTCATATCAAGGAGCGTAATATATAGATAGTTTCGTCTCTTCTCAAGGAGGATTTAATTTGAGTTAGACAGTTTAAGCTCATATCAAGGAGCATTGTGTGGATAGTTTTAGCTCATATCAAGGAGCATTGAATTTGATTTGTGTTAGATAGTTTAGACTCTTATGAAGGAGCATAACTTGAGGATTTTAGATAGTTTAAACTCGTATCAAGGAGTATAGTATGGATTTGGGAGATTTCAGATAGTTTAAGCTAGTATTAAGGAGCGTAATGCAGACAGTTTTAGCTCATGTCAAGGAGCTTTGTGTTTAAGTTTGTCAAGTGTTCATTGCCCCCAATCTTGGGATGCACTATTTTCTCTTGCTTCAACTTCATTTCTATTAATCTTTATAGAAACTGCAACCTTTGTTTGTAGTTCCATTTCCAAGGGCTCCTCGAAGGACATGTATTCAAACTCGTAAGAGTCTTGAATAGAGGGCCATTCGATGTTATTTGATGTCAAGCTTAACTCTATGTTATGAGCTCTTGAAGCTAACTCTTCAAAAGTTTTAGACCGAATTCCTTGGAGTATGTAGCTAAGATTCCATTGCATCCCTTGAATGCACATTTCTATAGCTAAAGTTTTTGATAGCTTTTCTTTGCAATTGAGGCTTAGACTCCTCCATCTATTGATGTAATCGATGACATATTCTTCATCTCTTTGACAAGTATTTGTTAGCTCCATCATGCTAATAGTTCATCGTGTGCTGTAGAAACGGTTGAGAAATTCTTTTTCCATTTACCCCCAATTGTCAATGGTGTTGGCTTTCAAGTCAATGAACCAATCAAAGGCATTTCCTTTCAGAGATCGGACAAATTGCCTCACCATATGATCCTCATAGGTCCCAGCATCATTGCATGTCTCGACGAAGTGTGCCACATGTTGTCTTGGATTGCCTTTGCCGTCAAATTATTGAAACTTAGGAGGTTGGTAGTCAGTTGGCATCCTCAAGGTATCAATCCTCTTTGTATATGGCTTGGCATAAGTTGAAGAAGATTTGGAGCTCCTTTCAAACTTATCTTTTATCGTATTTATCACGATATTCTTTAGTTGGTTGATAGGAAGCATTCCGTCAGTTGAAATTTGTATCTTATTCTCAGCTAGATTTTCTTCAGGTGAATGATGTTTCGTCGAGTTTTTCTCCTCGTGCCCATCCTCAACTTGTTTCTTATTTGTACGGCTTGTCTCCGCATTCTCCATTTTCTTCATAAGTTCGGAGATTTTTAAATCTTGAGCTTCCATGTGCTTGTTGAGTCCTTCAATGGCTTTCATCATACTTGCGAGTTGATCCTCAATGGTCATATCACTTGTCGTCATCACTGCAGCTTCAGTTGAGACAGGTGGTGAGCTTGGCGTGGAGCGAGGAGTTGAGCAGGTAGAGTCATCTTCACCATCTTTGTCGCTGTGCAATGGCTTATTGAGAGTAATCCCCACCACATGGTTTTTCTTTGAGGAGCCTTCGGGAATACTTCTTGTAAAGCCTTCAACCTTGTCAGTTTGCAACTCTAGAGGTTTTGATGCAGTAGGCCTTCTTATTGCAATCTTTAATGGAGTCATCATTTGAGTCTTCACAGCTTGCAGCTCTTAAGGCTTTGAGGTAGATGAACTTTTGATCGCAATCCTAAGAGGAGTCATTATTTGTGCTTGTAGAGAGAAGAGATAAGAGGTAGACACTGTTTCACTGGGCGTGACAAAATTTGTAACAACAAATTTTATATTTATGATAAAATAAATACTAGAGAATTACAATAATAATCCAGACGGATTAAACTTGAGAATTTAGGAAACAATCTCTATCTATCCTCTGATTCTTCTCTCGAACCAATTTGGACTTTGACTGGTTGTGTTGACCATGCTGATCGCGTTGACTGCGCTGACTGGTGTGTGTTGAGTCGGATCTTCAATTGAAGCTTGTCCGAACTCGAATTTGGGACCTTATAACGTTACTCCAGAGGCGTCGAACCTTTATTTGGATTAAACGTGTTTATTGTGAAAAATACTCGATTTGGGGGACTTAGCATCTTAATCCCGGGTCGTATGCTGTTCTTAGCGTGAAGAACGACCTGAAGACACAAACGCTCTGAAGAGATTGAAACACGAGCAACACTCAATAGACAATAAAATTCAAGTGCCTACAGCTGGAATTATACTATAGATAACCAGATTCTTATATACAGGTTGTTGGTTGCTCTATTGTGTGACATACTATATTTTGTTGGGTTCTTTTTTTGCTCATACAACTAATTTAGTTGCTTGTACCTAGATTAGTGCTTAAGCAATCTCACGTTTCTTGTAATTTTGTAGAGACGAATCATCAAAGTTTTATTTGTCAAACAAGTAATTAAAATCAATCAATGCAAGTAAACAAGCAATGATCAAGTAAACGAAATTAAAATGAATGTGATTGTTTTTCCAAGTTAAACAAAAGTGAGATTAACAACACTTAAGAAATGGTAACTCTAGGAATTATGTAACAAATTCATATGCATCATGGATAAATAATTAAGGGTCAACACTAACTTCTTCTAAATTTTCTCTCGAAATGAATAGAATATGAATCCAAATAAAAATCCCAAAATAGCTCAACGGATTGGTTTTCACTCAAACAATTCCAACTAGGTGTTATGCTTAAATGAGAATCCCCTCACACAATCAATCAACCTCTAGATCAAACCAATCGGATATCCTATCAAAGGGTTCTAAATTCTAAAGGATATCTCTATCTCTTTAAGACTTATAATGCACATGAGGTGTATGATGAATTGATTCAATGAACTATCCTAAACATATAATTGATTTCTCAATCTAACCACATGCCTATGACAATTAATCACACAATTCAACAATACAAATCAAGCAATTAACAATCAATGATAGAAAATCATAAATCCAATCAACACATGAATTAAAATACATAGATCCCCAAAATTAACCAACAACTATAATGTTGTTAATCTCACAAGGGAGATTAGCCTACCATAATCATAAGATAATTAACATAGATATTAAAAACCTTACAAGTCATGATAAACAATTAGGTTTACTACAAAAATTGGATGAAAACTCCCTTGGATTGGCTCCAATGGTTATCTCCTTCCTTTCCTTGCAATTTTCCTCTTCCTTGCTTCTCCTCTTCACTTGAATGAAGGATTTATGTTGAGATGATGATGGAGTGAACAGATTGATGAAAGTGATGAAGGATATGGTGTAAAATGAAGGAATTGGTGTGTGGGGGGGGTGTGTGCAGCTGAATTTCGGATCCAATCACATCAAAATGTTGAATGAATATGTATTTATACCCCTTGGAGACCTTCTAGAAGATTTCTTGAATTTTTCTGATCTGGCACCGACACGAATTGTGTGCTGCAACATGGCTCGAATCGTGTGAGGATTTCTTGGTCAATATTCACTCAAAATAGCACACGAGTCGTGTGCTGACGAACAGCCACAGGGTGGTCGTGTTGCATGATTTGATGTCGCCGAATGGCTACTCCTTACAGGCCCGTGTTCGGTACACGGGCCGTGTGCTGCAACACTGCTCGTGTACACTACACGGCCGACCGTGTTGATGCTTTCCTATTTCTTCTTCCTTGTTTTATCTCCCGTCTCCGTTTTTGCTCTATTTTCACCTGTTTTACATATGATTGAGTTCATTCACACATATTTCCATAAAAACACATAACACCACCAAATAACACATAAATACAGATAAAATAATATAAAAACAGACATAAAAGACACTAAAATTTAAGTAAAAATATCACTCCTCAACTAAATATAGTCGTAGTTCTAACTAAGGGGATCATTTGTGTGATACCTTTTACTTTTGTAATCAGAATGTATTGCATTTTGTTCAGTAAAAATTTGAAATATATTTATTATTTTCATAATGTAGTGAGTAAAGGTAATTAAAAATGCCACTAAATATTTATTTGTTTATTAATTCAATATTGAAAAATAAATAAATTTATCAATAAATATATTTATTTCATGTCAACTCATACGTTATTAAAATATTAGTTTAATGAGATTATATTTTTCTTATAAAAAAATTAATTTATAATGTGACAAAATATTTTGTCATCATAAGATTAATTAATAATATGATAAACATAATTTGTCAACATATATTATTAACATTGACAAAATTATTCGTTATCGTATTTAAATATTTTAATGATAATTTTTTGTATAGTCATTAATAATATATATTCACAACAAAAATAAGTTGTCACCACGTCTACACATTTTAATGACAATAAAATTTTTTCTTAATATCTTACTATATAGTAACGAATTATGTCATCATTATATAAGACTTTCATTTCGTCATTGTTGTTTAAAGTTTCTGTGACGAAATATTTCAGAGATGACAAAATAGTTTGTTTAAATGTGATAATAAAAACGTCATAGATAATTAATGAGATTGATACTATAGAGAAAAGCGTCACAATAATTCAACATTTTAGTGATAATAAATGTCATCGTCATGATAAATTCAACTTTTAGTGACGAAATAATTCATTTCACGACGAAAATAGGGTGATAATTGTGACGACTTAATCATCACTATTGACTAAAATATTGGTGACGAGAAGTATTTTTGTCATCAAAACATAATATTTGGTGACAAATTCAAATAATATCGCATAATACTTAATACGACGCATATATTGTGACGATCTTTGTGATGCTTATAATTCGTTATAAAAAAATTTTATGATGAAAAATTCAATTTTCATGACGAATTTTATCGTCGCCATTTATCAAATTTCTTGTAGTGTGCCCATTGAACTCCGATAAAGAGCTAATTTTAAGATAAACAACCATAAACCACATTCTAAATCCCATTCTCAGTCACTCAAGAAAGAGAAAAATAATACGAGCAATTCCTGGGGTTTGCGTCGATCCCTAGAGACTAGAAATGCACCAGAATATTTTCTGTCGTTGTTTGGGGTTTTACACCTCTCTACTTTGAGCAAATTTTAAGACGGCTAAAGTCGTCTATAATATTGTCCTAATTTATTTAGCACGATGTAAATTAGAAATGGTCTTAGTGCAGTTGATGAGTGATATTTTCACCTAGATTTTAGTGTCTTTTTATATGTGTTTTCGTATATTTTTATCCGTATTTTATGTGTTATTTGGTTGTATTTTGTGTTTTCATGGAAATGTGTGTGAATGAGCTTAAACCTACTATTTTCACTTTTTATTTGATGCTAAATAGGATAAGGAAGATGTAGGAAAAAGCGGAACTCAATTTGGAGTTGAAACAAGGGAGAACGAGCCAAAACAGTGAAGGAATCAGGGCAGCAGCAACACGACTGGCCGTGTTGGTGGCACGAGCCGTGTCGCAGTGCACGACTCGTGTAGCTAACACGGGCCTGTCCAGAATGGTCGTGCGGCAACATCTATTCATCCAACACGACCACCACTTGGCCGTGTTGCGGAGCTCGACTCGTGTTGCAGCACACGACCCGTGTAGCCAACACGGGCCTGTAAGCGATGGCCGTGTGGGAGCATCAGTTCACGCAACACGGGCACCTTATGGCCGTGTTGCGCCACACGACTCGTGTCGTGTCAGGGATCAGAAAAAAATCAGAATCCTTCTAGAAGCCTCCCAAGGAGTATAAATACCCCTCCATTCAGATTTTATAAAAAAAGAGATCCGAAATCCACTCTTCCACACACACCTCACACACCATTTCTTCCATTTTCTACCATCATCTTCATCCATTCTTCATCCACCCATCTACACTTGATCCCCTCCATCAAATCCACCATCCAAGTGATCAAGGAAGCAAGGGAGAGTGAGATCACAAGAAGAAGAAGGAGATCTCCATTGGAGCACTTCAAAAGGGGGAATCTAATTCTAATTTTTGTGCATTTCTTTATAGATTGATCATGTTTTGTAAGGATCTTAATGTCTATGTTAATTTTCTTATGGATATGAGAGGCTAATCTCCTTTGTGAGATTAGCTCCATGATTGGTGTTGGATAATTTAGTTTTTATGCAAATTGATTTTAATCTTGAATGGGCTTTGTGTTATTTCTATCATTGATTGTTGATTGCTTGATGTATATGATGATTTGTGTGATTAATTGTCATGGGCATGTGATTAGATTGAGAAATCAATTATGTGTTTAGGATAGTTCATTGAATCATTTCATCATACACTTCATGTGCATTAATTTAGAATGAGATAGATATATCCTTCTAGATTTAGAACCCTTTGATAGAACATTTGATTAGCTTAATCGAGAGGTTGGTTGATTAAATGAGGAGACCCAAACAATTAGTAAATTCATAGTACCTTAAAAGGGAATATTGCTTATGATTTAGTACCTAATTAGGGAACTCATAGAGTAATTAGTACCTAGTGGGAGGTGTTTGCTATTGTCTCGATCCTATGTGCGTTTGGGAGCCTTGTTGAGGGCCTACATCCTATCCATCTCGAGAGAGAGTTTAGGTGGAATTAGTGATCGCTTCTATACCTTGTCCATGAGAGATTAGAATTAATTGCATAATTACTTAATTATCTATGCCATGATTGTTGTTAATCTCATCCTTGCATCATTTGGAACCCTTTTATCTTTGCATTCATTTTATCTTTATTTCTTGCTTTAGCATAATTGCATTCATTTGCTCCTATCCTCTCTTCCGTCGTCCTTATAAAATCACGATAAACTTGAGATCGCTTAAACTCTAGTACCTTCCTCCCTGTGGTTCGATAATTTCTTTAATTGGTCATGCCCACTATATTATGGCTAATCAAATGGCGCCGTTGCCGGGGAGGTAACGGTCGCTAGTAGTTTGACGAAGGATTGTTTAGAGTGGTCTTAATAAGGATATTTTTTTTATTTTTATTTATTTTTTTTTTTTGCATCTTATATTTGCTTTGGAAAATTTTGTTCTAATTTTTCTTTCTTTTATAGGTGCATACCTTGAGAAGGAAGAAGAAGGAGAGCAACCCCAAAAATATGAGCTACATGGATACTCTTCGAGATATGGTGAATAGAAGTGTTCATTCCGTTATGAACACACAAGGAAATTTTCAAAGATTTCAAATGCCAAATGGTGAACCTAATTTGCAACCGGATTATGGAGTACAAGATATGCAATTCCTACAACAAGGTTATGGAGATTTTGGAGTTCCTCATCAAATGAGTCATCAAGTATACCCTCAAGGTGTGGAAGATGTTTTTCAAGGAAATTTTTCTAGTCATCAAGAAGGAAATCAACCACATCTATGGGGAAATTTTCAAGACTCCAACACCTCTTATTCCACCCAAAGTGACCACATAGCAATGTTTGGAGAAAAGATGTTTGAAATGGTTATGGATCGCATAGAGAAGGAGAGTAAGTTTAATGAAATGTGGATGGATCGAATC
Source organism: Pogostemon cablin (assembly GCA_023678885.1). Lineage (NCBI taxonomy): Eukaryota > Viridiplantae > Streptophyta > Magnoliopsida > Lamiales > Lamiaceae > Pogostemon > Pogostemon cablin. The sequence continues at coordinate 21,843,209 of CM042973.1, forward strand.
GGAAATTGGTGTGACATGGTGACAAGTGCAATAGTAGCATTCGGTGCTAGATTGGATTCCATTGAGCACCAAGTTAGTCAAGTTGTATCCACCGTTGAGAACAACAAGCCTTCTTCCTCTATTAAAGATCGAAAAGAGGATAGTTTGGGGGTTGATGAGGTTATGAAGGAAAAGAGAGAAAGGGTGCCTAAGTGGGTGAAAGCTACAAAGTTGAAAGAAGAGTTGACGGAGGAATTCGATAAATTTGTCGAGTCTCTTGAAGAGATGGTTGAGAAAGTAAAACATCAAAATCGAGAAGAGATTCATGCCCTTATGGAAGAAAAGAAGTCTCCGGAAACTAAGATCATGGATTTCACTCCCCACAAGCCTAAACCTTCTCATTCTATTGAAATTTCAAATTCTCTTAAGAACTTTCATGATTTTATTGATAAAAATTTGTTTGGTGATTGTAGGAAAAAGGTTGCAAGAGGACAACAACACTTGTCAATGCCCGAATTCTTACCGGGGGATGTGGTTGAAGTTCAAAATGCATATAAAGCCCCATGGAAAAAGTGGAACAAGTGGAAAGGGCCATTCCTTGTGAAGAACGCCTTCGGAGACCAATTACTTGAGTTATTTAACAAGAAGGGAACCGTTCTAGTGGTTGAACGGGAGAGCACACGGCACTACTTCAAGAAGAAACCTATGATAGTGCCTAAGGACTATTCAAGACCACCATGAGCTAAAGACTATCGTCCGGCTTGAAGACGTTAAACTTAGCGCTCGATGGGAGGCAACCCATCATTATCTTTATTGCTTTATTTAATGCTTTCAATAAGGTTGATGGATTTGTTTGTTTGCATTTTTGGCATGTAGATTGATTGTGTTCATGAGGAGAATGTGTATTGGACAAACGATAAGTGCTTGATTTGAAGTGTGAAAGTAAGTCACACCACTTTTTGCAAACTTACCTCAAAACTCTTGTTTCAATTTAAGTTTGGGGGGATATGGCGTGGTGTGACATACTTTGTTTTGAAGCCATATATTTTTCGTGTTTTTGGGCTAATTTTGAATTTTTCTCATGAGCATTGGTTTGATTTTGGTATGATTGGTCGTGTTGAAGTGCATGATAGTCCATATTTTTAATGAAATTGTTGAGCTAATGGTTTTGTTGAGCATGTATGAAGGGTATTGGAAGCACGAATTGAGCTCGGAGCTAACAACTTCCACTATCAAATGCTTATTGAGGGAGTTCATTCTACACCCTACCACTTTTACGTGCTTAGCATAATTTGATTTGATTTGTATTGATGTGATTAGCATGCTACTTAATTTGTTATGTTTTGGGATGTTTACTTTTCGTAAGTTAGGATTTCCTTTTCAATAAAGGTTGGGATGATTGTAAGCTTAATTGATTATGGATGTTATGAATGTGTGCTTCATTGTTTTATGATGGTGATTTTATTCTTGCATGTTATGTGTTTTTGGTTATTTCTTGTTTGTTGAGTCTTTATTTTATGTTTTGTGTGTTTTCTTATTTTTGTCTTGGTATGTTTGGTGGTTTGTTTTGGGATGTTGTGAGTCATTTTTGAACATGAGTGGTGATATGTTGTGGTAGTAAGTGATGACAAGTTATGATTAAGAATCTCTACACTTTCGAATTGTGACATGTTTTACTTAACTTGTTCAATTTTGAGATGGATGTGGTGTAATAAGTTTCTTAAGGCCCGAGCACAAGCTTGTGAGCGTTTGAGCCTCAACCGTGCATACATGGTATTTTTCTTCATGAGTGGATTGGTTGTATTTGATAAGTTAGAACTTGCTCAAGGACTATAGGAAAGAGCCCGATTAGTGGAGATTAGTGAAATGATCTAAGGACATCTTTGTTATTCATAGTCATTGCCATTGCCATATATTTTCCTACCATGAACATCATCCCTAGTTAACCATTTTGAGCCTTTAAGCCTTTTTATTGTGAATATAGCACATTACAAGCCATGATTACCCACTTAAGCCTTACATATATACCATTTGTGTGGGTGATTGAGGAGATGGTAACTAGAAAGGTTTGATAAGGAAGAAAAAGAAAAAGGAAATGGTAAACAAGCAAGAAAAAGGATGAAAAAGAGCATAAAAAAGAATGAACATGCAACCTCAAAACAAGAAAAATGAGTAAAGCAACAACAAGATGCTCAAGGAAATAAAAATTCAAAGAAAGGAAGCATGCATCATAAGAAGTTCAATCCAAAGGAATGTTGATGAGTAGTGCTTGTGAGTACCAAAGTTGAGAAAGGAAGAAAGAAAAGTGGAGAAGTTGAGGAAGTTGATCATCTCTTCGATTACTTACACTTGTTAGTCACTATTATCCATACTCTTCCTACCCTACCAAAGAGCCTATCATTACATCCTTAATAAAAGACCTTTTTGATCACTAATGAAAACTTTGGTGGTTTGTGAATGTAGTCCACGAGCAAGCTTATAGCGAGTCGAGCCAATCGATTGATGAGTGTTGATTTACCTACTTTAAAGAGTATTGAGTGAAATTTATAATCTATGTGAGGCTTGGACTAAAAAGGGACTGTATTACACTATCATTCTCTTTAGATTGAACTTGTTAATTCTTCATGTCATGAATCTAATGTTGTAGGATGACTTAGCATAAATTGTGATTCTTATTATTATTGATGTGTTGTTACTTATGTTCGTTTAGTCTTTTCCTAGGTGAAAATCACTCTCATTGGTTTATCATTTTCGTTGTGCGGGGATGCACAACACTTTAAGTTTGGGGGTGTGATGAGTGATATTTTCACCTAGATTTTAGTGTCTTTTTATATGTGTTTTCGTATATTTTTATCCGTATTTTATGTGTTATTTGGTTGTGTTTTGTGTTTTCATGGAAATGTGTGTGAATGAGCTTAAACCTACTATTTTCACTTTTTATTTGATGCTAAATAGGATAAGGAAGATGTAGGAAAAAGCGGAACTCAATTTGGAGTTGAAACGAGGGAGAACGAGCCAAAACAGTGAAGGAATCAGGGCAGCAGCAACACGACTGGCCGTGTTGGTGGCACGAGCCGTGTCGCAGTGCACGACTCGTGTAGCTAACACGGGTCTGTCCAGAATGGTCGTGCGGCAACATCTATTCATCCAACACGACCACCACTTGGCCGTGTTGCGGAGCTCGACTCGTGTTGCAGCACACGACCCGTGTAGCCAACACGGGCCTGTAAGCAATGGCCGTGTGGGAGCATCAGTTCACGCAACACGGGCACCTTATGGCCGTGTTGCGCCACACGACTCGTGTCGTGTCAGGGATCAGAAAAAAATCAGAATCCTTCTAGAAGCCTCCCAAGGAGTATAAATACCCCTCCATTCAGATTTTATAAAAAAAGAGATCCGAAATCCACTCTTCCACACACACCTCACACACCATTTCTTCCATTTTCCACCATCATCTTCATCCATTCTTCATCCACCCATCTACACTTGATCCCCTCCATCAAATCCACCATCCAAGTGATCAAGGAAGCAAGGGAGAGTGAGATCACAAGAAGAAGAAGGAGATCTCCATTGGAGCACTTCAAAAGGGGGAATCTAATTCTAATTTTTGTGCATTTCTTTATAGATTGATCATGTTTTGTAAGGATCTTAATGTCTATGTTAATTTTCTTATGGATATGAGAGGCTAATCTCCTTTGTGAGATTAGCTCCATGATTGGTGTTGGATAATTTAGTTTTTATGCAAATTGATTTTAATCTTGAATGGGCTTTGTGTTATTTCTATCATTGATTGTTGATTGCTTGATGTATATGATGATTTGTGTGATTAATTGTCATGGGCATGTGATTAGATTGAGAAATCAATTATGTGTTTAGGATAGTTCATTGAATCATTTCATCATACACTTCATGTGCATTAATTTAGAATGAGATAGAGATATCCTTCTAGATTTAGAACCCTTTGATAGAACATTTGATTAGCTTAATCGAGAGGTTGGTTGATTAAATGAGGAGACCCAAACAATTAGTAAATTCATAGTACCTTAAAAGGGAATATTGCTTATGATTTAGTACCTAATTAGGGAACTCATAGAGTAATTAGTACCTAGTGGGAGGTGTTTGCTATTGTCTCGATCCTATGTGCGTTTGGGAGCCTTGTTGAGGGCCTACATCCTATCCATCTCGAGAGAGAGTTTAGGTGGAATTAGTGATCGCTTCTATACCTTGTCCATGAGAGATTAGAATTAATTGCATAATTACTTAATTATCTATGCCATGATTGTTGTTAATCTCATCCTTGCATCATTTGGAACCCTTTTATCTTTGCATTCATTTTATCTTTATTTCTTGCTTTAGCATAATTGCATTCATTTGCTCCTATCCTCTCTTCCGTCGTCCTTATAAAATCACGATAAACTTGAGATCGCTTAAACTCTAGTACCTTCCTCCCTGTGGTTCAATAATTTCTTTAATTGGTCATGCCCACTATATTATGGCTAATCAGCAGTCTCAAACCCATGACTGTCTCAAGAGCCATCTCCAAATACTTCAAATATTTGTTTCTACCACTTAGAGACGGCATGGAAGTCGTATAAATAATAATTCATCACTAATATCGTCTCCAAATCTGGCTTTGACTCGACTCACTAAACCAAATCACAAACAACGTCGTTTGTAATGCATTAGAGATGGCAATATTTCCATCTCTAAATAAAGTCGTCTCAATAATCGTCTCTAAACAAAGAGACCGAACAGACATCAAAGTTGACCAAAAAATCATTTCTATTCAAAAAAACCATACGGAAACTGTCTCAAATTGAGACGGCTTATATGTCGTCTCAACTTTTGTCTCTATTCAAGGCTTTTTTGTAGTGTACGTTGGTTTTGACTTGTGTTTTTGGTGCAGACTTGTTACCTTTTGTTGAGCTACCAACATTAGCCCCCGATATCATTGGCTGTGAGAGTCATAGCCAATGATATTATATGCTATGCTACAGTTTTTTATTTTTTTTTTGTTTTTGGTGAGCTACCAACACTCTACATAGCAAAGCTATGCTACTTTTTTTTCTTCTTTTTGCTAAGCTACCAACACTCACATATCTAAGCTATGCTACCTTCTTTTTTTTCTTTTATCTTTTTTTGGTTGTGTTACCAATACTCCTAACCTATGCTATCGTCTTTTTTTTTGCTACCAATATTCTCACATAGCTAGTGTTTTTATATGATATGCTACGATCTTTTCTTTATTTTTTATTTTTTTTGCTAAGCTACCAACACTCTCACATAGCTAAGCTATGCTACCGCTTTTTTTTTTCTACCAACACTCTCACATGGCTATGCTATGCTACCGCCTTTTATCTTTTATCTTTTATCTTTTTTTTAAGCAACCAACATTCTCACATAGCTAGTGTTTATATCCATATGTGGTAGACCTGCAGAGTTGCGGTAAAACTACGGCTTCCATGTAGAATTGCTAAGTTTGTATGTGCTACCCCATGTGTGGTAGTCCGGTGGAACTGCGATAGAACTATGGCTTCTAAGTAGAATTGCTGCATATGTGTGTAGAGCTCTAGGGTGAACTCACATGTGTGGTAGTCCTGCGAAGCTGCGGTAGAACTATGGCTTTTAGGTAGAATTGCTAAGTATGAGCGAAGCTACTAGCTGTAGAGCCGAGCTACCAATATTAGCCCTGAGCTATCAAGGTATGGCTGCATGACCTGACTACCAAATGTGGAGTTGTAAAAGGTGGAATAGGCATGTGATTCTTCTATGATATGTGGGCACAACTCTTGTTCATAGTAATTGTAAAGTACAACTACCAACATTAGTCCTCGAGATCGTTGTAAGTAGTTGAGCAGGTATATAACTCCTAACATTAGCTCCATGAGGTAGTTGTTTATGAGTTGTATCTTGAGATTATCATGAGCTTCAAGAGCTCATCTTCACTTTGCGAGTCATTACTCGTCTTAACTTTGTGACCTCGTGAGCTTGTTATTCTTGCAAGTTATTACTCGTCTTTATTTTGCGAGTCATGACTCGTCTTCATTTTGCGAGCCCATGAGCTCACCTTTTGTGCAAGTCATGACTCATCTTTATTTTGTAAGCTCGTGAGCTCAATATTCTTGCTAGTCGTGACATCTTTATTTTGCAAGCTCTTGAGCTCGACTTTTTTATGAGTCGTAACTCGTCTTTATTTATGATCTAGTGAGCTTGGATTGTGTACGAGTCATGATTCGTATTTATTTTGAGAGCTCGTGAGCTTGGTACTCTTACGAGTCATGACTCGTCTTTATTTTATGAGCTTGTGAGCTTGGTATTCTTGCGTGTCGTGACTCGTCTTCACTTTGTGAGCTAGTGAGCTCGGATTGCGTGCGAGTCATGACTCGTCTTTATTTTGTGAGCTTATGAACTCTATTTTGCAAGTCATAACTCGTCTTCATTTCACGAGCTTGTGAGCTCAGCTTTTGTACATGTCGTGACTTGTATTTATTTATGAGCTCATGAGCTTGGCTTTTTTGCGAGTCATGGCTCATCTCCATATTGCGAGCTCTTAAGCTTTACATTTTTGTGAGTTTATGAACTCTGTTGTTATAAGCTCAGCTTCAGTTTAAGCTTGGCATGTCGTGAGCTTGTAAGCTCATAGCTCGGTCTCCTTAGGAGCTCCGCATGTTAAGAGTTCAGCTTCTTGTTGAGTTTAGCTACTCATGAGCTCCTAAGTTCAGAGCTTGTGAGCTTTGCATTTTTGTGAGTTCATGAGTTTAGTAGGTTATAAGCTCAGCTTTAGTTTGAGCTCGACATGTCATGAGCTCATGAGCTCATAACTCGGCCTCCTTGGGAGCTCTACATGTTAAGAGCTTAACTTTTCATGCGTGGCAACTCTTGAGTTCCTAAGCTCGGAGCTTGTGAGCTTATTGCTCAGACTCATTAGGAGCTCGGTAACCTAAGAGTTGAAGAACTCGGAGCTTGTGAGCTCAGCCTCCATGTGATCTTGGCTGAGTTTGCCGCCATATGAGCTCAGCAAGTTTATGAGTTGATGAGCTCAGAGCTTGTGAACTCGGCCTCCATGTGATCTTGGCTGAGCTTGGCCGCCATATTAGCTCGGCATGTTTATGAGCTGCTGAGCACAGTTTTTTGTTTATCTGGACAATTGTAGCTCAGAGCTCATCTTATCACTCTATGTTCCCAAGCTTATTACACTGGGAGCCCTTGAGCCATATTGGAATTCAGAGCTCATATGCTCCTTACAACACATATAATTACAAAGCTAATCTAAATGTTTGACACTCATGATCTCGTCTAGAAGTCATAGGCTCGTAAGTTCCTCAGGATAGCATGAACTCAAGAGCTTGTTTAGTTATAAAAGCTCGTGAGCTTATCTGGACGTCGGGAGCTCTTCACCAAGGTAGTGCGAACTTGTGAGCTCTTCAGGAAATTGGGAGCTCTTTTATTAATTGATTTATTTTATAAATGAAGTCGTAAGCCCTTATTCTTTTAATCAGTAGGTGCATGACTGTAGTGAGGACCTCGATCTCGGCATTCTCTTAAAATTATTTTTCTTGCATAACTTGTCCCCAAGCTTCTCGTCCAGTCGAATGCAATGTCGAGCCTTTTCCATGAAACAGAAGAAGGATGTTAGGAAGTCTTGCTGGATAGATTTCCAGAATCTTTAGCCTTCGCGAAGCCCTATAGCAGCTAGATAAATTGCAGCCTCGTCGCTGATATTTACTCATTCGTTCTTTGTGGCTATGAATTGTGCAATGTAGTCCTTAGTGGACTCATTGGGGGCTTCTTTGATTCTTGCCAAGTCTTGCTTCGGTGCTTTCTCTTTACTCGCATATGAAAACTGTGTGTAGAATACATGCCACAACTCATCTTAACTAGCAATGGAGTGTGGGGGAAGATCAGAAAACCATTGATGTGCACTATCCCCAAGGGAGAGAGGGAAGTGTCGGTAGTTCTTTGCCCCTGTACTGCCTTGTGCCATCATCCATGAAGTATATTTTTGGATGTGCACAGCGGGATCTGCTATGCCATCATACTGCGAGATCTGGGTCAGTTTGATCTTTGTTTGTAGTGGTTGTCTTAGAATCTCTAGTGAGAGAGGGGACTAGACTGCCAGAGGGTCTTTGCCTTTTTGCTCAGAGAGTTGGTAATTCTCCAAATCTTCTATCCTCCTTAATAGAGCTGCTGGGACGCTGTTGCCGCTAGTAGGGGCGAAAATATTCTCCCGACTGTTGTCGGCTTGGTCCTCAAGGTGTATAGGTTGGCGCACATCCTCAGTAGCTTCAGTGAGTGTGGATGAGAATGATTGGAAAGGTCTCGCTCTCTGCCTATAGGTCAATGGTCGCTCCAAGGTAGACCCTCTGGAGGGAGGTTGTAGAGGTTACAGTATAGCTATCACTATTGCTGAAGCTCAGCTGAACTTGGGGATTGTTGGTTGCTTGGGGGTTGGCGCCATTGTTAGCTTTCTCATCGGAGGTCATCTGCTGAGTTAGGGACCCCCCAAACTTAAAGTGTTGCTCGTCCTCGAACAACAAAAATGAGAAAACAAAAAGGGGAATTTTCACCTAGAGAAAAACCTAAAGAACATAAGCAATAATACATCATAACTAACAAGGACTACAAATCATATCAAGTCACCCTACAACATTAAACTCATAACATAAAAAATTAATAAGTTCAATTTAAAGAGAATAAAGAGAAATAAAGTCCCTTCCGGTCCAAGCCTCACATCGATTATAAAAATGAACTCAACACTCTATGAAGTATGGTAAATCTCACTCATCAATCGATTGAACTCGATGCACCATAGACTTGCTCTCGAACTACATTCACAAGCCACCATAGCTTCAATTAGTTATCAAAAAGGACTTTATTTTTTGATGTAATAATAGGCTTTTTGGTAAGGGTATGGAGAATATGGATAAGATTGACTATTCAAGTGTAGATAATCGAATAGATGATCAGCTTCTTCAACTTCTTCACATTTCTATCTTCCTTTACTTCTTCTCAAATCACAAGCACTAATCATTATCATTCCTTGGATTTCTTGAGCTTCTTTTGATCGCATGCTTCCTTTCTTTTACTTTTGAATTCCTTGAGCATATTTTTGTTATTTTTCTCATTTTCTTACGTTGAAGGTTACATGTGTATTTGCTTGAGCTCTTTGTTTTCATCCTTTTCTTACTTGTTTACCATTTCCTTCTTTCTCTTTCACAATTCTCACATCAAACCTTATAGACCATTATCTTCTCAATCACGCACATAAAGGGTCTATATAAAAGGCTTAAGTAGATATTCAAGGCTTATATTGTGCTCAAATCAAGACAAATAGGCTTAAAGGCTCAACATGGCTACTAAGGATGATGTTTGGATAAGGAAATTTATGGCTATGATTCAAAATAACAAGGACAACCTAAGAGCATTTCGCACATCTCTACTACTCGGGCTTACTCCTATAGTCTGTGAGCAAATTCTAGCTTATCTAGGATCAACCAGTCCACTCATGAAGAACAAACCGTGGAGGCACGGTTGAGGCTCAAATGCTCACAAGCTTTTACTTAGACCTAAAGGAACATATTACACCTCAATTCATCTCAAAATTGAACAAATTAAGTTAATAATGTCACAATTTTAAAGAGTAGAAATTCTTAACATAATTTGCCATCACTTATCACAAACAACACATCATCACTCATATTCAAAAATTGCTCACAACATCCCAAAAACGAACCACCAAACAATCCTATACAAGAATAAAAATACAACACAACACATGAGAAAAGACTCACCAAGCAAGAAACAACACAAAAACACATAACATGCATAAATAAAAATTCCATCCATCAAAAGAAATTCAAGTATATATCCTCATCATCCAACAATATGTAAGCTCAAGAATTTAAAACCACATTCAAAAATAAAAAAAAAAACAAATAAAGCAAGTAAATCTCCTAAATACATAACAAATGAAGTAGCATACCAATCCAAGCAAATCCAATTCAATGTCAAATAGTCTATGCTAAGCAAATGAAATTGATGAATCGTAAAGTGAACTCCCTTAAAAGGCATCCGGAGGCGGAAATGGCTAGCACGGGCAATTGGAATGCATGCACGACGAGCTAGAAATTATGAAAATATTAATGAACTAAACTCGACTCGAGTAGATCACTTGACTCGTGCTTCTGTCCTTGGCTCGACTCGAGCTCGTAACTTGACCTCGGCATGGTCGAGCAGGCGTCTCTGATGTCGGAGCTCGACCTTTTGTATAGAGCCGAGTCCCGGACTCTGCTTGAGTTCTGCCTTCCAAAATTTGAATTTTCTGAACTTTTAACCCTGTTTTGCCCTGCTCATTTGTTTCCAATTTACCTCATATATGCTTATAAACTCATAAAAAACCATCAGCTCAACATTTACAATAAAAATATGAACTAGCATGCACTTCAACACAACCAATCATAAACAAAATCAAATCAATACTCATGAGAAAATTTTAAAATTTACCCCATTTTACAAGAAGACATCTCAATCATCATAATAAGTACACTCAAGTGGTGAGTCACACTACGCACTCTCCTCTCCCCCCCAAACTTAAATCGAAATAAGAGTTGAGAATTAAGTTTGCAAAAAGTGGCGGGACTTACCTTCACACTTCAAATCAAGCACTTCTCATACTTTTAATACGCATTCTTCTCAATGAGCACAATCAACCTACATGCTAAAAATGCAAGAAATTAAATCAAAGCAATTAAAAATGGGTTGCCTCCCATCAAGCGCTAAATTCAACGTCTTCAAGCTAAATGTATAATTAAACTTTTAAACTCCACAAAAATCCTTTGCACAATCGGCCTTCATCTTCACTTTAAACTTCCTTTTCACTCTCTTCTTGTCCATTATGACTGTATCCCTCTTCTTACTAACCATACTTGACATTCCGAGAGAATAATGCAACGAAAGCTTTTTCCTTTTGCAAGAGCAACAATCTTCTTCTTTATCTAGCTTACATTCAATATCCGGAGCTTCATTCCTATCAAATTCAACATAAAAAAGATTAGACTTTTCAAATTCCACAAGAGTTTCCTTTAACCTCCCAATACCAAGTTTTTCAAAAATTTCCAACAAATTTGTACTTGAATCAAGATCACATATAGCATTGAAGTATACCCCATTCTCGATTTCACATGTAAGTACAAATTTTTCGGGGTCCTACGCCTTCAACGAAGCTTCACCTTTTACTATCTTATGATCTTGTTCTAGCTCTTGCTCCTCTTCACAATAATTTTCATCATCAAACAAGGACAAGAAATCACTAATAATCTTCTTCTCATCACTTCCCAACAATTCTTCAAAATTATTATAAAAAAAACCTTTTCACCATCCGGAACAATGCTTGTTATTTCCTCATCCCCTTTCTTTCCAATTTTCAGAAAATTTTCCACAATAGGATTCAAAGCTTCTATGTAGTAAGATTGTTCAATCTTTTCAAACTCATCCGGAGGCATATTTGGGGTCTTAAGATATGATTCATCCTTTCCACCTTGATGACATGATAATATAATATTTTTGTCCTCCGAGCTCAATGAGACTTCCACTTTTTCTTCATCTACACTAGATCCATCGGTTGTAATATTTTTCCCAGGAGTAAGCGGAACTCGAGGCTCGATTCTCTTGTACACCAAGTACCACAAAATCAATCGAGAAGACCATCTCATTCACCTTAACAATCACGTCTTCAACCTTTCCAAAAGATAGAATAAAAGAGCTATTTTTACTCTTAAGACATATTGTGGTAGGCTTGAGTTCCCCCATATCAAGGCTTCTATAAGTAGAATAAGACATCACATTTTTACTCATCTCCATGTCACACCTTGCATTAAGAGTTCCTTTTACTTTAATTTTACAAGGCACTACATCCTTCCCAAGGTCCTCCACTTTCGTGGAACACTATTCATGCATAGATTTGACTTCTTCATCTTTCACCTTACTCTCCTCCATCTTTTTTCTTTTTCAATGCAACATAACTCTCAAACTCTTCTCTCTTTTCTTCTTTAACACATCTTTGAGGAAAATGAATAGGACCAAGAGTAATCGGAATGCCCCAATAATCACATTCAAACTTTTCTACATGCATTGCTTCATCCGACACTCTTTCTTTCTTCATTCTCCATTTTGACTTGTGATAAACGTCCTTTTCTTCTACACACTCTTCTTCAACCAAACTTACCTCTTTCTTTTCTTCCTTAGCCTTTAAAAGCTCTTCATCACTCGAGTTTTTATTATCCTCCAAACACTCTTCTACCTCTAACTCTTCTTCAATCATTTCATCAAAATTCTCCATTTCGTGAAGAGTGTTCCGTTCACTTATCATTTGACTTATTCGACGTTCTAGGGCCTCGAGTCTCCTTTCATTTTCTTCTTCCCCTTTCTTCCTTTCTTCTCTTCATTCTTCAAGCATTTTCATCATTTGACTTAATTGATCTTGCAAGGAAAGTCTCGCATCATCATATAGTGGACACTCTTCTTGGAAATTTTCTTGGACATACCCGTTTTGCATACATGTTCTATTCCCCATTTGGTAATTGGGCATGTTCCACACTTGTCCCCCATAAACGTTGAAAGTAGGCATTGAGTAGGCATTTGAGGCTCATAGCTTAAAAGACTAGGTTGAAAGCTTATAGAGAAGAAATTATTGTAAGAACTTGATGGAGTGTAAGCGTATCCTTGATCTAGTTGGCATGTACTCTCATTATAAGCTCGTTGCCATCCCCTATTTCCTCTATTATTATAGAATTGGTCAATGTTCATCATCTCTTCAAGGGACCTTCTACAACTTCTCTTCACTTGCTATTTTTTGTTACTCCTTCTCTTCTTTCAAGGTTAGTGTACCTATCAAGAAGAACAAGTTAAAACAAGATTTTCAAAATAAATATACATGCAAAAATAAGAAAAAATGTCCTAAGTAGAGCTAACAAATTCAAACACGTTACACCTAAGCCTTTAGCCCCGGCAACGGTGCCATGAACTTGGTTTTAATTTTGATATAAATTGATTAGAGTAAGCATACTCTATCGCGTAGTAGACCGTAGTGACCAAGTGCAAAATTTATAATATCGTACCCAAGGACGAAAGTGTATATATCCGTATTTGAGAAATATTTTACTCTAGAATGACTAATCAATAAAGGATGGGGATGTTGAACACTAAAAACTAACAAAGAAACCAATTAAAGATAGAAAAATTACATATGTGATGGAAGATGGATGAGGGTAAGCAATCTAAGAAGTATGCAAGTCAAGCAACATCATGGAAAAGGCTTATGTAGACTCATATACACACATGCATTGAAGGTCATCATGTTATGATACTAAGGGTACTCTCGAAGAGTGTCTCCACTCACTCTTCCTAAAGGTACTTATGGATATTAATATACCAATATAGAGATAATATCACGAAAAATTTTCTCTAGTAGGCAGGGACGTTTTCCCAGTGTTCTCGTTCTAAAGTCAAGTGAGTTTTGGCTTGGGTCCCCTCATCATATCAAACACTTTCACAAGTAATTATTAACAATGTCATATCATGAGATTTTAAGCACATGAAGGTTATGACCAAACTCCCCACATACTAATATAGTCACCTCATGCAATCAATGATTCAATTAAAACCCTAAGCATAATATTGGAATGACCATCCTAACATCATGAATAGAGAAATTAACTACACAAATTATTAATAAGATGAGAATAAGCATTCATGATAGAAAATATTCATAACAATCAATTTATCAAATATGTGGTGTGCAAAATCTACATAATCCCTAACCAATCATATTGCTAGCCTCACATCAGGACTAGCCACTACAAATCATTATTAATTCATTAAAATCCATGGCATGCTCTAATTGAGCCAAATAATGAAGAGATTCACAAATTAAATGAAAGTTGGCTTCCCTTTCAAAGTATGTCTTCTCTTCCTTCAACATGCTTCAATCTTCACTTCCTTGATGAATTTCCCTTCTTAGATTGGTGGATTGATGGAATAGTTGATGGATTTGAGGAGATCAAGTGGATTGGATGGATGAAGGGTATGAATATGGATGGAATGGAGTTAATGTGTGAAAATAAGGGTGAAATGTATGTTGATCTGATCCAGAATGATTCCTCTTGATTTTTACGCCCAAAACATGTATTTATACACCTGGAAGCTTCTAGAACTCGGGCTGATCACGATTCCACTTTTCGGCCGAGCTCGACTCGAGTAGGCACAACTCGACTCGAGTCGAGATGAGTTTCTCGGCAGATTTTGGCTTCCTACAGAGCTCGACTCGAGCTCAAAACTCGAGTAAGAGGAGAGGTCAAGCTCACGTTGCAGGTGTGTACAGTCAACCATCGTGTCCAAACCGACGCAACTCGATCGGAGTTTTTCAGCACCAACTCGACTCAAGTTCAAGACTCTGGTCGAGCTCTCGATAACAGAGCTCGACTCGAGTTCAAGACTCTGGTTGAGTTGGTGCAATTTTCAGCAATTTTGTTTTGACTCATTTTCCCTCATTTCAACTCTGAATTGAGCTCCATTTTTTCCTACATCTTCCTTTTCGCGTCAAGAATTCATTTTTACCTGAAAATCTTACAAATTCCACCAAAGTACCAATTCTTTAAATATCTACAAATATCGCGCAATTTAAGACACTTAATCATGAAAATAACACATTTATCATTTCAAAGCACAAATCTCCATATGAACATAAAATACCACCAAAAGATATACAAAATAGATAAAAACACACGAAAATACATAATAAAAAGACACTAAAATTTAGGTGAAAATGACACCGATCAGGAAGCTACAAGTTCTCATAGTTTAGCAAGGTTATTTAGGATGTGCATGTCGTTGCTAACATTATTTGGCAGGGGGTTGGCTCTATAGGAGCTCCTTCCTTCAGAAATATTAGTAGGATGAGTGTGTGAAGGCTTTAGAAAGTAAAAGAGAGAGAAAAATAGAGTGAGTGAGGACGCAGGCCCTCCTTCTAGCACCAAAATGTTGACGTGTGGTTTTATGATGAAAATAATTTTAGACTGGAATATGAATAAATCTACGAAATCAATACTAAAAATGAAGTAAAACTCTCTTTTATTTTTATTTAGCAATTTGGCCAAATATGCATTATAGAGTGAGTCGAATAGAGCTTCATTTCGGTAGAAGAAATTAACATAGAGAGAGAAATTATGCTAATTTTGGTAATGAGAATGAGATGGTCTTCACCGATGGTTCCTGGTGCTATTTATAGGCAAAAATTGGGGATAATTAAATGCAGGGTAGCCACAGGAACCTAGGGCCTAGGTTACTTTATATTTAATGCAAAGATCTTATCTATCTTCTGTGATATGATAAGATTTGGGAGATTTGATATTTCCCGTCTTAGAGAGTATCCACTATGCTACCGACTTGTGATCAACTCCAAAAGGTCGCGGTCGAGCTACTGCGGTGCTATACTGGAGCATGGCTGCCGAGCTGAGATGGAGGTCGAGCTACTGCAGCATATCTACTAGGTATGGATGCCGAGCTACGGAGGAGTGGCTACGGGGCGTGGCCGTCGTGCTGCTGTCAAGGTACATGGTGTCTTATTACGTGGAGCTGTCATGTGAGTTGTTCTAACCTTGTGAGGCTGTAGTATAATTTCCACGTGTGGCTACACTGTGGAACTGCCTTATGTGACACTTTGAAGAATTGTCATGTATAGCTATCAGTGGACTTGCCATCTATGGTATTCCGTAGTACTACCATACGTGGGTTTTGACTTGTGTTTCTTGTGCAGACTGATAATCTTTTATTGAGCTACCACAATTATTATTATTATTATTATTATTATTATTATTATTATTATTATTATTATTATTATTATTATTATTATTATTATAATAAAAGTATAACAATATACTTATTAGTTAATGAGATTAATACTCCACTTTTAAATAAAAATCGCCAATGTAGTTAATTTTTTAGAAATTAATCTTTTATATAATTTTTTTTTTCTAATACTCATTTTTATACCTTAGAAAGGAAAAATGTCTATTCATATATAATTTCGTAATACACTTTAATTTTATAATTCTTATCTATACCCATTGAACATTATCTACTTTACACTTTATTTATTACCATAAAATATAAATTACTTATAAAAAAATCAATGGAAATAAAAAAGTAAGTTTCCTTTACATAATATATATATATATATATATATATATATATATATATATATAATATGGGCACTCTATTGTAAGATGGGTTTATACGAGAGGGGTTAGTTTATTATTAATTAAAGTATTATTATATAGGTAAATTATATTTATCGGTTAGTAATTAAATCATTTTTATAGTGAATCATATTTTATAATATCCTAAAATCATATTTTAAAATATTATTATATTTTAAAAAATATATTTAATTATCAATATACACATTTATCTATATATTAAATACTTTAACCCATGTTAAGATCACTATAATTATAAGCACCGTTTTAAAATAGACTTTGACCATATAATAATTGTGAACTACAATATTTTTAAAGTACTACGTGCATGATTGGAGGATTGTGGCTCTAATATAAGGTTTTGCATCATAGCCACGTTCGAAATGCTCCAACTAGTTGATTGAATTTAATTTCTTAAATATTTGTATGACATTTTTTTTTGTATGACATATTTTGAAGTACATAAAATAAATAAAAATAAAATTCAAATTAATTCTTCTAAGGTAGACAATTAAAAAAATCGTGCTCCTTCGAACTCAATCATTTTTGTTACTTTTTGTTTACCGATTGTCCCATCATATATGTATAATAACGCCTGCACCCTGCAATGCTATCTGCCCTATAATACCATAATATTAAAAAATATATTTCCATTGTCTAGCTGCGTTTGTTTTTTGTACGTTGATTAATGAATATAATATTTTAATGTGTATTGAGGTGAGAGAAATAATATTTTTATATAAAGTGGATATATGTATTAGTTTGATGTGTGGCTCATGGAGAGAGAAGTAATTAATTTGTGAGGGTCTCATAAGCTTAAAAGAGAAATGTAACCATTAAGATGAGACGCCAAAAAAAAATGTAACCATTAGGATGGGACGGAGGGAGTACATATCATCTAATTTTACATTTTATTAAGTAAAAGTCAAAAACTTTATTTTTATTATTGAAATACTAAAATTCTTCTCATTTTATTTTACTTTTTACACAAATGCGTAAGAATAGTTATACTGAGAGAGCAGAAAAAAAAAAAAAAGGTATTTCACTATTTTCGAAGAACACTCTTATAAGAAAATAACTTTTTCTCATGTCATAAAACACACCCATCAACAAATTAAGACGAAAATTTAGTGATTGGATAGTAATATAATGACGATGTATAGATGCAATGAACTGTGAATATTTGGACGGTATCTCTCACTCACCAATAAATAAAGGTGACTTGGTAAGGTGTAAGTTTTCCACACGGTTTCATAAAAAAGATTTAAAAAAAAAAAAAAGAAAAAACAAACAAACATTCCTGCTAGAACATGTGGTAAAAGCAAATTTAATCAAAGATGATACAAAAGCATGTTTCTATAATTGAATTGTTGAACGAACAAGAAGAAGTAATGGTTCAATTTTCAATTGAAAATTTAGATTGATATATTTTTACTTATATTTTATAAAATTATCATTCATAAAAATATATATTCTCCTAAATTATTTTTGAATTTAAAATACAATTTAAAATTAAAATATAATTAAATAAAAATATCACAGTTTATACTTTTATAATATACCTACCTAATTATAATCATAATTTAGTGTTCAAATAGAGTGGGCATGTGGCACCTCAATCTCGTTAGATTATATTTTAAATTAATCTCTACCATTAATTTAAATAAAATTATTAATATTTAAATAAAATCACTACACAACTGCCCTATTTATACCAACTTGAATCCCCTGTTACATTTTCCATATTCCATTGGTATTTCATAAAGTAATAAAACTATACCCTATAATTTACCATTAAACCCTTGGGGCAAATATTGAATTTTGGCCAATGATTGTGACACCTGTTAAGATTTTAATATATGAAATATTAGATAAAACATGAGAGTGTAACAAGTGATCTCATTTGTATTTAAACATACTTATGCACTTTAGAATCAACTCATAATTTAATCCAAAATGCAAAATTATGTTTTAAAATAAATAAAAGTAAAAGTGAAATATTATCACTAAAATAGATAAAAAAAAAATTGAAGAGTTGATATTAGGTGCACCCGGTGCAAGGGTGCACCCATATGTGTATAACTTTTTATTTTATTTTGTATATGTTTTTATTCTATTTTGTATATGAATTTCTTAATAATTGTATATTTTTTTCACACTAACATTCATATGTGTACAACTTTTTATTCAATGGTGTATGCATGTTTTTTTAATAATTGTATATTTTTTTACCATTAAAAAAACTAAAAATTAAATTGTATATATTTTTGTTCATAATTGTATACGTTTTTGTTCATTTTTTATACGTTTTTTTAAATAGGTGCACAGTATCTTAGGTGCACCTGAGTGCATTTATCCAAAATTGAAAATCATTTGGATCGATTTTTTCAGTTTTGATCGGTCCAATCCTATTCAACCAAAAAAGTGATTTTTTTTTTGGTTTTCTGGATTGGTTCCGGTTGGTGCTCAGATCCGATCTGATTTTGGAAACATTACACAAAAGTAGAGGAAACCGGAACGGTTGTAAAGGGCACAAGATTTGGCAGGAAGGGCACGTCCACCCCCTTGTAGTGCTACTGCTATATAAACCCTGGAAACCAATTCATAATCTCAGCACAGAGTTAAAAAGTGCCCTCTCAACTACACCTCACGAGCAAAACACCACATCCAAACAAATGGCCGAAACCAAAGGAGAGGCTGATACTCTGCCCGACGCCTGGGACAACAAGGGCCGCCCCGCCCTGCGCTCCTCCTCCGGCGGATGGACCAGCGCCGCCATGATTCTAGGTACTCACTCCTTCATCCATCCATCCTTGTTGATAACAAGCTGAATTTGTTTTAAATGTGGTGGTGGTGGTGGTGGTGAACATGATCAGGAGTCGAGGGGTGCGAGAGGCTCACCACGCTTGGAATTGCTGTGAATCTTCTCACTTACATGACCAACACCATGCATTTGGGCAATGCTGTTTCTGCTAACACTGTTACCAACTTTCTTGGTACTTCTTTCATGCTTTGTTTGCTTGGTGGTTTCATTGCTGACACCTTCTTGGGAAGGTATGCCTAATCTTTCACCTACCCTTTTCAAAACACTTTTAACTTTCTTTCATATAAACCACTGATGCAATCACAAGTATATCTATCATGAATTTCAATTTTTTTTTACTATTTCAGGTATTTGACCATCGCCATCTTCGCGACTGTTCAAGCAACTGTAAGTATACTCCAAGAATGTTATTACTAAAAATTCAAATAAACACTCAAGCAAATCCCCTGTTTTTTTAAAAATAATGTTACTTTTAATTATATTTGTATTCTAATGACTTGTGAAGTGGAAAATAGAGAAAAGGGCCTAAAATCAACGACAAGATTATGTTACCTTTTCATCATTTTGTGATTGACAGATATGATTTACCTCAAAGGTATATTATTTGATTACTTATAATGCAGGGTGTGACAATCTTAACAATATCAACCTTAATCCCCACTCTCCGGCCGCCGAAATGCGTCCCCGGCGGCGGTTCCTGTATTCCGGCGAACGGAAAACAGCTTCTCATCCTCTACACCGCTCTCTACCTGACAGCCCTCGGCACCGGCGGCCTGAAGTCCAGCGTGTCCGGATTCGGGTCGGATCAGTTCGACGAGTTTGATAAGAAGGAGAAGAAGCAGATGATCAAGTTCTTCAACTGGTTCTTCTTTTTCATCAGTATTGGAGCTTTGGCGGCTGTGACTGTTCTGGTGTACATTCAGGATAATCTGGGGAGGCAGTGGGGGTACGGGATTTGTGCGTGTGCCATTCTGGTGGGTTTGGCGGTGTTTCTGTCGGGAACCACACGGTACCGTTTTAAGAAGCTTGTCGGAAGCCCTCTGACGCAGATCGCCGCCGTGGTGGTGGCGGCGTGGAGGAAGAGACGCCTTGAGACGCCGTCGGATGCTTCTCTTCTATTTGATATCGATGATATTGATATTGTGTGTGATGAAGAGCAGGCCAAGAAATTGAAGAAGAAGCAGAGGTTACCGCACTGCAAGCAGTTCAGGTGAGTTCACCTTTTTTTACTTGGGTGTCTTTAAGTACACTTTTCACCCGCTTTACACGTTGCTTCGTCTCAATGTACAATTCAATTCCCCTGCTACACAAGTCTTACATCTTGTGTTAAGGGGTGTGTGTGTGACAAGTGTGTGACAAGTGTCACATTTCAATTACACTTGTCACACACACTCCCTGTAACACAAGATGTAACACTTTGTGTAACAGAGTATCCCACTTGCTCAATATACCCTCTCTAAATTGTTCTCAGATCCCCACTAAAATGTTATCGTCTCATTAATAAGCTCTTATGTTGCATTTTTAGTAAAAAAACTTCACATATGAGTTATCATTCACTGCTAATATAACTATACATTACACATTAAATAATAATAATACTATTTAGTTACGTTCAAAAAGCAAATAGGGGCTTATAACAGGGACTGAGGGAATTTTTTTTCATCCCACAATAAACATCAATCACTAATAATATGCTAGTATTTAATTACAAATTTAACAATTTTCATCCATCAAATATAACATGTTTTATAATTTATTTATTACGTAATTAAATTATATTACCCTAAAAAATGAATAAGGTTGATAAAATTTTATTTTTATTAAACTTTATATCTATTTTTCTTACACAATTCTTATATGTTAATGGTTCAGGTCATACACCTATCAAAATGCATAAGTGTATCATTAATACAATTTGTTATAAGAGAAGAAAACACCTTTAATGCATCAATTATTAATCTGTGTCTCGTGCGGTTGTTATCAACTCATTTGCATTTTAAAACATACATAACTTACCCTTACCTTATGCATATAGTATAATACTATTTATTAACAAAGAGAGCACAAGATTTCAGTGAGGTTAATTAAAAATAATACTAAATTTTAAACTGTATACTCTGTCCACCTCAAAAAAAAAAAAAAAAAATAAATACCTCATTTTATCATTTTCTCCATCTTTTATAAAAGTCAATTTTAGTCATTTTGGGCGTCTCGTCTAAAGGTCTAATTTCATTTTTATACATATGGAACCCACACGCACTCACTAATATAATTAAAATAAGTTATTCCCTCCATCTCTTTTAAAGAGTCCATTTATTCATTTTCAGCGTCTCACTCAAAAAGTCTAATTTCACTTTTTATACATATGAGACCCACACACCCACTAATAAAATTAAAATAAGAGGTCTACACTCCCACTAATACAACTATCCAAATAATAATACTCCTTAATCTACGTGCATAAAGTAAAAAAAACCCTCTTTGTGCAATTGGGATCCCCTAATACAACCCCATGTTACATTTCATGTTACATGGGGTTTCATGTTACATGGGGTGTAATGGGTGACAAGTATCCTTTTTACACACAGTTATATGTAAAAGGGAACACTTATCACCCATTACATCCCATGTAACATGAGATATAACATGGGGCGTAATAGGAAAATTGAATTGCTCTTTGTGTGTGAAGGATGGAGTACTCCAAAGATACATATTTCACTTTTTTCAGTAAAGAGCCCCACACATGAACAATCATCACTACTAATTAATATAACTGCACACCATATATAAAATAATAATACGCTTTATTCCGGTAAAAAAAAAAGTCAACATAGAATATCTACTCCCTCCGTCCCAAATTCAAGTTCACGTTTACTGTAGATACGGAGTTTAAGAAAAGTCACTTTTTGACTTACTTTTGAGGGTAGTATGGTATTTTTGGGTAATAAATAAATGATAAAGTATGTTATGTGTGTTAAAAAGGTGATGGCAAATTTGAAATTAAAGTATGTTAGAGGAATATTAGTTTGTTGCTTTTTCCTTTTATGGAAGTGTGAAGTTGAATTTGGGACGGACCAAAACGGAAAGTGTGGAGTTGAAGTTGGGACGGAGGGAGTAATATAAGTAAAATAGTACATTGGTAGGAGGTACTATTATTATTGTTAAAAAAATATTATATACGGTTTCAAAAATGAAAAATATTTTTCTTATTTTAACACTAATACAATTTAAATTTCAATTAATTTTTTCATTAAAAAATATTATCTTTATAAATTAAAATGTATATTATTTAAATAAAATGTTATATTTTTGAACGTCTCATGTGTCCATATGCCCAAAATACCAAATTCAAAGAAAAATATTTAAATGTTTAAAATATAAAAAATTATAAGAAATATGACGAGTATTTAAATGAACCATTAGAGAAAGCACCGAAAATGTAAATAACATATATATGAGAAATGAGATCACGTGTGAGATGCCTAATTAAAGAAGAAAACAACTACTTTCAGGTTAAGTAATATGTTATTATATGATAATTTAAATAATATGACGTTAATGAAACAAATAAATATCATTAAATTTTCTTTAACATTAAGCTACATGCAAAATTCGGTAACATCAATATTTGAAATAAATATGATGGCACATTTTGGTGAAATTGTCATCATCACACCACATTATCGGTGGAAATAATTATACTTTCCTATAATAATGATTGAGATAATTTTATTTGAAAAGCTTATCGTCATGAAATGAAATAAATAATGGGAGTGAGGTTATTTATTCTATTTTATACAAATTATTATGGATAATAAATAATAATTTCATTGGACCCATGACACGTGTAATCAAGGCACTTCTAGTGCTAACTATATTGAGTAAATATAAAAATTGATCACGTAAGTATGACGTTTTTCAATTTTAGTTATTTTTTTTTGCAATTCTCAATTTTGGTCTTTTTTGGTCCATTTTTAGTCCTTTTAATCCAAATTTAGTTCTTTTGGTCCAAATTTAGTCATTTATGTTAAAAAAAATCCAAAAATAGTCCGAAAGTGTATACATATAGGACCAAAAGTGGACAAAAAATGACCAAATTTTGAAAAAAGGACCAAAACTGGACCAAAATGACCAAAAGTTGATAAAAAAGGACCAAAATTGAGAATTACAAAAGAAAAAAGATTAAAGTTGAAAATCATCATACTTACAGGACTAATTTTGATATTTACCCTAACTATATTTGTCGGTCTGCTTTCTCCATCTTAAAAAAACTCATTATCCTAAAAAGCATCCATTTTTAAATAAAATTAGAATATTAAATAAAATAAAAAAATGAGACAAAATATTATCGTTTCAACAAATAACAGTACCCTTCTTTGGAGTCGAGTGAGGCATTATTTGAGAAATTAAATGAGATTGGTCGTACATATGATCAATAATTTACGTGAGATGCCAAGTTGTGCAAGTTGCAAAGTTATATCACATAAATGTCATGAAAGAACACACTTTCACCACCCATATGATAAACTTCATTTTTATTATCGTTTAATAATAAATTTCCCCACAAATAAATAGAAACATCAAACAATTATACATCTTAATTTTAAAAATTATTACAGTAATAACCTAACACATAATATATTGTGTAATTTATTTTCTTAATGTCATAATGAAATTCATAATTATTTACACATAAGAGATTTTGGAATTTGGGGAAAATTTTATTTTTTAAATTTTTTTAAAGATAATTTTTTTCTTTTTAGATAATAATTCAGTGAAGTTATTAGATCATCGTACGTATGCTATTTATTTATTTATTTAAGATAAAGATTTATTTATAAAAGAAATAAAAATAGTAAATATAAATTTATTTATATTACTAATAAAATATTTATTTATTATTTAAAAAGACTATTCTTAAATTTTGTGTCGACATTAATAATGCAATTTAATCTCCGAGTGAAAGAGTAAGCACACCCACCAAATTACGATGCTCGCATCTGATTGGTTCCTAGGGTTTTGTGACACTACATTTTATAGTATCTTTCAGTTAATTATTAACCATTTAATTTTGGAGAGATGGGCCAACTCTTTCCTGTTTAGTTTCAAGACTAATATTAATTTACTTAATTAAAATATTACTCTGTCCTAATCAAAAATTAAAAAAATGCAATCAAAGTTCGAATACTTTTGTGCTCCAGATTCACACTTGACATCTCAAGATTAAGTTACCAAAAAGTTTTCAAACCATATTAATTTTAGGTAAATTATATTATAAACCACATTAAAAACAATTTTTTTTTAAAAAAATCATAAATAAACAATTCCATAAAATAATTTTTCTAATTAATAATACTCCCTCCGTTCCGGGTATTTTTACCCGTTTGTACGGACACGGAGATTAAGATGTTTTATTTTTTTAATATATAATGTAAGAGAAAGTAGGGATAAATTAGTAATTTAAAAAGAAAAAGTGAATAAAGTTATTGAAAATGATGAATAAAGTGTAAAAAAGTAATTAAAGTTGTTGAGATCGTAAAAAGTAGGTAATAAAATATTATATATTTTTGCCAAAAATGAAATGGGTAAAAATACATGGACATCCCAAAATAAAAAGTGGATAAAAATACGTGGGACGGAGGGAGTATTGTGATTTTGTGGATTAAGAAATTGATTATTACTATTATTATGTACTCTCCCATCCCACATAAGTTGTGGTATTTTTCTTTTTGGGTTTTCCCATAGAAAATTGTCACATTTTCTTTTAAAGCATGTGGGACCCACACAAAACATATTAAAATATTCATATGGACCCACACACTACTAATATACCTACCTACTACACATTAAGTATTATTATTTCACTTCACTTTACATTAAAATATTATACTTATTAATCTTTGTGTAAAAAAAAATGTAACAACTTTAATGAAACGGAGGGAGTGAGTATATCATAAGCATACACATTAAAAACATAAATGTCAGTGAAGAATTTAGGCTAATACAAATATACAATGGGCAAATACAAGACTCGAGAGTCTCACTCGAATAGGAAACATGTCTTTGTAAATGGTTTTCTACAGTTCTCAGACACATCTCATGTGTCCAACAATTCAACGACACGTCAAAATTTATATTTCTTCTTTCCTCTTCAAGGTATCATGTCTTTTTTAACATACTCCCACCGTCTCATCCTAATGATTACACATTTCCATTTTGGGCGTCTTATCTTAATGGTTATATTTTTCTTTTTAGAGACCCACCTAAATTAATTACTTCTCTCTCCATGGGTCCACACATTCCACTAATACACATACTCACTTTATATTAAATTATTATTTCTCTCACCTAAATACACATTACAAATTTATATTCATGTGCAAAAAACAAACGTAACCATAAGGATGGAATGGAGGGAGTATACTACTGCACTCCGTCTCTAAGTTAAAATTTATGTTTTGCTTTTTCACTAAGATAAGTAATATTTCAATATTAATTAAGAGATATAATATTTCAATGTATAATAAGGTACACTAAAAAAAGTATTTCTTAACAATAGAATTTATCAACGGAATTCAATTCATTGGTAATTAACAATGGGTTAGCAACAAAAAATGACATTTTGTTTTAGCAACAGAATGCCAACGAATTTATTCTCTATTTTACCATCGGAATTCAATACATTTGTAATTTACCAACGGGTTACCAAGAGAATCATTATATAAATTACCAACAGAATTATTAGCAACGGATTACCAACGAAATTATTTACCAACGGAATTGATTTTTCGTTGCTAAAAATTACCAACCACCACTTTACCAATGGAATTTTACCAACAGATTCCATTTCTAATCTGTTGGTAAGCCAATTTAACAATGAAATTAAGGCTTTTACCAACGAAATATTCCGTTGGTAAAAAATAATTTTTTTGTAGTGGTACTAGAAATAATATTTAATTTAAAATAGGTAGTTGTATTGGTATGAATGGTCCTACATGAAATAATTAAGTACTTCCTCTGTCCCATTCAATGATGGACTTTTTTTTATTTTGGTCGTCCCATCCAAAGGGTCCCATTTCCTTTTTACACACATGGGACCCACATACCCCTCTAATAAAATTAAAATATGGGACCCACACTCCCACTAATACAACTACCCATTACATATTAAATAATAATACTCCTTAATCTACGTGCAAAAAAATAAAAGCTCCTCTTATGCCGAGACGGATGGAGTATTTTGTATGGACCTAACTTATCAACAAAAAAAATGTAAACCTTTAATTGGGACAAACCAAAATAAAAAACGTAAATCTTAACGCGAGACAGAAGGGGTAGATTAAAAATATTATTCCTCACCCATTTACTTTAAAGAGTTTATTTTTTTTTTTCATTTAGGACGT
This sequence comes from Pogostemon cablin, assembly GCA_023678885.1. Lineage (NCBI taxonomy): Eukaryota > Viridiplantae > Streptophyta > Magnoliopsida > Lamiales > Lamiaceae > Pogostemon > Pogostemon cablin. Next base: position 21,869,668 of record CM042973.1, read on the forward strand.
CCATTTCAAAAAGTCTCATTTCCTGTTTACCACACATAATGAGATCCACACATACCCCACTAATACAATTAAAACATAGACTCATACATTCATTAATACAACTACCTACTATACATTAAATAATAATACTCCTTAGTCTGCGTGCAAAAAGTAAAGAGGATGCTTTAAATGGGATGAAGGTAATATTTAATATATGAGCAAATCTTGTGTGAGACCGTCTAATGTAAACCTTTATTTGAGATGGATAAAAAATAATAATATCATTAACGAAAAGTGATAATCAATGAAAAATGATAATGGTGCAGTGAATTATTTCATGAACAATTTATAGTATAAATAAAAAGTGATAATATTTTATAGTGAAAGTGATAATATTTTATAACGAAAATGGTAATGATATTATTATTTTTTATTCGTCTCACACAAATCTTTGCTTTAATGTATAGTGAGTAATTGTATTAGTAGTGTATGAATATCATATTTTAGTTATTTTAATAATGTGTATGGGGTGGGTCTTATATTTCAAAAAAATAAAAAAGATAAATAATAATTATAACATTTATAGTGGACACCTAAAATGACAAAATGGTACTATTATGAGCAGACAGAGGAAGTACTCCCTCTGTTAAAATGTTTACATTTAACATTTTGACGTCCACTTGAAAAGTTTACATTTTACTTTTTTTTTTTTCTTTTAAGAGCTCTAGCATTGCCCTTACACATACAAGTTTAATCACTAATAATTTTTAATAGACATGCAAACATCAAACATATATATTTTTTTTAATGGACGGAGAGACTACTCTAAAAGAAAACTATAAAATTATATGGACAATGTCCCTCCTCTAAAAGAAAACTATAAAATTATATGGATAATTGTTGGATTTTCTACTCACTTGTACACATTAATATTATAACTAGTGACAGATAATATGTTAAATGCATCAACATGACACATGAAGCCCCATGTCGTGTTTACAAAGTATTAATTTGTTAAAGATAAAAATTAAATTTAAATATTATCAACTACATAATATAAAACTCTCCACGTTCTCTTCATTTGTTTATCGACCGCACAACACTCTTCATCCGTTGACATTTCGTTACTAAAAGAAATTAAATATCATTTTTGTTTTTAATTCATTGTAATTACCAACTAATTGAATTTCTTTGATAAATTCCGTTTTAAAAAAAAATATTTTTTATGTGAATATACCTTCCTTCTAATTAAAAGATAGAAGTAAAAAGGAAAAAAGAATATTTTAAAAATATATATATACAATTAATGTGAAGACACGGATGAAGTACATTGTTCGTGATTTTTAAAATTCATATAAACTTTGCGAACCTAATTAAAAGATCCTACCATTTTAATTGACATGGAGTATCTATGATTTTAAAATGTACCAACGTTCACTATTTATTTATATATGAGGACCAGAAATAAGATGCTTAGCCCAAAATTAAATTTTCTATTTTTGTTTTTAATCTCTGATGTTTTCAACGTGTCATATGACACTCAAAATATTTCATTGATTACAGGTTTTTGGACAAAGCAGCCATTAAGGACCCAAAAGTTGCAATGACAGGGACAATCAACAAATGGTACCTTTCAACGTTAACAGATGTTGAAGAAGTGAAACTAGTGATAAGAATGATCCCAACATGGGCCACAACCATCATGTTCTGGACCGTCTACGCCCAGATGACTACCTTCTCCGTCTCACAAGCAACCACCATGGACCGCCGCATCGGCCAATCCTTCGAGATTCCCGCCGCCTCCCTCACCGTCTTCTTCGTCGCCACCATCCTCCTCACCGTCCCCGTTTACGACCGGATCATTGCTCCGGCATGCAAGCGGGTTCTCAAGAACCCGCAGGGCCTCACTCCCCTCCAGAGGATAGGAGTGGGCCTCGTCCTGTCCATATTCGCCATGGCAGCTGCCGCGCTGTCAGAGATAAAGCGCCTGCACTGCGCGCAGGCGCACAACCTGATGCACGCACCAGCTGGCACCGTGGTGCCGCTGAGCGTGTTCTGGTTGGTCCCACAGTTCTTCCTGGTGGGGTCCGGGGAAGCATTTACGTACATGGGACAGCTGGATTTTTTTCTGAGGGAGTGTCCGAAGGGGATGAAGACTATGAGCACTGGATTGTTTCTGAGTACACTCTCATTGGGGTTCTTTGTGAGTTCCATTTTGGTGGCCATTGTTCATAGGGTGACAGGGAGCAACAAACCATGGTTAGCTGATAACCTTAACCAGGGTAGGCTTTACAATTTCTATTGGCTGCTGTCCATTTTGAGCATCGTGAATTTGGTGGTGTTTCTCTGGTGTGCTAGAGGCTACGTCTACAAGGAGAAGAGGCTCTCTGATGAGGGAATTGAGTTGGAAGATAATAGTGAACCCAGTTGCCATTAGTATATAGTCTAATCCCTCCCTCCATTAAGACAACCCAAATCCCCTATTCCACTTTGTTATTCCACTTCCTATTTCATAACTTATTTCCTATTAAAAAACTATACCCTAGTTAATGACCATTAAACCCCTGGGGCATGGGATGAAAATTTGACCATTGATTACGACACATGTCAAAAATCTAATTAGTGCAATAGTAGATGAAACACATAATGGAATAGGTGATCCCATTTGCCATTAAGATGCTATAGTCTAATTAATGTTTCTTAATTAATGTGTCTGTAATACGCATAATGTGTATTAAAAATGATTATAAACGTTATCATAATGCTCACATTGTTAGGGTATGTTTGGTAATTGTTTATATTGGTTTTTGAAAATCAAAGAATTTTATAACCAAATAAATGTAATAATCTGTTTTTGATGTTAGACATGTTTTTTCTTTTTTAATGTTTGATTGATTTTCCACTTCATGGACATTCCTACACAACACATGGTATAGACCAGATCATTCGTGCATGCTCTGTTCTTATTAATTAATCATTGGTTATCACAGTGGCTAAATTTATCTGGTTATCACAATGGCCAAATTTATCTCAGCAGTATGGTTTACACTGTTCTCTCTCATGTCATTGTGTTTTTCTATTGGAAATTAAAGTCAAATATTGGGATTAAGCCTTTCAAATTAGTGTTGGTCTGTTGTGTTTCGATTGCACAAGGTGTGTATTAAAGTATAGTATTTGTTTTAAACGGTATACACTTCAATTAATGTAATTTGGATGGATGGAGGGAATTGAGGAAACATTTACAAATTTTTTGTTTGTGTTTAGATGGAGGGAATAGAAAAGGGATTTACAAATCTATTCCTCAAATAAATTCCTCATGTTTAGATGATAAATCAAATTAACAGATTTATAAATTTATGATATTAAATGAATATATTTCAAATCTCGAATTTGAATTTAATATTTTTTTAGTTATTTTTTCAAAGATTTATAATTTTTTAGTCAAATCTTCTCCTTTGAAATCTTTTTGATGAATAAAATTTATTTTAATATTCATAAAAAAATTAATAAAAAAATTAAAATATTACTCCATCCGTCCCAAACTCATTGTCTTACGTTCCGTTTTCATCTATCCCAAACTAATTGTCTTATTCCAAAAAAGAAAATTTCACATCAACCAATAACCTCAAAAGTTTATCTTAATTTCAAAAATATAACTCTCACCTAATACACATAACATACTTTATAATTTATTTATTACCTAAAAATACCACAATACCCCTAAAAAGTCAATAAAGTTAGTCAAAAAATAATTTTTCTTAAACTCCGTGTCTACAGTAACTAAGACAACGAGTTTGGGACGAAGGAAGTATATCATTTCATCAGAATTGATGTAGAGGTATTTACTTGTTATTGTATGTTGCCACTCTTGAGTTTTGTATTTCGATATTATGTTACTTCATGATCTTAGTAATTGCAATATTTTTGTTCACTATGCATTTTATTGGTACTTTTAGTCACGTGAGTTTATATGTTTTTGAAAGTATTGAAGTATTATAAGGAATTTAAAATAATCTATCTTCTTAAGGGGATTATAAAAACTAAAGACGTAAAGATATTTGTTTGTTTCTGCATATTTGGCACCCACTAATTTACACAAGAATGACTAAGCATTATTTCGTGTGTTGTCAGCTGCATGCAGGCATGAATCAGCATCATTTCGTGTACTATCAGTCAGTCACTACATGCAGCCATAACTACCTCTACTTATTACACGTACACAAAACATATGTCACTCAAAAAGAATAACACACTAATGACTAAGCACATGTCCTTTGAATATAAATAGCTCACACATAAATGGATGTATATACCTATTCACCTGTAACCTTATCGATTCAGCTTCTCTATAACTATATACCAAATGGACACTAATTCATATAATTAATGGTGTGACTAACATATGTATAATAACTACTTCGAACAGGAAGTCGAAGAACTTGTCAAAAAAAAATCTCAATGGTGGCTTAATATAAACCTACAAATCTGCAATAAAGTAATTAGACACTTACCCCTAGTATTCTAGGGAGAACAGATTAAACATCGCCCCCTCCCCCTCACTTATTCCAGGTTCCCCAACGACGCCCCTTTCCCCTCTCGTTTTATCTCAACTAGGGGTGAGAAAAAAATATGAAAAACTCGGTATACTGCGCCGCTGTATCGAAAAATATCGAAAAATATCAAATTATCAACATACCAAAATTTTCGGTACGACATGGTTACCGTATCAAAAATTTTGATATTGTATCGGTATTGTATATAAATCTTTTTGGTATTTCAGTATACCGAATTTTTTTTAGTATTTTAGTATCGGTATACCGTACAGTAAATATAAAAAAATTTTATTTTTATTTTTTAAAGTTTAATTATACATAATACAATATTTAAGTACATCTTATATTATTAGGGGGCGGCTATTTGCACCTCCGAAAATACTTAATGCACCCCATTAATAATTAAATTAAAATATCCTAAATAAAGAAGACACAAATACCCTTATAAATTAAAATTGCAATTTTCTTTTTTTATCCCAAATTACTAAGGATAGGTCTTGCGTGAGACCGTCTCACATGAGATCATTTTTTACTTTTTAAAATAGTTATCACTTTCGCTATAAATTGTTATCACTTACGCTATAAAATATTATTACTTTTTATTTACATTATAAATTGTTCATGAAAGAGCATTATCACTTTTCATTAATTTATTATCACTTTCCTTCATAAAAGTTATCACTTTCTGGCCGTCTCACGTAAGCTCTTACGTGAGACGGTCTCACATAAGTCTTTGCCAATTACTAAATATACCCCATAAAATACACTTTTTTTCTTCGAAGTAATAAATCACCACTATTCTTAATCCCTCTCAACTCTCAAACTTTTCAAAACTAGCTTCGTCTTGAACTCCAACTCTAAGCTTTTTTACCACTAACTGGAATCTCCCAACTGCACCTGATCCTCCAGGCCAAAACACACTCTTCAATCTCTAATAGCATAGATATTTGTCCGTCTCCTCTTCAACCTTCGGCGGTGGTCCGACCACGTCAGTTATTTCTAAGTATAGTTTGTGTTGGATTTGGGAGAATTTCACCAGATTGTCTATGATCCATTGTAAGGTGGTAGAGTAGCCTTATGATGTGATTCATCATGTTAGGAAATATATTTGATATATTTCTAATTAAATTGGCATTAAATCAATTAACTTATATTTGGTTAAATTTAATTTAATTATTTATGGAAAAGAATATCAAGGTGGAGATTCATCCAAGATTTGGTCAATGATATCTTTGAATATCTTGTGTCAAAGATATATTAAAGATCTCTTTTTACGAACGTGATTTATTCTTTGACCAAGAAAGGAAAGCCCATGGCCCGATTTGAGATCACAGAACACCGTAGATGAGAACGTGACTAAAGTTGAATAGTCAAAGTATTCCATATTTATGATGATTTGATCTAATATATTGAAGATTGATTGAAGATTGTACGGGATTAGAATTGATCAAGATCTTTTTTAGATTTGATGATATTCTCTCTAGGCTATTTATTCTCTAGTGGACGATCGATGTAACCGGAGACTCCACGTTAGTTTTTATGAGACTATTAGAGAGTTCTTGTCCAGAAACTCTTCTGGTTATTTTGTTTCTCTTTTGTTTAATTTCGTCTTCCTTCACGTTCTAAGAACACAGCCTTGTAACACGGAATCCGGGAGGGAGTTCCAGCATCGAGTTCGGAAGATCTCGTCACAGCCTTGGAGGAAATCCATACAGTGCTGTCAAGACCACGTGGTGGCCAGATAAGTAATTAGGAGTTGTAAAATATTGTCAATTAGCATAGAATGGAGTTCATAGGTGTTGAATTGAAATACTTGTACTTTTCTAATGAAAGAGATCTGAGGGATGAGGCGGAGTCTATCCCGTATTTTTTAGATTGTGTGCTTGTTAAGTCTTCCGCTGAATATTTACGTTTATGTTGTTGTTCTTACTGTTTGTAGAATATCTGCACACAAGCACATGTTCGAAGAACATCTGCACACAAGCACATGCATTTAATCGATTTTAGATTAACATTTGGTATCATAGCAGGTCAAGATCCGGGATCCTTTGTCCCACGGGTCACTATATATGGCATCTCACTATGACAGGATGATGAAGAAGTTTATGGACAAAGCAGGAACAAGGAGAAGTGGTGATAAAATAAGCTCAAAGTTGGTTGAGATAAAGTTTAAAAAGGTTTAATGTTTTGAATGTAAAGGATTTGGCCATTATCAGTATGAATGTCCTAACTTTTTGCGAAAGAACATATCCTTGAAAGCAACTTGGAGTGACTCCGAATCAGAAGAAGAACATTATCTTGCTTTGCAGGCTATGAGTAAGAATGTTACTTGTTTAAGTGATAATGTTACTGCAGAAGAGGAAGAACAAGATGAATCTGATGGGGAATTTTTCCCCACTATTGAAGACATGGAGTTTATGTTTCAGCAAATGACTTCAAAGTGTTTTCAAGCTGTACGCATGACCAAAAATCTGGAAAAACAGGTTGCCGATCTTAAAAATATTTTGAATGAATCAAACCTTGAGAACTCAAGATTGAAGGGTTCTCTCAAGGCTGCTGAAGAAAGATTGTTAAAAGTTGAAGCTGATCTTGCCAAAAAGCCATTCATTGATAAGTTAGAACATTAGCAAAAGGAATACAAGCTGGATGTTCTTAATCAGATTAAGGAACAACTTCTTTCTACTCAAAAGGAAAGAAACACTACCGTGAATCTACTCAAAGATCACTTGAAAAAGGTAACTACTGAGCAACAATTCATGATGGAAGTTATCAAGAGTAAGGACATGTAGATTGAGAAAGACGAGATGGAATTAGAAAGATTGAATCGATCAATCCATCATTTTAATTGTGGAAAGACCAAGTTAAATGAGATCCTTACTTCAAGTGATGAGTATGAGAAAGTTGGTTTGGGGTATGCTGGTGAAAGTAGTAAGAACACATGAGTAAGCTTTGTGAAACTAACTCACAAGATGTTTGTTCCTAAGGAGCGTAGAATAAACGTCCTTAAAGAAACTCATCAACTTGAGAAAAGTACAGTCGTGAAGCATGTTGAGATGAAGAAACATTCGTTGAATTAATCCAAAAAAGGTAAATTTGTTCCAACATGTCATTATTGTGGTATAAAGGGACATATTAGACCTCGCTGCTATAAAATACATCACGACATATGTACTGGAAATATTGTTGGGTGGAACTTTAGTGGTATACCAGCAAGAAACTTGCCTCATAAACCTCAAAGGCGAATCGGTCCAAAAGAAGGTTGTTGCATTAAGGAACAACAGAAGGAACGCGTGTGCTTTTCTTCACTTTTTGGAGTTCATTACACATCCTCCAAGTCATGGTATCTTGACAGTGGGTGCTCACATCATATGACCGGTACCAAATCGAATTTGAGTGATTTTAGGCCTTTGAATGGGAGTATTGTTGCTTTTGGTGATGGAAGAACCAACAAGGTGGTTGGTATTGGAACATTGAATGTTTCAGGAATGCCACGTCTCAAGGATGTATTATTTGTTGAAGATTTAAAGACAAATTTGATCAGTATAAGTCAATTATGTGATCAGAATCTTCAAGTTAGGTTTACCAAGAACTCATGTTCCATTTTTAATGCTGATAGTGTTTGTGTTCTGACAGGCACACGTTCCTTTGATAATTGCTATGTGTTGGATCAAATCAACAGTTCTCAAACTATCCTTGATGAAGTTGAGTCCCTACATCTAAAATTAGGATCAAACTATCCAATTCACTTGTCGAAAGACAGAGTTGATCGAGGTGTTCCTGAGCAGGGGAAAGAACATCAGATGTTTGGTTCATGTATAGTAGGTAATACTCCAAATTTTAAACATTTTTGTGCTCTTGAATATGAGAAGGTCAGTTTCCTTAACAATCTAAGTGCATCTGATGTTATGAAAAAATCGATCCGTGACCTAAGAACCAAACATATAGAAAAGTGTTTTCATACAATCAGAGAACTTGTGGAGGAATGTACAAAAGATTTAGGTCATATTTCTATTGAAAACTAGATTATTGATTTTTTACCAAGTTCGTTGATGCTCAAAAGTTCATCTCTCTCTTAAAATCATCTTTAGGAAAATGCGTTGTTTGATTCATGTTTTTTTATTTTAATTTATTTGCATGCTCATTATATTTTGTATTAGGCATATGTATGTGCTTCTCTCCATCGCATTCAAAGACAAGTATATGTGGATTTTTTTTGGGAAGGAACATATTTTTTATACCTTAATCAGTATAGGGCTACCTGTAATGAAATGATGTACTGTAAAAGCCAATATTTTTGTGGAAAGGGCTACGTACACAGAAAACGAAATGCGAGGAGAAAGTCGCTGATTTAAAAATGGGGTATGTTCTATTTGGGTAAAAAAGAGTTATAAGGATGGAACAACTAATTTAAATGACTCTTTCAGAGCAAGTTTTTCCAAAATATTTTTAAGACAGTACACAAATCCTAGTACTGACAAGGCAGATTAGCTGTACGTCAAATGAGCAAAAGGAAATAGTGTTTCACTTGTCTTGGAGTTATGATGTTCTTACACTTGGGAAAAATTAAAGAGCGAATATATATATATATATATATATATATATATATATATATATATTTATAAATGCTGTTTTAAAGAACCGTTATGAATGTTTGGATCCCATTATATTCATTACTCTTGTTTGGGGGAGAAAATTTGTGATGTTGCATTGTATTTAGGCATCCCTTCTTTTTCTTTATTCGTGATCTTTTGGCTTGTCTGGACTTGGTAATTATATTGATGGCTTCTTCTCATGTGACATACGTACTTATTCTTTTTAAATACCTCCTATTTTTTCTGGAACATGAAACATGTTTTTATTATTTGGTTCCCCATGGCTTTGCATCAAAAAGGGGGAGATAATATATTTGGATGTCTTAATTGGTTGCGTGCATATCTTTGGGGAAGTTGATTATGGGGGAGTTCGTTTTCTATTCATGTGAGTTTGAGTACTTGGTTGAGTCATGATTCTTGTAGGATTAATGTTGATCTTGGTGAATTCGTATTGATATTATGTTGTTTGTGTTTTTGTTCATTTCTGATCATTCTTTTGCAATATGAAAGTTTGTTTCTCTAACTATTCCAGGAACATAGTGTTGGCAATTGGATCGTGCGGTTCAACGTGATCCGTTAGGATAAACAGGCAAACAAAATCAGCGGAAGCATAAAACGTGTTTACCGTACTTCTGGGTTGATGTAGAGGATGAACCATTGCAGAGAACCACCTCTCAATCTTCTGCTGTATGTCCCAAGTCGAATCCTGCTATTGTGTGGGCAACAATCCGCAGGATTCTCTCAATCTGCTCCTGTTCTTTCTAACTGTCAAATGAGGCACTGACTTCGGGTTAACAGGAGCTGAGATGACTTATATAGATGGGCTACAGCAGGGACCAGGAGGAGAAATTGGGCTGGGCCTCAATTGAATTTAATTAACCAAGCTTAGCCCAAAGCTTTTAATTAAATCCAATAATAATAATATAGTCCACTAAAATATTATTACTGCACTACCCGTCCAATCCCAAAATTATGTTCTGGGCTCCTTCTTATTATAAGCCCGACAGTCTCCCCATGTTTAAGATATACAATGCCCATTAATTAATTAAGTTACTGACAACTCAAATTAATTAATATCTCATCCGAGAGTAGTACCACTCAACCTTATTTTCATGCCGGAAATTAATCCACTTGCAAGATTTACATGATAAATCTTATGAGCTCCTCAAGGGGACATCATCAACCTATGACGGACATAGATTCCTTCTACAATCAACATCACACCATAGATACAGCACTATTTCCCAACTCACCGAGTTTGTTGATTTAATACTTATAAATCTCACCCATTAATGAATCAAAGAAATACATACTGCCCTACGTGTCGAGGTTATTGTATAGGGATTAAGAGCACGAACTTCCATAATAACAGAGATCAAATTCTTCTATAAGTCAGTATAAGTCGAACGATCTCATGCGGTCCTGCTCAATACACACAAGTGCACTAATGTGATTCTATAGCCAAGACAAGCTAATACCAAACCACACTACAACCATACCGATAGAGAGTCCCCGTCTATCTCAGTTGTGAGCATCTGTTTATACTTTATAAGGAAACCGATAATATGATCTTCTGCGTGTTGTCGCACAACATATTATCTACAGTATAAAGTAAGTGGACTATTGCATCATGCATATAAATAAATTATAAGATGCAATCATTTGATCAATGATTCTCAATTCAAATATTGTTATGACATTGTTCATACTAAAGCTAGAATTTTAGTATACAATCCAACAATCTCCCACTTATACTAAAAGACTATGCTGTCATGTCTTCTGCCATACATCTGATTCCTACTCCCACTACATGACCATTAAAACTCTCGCCTTAAGGTCCTTGTAAATGGTTTACTAGGTCATCATCCGATGCAATCTAGGCGACAACAACCTTCCCCTCAGCATACGATTTCTCGTAACAGGTAGTACTCGCGCTCCACGTGTTTAATTGCCTTATGGACTTGTGATTTCTTCAAGTTTGCAACTGCACCAATATCATCAATGTAAATTGTGATTACCTTGGGCAAACTTAGAAACACTTCAAAGTCCATCATGAAGTCTCTAGAGTCATATAGATACTTTGGCTGCCTCATAGGCTCCAATTCATCATCTTTCCATGATGGAGTCCGGAGTCTGAAATATATTTCTATATAACACTCCTCCACATTATGACTCTACTTCCTAAGATTAAACACATAACCTTTGAGGAGAATTTACTGCCGTCCAATCTGACTAAAAAAACTGAATCTACGTAATCCACAAGAAGCAGTGAATCTGTTTAGTAAAACCACATATAATTTCCAGTACTTCTCAGGCACTTTATATATGTCTTACTACAGTTCATCATTCTTGTTCCGGGTTACGTTGATACCTTCTGTTCATGCGTTCAGCAACACAGATATCCAACTTCGTTCATAGCATTCTTTAGATTAAGCTTCCTTATTCGCCGAAGCATAAGGAACCGCTTTCATCTACTTTATCTTCTTCTTGTGTCTCAAAGACACATTCACTTAGATAAATTTACATGCTAAACGAGTATGGACTGTATCATTTTATGAAACTTGAGATAAGCATAACATCTTTCTTGTGATCCGTATTACCGTGATCAAAAGGATGTATTTTGCCTTTCTTAAGTCCTTCATCTTTACCGCTTTATTAACCATACCCATACGCCCGATAATACTCTTTCATTGTCTCCAATGAGCAAGATACTATCTACGTATAGTACAAAAAACACCACCACGTTTCCGTCACACTTTTCAATACACAAGATACATCCGCTGATTGATTTAAATTCGTGCCACTGGATTACTTAATCAAAACAGATTCTTCACGATCTCAAAGCTTGCTTTAGTCCATCGCTGGACACTCTTAAGCTTACTATCAAAATGCTATTAGTACTTTGCAATGAATCACTCTGGTTGCTTCACATAGATGTTTTCCTCAAGACTTCCAATCAGGAAAGCTGTCTTGACATCTATTTGCTGTCCCTCATAATTCAATATGAGCAGCAATAAATAAAAGAATCTGGATCAATTTAAGCATAGCTACCAGCGAATATGTTCCCTCATAATCGAACCATTTCTTTCTGAGTACATCTTTTCGCAACAAGCTTTGCTTCCAAGATTTTCACCTTTCCGTATGATCCTCTTTTATTTCCCTATGACCACTTGCAATGGCTTTTACACCATTTTAGTGATCGTTCAAGCTCCAGACTTAATTTAGAATTCATAGATTCTATTTCATCATTCATTGCATCTTGCTAAGATTCCGCATTTTAATCTTGTAGTGCTACGTCGTATTCGTGGGATAATACCATGTTTACTAGGGATCAAGTCCCACGACTCTCCCAAAATATATATTTATGGGTTGTTATACAACCCTCCCACTACGACAAAGTACTACATGTTATTGTGTATCAGACGTGACACGCGTTGCAGTTTACCTTGTGGTATATCCTCTTGTACACTTGGTACTTATACTTAGTGTTTTCTTCTCACTATCTTTAGAACAATTCATACATGGGTTTGTGATTTATTACATAGTCCTTTTCTAAAAATCTAGTTATTGAGTTAACAATTATCCTTCGATCTTTTGGACTAAATAAATCACCCTCCATTTTTCTAGGATATCCCATATACAGACAAACGTTTCACGAATTACTGTATCTAGGGCATATCCATAAAATGAATTTAATTATTCCAAATAATTCATCATCTATCTAATCATAACCATAAGAGCCTAATACCTTCTACCCACCACACCATTCAGCTGGGGCATACCCGGTGTAGTCAACTTGAGATTTAATCTCAACTTCTGATCAATAGCTCCTAACCATCCCAAGAGGTATTCACCATCATGATTAAATCGTAATGACTTAATATATTTTCCATGACGCTTTACTGTACCAGTCTTACAATTCTTTAATTAATCAAAGAACTTAGACATGCAGTGCATCATATAAATATATTGGTTTCCAGAATAATTTTTGAATATTCATAACCACCTCTCGCCTGGATAATATTATGTTCGCTTGAATCAGAATGAACTAATTCCAACATATATATCTTTGGCTCTACACCCCACAGCCTTGAAAAGGCAGTTAATCATTTTTACTTCCAAGCAAGACTCGCAAGTCCGATAGTTTCCACTTCAGATAAACCTTACGGTCTATCGGCTATCAACTTTTGAATCCTACTTAAGTAAAATGAATTAGTCATAGACGCCAAATGTGTGTTTAGTTCATTTTTGAAGGTTCCTTTCTCTTACTAATATTAGAAGATGCATTATTTAATTACTATTTATTGCATCTGTGGGATGTACATGATTCAAGAGTATACTTTTTATCCACCATCGTACTTGAACGGATTATAGCCTCATTCCTCATTACTATGACCATGTCATTTAAATGAAATGAAGTATCCATCCGTTAATGCATAGAAACCAAAATTAAATTCTTTCTATGAAACGTACGTAAAGACAATTTCTCATAATCAATCGTTTATTCTTATCATGAGATAAATAAACAACTCCCACTGCAATAACCACTACCTTTGTAGTTTTACCCATGTTATTAACAATCTTATCCTTACTCAGTGATAAACATTTAGTAATTCCAGTATCTACATACTTCGTGTCAGTAGATGCCATCACTAATCATGTTTAAACCATTAGTTAATAAGATATTAAACTTGTTCACATCATGATGAAAATTGGCTTTCTTTTGCCACATGTTTTGTTAGAAGTTTCCCACCATATACTACCTCTCGTATTTCAGGTAGAACTTACTCAAAACGTCTAGGCAATTATGAAGAATAAAATTGACTTAGGTTTCCCTTTCAATTTCTATTCCAAGCTTTTCCAATTCATTCATCAATTCAACCATGATCTTGCGCCTTTTTAAATTACTCAAGTATCCGAAGAGTTACATGAGATCATCATATTTCTATGAACCTCTCATCTCTTCACTAGAGACTTTAATAGGCATCATGAGACGTCCTTTGTGAGAATACACATGTATTTTTATTTTCTTAAGCAGTAATTATCAAAACCAAATTCTTTCTAATCATTTAATTTGGACAAGTAAATGTAATGTCTTTTAGTTAACAATTAGTGAAATAAAATCATTCAAAATTCAGAGAATCACAAATAAATTTACCGATCAAATCTTCGAATTTTATTCTTTTATATTGATTCCCTCTAAACAATATAAAATAAAATTCACCGACATCTCAAGCACCGTGAGTCTGCAAGCCACGATAGTGTGGACGTTTACAAACCCGAACATTTACAAGAGAAGGTTTTATCCATTAATTTTATTTGTCAACCTCACTTTATGACAAAATAATTAATAGTCGGTTCCTCTTTAGCCATGCAAATAAAAGCAGTGACTCCAATGGGGAGGATACTTATTATTTACATCTAAGTGTACACCATTATTTGACCCCAAGTCCGCGGCCCAAGCTTATGTACCTTACAGATAGAGAAGTGCACACGCGCTCGGATAACTTCCTACAGTCATCAATTACAAGTTTGTACCCGTGAACCGCATATGAACTCATCCGATAGGGAGGAAGGTCTATGCCAACGCGCAAGTTCATATGCTTCACATTACAAACGTAATTATTTAATGAAGTCTGTTCCAGCAATCCATGAATAAACTCATCCGATGGGGAGGAAGGCTCTAATGCCGACGCGCAAGTCTATTCACATTGCTAACAAACCAATAATGGAGGCCGCGGGAATTTATTACCAATTCCCTCTCCCACTTAGTTATTTAATTACCAAGGGTTTTTAACATGCATATAATATTCCAGAATAAAATATACAACTTAGACATGCTTCTATTAACAGCAATTTAAATAAATAAATCACATAGAACATGCCTTTCATATATAACAATTAATTGTCAAGTTAAAACAATTAAATCAGTTATATATCATAATTAATTGCATAAATGGTGGATCAATTAATTGGGCCCTAGAGCAACAAATAAGCACAAAATGAGCAGCAGATCAAATAATTAATCAAGCCCATTATCCATGACCCATATACTCAACCCAAAAATAATTAATCAAGCCCATTAATAAATAACTAATTTATCATGCTTGGCCCATTACCCACAATTAATTAAAACCAGCAATTAATATCGGCCCAGCAGCCCATTACCATTTAATTAAAATTTGGGCCCAAAAGCCCAAAACCAAATTAAATAAATGAGCAGCCCCTAATATATTACTGAATTTGGGCCCCTTAAATAAACCTGCCAGCCCAATAGCACCCTCAATAAAATTTGGGCCCATAAACTCCTTAATAAAATTGGGCCCAGCAGCCCAAAACCAATTAAAAGAAAATAGGCTCAATTTTAAGACCATCAACGCTGCCCTTATTAACACACCAGCCGCAACAACCACACGGAGCAACACCGGCACAACTTGGCGCAGCAGCAGCCGGCGGCCGCGCCCACAGACCATCGGCGTCGCGCCATCAGCGCACTGTCGTGCTGTCAGCCCGCCGGAGACACGCTTGCACTGCACCCCAGGCAAACCAGCAGCGCCCGTGTGCAAGACATGGCCTAGCCTGTCTCGCCGGCCGCCATCTGGTTCCACACGTCGGCTAACAGTCGCGCCTCCTACCAAGCACTCTTCCGCCCGTAGAAGATGCAGGCGAGGCTGGCGATCACTGCGACTCACCCCGGAAACGCCGAGAACCGATCGAAAGCTTCCTGTGTCTCGCTGGGGAATTCCCATGGATGCAGCCTGTTGCTGCAGTCGAATCTCCCCGGGAGCACCAGTCTGCAGCGACAACCATCATCGCGATCCCGCCGCCGACGACTCATCCGGAACTGCCATGATCAGACACGCCCTGAACCTGCGAAGACTCGATCGAAAAGAGGGAAGACACGCTCCAGAATTAGTGGAGGCTTCATCTAGACCCGATGGAAACACGTTCAGACCCGCCGTGAAGCTCCTGCAGACCACCTAGTGACATCGTCCACTATAGCACCATCAAATCGTAGAGGTCGTCTGAACCCACCAGTCTGATTCGACCGTCGTCTGGTTCGGCGTTTCAGCCACCGTCGCGTTCATCAAGTTCCATGTCTTGCCGCCCAGCAATCGTGTTCATCCAGATGTGATCGACGCTCAAGGGCAATTGCAGTCATCAGTCGATTGCCCCATGGGACGACGAACACGCAACGTGTATGCCATTCACGATATGGTTGTTTCTTTCTTTCGTACATGTTTGACCGCAGCGATAAAGGATAGCAGATTGGGTTTTAAGCATAAAAACTATACCCTAGTTTTTTCTTTTTCTTGCGATAATTAACAGATTAAGTCACATAATCACAAAAAAAAACTATTATACATGCTATCAATAAGACAATCAACACACGAAAGGCTCAAACTATACCAAACGTCTCACGTCTCACCACGAAACCATCGCTCTGATACCAATTGTTGGCAATTGGATCGTGCGGTTCAACGTTATCCGTTAGGATAAACAGGCAAACAAAATCAGCGGAAGCATAAAACGTGTTTACCGTACTTCTGGGTTGATGTAGAGGATGAACCATTGCAGAGAACCACCTCTCAATCTTCTGCTGTATGTCCCAAGTCGAATCCTGCTGTTGTGTGGGCAACAATCCGCAGGATTCTCTCAATCTGCTCCTGTTCTTTCTAACTGTCAAATGAGGCACTGACTTCGGGTTAACAGGAGCTGAGATGACTTATATAGATGGGCTACAGCAGGGACCAGGAGGAGAAATTGGGCTGGGCCTCAATTGAATTTAATTAACCAAGCTTAGCCCAAAGCTTTTAATTAAATCCAATAATAATAATATAGTCCACTAAAATATTATTACTGCACTACCCGTCCAATCCCAAAATTATGTTCTGGGCTCCTTCTTATTATAAGCCCGACAGTCTCCCCATGTTTAAGATATACAATGCCCATTAATTAATTAAGTTACTGACAACTCAAATTAATTAATATCTCATCCGAGAGTAGTACCACTCAACCTTATTTTCATGCCGGAAATTAATCCACTTGCAAGATTTACATGATAAACCTTATGAGCTCCTCAAGGGGACATCATCAACCTATGACGGACATGGATTCCTTCTACAATCAACAGCACACCATAGATACAGCACTATTTCCCAACTCACCGAGTTTGTTGATTTAATACTTATAAATCTCACCCATTAATGAATCAAAGAAATACATACTGCCCTACGTGTCGAGGTTATTGTATAGGGATTAAGAGCACGAACTTCCATAATAACAGAGATCAAATTCTTCTATAAGTCAGTATAAGTCGAACGATCTCATGCGGTCCTGCTCAATACACACAAGTGCACTAATGTGATTCTATAGCCAAGACAAGCTAATACCAAACCACACTACAACCATACCGATAGAGAGTCCCCGTCTATCTCAGTTGTGAGCATCTGTTTATACTTTATAAGGAAACCGATAATATGATCTTTTGCGTGTTGTCGCACAACATATTATCTACAGTATAAAGTAAGTGAACTATTGCATCATGCATATAAATAAATTATAAGATGCAATCATTTGATCAATGATTCTCAATTCAAATATTGTTATGACATTGTTCATACTAAAGCTAGAATTTTAGTATACAATCCAACACATAGAAGATGACTTGTGTTGATTTATTTTGCAGGAATCTATTATTCTTTATCCAACTATAAGTTTTTTATTCAAATGCCAAAGGGGAGATTGTTAGGAAATATATATGATATATTTCTAATTAAGTTGGCATTAAATCAATTAACTTATAGTCCCTCCGTCCCAGGTTAAGAGGGTCATTTTACCATTTTGGTCGTCCCACCCAAAGAGTCCCATTTCCTTTTTTGGACATATGGGACCCACCCACACCCACTAATACAATTAATATATGGGGCCCCTACACCCACTAATACAACTACCCACTACACATTAAATAATAATACTCCTTAATCCACGTGCCCAAAAGCAAATGGGACTCTTAGCCCGGGACGGAGGGAGTATTTGGTTAAGTTTAATTTAATTATTTATGGAAAAGAATATCAAGGTGAAGATTCATCCAAGATTTGGTCAATGAAATCTTTGAATATCTTGTGTCAAATATATATTTGAAGATCTCTTTTTACGAACGTGATTTATTCTTTGACCAAGAAAGGAAAGCCCATGGCCCGATTTGAGATCACAGAACACCGCAGATGAGAACGTGACTAAAGTTGAATAGTCAAAGTATTCCATATTTATGATGATTTGATCTAATATCATATGGAATCAGATTTGATTGAAGATTGATTGAAGATTGTACTGGATTAGAATTGATCAAGATCTTTTTGAGATTTGATGATGTTCTCTCTAGGCTATTTATTCTTTAGTGGACGATCGATGTAACCAGAGACTCCACGTTAGTTTTTGTGAGGCTATTAGAGAGTTCTTGTCCATAAACTCTTCTGGTAATTTGTTTCTCTTTTGTTTAATTTCTTCTTCCTTCACGTTCTAAGAACACAGCCTTGTAACATGGAATCCGGGAGGGAGTTCCAGCATCGAGTTCGAGAGATCTCATCACAACCTTGGAGGGAGTCCATACAGTGCTGTCAAGACCACGTGGTGGCCAGATAAGTAATTGGAAGTTGTAAGGTATTGTCAATTAGCATAGAATGGAGTTCATAGGTGTTGAATTGAAATACTTGTACTTTTCTAATGAAAGAGATCTGAGAGATGAGGTGGAGCCTATCCCGTATTTTTTAGATTGTGTGCTTGTTAAGTCTTCCACTGAATATTTACGTTTATGTTGTTGTTCTTACTGTTTGTAGAATATCTGCACACAAGCACATGTTCGAAGAACATTTGAACACAAGCACATGTATTTAATCGATTTTAGATTAACACATCATAAGGATACTCTCCTTGAGTTGTCGAGCCAAAACAACCATTTCATCCGTTAAATCCTCTTGAAGTTTTCTTTAGAATATAAACAACACATTCAATCATAATCTGTTGCAACATCTATATTAATCATAAAACTACAGAAAGCAAGACGTTTGGTAAAGGGCTTGAATCGGAAGTTCAATTTAAGGACAGTTAGTACATTAAACCCAAAGACAGAGCAATAGGGCATCATTTTTATAAGATAAAAAAACTATGTCAGACTCAGACTTGTTAGCTGCAGAACTCTTAACATAACATTAATTATTCTGCTAGTGATAAATTTGTTGTCGTTCTATTTTGATGGGTGTCTTGATAGTTTACGTGCAAATTAAAACATTTAAGAAGTATTTGAGAGATATGATTATAGTTTATCATCTTTTTATTATATGGGGTGAGTTTAGTATTTTTTGGTTATGTTTAGTAATGTATAGGGGTATAAAAGTCATATTAAATAATATAATTTTAGTACGTATTATTATTTTTTGGGGTGCATTTAGTATTTTTGGGGTGTAAATAGCCGCTCCCATATTATTAATACATCTAAATTACATGTGTGTAATTATGTATCACATTTATTCATACTAGATTTTTTGGGACGTGCGTTGCACTTCACATGTACATTATACTTTATAATTCTTTTCGAAAAAATTAGTATCGTTCATATATTGCCAGTCTTTCATTAGATATATAAGCTATGAAGTATCTTCAATGGGTGAAGAATTAACAATTATGTTCTGGGTGGAAAGCCCATCCTTTATAAACTATCATAGTAGTTAATGATTCCAAACAACAAAAATATAACTGCATAATTTTTTTTGAAGTAGCTGCAGAGCTACTCAATGCATACATTACATATTTATAAATTTTTTATGAAGGTTTTCATTAAATAATGCATTACATCATTAAAAAATGGATAGAAATTTCATAAATTAGAAAGAATAATTCAGAAATATGAAAATTATCATATTCAAAAGAATACTCCTAGAACAACTTGAGAAATTTTACAAATAGGAATACCACTACATATCATATACAACAATACCTAGCATGAGAAGGAGATATATAGCAACTATAAAAGAAAATTGGATGTGAGCGCTAAAAATGAAATGAGCATATGATGTAATGTCAACACCAATCTCATCAAGCACCTAAACAGAAAAAATGGTCTCACATAGAAATAATGGTTACATGCCTTCTCTTCAGGTACACTTTCTGCTTGCCTGACAGAAACTGCTCATGTCATCAACTGAATAAGCAAAAACTAAATTCTCCTCTAAATCTCTAAATGTTATGCATTGTACCTGCCAGTCAAGCCATTAAACTATTTACAAGATTGGAATATTACGTAGCAAGGATCAAACAAATAATGTACATACTTCTCCAAGAATATATAATTCTCTAGTTTATGACACATTGGAAGGGTTCCTTAATTGACACTACACCAGCATCATAAAGAAACCTGAAACAAAGTAAAAGCTTATCATCCCGGTAAAGAATAAATAAATAAAGAAAATAATAAAAAAACTACCTTCCAGTATTCCATGCATTGGAACTATGCTTAAATTCGTGTTGTCACCAATCATTTCTGCATATGGGAGCTCACATACAACAATAACCATGGTAGGCTGTCTTCTTGATAGCAATGAGGATTGCAGTTCCTTTATTTAAGCATGAGTTAGATTGCGCATATATAGGATTGATGTGTATGAACTTAAAAGGGGTTTAGACAACATACCAAGTAGTTTCATTGCCTTTAACACCATGCCAATCTATTGTCCAGCCTCCACATTGGTACCCTAAGTTATCTGCATGAGATAAGAAGCATGTAAAGAAATTTATACAAATTTTGGGCCACCATGATCATCTGCCTATCATTAACTATGCATTGCTAATCCACATGGGAAATCACATTGAGACATTCAATGACAGCACACATGATGAAAAGATTATTCCAAGTAATACCACCTAAAAAATATATTTTAAGGAAATAACAATAGCACATCTTCAACACAAATTCTAAAATTTCTTCACTAATTCCAAATTCCTCCTCTTCTTCCACCTCACAATATTAAAAAAAAATAAAAAAATAGCCTTCTTACCACAGTAGATAAACTGACCTACCCTCGACAGCAATGAAGAGCTCCTTCTAGTCTGGAATCGGGAAGGGTAATTGAAGACAAAGTGAGCGAGCTGTGACCATTAACCATTCTTATTAACTTCATGCTTCTAAACATATGAAATAAAAAATAAAAAAGATAATTAGTGCACCTCTGGATTATAACCACTTCAATTTGGATTAACTTGAGGCTCTCCATAATTTTGCTTTATGTCTGAATGGGTAAATGCCATCAACGACGGCCCTGGATGCCTGAACATGCTCTGTCCTGAGCACAAGTGCGAAGCTGTTTCTTCCGCCATAATTCCTACTTAAACCATGACTGGCAGCCCCATGATCATGGATCAGTTTTAATCTCTTCTCATTTTCAGCCAGCAGACCCATGACACCGTCATTCATATTATGATACCAATTTGACTATTATCATCGTTATCCAATCCAATATTCGAGTAACCATAGTAATCCTTGCTGACACAATGATTTGCATTCCACGGCCCAGGTAGAATCGGAGGTAGTGGTGGAAAATAATTAACCATGGGAGGGCTGAGGAAGAATTGATCTGGAGGCGACAGCGAGGTCTAGAGTATTGTGGAGGAGGGGACGGTAAAAAAGGAAAGTGAGAATGCGAGCAAAATGGACAGAAATGGTCCATTCTAGAATGCCGTGGATACTCCATTTTTTAGACTGGAATTTGGGAAATTATGCAGAGAGGTGGTTAGGGCTTTATTAGAGGAAGAAAAAACATTTGGGATTTCAGTCGTTCTGAAATTATGCAGAGAGGTAGCTAGGGCTTTATTTGAGGAAGAAACACCATTTGGGATTTCAGTCCGTTCAGAGTATTTTCACTGTGAGAAGAACTTCAAGAGACTGCATATAGAAGTGAATAGGTCACAAAATAATTATGCAGAGAGGTAGCTAGGCTTTATTTGAGGAAGAAACAACATTTGGGATTTCAGTCCGTTCAGACTATTTTCATTGTTAGAAGAACTTCAAGAGACTGCATATATAGAAGTGAATAGGTCACAAAATAAATGCGCAAAAATTAATGAACAAATAAGTAATTATAAGGATAAAGAGGAGATTATTAAAATAAGGAGGATAAAATGAGAAAAAAATATTTTACATAGCCTAGTCACTTTTAATATTTTATAGACGTATGTTGCACGTTACATGCACGTTATACTTTGTAATATGATTTTTCTTTTTCAAATTTTTTTTCCCCAACATAACTATGAATAATTTAAGTAAATGTTCTATTAAATTTTAATTACATTTAAACTTTCTTTTATAAATAATATTTTTCCTCAGAAAATGTTAATCTGATCAAACCAAGATTTTTTATTTTACATGGATATGCATATAGAGGACAACTTACTTCATGCAATTATTTCGTGTAAATTTGAACTTTGTTTTGCATTAAAATTATGCTTTTATAATATTACAAAAGTTAAAGAAATACTTGAGTTTCATGAATTAATAGTAGATTATAAAGAATCAATAAAAATTAAGATTATAGGTTATTTGAATAATTAATAAGGCTTTAAGATGCATTAGAAGGATATACCTGGATAAGAAGCAACATACACATGTTGAAAATTAATTATAATTAGCAAAGGAGGAAAATGCAACACAAAATATGAGAAATTCCAACATGTGTTAGCAACATGAGAGTTAGTATCTACAACCAATCTACTTCAACAATTTACAGTAATAAATTCTCCAACAAAATTGTTGTCTAGATTTGACATGAATTAGGAAAGTGAAGACACACAATTACTACATGTTTAAATCTACATAATCTCATGTAAATTATGCAAGCTTCTTCAATACTTTAAAATGAACTCTAACAAAAATAAATAGAAATATAATGTACTTATAAATTAAAATATAATAACCAAATATTTATTATCTAATATATCTTACTCTATATATAAAAGGAATTCACTCCAAACCGGGCCTGTTTTTGTTCCGGATCCGGTCACCAAATCACACGCGTCAACTTTTAATTACGCCCTTTGATACCTGAAGAGAGAGACACTCCCCTCAACCTTCATCTGCTTGTTCCTTACATTCTCTCCAACCCTACGGATATCATTCCCTTTCCATAGTTTTCAACTTCTGTCTTCGGATACTCTTTTAACTTGGTTTTCCTTATCTGATTTCTCTCGGTAGGTGCTACTCCATTGATCCCATTTGACCCGCTTCTTCATTGTGGTATAGGTAAGCTCTCTATCCGTACATATTTTGCTTTTGGTTTATTAGACAATTTTCTCTTCACCGCATTGGACTTTCAACTAATTCATTCATTTAGTAAATTATGTGATGTTTTTTGTTCCTTATTTTCATTTCGTCTTAAGTATGCGTTTCTTTGTGCGAAAGAAGACTGCAGATGCTCAATTGTTGATGTGTGCTTTTAATTTTGTTTGTGCGTACACATTTCGTTGTGGTTACTGATATAGTACTGCTTAATAGTGATGACTGATGACATATGACTCCCAATGTTTGCTCTATTGCTGGTATGTTACTGCCCAACATGTGTATGATAAAGGAAAAAAATGGTGTAGTGCCTTGTAGACAATATAGATTTACTTTGATGTCCTATATTTAACAAAATATCTTTTTTTGCCCGAAATTACCAAAATGCCCATTACTCGAATATTCGAGTAAATACAATTCGAGTAATACCATGAGTAAACTAAATAAATTTATAAAAATTTCGGGTAAACATTCGAGTCAAAGAGCGAGTAAAATTAAATTCGAGTAAATTTAATTAATTATTTAATTTTAAATTGAGGATTATAATTTCGGGTATAAATTCGAGTAATATTTTTTTTAATTTTTTAATTATTTCGAGTAAAGGAGTATTGTGTTATATTATGAGTAATAAATGTTGAGTAATTGGCAATTCGAGTAAGGCAAGTTTGAGTAATAGTCACATCGAGTAAGTGTATACGAGTAAAGAATTTTGAGTAATAAATTCGAGTAATAAATTTCGGGTAAGGCAAATCGATTGATAGCAAATATGAGTAAGGAAAATACGAGTAAGAAAATACGAGTAACAGACAAATTTGAGTAAGCAAATTTGAGTAATAGTCAATTTTGATTTTTGAGTAAAGCAATTTTCAAAAAAAAAATCGAGTAAAGCAAATATCAGTAAGATAATTTCGAGTAAGTAATAGAAATTTGACTAAGGCGTCTCGAATAAAAGTAATTGTGGTAAATTCGAGTAATAAGTATCATCTGAGTACGGCAAATCCGAGTAAGAAAATTTCGAGTAATAGGCTTGTTCGAGTAAATTAAATTTGAGTAAGTCACATTTGAGTAAACAATTCGAGTAAGGCTTATTCGAGTGATAGTAAATTCGAGTAAGGTAATATCCAATAAGGCAATTAATGAATTAATAAATTTTGAGTAATGAACATTGATGAGAAATGTGAATTTCAAGTAAAATTGATGAGTTAAATGTTTTAAAGTATTATTAAAAAGAGAGACTCTCTTGTGAAACGGGTTATTTGTGAGACGAATGTAAGACGGGTCGATTTATTACTAAAGTATGTTTATTATATAGTTAAAATATGTTTATTTATAGTTAGGTATGTTAATAATAAATCATATTATAACACACTAAAATCATACTTTAATGCATAACCTAACATACTTTAGAAAATATACATTAACAATAACTAAACATGTTTTATCTATAAAATAAATATACTTTAATGATGGATCAACCTGTCTCACACCCGTCTCACAAATAACCCGTCTAAAAAGAGACTTTGTCATTAAAAAAATATATACTCGAGTAAAATAATGATTTGTAATTCGATTATCCATTTACTCGAAGAATTCTTTATTCAAATGTAAAATTACTCAAAAAATTTACTTTATTTTTTTCGATTTAACATTACTCGAAATTTATTAATTTTTGAAATTTAATTTAATATCAATGTGACATTTATAAAAGAGTTAATTGCATTAAAATACATGATATTTTCTCATTTTCTCAATTTAATCACGAACTATTTTTTTCATAAAAAAAATACACAACCTTTTATTATTATTTCAATTTAATCACCAATTTTATTTTTATCAATTAAATACACAATTTTTTTGTATTATGGGAGATATTTTTAAATTTTACTATTTTATTTTATACTATAAACTAGTATTTTCCATCCATGTGTTGCACGGAAAGTATTTTATTATAGGATTTTTTATTTTTTAATAGTGTTATGTATCTGTATGAATATTATTTAGCTTTTCTTATCCGATTTTGGTCAGATTTGAATTTTGTTGCTGTATTTTTTATTTATATTTATAATAATCTCATATATGTTTTGCACGGAAATAATTATATTTTTGCGAATAATTTTTATTATAGGACTATTCTTAATTATTATATTTTAGTTTTAATAATTTTATCTCTACGAATATGTTTGAGCTTGTCTCGTCCAGTTTTGGTCTGGTTAGAATTTTGTTGTAGTATTTTTTATTTATATTTATAATTATCCCATATGTGTTTTTGTACAGAAATAATTATAAATATTTTTATCTGTAACTGGTTTTCTTTCTTATACTTCCTATGTCCTCCCGGCTTTATAATTACATATTTTCAATTTGAGAATCAGTTTCTAATGGTTTCATTACCTTTTTTAGTATAAGGAAATCACACAAAACAATTAAATCATCACCATGAGACCCACCTACTATTCTAATACAACTATTTACTATACATTAAAATATTATATTCCTTAATCACCGTACAAGAAGCAAATGTAACAATTAGGATGGGATAGATGGAGTATTATTATTTTTAGTGTATTGTAGAGTTATAGTAATATAATTTAATGAGGGTATAAACCAATTTTTTTAGATTTGCCAAAAAAATTTCGGCTATCCATCCTTCTATCAGGTGGAACATAGAAAATCCTACTAATGGCCAATTACGAATTTTCTTTTCACCCATTCTCTCGTGTTGCTTTTCCAGACAAAGTGCTGTGGGAATTCTATATATCTCAGTTTTCTTGCCTCGGGGTATTTCTTATTTGCTTCAAACCAATTTAAGAACATATTCTTACTTATAAACGGTTAATTAATTATATACTCCCTCCGTCCCGCGTTAAGGTTTATATTTTTTCATTTTAAGTTGTCCCAAGTTAAGGTTTATATTTTCTTTTTATCAAGTTGGGAATTCTGTATATGTCAGTTTTCTTACCTCGGGGTATTTCTTATTTCCTTCAAACTAAGCTAAGAACATACTCTCCCTTATAAACTATTAATTATTTATATAAATATATAAACGAAATTTTTTTTAACATAATGTAATTTTATATTTATCAATTATATAGTATTGTGTATACGCTTATTTTTTCTTAACATTAATTTTTAGTTTTTCTTCAATTTTAATCTTAAACGTCCATTTAATACTACCCCCTCCGTCTGTCCCAAATGGGTGCATTTACTTTTTGCACGTGAATTAAGGAGTATTATTATTTAATTTGTGATGGATAGTCATATTAGTGTGTGTGGACCCCATATTTTAATTGTATTAGTGGGTGTGTGTGGGTCTCATGTGTGTAAAAATAGAAATTAGACCCTTAGGGGCGGACGTCCAAAATGAAAAAATAAGACTCTTTGGAATGGATGGAGATAGATTTGACAATTAATAGAATATGCCAAAAATATCACTCATTTTTACTAAATTATTATTTGTTAATTAAAAATTTAAAATTTTATTATTAGCAAAAATAATATTAATGGTTAAGATTTAATGTTTTAAATTGACTGCCAAAATTAAAACTGCATGGTTTATAAATATAAAAAAATTTAAAAGAGAAAAAAATTGAAGATAAAAGTAAAAATTTAGGTTTGTTTATATATATGTATAGATAGATAGATAATTTATGATACTTCCAAAATAAAATATAAATATATTTTCTCCGTCCCACAACACGCTTTTCGTTTACTGCACCACGTTGTTTAAGAAAAATTGCATTTTTGACCAAATATGTTGACTTTAGGGGGTATTGTAGTATTTTTATGTAATAAAAAAATATAAAATAATGATATGTCTGTAAAAAAGTAGTGGCAAATTTGAAAATAATGTAAATTTTGAGGTTATTGGATAAAGTAAAATTTTCTTTTTTGGGTGTGAAGGGTGGTGTGAGACGGGCGAATAATTGTGAAGGGTGATGTAGGACGGAAGAAGTATTAATTATAAAGTGATTTTGGGCACTCAATATTTAGGTTAAAGCACCAGAGTTAGACTCTTTATTATAATTTCCTACAAAAATTTTAATGATAATCTAATTATACTTAATATATAAATACAACTTAAATTATGTATAGTATTTTACTATATTAATTTTTAGAAAATAAATTACTATTTTTATTATTTATTAAAATAAAGTTGAAACGTTATCTAATTAATTGTATCAAATAATATTTAAATTGGTTGCAATTAATATAAAAAAGAAAAAACATATATCATATTCGGGTTATATAATAGGTAAACACTTTATTTATCTATCGATAATTTCATTGATTGATTTGATTCGAAATTTAAGATAATATTAATTTTATATAATTAATTATATCAAAATTATTTTATTTTAATTGATATTTATTTATCTTATAAAAAGTAGATTTAATTTTTCTATAAAACTCAATTATTATTTTGTATTAAAATAAAGATATAATTTACTATAATATGTATATTTTTCTTATTAAATAACATATGAATAAAATAAAATATAAAATATTAAGTGAGGCTTGCGTGAGCTCGGGTGCACACCGTGCGTCTTTAGAATTTAGTATTATGCGTAAGGGCACATTATTTTATATTCTAAAGGGTATGCACTTTAATTAATAAGGATACACCATTTTGTTTAAAAGGGTATACACTTTTCATTAATATTTTTTATTTTTTTCAAAAAATAAAGGGTACATATTTTTATATTAAAGGATATACAATTTAATACAAAATTCTAAAGGCACACGGCGTGTGTCCCGTGCGCTCGGGTGCACACGAGTTTTTGCATAAAATATTATCTAAAGAAAAAAAAAACAAAACAAAAACAAAACAAAAAGAGGGAGAGAGTAAGAATTTGATTAGGTAATGAAAAATTTATATAGAATGATTTTAATGAATGAACGACCGTGATTGAAATTAAATATTTATAAAGATGATTCTAATGAAAATAAAATTGATATATTAATTAAAATTAAGAATATATTGATTAAAAATTAATCAAATTTATATTGTGAAATTGAATAAATAAAAAAGTAAAATTTAAATAATAAAATCCATTATTTGTATAATTAAATTTTATGATTGAAATCAAAGGAAAATCATATATATATATATATATATATATATATATATATATATATATATATATATATATATATATATATATATATATATATATATATATATATATATATATATATATATATATATTAGGTGCACCCGGATGCAAGTGTGCACCCATATGTGAATAACTTTTTATTTTATTTTGTATACATATTATTCTATTTTGTATACGCGTTTCTTAATAATTGTATACTTTTTTCATACAAAATTTTCATTAAAAAAACTAGCATCCATATGTGTATAATTTTTTATTCGATAGTATATACATATTTTTTAATAATTATATGTCTTTTTACACTCAATTTATTATTAAAAAAATTAACCATTAAATTGTATACATTTTTGTTCATAATTGTATGTGTTTTTGTTTATATTTGTATACGTTTTTGAAAGTGGGTGCACCCTATCTTAGAGTGCACCCGGGTGTACAGTATAATTAGCCTAAATATATTAAATTAAATTATTATATTTGAATATTGATTGATATATTAATTTAAATTAAAAATATGCAACAAATATCTCTCATATTTACAAAATTTATATTATTAAATAAAAAAGTAAAATTTAAATAACAAAATTCATTATTAGTATAATTAGATTTTGTAAAAATTTCTGAAGTTAATTTTGGATACGTACACGGATGAATTTTTTTATTATAATATTAGTTTAATCATTCAAAAATAAATTATATAAAATAAATGAATATTAAATGGATACAAGTAATCCACGTCTATCTAGAAATAAATTTGGGACGGGTACGTGTATTATAATGGACGGGTAATGATACATGTACTTAATATTTAAACAAATTCGGGTATCCGATTTCGAATTCGATTAATAATTGAATACAAATACGAATATTTGAATATTTAATCAAATAACATTCAAATACCTTAGTATTCGATTCGATTCGTTTACAACCCTACTGGTGAGCAGAAAATATATTAGAATGTATCTTTCGAACGGGATTATATTATATGTGATGTATTTATTTAAAAAAAATATTTTATAAAAAAATATTTTTATGAAATCATATTAAAGATAAATATTTTATTAATATAAAAGGAAATGATGTACCATAATAAAAATATTTTCAATCCAATGAAAATGAATATTATATTTATGATGCCAAATAAGCCCCTCTTTTTTTAATAATTATCTTTCTATTTACTATAAAATATATTTATTTGGATTAATGGATGATCCGTCTCATATAAGGGGATCCGTAAAACGGTCTCACCCAAGATCTACCCTACTAGTTTTATTATGATTAAACTATTAGATCTACATAAAATGAATTACTTAAAATAAGATTATAAAATATTAATTATTTTAAAATTATTATTAATATATTACTTTAAATAAAACATTAATTGCATGATCAACATGGAAGCGACCACGTACGCAATTTATTCAAGAACGAATATGGTGACGTCACATACACAAAAATTTTTAAGGAGGAGCGTGACGCCGCTACATACACAATTCTAAAATTTTATTTTGGGCAAGCACTTGTAAATTAATAGTATTAATGATGATTGATGTTATGAAAAATATAAATATATTGATAAATATAAAATTACGTTATATTAATAAAAAGAAAAATTACATTTATAAATTATATATAAATAATTAGTATTTTATTTATAAAATACATAAATTCATATAAATATATCATAATTAACGTAAAACAACAATATAAATATAAAAAATAAATAATTGTATATTGTAATAATATAATTCTTTCCGTGCAATGCGCGCCATACGAAAATCGGACGAGACAAGCTCATACATATTCGTAGAGATCAAACTATTAAAAAAATATATAAATAACAATAATCTTCCGTGGCTTTCCATCAGTATATCACACGTCTAGTTTGAACATATGCATTATTTTATAAAAATGTGAAAGTTGGCGGATAGAAATAGCAAACGACCTTCCGGTCTTCTGTTGTATTCCTAAGCCACGTCTCGACGTTGTGTGGGCAATGATCTACGAGACGATCTCAATCTTCAACTCCCTCAAACTCACAGTGTTTATGTCGTATGTATCAAGTTACTGGGATGCTGAGATTGGCTATTTATAGGCTATAACAGGGACTAGGAGGAGAAATTAGGGTTTGGGCCTCCCATTGGGCTTAAGCATCCAAGTTTAATCCAAAACTTATACTTAAGTCCAATAATAATAAATCATACCACTAAAGAAATATTATTGCACTGCCACCCTAATCCCAAATTACGTTTATGGGCTCCTTCTTATTATGAGCCCGTTAATCTCCCCGTGTTTAAGTTTCAATACCCATTAATTAATTAAGTTACTGACAACTCCATTAATTAATATAATTACCAAGAGTAGTACCACTCAACCTTATTATCATGCCAAAATAAATCCACTTGTAGGGTTTACATGATAATCATTATGAGCTCCTCAAGGGGACATCATCAACCAATTCCATTAGGACACAGATTCCTTCTACAATCAACAGCACACCATAGAGACAGCACCATCTCCTAACTCACCGAGCATATTGATTTAATAATTAAATCTCACCCATTGATGAATCAAGAAAATAAATACTGACTTACGTGTCGAGATTATTGTATAGGGATTAAGAGTACAAACTTTCATAATAACAGAGATCAAGTTCTATTATATAGTTAGTATAAACTGAACGATCTCAACGACGTTCCTATTCAATACACAAAGTACACTAGTGCAATTTCATAGTCAAGATAGACTAATACCAAATCTCACTACAACCATACCGATAGATAGTCTCTATCTATCTCGATTGTGAACATCTATTTATACTTTATAAGGAGCCGATAATATGATCTTCAGTGTGACGCAGCACACTACGTTATCTACAGTATAAAGTAAATGAACTTTTACAATAACTTAATTGTAAACATTTGATCACATGATTCTCATTTCAAATATTATCTAAACATTGTTCATACAAAAAGCTAGACTTTTAGTATACAATCCAACAAGCAGTGCTTACGGATTTTTGATTCATAAATCGGAAGTACCTGACATGACTGAAGGCACTATGATAGAATCAATGAATGCAATATTCTTTGAAGACATATTTTCTAGCAAAGGAAATAAACAAGTGACATCTTCTAAGAGACCATTTACACAAGAAAGTGTAGAACCAAGACGTAGTAAGAGAGCTTGAGTAGAAAAGGACTTTGATCAAGACTTCTTCACTTACGCGGTTGAAGATGAGCACAAATCTGTATCTGAAGCTCTATCTCATCCAGATGCACCATTCTGGAAAGAAGATATAGATAGTGAGATTGATTCCAATATGCAAAATCACACATGGGAATTGGTAGATTTACCAAAGGGTTGCAAGACCTTAGGATGAAAATGGATTCTTAAAATAAAATATGAAGTTAATGGGTCAATAGACAAATATAAAGCCTGGATGGTGGCTAAAGACTTTAGACAAAAGGAAGGGTATGATTTCTTTGATACCTACTCACCAGTGATACGAATTACGTCTATTTGTGTACTTATAGCGATTGATGAATTGCACAATCTAGAGATCCTTCAAATGGATGTGAAGACAGCCTTCTTAAATGGTGAGTTGGAAGAAGAAATATACATGGACCAACCAGAAAGTTTTATAGCACCTGAAAATGACAAAAAGATGTGCAAACTCGTGCGGTCGTTGTATGGACTTAAATAAGCTCCAAGACAATGGCATGTGAAGTTTTACAACACAATGATGTTAAATGGTTTTCGAATCAAAGAGTGTGACAAATGCGTATATGTGAGAAATACACCAAATGGATTTGTCATGTCCTGCCTCTCTGAAGTTGATATGCTTATCATGGGAAGCAATAATGACATAATCATTGACACTAAACAAATATTGAATCGAAACTTTAACATGAAGGACATGGGTATAGCGGATGTGATACTTGGAATCAAGATTCAAAGAGCATCTGATGGAATTGCATTGTCTCAATCTCATTATATTGAGAAAGTGTTGAAGAAGTTCAATGCATTCGATGATTCACCGGCTAAGACATCCATGGATCCAAGTGTACACCTTAGTAAGAATAAAGGTGAATCAGTGGCTCAATCTGAGTATGCAAGGGTTATAGGGAGCATAATGTACATAACTAATTGTACGTCCTGATATAGCGTGTTCAATTAACAAACTAAGTACATACACGAGTAACCCAAGCAATGAGCACTGGAAACCATTGAGAAGAGTGCTGAGATACCTAAAATACACTCTTGATGTGGGGCTACAAAATATCCAGCAGTACTCGAAGAGTACAGTGATGCAAAATGGATATCTGACATAAAAGACTCGTTCTCTACGAGTGGATACGTGTTCACTATCGGAGGTGGAGCAGTGTCGTGGAGGTCTACAAAACAGATCTGTATAGCCCATTCCATAATGAAATCTGAGTTCATAGCTCTAGATAAAGTCGGGAAAGAAGTAGAATGGCTTCGTAATTTCCTTGAGGACATTCCATATTGGAACAAACCGGTCCCTACGGTGATGGTACATTGTGACAGTCAAGCCACAATTGGAAGAATTCTTAATGGTATCTACAACAAAAAGTCTAGACATATCCGTAGATGACACAACACGATGAGACAATTGATCTCGAGTGGTGTAATGTCAATTGACTACGTGAAGTCAAAAGACAACATAGCGGATCCGCTAACAAAAGTAATTAATCGAGATCAAATGAATAAATTACTAGAAGGAATGAGGCTAAAATTCACAAAGTAATGAGCCAAAACAGTGGAAACCCAACAATGATAAATGGAGATCCCAAGAATTTAGTTCAAAGGGACAACAAAATTGTAGAGGTTCAAGGGAAACTTGGTACCTATCATTCCTTAGTGGAGCAATTCTACCAAGTATAGAACTCGTATTCTAGTGAGGTTACGTCTTTTGACGTTTAATGATTCCTGAAAAGCCAAGTAATGGCTGGTTGAGCATAACGGGGTACTTAAGATAGGAGATCACCTATGTAAGTGTGAAGTGAGTGGCCGCTTCAAAGTAAAACACTTATGAATCCAAAGGGGGTCCATGGATGAAACGGACCAAAATATTAGAACAAGGAGAATGCGAGACATTGATGTGTTCACACTATTGTCTCAGTATACGCTAAGGAGGAGTAGTTCAAAGATATCATGTCTACTAAGCCATCGGTATACTAGATAGTGTTGGACTACGAAAGGTTCAATGTCCCAAGCTACTTATCCGGATACATTAATATTTCATGAAGACTGGATTGTGTGTCTGCATTTTACAGGCGCTGAAATTTCACTCATGTAGGGGATTGTTGGGGAATTTAATTGGTTAGTAAGGATTAATAAATAATTAATCACCAATTAAATAATAATTAAAGTGAGTAAAATTAGTCTCACATGTGGAATTGATCAAATATGATAAATTGATCAAATATGCTAGTAATCACGATTACTAATTAAAATAACAATTCTACCATATGAGAGTGGTCTCTGAAACCTATAAATAGGGTCATTCTGCTTCATTCAGAACACAGTAAGAATGCACAAAATACCAAATTCATTCAAGCGTTTGCATACACTTGTATAGTTCATAGTTTAGACGATCTAGTCCTCCATTCTCTCTAAGTTCGCCATAATTCCTGCAATAGTAGTGCTGCTTCACCGGAAACTAGAAGTCGTTTCACATTTGGGGAAGATCCGCCAAGACCGGAGCACTACCGGGGCGTGTTTCTTCTTGCGGAAAGAGTTCTATTCAACTCGACTTCGCCATCATCCCAAGACATTCAAGATCCAAGATCCTAGATCCAGATCTGTAAGATAGGTTAGTAATTCTCCTTTCTATTTACATATTCATTGTAATAGTGATTTATTGGTGTACTTATAAGCCAACAAGTAGCGGATGCGCTATTCCTATCTCTCACTATGTCTTTATGTATTTATTTATTTAATTATATCAAATATCATGCAATGTTGATTGCAGGTATTGGGATATCGTTGAGCTAGGCTTTTAAGGAAATACGTGGGTTTGAAGATTTAATGTAATTAGAAAGATAAAAAGCAAGGTTATCATAATCCTATGCTAGACCATTATCGTAAAGAAATTGAGTTGATTTATAAGAGAGTGTCGGTGAAAATAGAATTAGTAGAGAATGAATTATTTGATTAGGAATATGATTAAGGTTAAATCTTTAATTCATAAGTTAAATGAGTATTGATTTTTTTCTTTCTTTATTTTAAAAAAAGATATTTTTGTCGATATTCAAATCAAAATACAAGTCAAAATGGTAATTGGTAGTTTTTCAAAATCAAAAGGTTTATTTGGTAGTTTGGACAAATCTCGAAGGGTGTTAGTAATTTACCCTAGCATTTATTTGTTGTTTAAAAAGACCATATTACCCTTTAATCATTTTTTATTAATCTAAAGGAAATCATTTTGTCATATAGTATCACAAAAATTTTTTATGTTAAAAAAGACGCAACGAAATTTCTATTACATTTTAGTGTTGCATTTCTCATTGAGAATCGTTAATGAATGACACCATAAACAAAATATATACCATTTTGACTCTAAATGAATGATACCATAAATAAAATATAGGCAAAAATTCCTGTGCCCCTAGGGACATGGTGACACGGTCTGTGTCCCCATGTGAGCTCAACACTTCCCTCTCTATTTTATTTAAACCTATGTATTACTAGGGAATTTAAATTGTAAAGGGGCATGGAAATTGCAAAGGGGCACGGATCTAAATCCGTGTGCTCGAGGATGTTTGTTTTGGGTTTAAAGTGATTTACTAAACCACTGAATATTTGTTTTGGGTTTAAAGTAATTTAATAAACCAATGAATAATGTTATTCTATGTTTGTTATTAATTGAGGTGGGAGATGAAATAAAAGGAAGATAAAGAAAAAAAAATTAATTGAGGAGAAATAATGTATAGTAAAAGTAGGTAAGAGTTCACTCAATAGAGTTTATATGTGTATATATGGTAGATTTAAGAAAATTTCAATAGAGTTTTTAGGTGTATATATAGTAAATTTAAGAAGATTTATTAAATCTAAAATCGAAATATTAAACCAAACCATACATTATCTAAAGGAACCGTATGAGATTTTTTCTAAACATATTCTCATCTATTCCGTATAATAAAATTTAATGTCAAAATGTAATGAAATCTAAGGTGCATAAACGATTACAAATGAATGAGGTATTTGAGTATATTGATTGCACTTATTTTCGATCATGCACTCGAATTAATTCAAATTAAGAGTGGAGTTGTAAAATATTCTGTCAAAAAAAATAATAGTAAAATATATATAATAGATCACGTGGACGGCAATTATTGATGAGATCTCGTTGCTTCCGGTGTGTAATTAATGAATTTTGTTCTCTTTTTCCTTTCCCACCATAGTCTGGAAGGGTGTTTCAGTAATTTCACGTGTACATAAAATACAAATTCGAATACGTACACAATTGATAATTACGTCCTGTTTGCTCTCCATTTATTAACGCGCCATGTTTTCTCAACCCCAGATAAAAAATCCTCTACGTTAAAACATACACAGATACACCTTATTATTACCACATCCAACCACATCCGTATACGCATTTACATGCACAGATAGATACACTTTTTTTTAGAGAGAGGCCTGCTGGCCTTTGAAAGTGGCCGGATATGGCAACTGGATGGATGAAGTCATTGAAGTGCAAGTCAAAAGCATTAGACGACGTCGTCCACCACCACCACCACCACTCCTCATCCAGCTGCAGAAACAGTTATCAGAGTCTCAAAGATATTGTCGAAATTACCAAGAACCCCCGCCCCAAGAAGCCTAAGCCACCCAAACGACACCCATCGCCGCCGTTTAAACGGCCCGTTCCGAGGAAACCGGAGCCCGATTTCGAATTCCAGCCCGCCTCCGCCCAATCCTTCTTCCCTTCTCTCACCGAGCTTCCGAAGGACCACCCGTCGCGGAATGTGGTGGAGATAATATTCCACACCAGCTGGAGCGAGAAGAGCTTCCCGGGTCGGGTCGATATGGTGTTCAAGGTCCAGAACCTGACCCGGACCCTGAACCGGTTCGAGGAGTATCGGGGTGTAGTTAAACACAGGGCCGGCGGCGCCGCCGGGAGCGACGGCAGTGAGGACCACGTTCGCTGCATTGCGGATGGGAATGAGGTCATGAGGTTTTACTGCCTAGGCGCCGCCGGCGCGTACGAGGCTGGGGCCGGCGCGTGGATGCTCCAAGGGTGCAAAAGAGCCGCCGTGTGTACTTATTCCGGTAGTGGTGCGGCTCATGAGAAAGCCGGTGGGGGGAGAGGGAGGAGGGCCATGCTGGTTTGCCGGGTCATAGCGGGTCGGGTTGGGAAGCAACTCGGGATTGACTCGTTTCTTGAAGAGCGAATCGGGTATGATTCAGTGAGTGGTGAAAATGGGGGATTGCTCGTATTTGACTCGCGTGCATTGTTGCCCTGTTTTCTAATCATCTACAAATTGTAAAACTACATGGAGTAAGAATTTTATGGTGTTTATTAACTCCATTTTTCCTCTTTTTTTTTTGTGTAATTTATATTTTGCAAATCAATTACCACCTTAGTAGTTTTTTTTTCCTTATTCTTGGACAATGTAATTAAAGAAAATTGGGTTCATAATCTTGATCTTCTCTTCATTCATCTTCTTTCAAAAAAGAATTCCCTCCCCTAATCAGTTTCAATTTCAAAGAATACTCAATTTAAATGGTTTTCCATCCGTTCTTCGTTCAAATTATAGTAATTTAAGTTAATTTTTTGCAGCCGTTCTTGAAATATTTATTAAAAATGAATTAATAGGATATATGAAATGAAAAATATAAAATTTATTAAAATGTCATTTTCTGTATTTAAAAAAATACATAATATGATTAGAAAATATTTATTTTATAAAGAATCAAATACTGCCTTAGCATATCTTATAAAGAATCAAATATTTATTTTATAAATAATCAAATATTTATTTTAGAAAATAGAGGATTCTAAGAAAATAACATGGTTGGAGAT
Organism: Pogostemon cablin; assembly: GCA_023678885.1. Taxonomy (NCBI): domain Eukaryota; kingdom Viridiplantae; phylum Streptophyta; class Magnoliopsida; order Lamiales; family Lamiaceae; genus Pogostemon; species Pogostemon cablin. The sequence goes on from CM042973.1 coordinate 21,907,284, forward strand.
TGCCTTAGCATATTTTTCAACTGTGAGCTGAGCCTCTATATATATATTTTTAAAACTTGTCTCCATTAAATTCCACGTGCCCTAGCTAGCACCTTATCATACAATTATCGCTTGGGTAAATTAATGTTAATTAAAATGGCATTTACTATTCTATTCTATCATCTTCCGCTTATTTAGATAACGTTAATTTTATATCTTATTTAAATTCTGTAATTACTACGTAGAAATAAGAAGGTATAGTTAATGCATATAAATTTAAATTTCAAAGTCCTGCACAAATTAGCTGCCCATTATGATTACTTGAATAATATATTCAAAGTTGAAGTAAGCCTACTACCGAATTACATATAGACAAACGGAGATAAAAATGGTCGTTGGATCGAAATAGAATTTTTATTTTCAGAAAAGCCCAAATATACTATGGTAAAAATAAAATAATAAATTAACCATATATCTTAATATAAAAATATAAATATATAGATTAATATATAATTGTTCAGATATAATGTTTGAACATCTAACTAATAAAATGGGGTGTATGCAATACTTCATTCAAAAAAATTGTCATATAATAATTTTGAAAAAGTACCACTTCTTTTTTAAAATTGGGTTAATTGCGCCAAAAGTCCTGACATTTTCACGAATTTTAAATTAGTCCAAACTTTTCAATATTTACAAATAAGTTCTCGACATTTAACTCTTTTTTCAAATCAAGCCACCAGGCAGCGGGAGGCCTGCCCGGTGCTGACGTGTCCATCTCTCTTTCACGTCACCTTTCACGTGTACAAAACGACGTCGTTTCAGCCTTCCACCCGTCGAAAAGTTAATTGCATGAAAAGTCCCAACCTTTTCGCCGATTGCGAATTAGTCCAAACTTTTGAATATTTTGCAAAAAAGTACCCAACTTTAGCCCATATTGCAAATCGAACCACTGGGCTGCTGGAGGTTTGTCCCGACGCTGCCGTGTCATTGTATAGGACAAGTCATTCTATATTTGTTAACAACACGGCTTCGTTTTGATTTTTTAAATTAAAATTTAATGTATATCCAAAATATCATCCTCATATATCACACATTAACATTATTTATCAAAATTCGCCATGTGTGAGGGGTTGTGGAAGACAACTTCTGAATTTCGATTAGATGATCCATACGATAATTGTTGTTTCTATTAGAACAATTAGAGAGTAGAAAAAAGTTTTGGGAAAAATAATAGTGATTAATCGGCTCCTTCAATTCTGTGGCTGATCTATTCTTGGCCTTAACCATGCAGAAGTACATTGTCAGATTTGTGATTCATATTTTGATCGAATAATGTTAGTGTGTGATATCTGAGTTTTTTTTTGGAAATTTTAATTAAAAAAAATCGAAACAACGTCCTTTTGTTAACTAGTGTAGAGTAACTTGGCATATACAGTTACACATCAGCGTCAGTGCAGCCCTCCACCCGGTGGTTCGAGTTGCAATACGAGCTTAAAGTCAGGTACTTATTTGCAAAATATCCAAAAGTTTAGACTAATCCACAATCGGCGAAAAGGTTGAAATTTTTCATGCAATTAACTTTTTGACATGTGAAAGGTTGAGACGACATCGTTTTGTACACGTGGAAGGTGACGTGAAAGAGAGATGGACACGTTAGCACCGGGCAGGCCTCCCGCCCGGTGGCTTGATTTGAAAAAGAGATTAAAGGTCTAGAACTTTTTTATAAATATTGAAAAGTTTGGACTAATTTGAAATTCGCGAAAAGTTCAGGACTTTTGGCGCAATTAACCCTTTAAAATTTGAATAATACTATTTATAGCGATACTTCATGCAATTATACACATCTATAACTATGTATGTGACTCCGTAATTAACCTTTTACAAAATCCTATATGCGGTATGTTGATAGGTGTTCTCAGCTAGTTAATTTTAGGATTAAGGGAGATGATGAAATTATGCGACTGAGCTAATAACAAGCACCATCAAGCAAAACAAACAAATAAATATGTGAGAGATGGGAAAATCCAACCAAAGTCCTTAACCGATTTTATTACTCTTCTCAAGAACACTCATAAACCTTCCCAATTACCAGTGTAATGTCTCAAGTGAGAATGAGTAACCCCATTCTCTCTTGTGAGAGAAGCTCTTTATACTACCAACAAAACCCTAATGATTATCCAATCTCCTGATGCCACCTGGACGAAGACAAGCAGCCATCAATGGCTTGGCCGGTACACCGATGACTTTTGAGGTTGGTGCAGGGAGCCACCTGGTGTCTACCAGAGCACAACAGGTCTCCTTTTGTCCTTTGTCTGCTTTCCATTGGCGGATGAAGAGGGATGTACCTATCGTGTGTTGTCTTCTAGTTGAGAGTGCTGCCCAAGACATCCCTTCTTACTGTTATTCTTGTCTTTTAGCCTGCCGCCACTAGCTATTCTCATAGTCGTATCTGTACTTTGCCCAGCAGTTCTGATAATCCTTCCAGTCGTCGGACGGGTCAGTTTCCGAGGCTATGCTATTCGCCCGAGTTCTTGGGCGTCTCCCTCGACTTCGGAGCCGAGGAATCTTGGCCATCTATCCTTTTGGTGGGTTTCCTGCTTTTGGCCCTTTCCTGACCTTATCTTCTTGGGCTCCTCGACCCTTTGATGATGGGCTCATCTCTTGGGCCTCTTCATGATTCTTCTCCGAAGTGTATCTTTTGGGCCTGGGTCTTCTTCTTTGGCTGTCATCGTCCCATGGCTTTACCGTTCATTCTGGACCCTGAGCCTTCTTGGTTGGGCCTCTTTCATGCAGTATATTAGCTTGTTGGGCTTCTGACCCATCTGGCATGAGGGATATAATACCCATAACACGATAATATATATGATTATATACATATTTTTTTAATTAGTATATGTATAACTTTGTATAAAATATGTGTGATCCTACATATGGTTATATATTTTATATAAAAAGGAAAAAAAAATCAAAAGATAGCATATTCAAAAAAATTAGAATTATGTTGGATTTCATTTTCAAAATCAACTATTAATTGAACATATCCTTTTCAAAATTTATGAAGGTATTATTATAAATAAATAAATAAAACTTTTAATTTTAATTCTATCTGTTTTATTGTTTGATGGAGTAACATATTTCCATCGATCATTGATTTATTTGGCTCATGTTTGGTTAAGGGTTTTTAGAATTTGAAAACAAATATATATATGATATACATGTTTTAACTTTGTGTCGAATTTAAAAATATTTGTTTAAGTAAAAAAGATAAAAGAGGAGATACAAGAAGTGAAAGAATACCTGCTAGAATATTAATTAAGGAAAGAAAATGTATAAAAAATCTGTTCATTTAAGTTTATAGAATTTGTATGTATATATAAAAGTGATTTTTAAAATCTAAATGTAAGTTTTTTCTTTAAAAAATTAAAATCTAATTTTCAAAAACTTGATCAAACATAATTAAAAAAGAAACAATAAAAAATTTGATGTGTTTTCACTATTTTAAATAAAATCTAAAGATTTCTTTTGTAATTATGATAAACATTTTTTAATTAGATAAAGAGTTTAACTAAAATGCATCTAAATGATGATCTTAGCAGCAGTGAAATTGAATTTAAATAAAATCCCTATTATTAAATTCAATTTTAATTTAACATATAGTATCCTTTAATTAAAAAAAGTACCCTTGAACAATGTTCACATTTATTGTAATTAAATAAATTAATTAAAAAACTATCCTCGAACAATATTCACCTTTATATACAATATTATGAAAAAATTATTTTTTGATTAATTTCATTGATTTTTAAGGATAATATTTAGTTAATAAATAATTATAAAATATAAAGTATGTTAAATGTGAAAAGAAAGAATGATATTTTTAAAATTATTATGTATATATTAAAATGATATTTCCTTTTATTTAGAGTTGAACGATATTGCAAAACGAATCAAGGAAAAAAAAGTGAGGGAGTATAAATCACTAATCCTCTCCTCAAGGAGAGACCACCATCTCTTTCTCTTCCACAAGTTCTTTCTTCGCCGGACTTCTTACTTCTTCTCTCTTCTGTTCTGCTTTGATGAAAATTCCAAAATTTCTATCGTACTTGAATTTCGGATAATTATTAATCTTATCTGTCAAAATAGGTGCAACATTAATTAGGTGGGCTAACTCACTTAGTTACTATGCTCCTCACTAAAGTGAATAATCTAAATTCGATTCAAAAGGGAATGAATTGAGGGGGGAATTATAAGGAGGTTTGGAGAAATCTCTACAATGGATAGAATATGATGTTTCACTTTTTAATAAAATGATTACATGTATCAAAATTATTTTCTAAATTACTGTGAATTGCCCCAAGTAGGGATGGCAGTTTCGCGGGTTTTCCGGGTACCCGACCCGACCAAACCCTAATGGGACGGATTCGGGTACTTATAATTGGGTTTGGGACGGATTTGGGAAAAAATAAAAATTCTCATTAGGGTTCGGGTAGACCCCCTCGGGTACCCGCTACCCGAACCCGTATAAAGAAGCGGATAAGGGTAGCGGGTACCCGCATATATCCGTCCCATTTACTTGTATGTATGTATTTTTTAGAGGATTCGAACACTCAACCTCATTAAAAAAAATATCCGTTCATCGTTTAGACACAAGTATCTTGTTATATGTTTCAATATTTAAATAAATTTACAAATCATTAATCTAACCTATCATTTTATTTTATTTGTATGTTATTTAAAGTTTGAATTGAAGATCTTTAAACTTGTGTGGTGATTTTATGTCATGTTTTAATTATTATTGTTTAATGTTGTAGACACATTTATTTAAATGTTTGAGATTTGAAATTTATATTTTAAGTTTTATAAAAAAGTTTGACGGGTTCGGGTACCCGCGGATAGAAATAATCGGGTTCGAAATGGATACGAATATTTCAATAATATTTTAAACGGGTAATGTGACGGATACGTGTAGTGGTATTCTTAACGGATACGGGTTCGGGTACCCCAAAAAAATGCGGGTACCCTACCCGCTGCCATCCGTAGCCCTAAGGGTTAAATAATAAGATACAAATAATTTTTCACGCTATGAAATATAGATGAACTATGGTGTACCTCACCATTAGGGACCCCCCACCGCCCCTGCCTTGGAGATTGGTGGAGGAGGTAAATCGCATGATGTGCCTCAAGTGGCTTATAGAGAGGGCTCACTGTTTAACTTGTGCTTGCAGGGGGCCAAATCCATGCCAAGGGCAGGATTCGAACCCCTGCAGCTACCAAGTTCAGTTGGAAGGTCTTTCTACCCTCTCCTCTACCATTTGAGCTATGCCCTGTGGGCAATAGATAAATTATGAAATGTTAGAAAATAGTTGTGTTTAATTTCTCATTTACTGCCTTAAATACTAAAATACCTCAAAAGTCAATAAATAAAATATTTAAAAAAAAATTGTTTAATAAAATGGAACAATAAATATGAACGTTTATTTATATATATATATATATATATATATATATATATATATATATATATATATATATATATATATATATTATTTTTGTGATATCGTAATAACGTGATATCTCCATATACCCATATTGGGGCCTTGGGGACATTTGTGACTTTGTCTATTGTACTCCCTCCGTCAGCCCGAAAGGTCTACATTTTGTCATTTTGAGCGTTCGCACTTAAGGTTCACATTTTTCTTTTTAAATACATAGGACCCACACACATCACTAATACAATAAACATATGGGACCCATACACCCCATTAATACAACTACACCTTAAATAATAATACTCCTTAATCCACGTGCAAAAAGCAAATGTTCACCTTTGTGCGGACGGAGGGAGTAATAAACTTGAATGTAGTGGAGGAGGATCGGATATATATTTTGGCGCTTCCTGTTACACACGTTAGATGAGTTAGTATGTATGCGAGAAGGGAAATTTCAATCTTTCTTTTTAAGGTTAATAATTTTTTATAGTATGTTTTATTACATTTTACGTGTCAATTATCCAATGTGACGCAATAGGAGGTGTAACAACAAAATATAATAGGAGATCCAAAACGTAACAAGCTTCACCTTTATTGTTCCATATTATTTAAAAAAATTAATTATTCGACCAATTTTATTGACTTTTAGGGGGTTTTTAGGTAATATATAAAGTGTAAATTAATATTATAAGTGTGAAAAAAGAATGAAAATTTTGAAATTTAAATAACTTTTGAGATTATTGGATAAAGTAATTTTGTTTTTTTCTGGGTTGAAAAATATTATGGGACATTAATCGAGAGAGGAAGGCGTAAAACATTTTATGTGAGAGAGGGAGTATTTTTCCCCCTCTAAATAGTTTATTTTGTTCTTTTTTATTTATTCTCTCTCGCTTTTAATTTGTCTTTCACAATTGTTTATTTGTTTTAAGGAGTACAAGAAATAATGGAGTATTTATTATTAAGAATAATTATGTTTTATTTTATTGATTAGTAATTAATATAAATACTTTTTATTATTGAATAAAATATTTTGTAATTAATTTATTTGATTTAAAATATATAAGATTATTATATATCTTAATGATATAAAACCTTTCATAATTTCTTTATTTATTTGTTTTATAATAACCTTTACACTCCTAAAAAGCAAACGATATTTTTATCCAATAGACTTTGTTAGAAAAATTAAAATTTACATTTTAATTTTTTTAAATTTAAAAATACTAATTTATTTTAAAAAAAGTATAAAGTTGATAAATAAAATATTTTCTTAAATAACATGAAATAATAAATATGAACTATTTTATATAGGAGAGAAAAAGAGTAATATTTTAACTTTTAAAATCGAAATCTTGGATCCGCAACTGATAGTAAATGATGGTATAGAAGAGAGGAATATAATTAGGTAAAGTTAAAGAAATCAGGTGGTTTAAACTTTGCCTAATCGGATTTATTGATGACAAGTGCAGCAGCAAGCTACCGAACTGCCGCTATCTCACTTAACTCCACTACGACTCTACACCATTAATTTTATCCATTTATATTTTTATTGCATGGACGACCTCATTTATTCCTTGTCATAACCTTTGGAAAATAAGCAGTGTCGGACCTATATAGGAGGCAGGGGCACTGGGCCCCTGAACTTTCAAAAATAAGTAGTATATATATATAAAGTATTTCTAAATTATTCAATTGTCAAGGGGTTTGACAAGCGTATTAACTTGTTGAAGGTTTGTGTTCGATTCACAATCCAAACAATTTTTTTTATTTTTCCCCCTTTTAAAAATTGTAGAACCAAAAACGCGAATCATTGTATGAGAAGAATTGGACACCCTCGACGGAAATCCTGCGTCCGCCACTGACTGAAAATAGGTATGCTTTCAACATAGAGAATTTTGTAAACTCTCCTCGAGCAAATCTATAATCCATGCATTCTTCTAATTGAAGTCTAAAAGATTTTAATACGCTTGAAGGCGTCTGAAACTGTATGCGAAAATATGTGAAATGACGATTTAATATCTCCAATATTCAGATTATAATCATTTTTGAGATAAAAGGAAAGATAAAGTATTCAACCAAAATGTTAAGCCTGTTAAACAATCTGAAGCATTTCCACCCGGGCTTATATTATGTTATGTGAAATGCATAATTAAGCTTTGAGATCATGATTTGACGGATGATGAACAGATTGAGTAATTTTTTATGCTTATACTCATTTAAGTTTGATTTCTACCATTTTCTATCTTCTTTCTCTTTTATGAATTTGATTTGACTTGTACAAGTAATGTGTTGTGAGCATTAAAAAAATGAATTAAAATTAATAAATAAGAAAAATGTAAATTAATTAAAATTGAAGAAGCAAAATGGTTTAACGAAGGAGATCAGAGTTAAAACCTTGCGTTCTCAAGATGATAGAGTTGCGGAGACCGAGAGACAAGGCGAAGGAGATAATTTTGGATTAGATAAGATTTTATTTTATTTTGTATATTTTATTTAGAGTGTATGTTTAATGAATTACTAAGGGTATTTTAGATATTTTAAAAATACTTTTTTTAAATATATAATCATAGGGTGTGTATTTAAAGCAAGCCTAAATATTATTATAGGCAAAATGAAAAAACAAACATAAATGATAATCTTTGAATATTCTCATTTGAATATATTATGTTAGGAGTTGATATCGGTGCATCGGGTCTAAAGGTGCACCCATATGTGTATAAATTTTTATTTTATATTGTATACATGTTTCTTAATAATTGTATACTTTTTTCACACTCAATTTTTCATTAAAAAAATTAGCATCCATATTTATATAACTTTCTATTCAATAATGTATACATGTGTTTTAATAATTGTATATTTTTTTACACTAAAAAAAACTAACAAAAAATTTACTAACAAAGTGTATACATTTTTATTTATAATTATTTTTATTTTTATTTGTAATTGTATACGTTTCTGAAAGTGGATGCACCGTATTTTGGGGTGTGTGCACAGGATTATTAGCCTTAAGTTGAGTTGTTGGACCGTAGTTAGTGCAATATGGTTGCGCCGTGCAAATGTGTGGTTCATATATTATTTTACTTTTACCATGTAAGGTTTACTTTTAAATTATATAAGTTGCGTCAAATTCTAAATTATAGTTATATTTTTAATTCATAATTAAAGAGATGTCACCGTGTCATGATTCCACAAAATACAATACTCATTAATTGTCGTATTATGACTTTGTATGCATAGTGTACGTATATATAAGACCAGATATCTGTAATACATGTATGGGAAAAATAACCTAAATTGATAAAGAACTAATTAATTAAGAATCATTCAATTAATTAGTTTTTCAACTTTAACAATACATGTTGAGATAGAGAAGCTAGGTAATGTATTAATCTTTATGAGATAATGAAAAATGTATTAAAAGCTAAGAAACAATTTGGTCAAGTGTATGATGTTTAGTTGTTGTCGCGAAGTTGACGTTTCTTCTTACGGATCATGTGATTTTGTGCAATCTACAATATTAGATTAACTTGCTTTTCAGCATGGAATTTGGTGCTACTAGGATTTTTTTAACTGAAGGGGACATTTCACCACAATCTACCATATTTTATATTTTCTTTTTTTAGTTTCACAAGAAGATTTAACTCTATTTGTTAAATTTGGGAGCCAGTTTTGTGTACTTCTCACTGCAATCATTAATATACACCTTAGTTTATATTTTCATTAATATTTTACATTTTCTAATATAGTTATTACTTTCATTTATATTATAAATTGTTCGTGAAATAACATTATTTCATTAATTGAGTACCACTTTTTAAAAGTTATCACTTTTTGTTCGTCTCACGTAAACCCTATCGTGAGACGGTCTCACACTACAAGAAAACTGTCAAATTCCAATAGAAAAATTCCAACAAAAAGCAAATCCGTTGAAAATTTTAGAGTTCCAATGAATTTTTCAATGAAACTTTAAACCATTGGAAATTCCAGTGAAAATTCCCACGAAAATTTAAACCGTTAGAAATTTTCAATGCTAATTCCAATAGTGAGATAAACTATTGGAAATTTCCAACTAAAATTCCTATAAAAACTAAAATTGTTAGAAAGTTCCAACGAAAATTCCCATATAAATTTAAACCGTTGGAAAATTCCAATGCTAATTCCAATAGCTTGATAAACCATTGGAAATTTTGAATAGAAATCCAATTAAACTTAAGCCGTTGAAAAATTCCAATGAAAATTCCATCGAAAAAAAGACTTCAATAAATTTAAATGTCAATTTATAACATAAATTATATATTAGTTAAGTTGGTAAATGATAAGGTGATACACGCAAGAGGTCAAGGGTTCAAATCTTAATAATTTTTTTTTATCGCTGAAAAATTCCAATGGAGTTCGAAGATCGTTGGAATATATATTGGAATCATGAATTCCAATGGAGTTCGAAGATCGTTGGAATATATGTTGGAATCATGAATTCCAACGGTATTTTTGCATATTCCAATGATTTTTCGCCGTTGGAATTCGGCAATTTTTTTGTAGTATCACACAAGTCTTTGCTAACAAACTATATTGTAGTATCCAAAGTTAGAGAGTCTTCTCTCTAATTATCTCAAGAGCGATTTGTTAGAGTGTGTTTTTACACTTTGTTGTGTATGATTGAGTTATGTTGGGTTGGGTTAAAGTAAAATATTTTAAGGTGTTTTATGAGTGTTATTAAATGTAGGGTTATTATATATGGTCCTTTTATTGCATTTTTTTTATATATTATTTTGTGCTTTTAATAGAACATTGGGTGGCAAAGCGCCGCCGTTAGTTTAACTATAATTTTTAGTATTTGTATACATATTATTATCCTTACTGGCAGGGTATGGTGGATGGATGGTTATGATAAAGATAAAAGACGGGTAATTGATAGAAGTGAAAAAAAAAATCGTCATTGAGCTCCCATTCTAAGAAGACATAGTTGAGAATGTGGCACCAATATCCACTTACGACCTTCTAGCTTGTCTGAAAAATGAGAGGGTAGTTGGCGGATGGATGGTTATAATTAAATAAAAGGCAGGTCATTGATAGAAGTACAAACTGAATTAGTCATTGAATCCTCATTCTAAAAAGACATAGCTGAGAATGTGGCACCAATAGCCGCTTACGACCTTCTAGCTAGTTTGACAGATGAGAGGTAGTTGATTGCTATATGGAATTATATTGTTGGAAAAATTGGGTAGTATTTTAAGATGGTCAGCTAGTAAAACTTGGGTAATATAAATATGAGACTATAGTTATCGGTGAATGAAAGTGGTAGTTGAAACTTTCAACTCCAAAGGGCTTTGACACGCTAATTGTGAGACTAAGGACTGGAAAAGCACTTAAAATAAACTATGTAATATATGAATGGAATGAAACCAATTCGATCTATTTATAATATATGGAGATGATGCCTCTTTTGTAAGTATGCTTCAGATTGTTCTAGATCATTCGAGTGCATCTCCTAATAAAGATCTTGATTTGACTGGTCTTGATTGCACCCTTTCCATTTCTTTCCAGACTTATGAGCCCCTTCAACCACCAATGCATCCTATGATTCGAACCACACATGAGCACTGAGCCATAGCTCGATCCACGGCTTGACCTAGTGCGCTGAACGGTCCAGTTAAATCAAATTGATTTGAATCGGTCAATCCATGTTCCACTTTGTTGGATATTAGTTCAAATCCTTGTCCCGCCGATTTTAGCCAGATTGAAAAGCTCCTCGTGATACGAGGATGAGGATGAGATTAGCATATTGAGCTAGTCTTGTGGCGTCTTTGCTTGCACAATATGAGCCACACATTTCTTTAAATTATAGAAGGTGTGTAGGCATGTTTAAGTATAGAATATTTTAATATCTTTCTTATGTGAGACAAGTTCCCCGAACTTCTTTCTCTTACTTTTCATCTCCATTTATTTCTTTGTAATAAAGTTGGAATTTACTATGTGTTAATTACTTATTCATATGAAATTGGTTTTGAACAAACTTATACATTAAAATCATGTACTCAAAGCGTAATTTTCGAATATGCTACTTATTTCCATTTTATATAAGTGAAACAGTACAAGAATATTTTTTAAAAATGGGCTTGATACATTTCTTCCATAGACATATTCCAGTAGAAATAATAGTTCTGAATCTGAGGAAGGATTTTTGGATAAAGAACCCACATATGTTCCAAATATGTAATATGAGGAAGATGATAATACCACCGATAATGAAGATTATTCACAATAATTTTAAATAGTTTATATGTGTTTCACTATTTTTATTCCAAAAATTCAATGCTATTCATCCAAATCAATTAATTGATGTAAGCATTTGAGAGGATGAAGAGGATGCTGACCTCCAAATGCTCCCATGCTCAAGCACGAGTAGGATCTCACCTTTTTCCATTTACACTTTATATGGTAGCCAATATTATGGGCTAATATGACCCAATTTCACCTGTTTGTTAGCTCATATTTCAACTCTGAGGAGCCTATACAAAAAGTAAAGCCCGATATTTATTACTATTCCCCTTCATAAGTTGTATCACTGCAGACGTGGTATTAAGATTACATGTTGAATAGTGTCTTCAAATTAGGATGGCCATTTACCCAAATATCCTTCGCTCGTGACTTTGAATTAACATTGGGAATCCAAAATCCTAATTTCATTTGAAGGTGCTTCCATCTCTTATGTGAAGAACGCCGCAACCCATGGAAATCACGCAGTGATGTCTCCATTTATACTCCATAATCTTTATCTAACGACTTCTCAAAAGAGAGTTAGCGCGTGTTGATTCATAGGGTGAGATTTTAGTTGTTTTCGAATTTTGAGAACCTATGAATTTCATTGTACTGAGTGAGAGAATATGGTACTCTGATTCTAACGATTTGGTGTTCCTTTATTGGGTTTTTTTTTTAACTTTTTATGCTATTTTTGCAGTTTATTTTAATTAACCACTTGATTGATCATCAACGTTTTAGATCTAATGTTGCAGATTATGAAGCTTCTATTTGTCAGGTTTTCGTCTTATGGAGTATTAAACAATTATTACATGTTTTGAAAGCTTAATTAATAACATGACAACTACATTAATTATGTGGCCTTTTTTTTTAACTTGTAGACAAGATAAATAATATAACTTGCTCATATTTCCAAATTTTTAGTTTCAAAATCCAACACAAATTGTTACTATTCATATTAAAATAATATTTTATTCAGATTAATTACTACAGGTTTACAATAGTTTTCTTATAATTTATCCTGAAACTATGTAGATAATAACTTTAAAATATTTGAAGTGGTTATATAAAAAGATTTTTTTTACTGGATGAGCACGATTATCTTTCTCCAACTGGATGCATAATTGTTTTTTTATTAACAATAAGGTGATAACTTTTAGATATTTATGATTGGATGAAGAATCATTTATTTATTTCATTACTCCACTTATTATGCTTCCTCTAAAACATGGTTTATACTTGAGATACCAAAGTTAGTGCCCAATTTGTAGGTGGAGTAATGACTTATATTTTAATCATTGGATTCTCGAGTTAAAAGTTTTATTTTTTAACTATGGTTGTTATATATATGATGACTATTTGGCAAGTGAAAATATAGTGGGGTTTATGTATTGGAAGATTGATTGTTGGATAATAGTTTCTATTTTGTTATGATTGTTGGATATCTTTGAAATGTAACTTCTGTTAGTCATCACATTCTTGAATTTGTGCATTTACACATGAAAAATAGTTTGTTAATTAGTTTTTGTAACGTGTTGTTATTTTGGCATCATAAAATATGAGAATCTGATTTTAATTTTAGTAAAGTGAATATTTGAAGCATTCGAAATTCAAGATGTTTTATTGTAAACATTCCTTATATTTATTCTCTGTGAACGTGTGTGTGTAATCCAAGTTATTTTACAGTAATATACACTCACAGATCCCAAATAAGACACTAGGTTATAACAGGCTATACCTTAAGAATTAAGATTGAGCAAAAACTTGACATTTGCATATTTGGATAAATTTGATGGATAAAATACACCCATGTAGAGCCTGTGGGGAAAAACTAGACTACTGGATAATAATAGCATATAAGTTCATCATAAATATCATAATCACTGTATCCTTTGAAAAGTTTAACAACCATTTTTATAGCTCTTTTTTCTTTTATTTTATAATGAACCAGTTTTCACTTGAGAATCAGTAGATTTTTATTAAGATAACTCTTAATATAACAATTTACTAGCAAGACAATTAACACATGGTAGGTGATATATAATCCAGCAAGTTCCAAAAAATTATAAACATTTATTTTTTTAGATAGCATCAGGTGAGATAAGTGAGAGTTATTTATGACTTTAAAGCATTCATTTCACCAACTATGATATTGATTACAATTGTATCAGTATTCACTAAAATCTGATCATACATTTTCCATTTTTTCCCCACATGATTAATGTAGTTGCTATTCATTTGCATCTTCTATAATAATTTGTCGGTATTTTATCAAGTGTGCAAGTACACAAGAATTAAGTTTATTTAAAAACTATTAAAGTGGTTGATGATGTGTCAGAAATACAAATTGTATAAGAGCTCTTAAGATGCACATTATCTGTCTGCAGGTGAGTTGTGATCTTCTTTCTTGTCGGATAATCAGTAACATACCAACAACTGAGTCTATATCATGACACGCCTTCGTAGGAGAAATGCTTTGGTATTGTTGTTCCTAGTCCAATTAATACAGCATCATGTCATTGTAACTCATTTAATAGTTAATCTACTTAAGAAAAAACTCATATTGCAGCCATACACTATGATAGAATAAGTACCCCATCAATTTTTTCGATTGGATCATTTGTAGAGATGTAGACTACATTGATCACATGAGAATGGATAGGAATGCTTTTGGTAGACTGTTTCCTAATGAGAGAATTAGGTGGGTTATCAGACTCGAAGTACGTCAAAGTAGAAGAAAATAATTAATTTTTTTATTTGTGTTGGCTCATCATAAAAAGGTTAGGGTAGTGAAATTTGACTTTTGGAGATCTAGTCAAACAGTTTCCCACTATGTGTGCATCGTCCTTAAAGCATTATTAAAAATGCATACCATCCTTATGGTGAAAGTAACAACTGTACCAAATGATTAAACGAATCTAATGTGGAGATGGTTCAAGGTAACTATAACGACTCATTTATAATTAACGTGAAAATGATAAGTCAGTTAGTCGTAGCAAGACGTACTACGTATTATGTGGTTGCTTTCAAATAAAGACTTATTAACTTACTCTCTTTCGAAAGCTTGATTGTTCTCCTACTGTCTTTATGTAGTGGTAACGATGTATTTATCATAGTGTGAAGAGTTTGAAGTATTAGTGTTGATGTTGTAATATATTTTAATTTTCGCGACTATGCTTTTTTTTTCTTCTTTTTTCTTTGGTGTTTTTAATAAGCTAAATATATTTTTAGGTGATATTTAATCTTATTAACTATTAAATCTTTATGTATTTGTACTAAAAAAATATTCAGGATGAATATTTAAAAATCAGAATCTTGGTAAAAAAATATACTCCACTCAAAATTAAAATTCATACACTGAGTGTAATGAATCAACTTTGGAAATAAAAGAATTATAGTATATCTAAGAAATTGAGAAATCAATTGCCGAAACATTAATAACATTGCAATCAAACTCAATAATACGAATACAATCTAGCACTCATATCAAATTCATATATTTCTTAGCACAAATTAAAACCAATAAAAATAGTTTCTAGAATAAATTCTTTCAAAATTCTGAAAGAAATAATGGAAATAGAACTGTGGAAGATCTATTAACCCATTAAGCATTAATCTACAACACATATTTTCGAAACAGATCTACACAAGAACCTTAAAGAAATTGTAAGAGAACATTCTTAAATTTTTGAGAGAACTCATTCCAAAACCAAGAAAGTTAAGAGGACTCAAAAGGAATTAAAATAAAATAAGGCCATTTTAATTTACAAAACACCAGAACCATACATTAAAAGTTTTGCAAATATTAGCAATCCAATTTTTCAAAGTAATGCAACCACATAACTAACGAAATAGCTAATGCAGTTGAGTATGCATCTCCATCTTCACACCGCAAGCCAAGGAAATTTGTTCTTAAAAATTTTCTATAGATATAGTGCTCGAGCATCTACTGGCAATCCTCTGAACATTTGCAAATACTCCACATTCTTCTCAAGCAAGTGTGAGGCGTCAAACTTTTCATCAAGGCACATACCTGAAATACCATCTTGTTGGATGGTATTCTCTCTTGCTTGACCAATATCCGACTCATAACCAAGAACATGAGTAATATTGTCAAGTCTTTCCTCTGTGGATCTTTTCATTTCACCTAAAAGATCGTAGAGGCTGTCATCACTAAAATTAAACGTCGTTCGCTTCTTGCTAGTAGACTTAGAAGAGTTTCCACTGCGATTGGGTTGGCTATTTCCCTCCACCTAATTAAGGATCACACTCGGATCTCCAGTGGATTCATACTATAGATCTGGAAATGTCTGGTCATCCTCACTCATCAATTCATTAACAGCTTCCATTACATTCCTAGCATAATTTTCGATGGCGCGATCCTTCCCAAATATTTTATTCCACGATTCATACATGGGCCATGGCTTGGGAAGCATAGTGTGTGCAATAGGATAGCTCTACATAAATAAATCAATCATCCATAAAATGCTCAGAATACATTTCATGTTATTATATGAGAAATCAAACAATCTGAACTATAAAGAAAAAAACGTTGGTTATTTCATAATGAACAATCCGAAAAATTACCACATTAAACATTTGAAAACTCAAACAATCTGAAATATCATTATACTTTCATATTTTCACAATTAGTTGAATTTTCATACGTATTTTCATGATCTATACTTTTTTCAAAGAATCTATGAGTGGGTTAAAAAAATGATATCTATATTTTCTAAAATAATTTGCCAGAACCCCTTACACAGGAAGAAAAAAAATAAAATAAATAAACAATGAACAAAATGACTAGAGGATCAGAGAAATAATTACCATAAAGCATAAAGATAAAAAAGTAATTGGAGTTCCATATACCTTCAACACCTCTCCCATTAAGAATCTGAAGCGTCAATCTCATGGGTCATATGATTGTAGCCTACTCTAGTACCGTCAACAAGCATGCTTGAAAGAGATGATTGAAATCGCTTCCACATAGTTATCTTAGAGTTTATGTGAGGAGTCCCATGGATATTAGTTTCTGGGATAGCGTTCAGCATACCTGCCTCAAGCTTACTTAAATATTCGGGCCTAAATCCATTATCACTCCTCCATCGAATAGCAATGAGCATTCAAAAAGCCAAGGAAAACCTCTTCTTCATGGGTAGTCCATGATCGTCGATTTCTTTCAATCTTTTTTCTTTTCCCTTTCTAGACTTGCTGCTACCACCGCTCTCCATTAATGTTGTTGCTTATAACTTATCTGACTCTTGATGTTGCAATACATATCACAAATGACTGTAATAAAACAGAATATTGTAATAACTAACTCTAATTTAACTATTGTTAAAATATTATCACATAATCATCATATAGATTCGCACACCAACTTTTTATCTACGACACATAGCTATCATATAGATTCACTCACCAACTTAGATTGTGTACGACACATATCACAATATTAATTCATAATCCTAATATAAAAAGTAAGTAATCTCTGTCTAACAAACAATAAAACCAAATAAAACTAATATTTTTGTAAGTAGTTATATAAAATGAAATGAAATGAATACCACATGTTTAACTTCTTCATTTAGTATCCAAGAAATAAAAGCATTGTAGCTTAATACTCCCGTAGACACAAGAACTGTGCTAGGATTCTTTCATTAAGTTCTCTTTTATTCAAGTCAATAATTAAGTGTCCTTTTGAGTAACCAAAAAGTATATATATGCTGCCATTATTAGAATTATTCTTGAAGGTATATCTTGAAATTAATGTACACCTATATACCACTCAATAACTTAAATCAAGAAAGAGAAGAGTGATTGTGATTTTGGAAGCATTGAGTGCTGATTTTCAATAAGTAGGTACCAGCATTTAGTTTCTAAGAATTTTTTCGAAACCTTATAATCAATTTTAAGATCTCTGATGCATATTTGCAAGGTAACTGTGAGATCATAGAGTTTCATCGTTGTTTTAAAGAAGCTTCTATATTTTTCCTGTATTGTCAGGTGTCCTAAATTCAGTCATCAACGTCCCTCCCCCAATCACACAATGGGTCACACAATGGGTCATGATCAAGGTCAATGCTCCTATTCCACCTAATTAATTGAGTGACTCAAGTTTTAATCTTTTTTTTAAAAACTCAGATTTCCTAAAAACCTAAATGTACGGAAAATAGATATTCTCTAAAAAACCCAGAAATTATCGGATAAGAAACATATAAAATTACGCTATGAAACTTTCGAAAAACTCAAGAGATCCCAATTCGCTCAAATTTATCAATGAAATTTATCTACGCAGACATTAATTAGCATATGGATGAAACACGCATATTATGCAAAATAAGAAAGAAAGAAAGAGCGATATAGAGAATGAAATATAAAAATAAGAATACCAACTCGCACAGAGGCATTAAGTAGTAAATAAACCCAAATGACTTGAAAGAAAATTAAATGATAGAACTGTCTAGTAAATTAGTTATCATTTTTATAAAGGATATGTTGTGGGAAAATCGCCGGTATCAGACTGAAAGTAAAAAGATTCAGCTGATTGAAACAAGGAACTTAAACATTGAAAGGTACAAGCCTAATCTATGGAAGAAGAAAAGAAACGAGAACACGAGGACTTTTTAGAGTGGCTCGGTCAAATTGACCTACATCCACTATGGAAAGAGATCCTTTATTGATTATTAGAGTGAGAGGGAGATTCAATGAGAATTAAGCTGAGTAAACAGCTTAAATACACAATACAACATAACAGCAAACTTATGGGGCTAATTCGTTGCAGCAACTTTGAGCTTTCATTTGATCTATCAAACGGTTACAAAATAGAGTGAAACTAATTGCAACAAACAGCTGACTTGTCAAGGTTTATATCCATGTATAGAACTGCTCACAACTCATCCAAACGAATCCTATCCACTCACTTCAAACTCCCTTGTCCACCTGTGCACCAGTTGTACCATCTCATGTGTTGATATCTCATGTGTTGATAAGCTTAATTCCAAACTGTTGCTCCCTGTTGCACCTGATACACACATGTACACTGACCATGCACGTGATAAAATTGTAAAACACCCCACAAAATACTCCACCATGTTTGAATGAGGTTTATACTTCACAATTCTCCACTTACTACAAGAAATCTGACAAATGGTTATGATAAAAATCATCATGAAAATGTCATTTCTCGTCACAAAAAAAAGTTAAAATGACAAAATTTTAGTGTCACAAAGATTGTCACTATATGTGCGTCGTATTAGATATATGTGACGCTATTTAATTCGTCACCAAAGGTTATCTTTTGACAACGAAAATATTCATCGTCACTATATGATATTATCCATAGTGACAATTAAGATATCACATTTGCCCACCAATTTCGTCACTAAATATAGTGTTTCGTCACAAAAAAGTTCAATTTTACATTACAATTATATTCATTGTCACTAAAGTATTAATGTTTGGTGACGATTTTCCTTATATTATCAATCTTGTAAATTATTCACGACAATTTCATTGTCACAATTATAGTAACTATTTTGTCATTTTCTCGATATTTCTCGTGTAAAAATTAAGTAACAATGACAAAATATAACGTCACTGTATTTTAAAATATAATGAAAAAATATATATTGTCATTAATTTGTCTAAAATTGATGACAACGAATTTTTGTCATAATAAATATATTATTATTGACGAGTGTAAAATTGTTACTAAAAGTTTTAATTATAATAACGATGAAATTTGTCATTATTACTAATATATCATGGCTAATTATATTTTGTC
The DNA here is from genome assembly GCA_023678885.1 of Pogostemon cablin. Classification (NCBI taxonomy): domain Eukaryota; kingdom Viridiplantae; phylum Streptophyta; class Magnoliopsida; order Lamiales; family Lamiaceae; genus Pogostemon; species Pogostemon cablin. The sequence continues at coordinate 21,926,805 of CM042973.1, forward strand.
ATATTTTTTACTAGCCATATAATGACAGAAATATTTTGTCATATAGTAATTTCATATATATTGTGTCAAAAATGCGACGAATGTTTACATGAAACGTAAATCGTTGTTAAATAATTATATTTATAGGCAATTTCTTTTTCAATTTACAGATACTAGATACATCTGCAAATAAAATTAATCATTAATATTTGCAATTTTAATTACTAAATGCTAGAAGAATAATTTATAATAGCAATAAATTGAAAATCATAATTTGCTCTCTACTATATAATATAGAGGAATGCTCTCAATAGAACTGTACATGAATTAATATTAACAAGTATATTTAAGACTAAAAAATACAATTAATGAATAAACTTTAAAAAAAATACTAGTCATCGTAATTAATAAGGAAAAGAACAAAAAGAAACCTAACAAATATAAAGCTAGTTTCCGCCTTAGCTCTCCTCTGGTTTCCAAATCATAGTAGTCTTCTAAATTTTAATAATAATCTCTTCAATATTAGGGCTAGGAAAAAATACCGAAATTTTGGTATACCGCCCTTACCATATAGAAAAATATCAATTTTATCAAAATTTTAGATATGCTGAAATTTTTGATAATGTATGACACCATATTGAAAATTTTGGTATGATAAAGGTATATAAATTATCAATACCGCGGTATTTCGGTATATACCAAAATATCCTAAAATATTCAATTTTTGAGTAATATAATATGTATACCATACTTCATGATATATGCAATTATAATTATTATTTATATATTATAATTTTTAATTAAATTATATATTTATACTATTTAATTAAAAGATTAAATCTAAAATCCTACTATATAGTTCATAATTATAAATGGGTAATAAAGTTGATTGGCTTTTATGATATCTTGTACTTCTCTTTTAATTACGTAGTTCTATTCTATATGAAAATTTAATAGTGTTGATTTTAATATAAGTTTCATATGGTTCTTGTGTAGATCTCTTGGATATTATTTATTTAATGACAAACACTTATATAAATCGGGTTTATATACATTAATTATGTAAATTTTGTTACTCTTTATTACATAAAAAATTACTTTTTATCACATAAATGGTTACTCTACTAAATTAAAAAATTACTCTTCAAATTCTTGTAAATCATGATTTATCGGTTACTTTTTAGTACATGAAAAATTATTCTTTAGAGACATGAATTATTACTCTTCAAAGAATAAATTTTTATATACTAAAGAGTAATTTTAAAAAATAGGGTTTACATGTAAACCCGATTTACATAAGAATTACTCTTATTTAATTTAGTCGTTTGTGGATTGTCATATATTTTTCTTATTTTGAATTTGTTATCCATTAGAATTTGTTTTATAACTATCTTTCACTTTTCTAGTGCAATTTTTAATTAGTTTTATTGAATTTTAGGTGCATAACGGCATAACAAACTATCTAATAGGACGGTATATATCGATATTTTAGGCATGATACGGTATACAAAAATATCGGTAAGCAGAAGGTATACTATTTTTCTATACCGAACTATGGTATACCGAAAGTTTAGGTAAGGTAACTGTATGATTTTTTATATACCGAAAATTTCAGTACGGTATTTGATATGACAAAAAATCTTCGGTATGCCATGCCGCCCACCCCTATTCAATATACCTACAACCATCCAATATTAAAAAAAGTGTAAATTCTTAATATAATAGAAACAAACACTTATAATAGTGTATAATTTGATAGAAATATTTAGAAGAAAACACCATCTCACCAAGTGAAACCTTTATGGAAGAGTCCGAGTCCGGGTTCAAAACCTGAGATTAAAGTTAGCAGCCACAAACTCAGGTTATATTTACAATTAAGAGGAAAAATCAATACTAACCCACCTTTACATGTAATGCTAAGGTTATGAGAATTGGGAAATACTTATGAGATATAATAGGAACAAACCTAGCCGACAATGGTAATTTTGTGTGCATACAACATTGTAGTTCCAATATAATGCCTCGTAGAAAATTTCCCACCTTTCTTTTATAAGAGACATGACAACAAAAATTGTACAAAATAAAATATTAATTCCAACACAATTATACAAGAATTTTAACCCATATTTTTGTTTAGAAATGTTTGTAAATTACTTGTGTCACCAACATTAATGGGATGCTTGCAAATTATTTCAAACTCCACATGATAATTTCTAAAGTGACTAAATATTAGGTCAAAAGAGCTATTCTATAACCATCCCTTTAATAAGTTGAAAGAAAATAATCTTGCGAGTTTGCAAACTCAATATCATAGGAAAACTATCAAAGTTGGAAAACTGTGAAATAAGAAAGGATATGGTGGCACCTCCATTAGGCTTCCATAGCTCGCTGGTGATATATTGGTTGCAAAGCATGATTATTCTCTTAGCTGACTAATGATATATGTTTCATTAGTGATGCTTTCAAACTATTAGAACTTCCTGGATGCGAATAAAATCACAAAAAACCTCAAGGAATAGAAAATCTGGAACATACTTACACAGTTCAGTTTATGGTAACACTCACATAAACAGCCATATAAGGGTATGGAAGTATTTGAATCATGAAAGATTACTTCTTATTACAGAAGAAACTCGTTTCAAAATAAATATTGCATAATTTTCATCCAATGGCTGTAAAACTCAGACTGATTTGTGTTCTTTATCGAAAACTAAGTAAAAACACAAGATTTGGTTTTTATTTACGAAAAACTGTAATGAATAGCTCGTGATCACAAAGCATAGAAAACTCGTTATATCAAGATCACTCTATCTATGTCATAAATATGCTGAATTGTGTTATTTGACTCACTAGAACTTAAGATTTCCCTTGGATAGATCAGCATTGGGAGAGTGGGTCATATGCAACACAAAATCATCCCTTATCAACAGTTTAAAGATATGTTCCCTATAGCACAATAGATGATCTCGTTAAAGAAATTAGCAAATGAGAGCACAACGATTTATCGTCTGCTTGCATTAACAAGGCAGCACACCTCCTAACAATTTGACTAGCTTATCATGTAGACCATCTAAACACATGTAAAATCATAACCACCATACAACATATCAACCAAGAAAATAAATAAGCATTGCTAATCATTAGCATTCAAACAGAAAGAAATCAAGATTCCAATCCAGATATATAAAATCCAACAAAGACCAATCAGATTAGTAAAGAAAGGATCATAAATTCCTCTAACTGCTTACATCGCTATAATGATTTTCCACAATTATGAATATTTTATTTAAAAAGAAAAAGAACGAGAAAAGGAAGAAAATTAAAGCTATTACCAGGTTAATTGAACCTGGAGGATTCCAGTGGTTCGAGGGCAGTGTTGTCCTTGTAAAGCTGGTTATAGATGAGGCAAAGCAGCCGCGGAAGAAGAGTAGTGGCGTAGTGGCGGTGCATTTGATGAAGATCCATATTGTAATTATGGAGTTCCCAAAGGATGGCACCAAGTTTTCTTGCAGAAATATAAAGGAACTCGCAAATGGGTTTCTATAAATCACAATCATCTATAAGTGAGGACCAGTCGGATGCAAAGGGGAAAAAAATACCAAAATCATCTATAAGTGAGCATTCTTACCACAATCTAATCATAGAGTATTGCAACCTTCGGCACCCAATAAAGGAAAATAAACGAAAACAATGACCAAATTCTTACCACAATCTGATAGAAGAAAATGGAGATTTACTTTCTAGATCTGTGATTTTTCATAAGAAGTGGGATTAGATGAAAGTCTAGTGCAGGCGACAAACGAGGAAAGAGCCATCTACAATTCTAATGGCAGAGGAGGAGAGGATTGAAGAATGATAATGCGTTAGGGCTTTAGGGCTTTTTATTTATTTAAGGATAATGGATTGAGTAATTGAGACGGGCGGGATTTACCAATTTCTATTGAGTTTCTATTGTGTAGGAGTATTTTAAATTAGGAGTATTACATTATTCGGAAATTAATAATCAAAATTCTCAAATTTTTGAAATAAATGGAAATATTATATAGATATTTATTTATTTTTATAAATTTGAATAAGATCACTCTTTAATGCAAAACTTATTAATGACTTAAAAATACTAAGACTATAATTTAGATATTAAATTAATGGTTTAAACTAAATAATCATTGAGTATAAAATACAAATTAATTTTGAGCTACCCTTGTTTTTACTTTTAAATTTAAATAAGTATTTTTTATTTATAATACGAATTATTTATGTAATTATTTTTTTTATAATGTTATTATTACATTTCATTAATTGAGGATAATTTTATTTTTAAAATATCATTTTTTTTTATCGATTTTATTGAACTTATTTGATGAAACTATCTCACATGATTTTTTTTAAGATAATATTTAAAATTTTAAGATATCTGTGACCCGAGCTTCTCACTACTCATGTGTCAATATAATTTAATTTGTTTTATGTGCATTTTATAATTATGTGATAATTATGTGACAACTAAGTGATAATAATGTGGCAATTATGTAAAATTATTTTTTTAATTTATTTATCTTTACATTTTATTTGGGACATTTGTGACAAAAATCGTGACAATATGTGAATATATGTGTGCATAAATATTTACGTGCAATAATTTGGATATATAATTAAATTATTTTATGTGTATAAATATATTATTTCTTAATTATTAAGTATCACACGTGTTCTCGTAATAATAATAGTGGTAAGAAAATGTACACGTATGTGTATTAATTTATAATGTATTATATCTTAGCTATTAAGTATTGCACGTATATTCGTAATAGGTAATAATAATAAGTTAAATAAAAGGAAATGAGTCACCGTGCGAGCATAACGTGGCTTAGTTACCATCCACATGAATTTGTTGGTTTAATAAACAGTTACGTGGCTAACCTTTCTATCTTAATTACAAACCTAATATATATATGTGTGGAGGGATGGTTAACCATTTGAGGGTAATCACACAGAAGGTTTCAGTTCAAAAAAAAAAGAAAAGAAAAGAGAGAGAGAAATAGAAAGAAAGAGAGAAGGAGGGGGCGTGCCGGAACGAGAAGGAAGGGATTAACTACCGTTCTTCATTAGGTGTATATTATTGTCAGAGTGTAGGTAAGTAGAAGTCCAACTACAATGCATAAACATGTTGTTTGTGAATTATTTGTAATTAGTATGTGATAATTATGTTATGAATTATTTGTAATTAGTTTAATTACTATATGAATTATTTGAGATTAATTTGTTATACAAGCAGTGGATTTATGTGATTTGGAGAAAGTAGGGTTCATATTCAATAATATTATTTGTAAATTATTTGTGATAATTTTGCGATACAAGTTGTGGATCTATGTGATTTAAAATAATATCATTGTCCTATATAGATCTGTGTGATTGAAAACTGTTGAAAATATATTTGTATGGCTTGAGAAGATATTGGTTATAAGGATCTGTGGGATCCAAGATTAAGTTGTTATTCTAAAAAGAGATCCGTGTGATCCAAGGTGAAGTAGTTATTCTATAAATGGATCTTGTGATTGAGGTGAAGTTATTTCAGAAGTAGATTTGTGTGAATTGAAATTAAGTTGTTACTTTATTGTTATTAAATTTTGATATTGATATTGTAAATGGTATATGATGCACATTTAATTGTTCTAGGTGCATATCATGCATAAACATGAAAAGTGTTTTCCTCAAAATTAATAAGATACTAATGGTGTGTGCGGCCACTATATATGCATCTCTGTCAGAGTTCGGAAAAATCATTCCCGACACTTTATTAAGGGTTCGGAAAAATCATCCCCAATACTTTGTCAGGGTTCGGAAAAATCATTCTCGGCATTATATTCAGGAATCAGAATCGATTCGACACTAAGTGTGTCTATTGTGCTCATTTTGGGTGCTTATCATAAGTGTGTCGTGGGGATCCCGCAACGTGAACAGTTTTCAAAATAAAAGAGATCAACTAGAAAGATTAGGAAATAGGCGATAGAGAACTAAATGCATTTTCATGCACTAGCATGCATGATTTCTACTTACTGAGATTTTTGTCTCACTAGTTTATGCATTGTAGGTGAGCCTGATGATGTATGAGTATGTGGTGTGTGGTGCAAGTTGTGGAGCTCCTTCAGGGTTTTGAGCGGATGTACATAGATGACGACCTGCTGGGCTAGCCATGGGTTTATTTTGTTTCCGCTGATATTTTGTTATGTAATATGATAAGTATTGTCACAAGTTTGTCTGGTTTGAAATGGTGTCAGAAACCAGTTACGTATGTTGAACTGGTGTGATGATTTTGGTTATAAATATGAATCCATTCCTATAGAGCCCTTGTATGCAATATTTGCGGTTGTTTAAAAATATCTATTAAAATAATATAATTATAATAGTGAATCTTTAAATAAATAAAAAATTAAATATGAAATTAATAAATCTATACATAAATGAGAGAATTAAATATTAATTTCATCCTAATAAATGTTACTCAATTGATAAAAAAATTATTTCATGAACAATTTATGTTATAAATGAAAAGTGATAATATTTTAAAAAAGAAAAGTAATAACATTCTTAGTAAAAAGTAATAATTAATTATAAAAATGTAAAATAATTTCACACAAGTATGCTCTATATAAATATTCTAGTATATATTTCCTCCGTTTCCACTTAAATTGCATTGTTTTTGTAGATAACAATTTTTTTTACAAACATTAGCAAGTTTTGAAAGATAATGTAGTCTTTCTTTATGATAAATAAATAAATAATTATAAAGTATGTTATATGTGGTAGGTGATAATAACAATTTTAAAATTAAAATTTATTTTGAGAATATATAATTAATATGATATCTATAATTTTGAGTAGTTAAATTTATTTTGGGAGGATGAAAATATAAATTGTAAAATTTATTATAGTTAAGCGTAAAATTTATTATAGCAGGAAAGAGTATTTTAAATACACCTTTTAGAGTAAATAAGTAATAAGAATTAACATGGGACTATCACTAATTGGATAAATAATTCCTGCATCTAATCAAGTTAGGATTTGCTTCCTAATCACTTCTTGAATCGCGGGGTTAACCCTCCGCTGATTTTGAATACATCTCTTAGCTTCATCTAACAACCTTATCTTATGCATGCAATACGATGGACTAATACCTTTCAAATCATCAAGAGATCATCTAATAGCAGACTTATACTTCCTAAGCACATCTAACAACTCCTCGAGTTGATCATCAGTAAGAGAAAAAGATACAATTACCGGATATGTTATATTAGTAGGCATACTTCAAGTGCTCCGGTAGCTATTTCAACTCATCCTTCTTTTCTTCTTTTGGTGTGCTTTCTCTATCCAAAGATAGGTATTGCCTAGTCCACTTCACTTCTTCTATCTTGGTTCTTTTCAGTTCATACCTGTCATCACCCAAAGCAAGCAAGTTTTTAAAAAATTCGACACATACCTTGTTGGAGAGCTCATCTAACTTCGTAGTGGGAAAAGTAAGAGATTCTGCCAAGCATGTCTCTAAAGGATCCTTTGAAAGGATCAAGGACATGTCTTCTTTCACAATCTCCTCCACCACAGCAATGCTTTAACATTGTGTCTCCATAGGCATCTTCATTGCTTTGCCAAGGTTGAACAGAACCTCTTCATATTCCATACGAAGTCTAAGCTCCCCCTTTTTAACATCGATCATAGCACCAGCTGTGGCAAGGAATGGTCTCCCTAAGATAAGAGGGACATTATCCTTGTCATCTTCCATCTCTAACACAAGAAAATCCATAAAAAATACAAGTTTCTCTACTTTTACAAGTACATCTTCTATCACCCCCTTCGGAAAAGTCATAGACCTATCCGCCAATTGTAGAGCTAAAGTTGTGTGAGCAAGCTCCCCCAAACTTAGCTTCTTAAATATAGATAAGGGCATTAAGTTAATGTTTGCACCAAGATCGCATAAAGCTTTTCGTGCCGGCCCTTTTTCGATTTCACATAGAATAGTAAAGATTCTCGTATCCTTCAACTTTGCAGGCAGCTTCCTCTGAATGATCGAGCTGCAATTCTCAGATAGATTAATAGTTTTAACTCCGTTCAAGCTCTTCTTTTTCAATATGATTTTCTTAAAAAATCAGGCGTAGTATGACATCTCCATGATTGCTTCAGAAAGAGGAATGTTCAAGCTTATTTTGTTTATGATATCCGAAAACCTCTTGAACTTTTCTTCCAATCCCTTCTTGACTATCCTAAAAGCAAACGGAGGAGTTATCTTTATCTTAGGAATTCCCCATTCATCATGTTCAACCTTCTCCGTTTTTTCCTTCTCGGCTCTCAATATTTTGGCTCTTTCCCACTTCTTTTCAACTATCAGCTTGATATTTTGCTCTTTTAAAGGTATTGTAGTATTTTAAACTACAGATGTAACGTCCTGTATGGAAGTCGGCAATGCAGGGCTTTGCTCGACCTCCGCTCAACCTAAAAGGTTTGGTCGAGCGGTCTGGTAATGGTCGAGTGAGGTACCTGTAATCTGATTTTAGCTGTTCAAGTGTACAATAGTCTGCTCGACCTCAGCTCAACCAGGTAAGTCTGGTTGAGCGGTAGTATTTTGGTCGAGTGGGATGTCTATACAATGGCCTTGACAACTTCAGACTTCAGAATGCCATTCGACCATGGCTTGACCAAATGTCTTGGTCGAGCGCTGGTCGAGCAGGAACACGACCTTTCCATTTTTTGCTACTGGTAACATTAGAACTTCATACTGCATTCCTGATCTCAAAGTGATGGCGTTACAAGATTTTGGGTTTGTGATGCTTTGAGAAGGAAATTTACCTTTCTCAACTGTTTGCGAAAGCTTGTTCATATTTTCTGCCATCTCTCCCATCAGTAATGTAAGGTCTTTCATCTGCTTTTATAATTCCTCATGATTTGAGTTAATCTTTAGTTCCAACTAATTCAACCTTGCATCATTCCTAGCCATATATCAGTTCACGGTATCCTATAAACCAGGTTTTTCTTCTTCAACCTTAGTACCCGGATCAACACCAACAGGAGGTTGTACTGCTGCATTCAGATTGCTCCATGATAACTTCGGCCTCCTTAGTTGTTGATAATTACCCAGGGGACCACGATTATTGTAGTTCCCTTGGCAATTCTGGTTTCCTTGATTTTGAAATCTAGTTCCTTGAATACTTTGACCTATAGTATAGTTTGCTTCTTCTACTTCCTCTTGGCTAGCTTCTTTATAACAAACATCCTGCTGCAAAATTGGTACTCGCTGCGCAATATCAGTAATCTGCTTTTGCTGAGACTCAAGTAGCTTGTTGATATTTGCCAAGCTCGAGACGATCTCATCATCTCTGCTTGACTTAACCATTGTGTGTTCAACCTGCGCTACTTTTCCAAGAACATACGTGTCTCTCACTCTATCAGTTAGCCAATCTCTTGAATTCATCGAAATATCCTCAAAGAGCTTTTCGGCCTCAATGGATGACTTTGTAAGCAGTGCTACATTCGAAGAAGCATCAAGTAACACTCGAGAATCACAGTCTAATCCATTGTAGAATATACTGATATACTGAGCTTTTGACAAGCCATGCTGCGGACATCTTCTAAGCATGTCCTTGAATCTATCCCATGCTTCATGAAATTTCTCATTACCACTGATAGCAAATTGATTGATTTCTTGTTTCATCTTAAATACCTTTGAAGCTGGCATGTATTGATCCAAGAACTTCAATTTTAATTGCTCCCAAGTAGTGCATTCAGCAGCACTAAGAGTATCGTACCAATCTCTCGCCTTTTCAGTAAGCGAGAATTTAAACAGTAAGATTCTTCTTGTATCTTCATGAGTTCCTACATTTTTTGTGTGCTTGTATAACCAAGGAACTTGTTAAGTTGTTGTTGAGGATCCTCGAAAGATCCCCCAGAGAAGGAGTTTCTTTCTATAATGCTGATGAGAGTGGGGTGAAGATCAAAATTTGCATCGGCCCCTCTTGCTCCTAACAGCCCCACGTTGCCTTCTCCGTTGTTCTTAAAGACTTCACGGATGGCAACATTATCTGGATTCACTGCCATGTTGACTGCTTCTGCTTTCGAGTTATCTCCGGTTGCATCTTCAATCACTTTCGGGTTCAGCACTCCAACTTCAACTCCTAGATTAAGAGCTTCAGTTGGTTCCACATTTTTGTTCTTGTTCTTCTTCTTCTTTTTCTTCCTCGACGATGCTCCAATCTTTGGATTATAAGGTTCTAAATCTCCTATCTTTGATCTAGTGAGCATACACCTAAGAAAAATAAGCGTTAGAAAATTTTAACAAGAATAGAATAGTTTCAAATAAAAATAAATAACAATAAAATTGATAAGGCCAACCATCCCCGGAAACTGCGCCAGAAACTTGTTGGGCATTTTTTTAACACATAATTTTAAACCCCAAGTATGAAGTATATCTATTGTAGCTTAGATAAGCGACCAAGTTATATTATTGAACCCAAAGGACGGTTTGTTATCAATTTATTATTATCTAATCTAAAGAAACTATTGTTGGTAATTGTAGTGAAAATATTGATTAAACTAATGTACATGTAATAAAATAACAAATAAAATAGAGACAGTAGAGATAAACGAGAGTTGCTCAAGTGAGAAGATATGTAGCTCTTCGGGCCATCCAGTTTCACTAATTAATCTCCCTTCTGTATGTCAATGACTGACTCTGCCTTATGCACTATTAACGCATCACTAAGCCATGCGAATATACTCTATAGACATAAGCAGATAAGCGTATAACACGTGTGAATTTCCTTGGAGCAAGAGATATAATTACACCCCCTTTATAGGTACTATCAGTATCAATTATTTCCCGTGCACTAAGTACTCTAACCCGGTATGATCTGCCTTTATAAGTACTATATAATTATCCTCTTTATCCTACTTACTAACCAGAATTCAATTCAATTAATAAGTATTTATATAAGATAGTTCTAATGAAATTTCGGAGTCCCCTCACTTAGAATCATATCACGGAATCCTGCTCAGCAGTGAACGCACTCAATCAATAACCAAGATATGTATTCAGACTCTACATAACAGTTAATGATGCACAAAACAACTCTGAGTATGAATTAAAAATGCATAGTCTTATATAAAATAAATCCACAAGTAGTGTTGTACGAAGTATACATACGGAAGTTCAATTTACTAGATAAAAACATTCATAACCCTAGAACTACCAAAACGGTTCTAGCCCACGATGTTTGGAAGAATGTTCATGGTGTTTGGATAGATCTTACCCATAGTCTTAAAAATTACAAGAAAGATTAAGATGCAAAGTAAATCCTAGAGATGGGCGCCGTCGCTTCTCACTCTATTTGAATCTTCACTTGGTTCTCACTTGATTCGCTTTACGAATCTCTCTCTATAACTCCGTAGAATGGAGTTAGGGTTTGGATGTGATGTAGGATGGATGTGAAATCTAACTCTCTTTTTGACGTGATCAGCATCCCTTTTTATACTTGTTAAACTCTCCTTATGGACCGTTACTGGGCTTTTTCTTGGAAAATACGTCTATTCACGCACAAGAGGGTCAGAATTACCAAAAATAGTCACATGTGTCCCTGCTCGACCAAACTGGCAAGGTCGAGCGGATCTTGTCCAGGTCAAGCAGTGGTCGAGTGGCCTCCATATTCGCTGAAACTCTGTACAGACCCTCGCTCGACCAAATCTACCCTCGCTCGACCAAAAGGTCTTGGACGAGCGGCACCTCCTGAGATCAAGCGGCGTCTCGGACTTTGTATTTTTCGATTCTGAGCACTTCTGACCTATTTTTCTACATAAATATGCTCAAATAGCCTCAGTAGCCTCTAATTCATAGATTTCCCATAAACATACCAATTTACCTTGGTAATCGTCCAAATCGTACTCAATTTTCATACAAATCAGAGTTCAAAACACGTGAATTATCTCTCTTATCACGCATTACCAAAAATCTGGAGGAACAGATTGCCAATCTCAAAAATATTTTGAAAGTATCAGACCTTGAGAACTCAAGATTGAAGAGCTCTCTCAAGGCTGCTGATTAAAAAATTTTTAGAACTGAAGATGATCTTACCAAAAAGCCATTAATTGACAAGTTAGAATATCAGCAGAAGGAATACAATCTGGATGTTCTTAAATCGATTAAGGAACAACTTTTTTCTACTCAAAAGGAAAGAACCACTACTGTGAACCTATTCAAGGATTACTTGGAAAAGATAACTACTGAGCAACAAGTCGTGATAGAAGTTATCAAGAGTAAGGACATGCAAATTGAAAAAGACAAGGTGGGATTAGAAAGATTGAACCGATCAATGATTAATATTAAATTGTTATACATACCCCAATTTAAATTCTAAATACACCCCACCATCGTTATAATCACTAAACTTGAATGAACTCTAAACCCTATTCTCCGCATAATCCCTTTCTTCACTCATAATTTCATCAACTTGTTTCTTCTCTTCCTTCTTCTTATTTTTTCTTTTTCAAACTTCATTCTCACCTTTTCCTTTAATTAACTCAACACACACAATGTTTATATCTAAATCCTTAATAAGGAGCTGGAGGCCGTTTTAATAGTGGAAAGACCAAGTTAAATGAGATCCTTATTTCAAGTTATGAATATGAGAAAGTTGGTTTGGGGTACGCTGGTGAAAGTAGTAAGAATACAAAAGTAAGTTTTGTGCAACCAACTCACAAGATGTTTGTTGCCAAGGAGCATAGACTAAATGTCCCTAAAGAAACCAATCAAATTGAGAAAATTACAATTGTGAAGCATGTTGAGATGAAGGAACATCCGTTGAATTCATCCAAAAAAGGTAAATTTGTTCCAACATGTCATTATTGTGGGATAAAGGGACATATTAGACCTCTTTGCTATAAAATGCATCACGATATATGTACTGAAAATATTGTTGAGTGGAACTTCAGTGGTATACCAGAAAAAAACTTGTCTCATTAACCTCAAAGGCGAATCGGTCCAAAAGATGGAGGTTGTATTAAGGAACTGCAGAAGGAACACATGTGTCTTTCTTCACTTTTTGGAGTTTATTTCACATCCTCCAAGTCATGGTATCTTGATAGTGGGTGTTCACATCATATGACCGGTAACAAATCAAATTTGAGTGATATTAGGTCTTTGAATGGAAGTATTGTTGCTTTTAGTAATGGAAGAACCAACAAGGTGGTTGGTATTGGAAAATTGAATGTTCCAGGATTGCCACGTCTCAAGGATGTTTTATTTGTTGAAGATTTAAAGATAAATCTTACCAGTATTAGTCAATTATGTGATCAGAATCTTCTAGCCAAGTTTACCAAGAACTCATGTTCCATTTTTAATGCTGATAGTGTTTGTGTTCTAATAGGTACACGTTCCTTTGATAGTTGCTATGTGCTGAATCAATGCAATAGTCCTCAAGCCTTTCTTGATGAGTTGGGTCCCTACATCTAAAATTGGGATCAAAGTATCTAGTTCACTTGTCGAAAGACAGAGTTGATTGAAGATTGTATGCGATCAGATTTGATTAAGATCTTTTAGAGATTTGATGACGTTCTCTCTAGGCTATTTATTCTCTAGTGGATGATTTATATATCTAGACAATCCACGTTAGTTTTTGTGAGGCCATTAGAGAGCTCTTGTCCAAAAATTCTTCTGGTTATTTTTGTTTCTATTTTGTTTATTCTCGTGTTCCTTCACATACGAAGAACTTGTCCTTGTAATGTAGAATCCGGGAGGAAATTCCTCAATGAGTCTGGGAGATCTCATCACAGACTTGGAAGGAGTCCATACAGTGTTGTCAAGTCTATGTGGTGGCCAGATAAGTAATTAGGAGTTGTATGGTATTGTCAATTAGCATAGAACGGAGTTCGTAGGTATTGAATTGAATACTTATACTTTTCTAATGAAAGAGATCTAAGGGATAAGGCTAAGCCTATCCCGTATTTTTAGATCATGTGGTTATTAAGTCTTTCGCTGAATCTTTACGTTTATGTTGTTTTTCTTACTCTTTGAAGGAACATCTGCACACAAACACATGTATTTAATGGATTTTACATTTGGCATCAGAGGAGGTTCCAATTTATAGTAAACAGGTTAAGATCTGAGATCCTTTGTCCCATGGGTCGCTATGGCATCTCACTATGTAGGATTCGTTGCTCGACCACCATTCCTAGATGGATCAAACTTTCCTTATTGGAAATTTATGATGATTATCTTCCTGAAATTTCAAGGAAAGGGAGAAGTGTGGAAAGCAATTAAAGAAGTATGGACGCATCCATTCACTATAAATGCAGATGGCACCAAAAAACTCAGATTAGAAGGTTGGATGGATAACGAAAGGAAATGAGCAGTGTCTAATAATAGGACCTTTTACGCTTTCCTATCATCGGATGATGTTCAGTGTCACTCTCGCATATCCAAGTGCACGGAAGCTAAAGAGGCCTAGATAATTCTTAACCTTCAATTCGAAAGAATAGAATCTGTGCACAAATCTAAGATTCAACGTCTGATGGTGGATTAAAATGCGCTTCATATAACAAATGATAAAAATATTGAAACGTACTACTTAAGATTCTCATCCATCATCAATCAACTTCATCTCTTGGGAGAAACAATATTAGAAGAAAAACAAATTCAGAAGTTCATGAGAAACCTTCCAAAAAGATTAAGTGAAAAAGTTACTACACTTGATACCTTCAAAAAGATCGTTAAATTCAGTCTTGATGAGCTCATAGGAGATATTCGAACATATGAGATGAACAAGAGTTATGATGTCGAAAATATAGAAATTGTTCTTATTTCTAAAAAATCTCATCAATCCAGTGATGATAATAATGATTATGAGAAGAAACAGCATATGAGTTATGCTGAATTTGAAGAACATATGTAACTTCTGAAAAGGAACTATGACAGGATGATGAAGCTTATGAAATGGAGGAAGTATTGAAATTGTTGTTAAAGAATTGATGATTGTTGTTTAAAAATTAAGGGATTACTTATGTAACCCAGGTCATTCATGACCCAAATTTTTAATAGTTGTTACCGGTAGTTATAATTTTTATTAAGTAATATCATTTCTTGTTAATTATCTTATCATGTCCACGTCACCTAAATTATTTCCTTGATCAAAAATTTTTTATTAACTAATATCATTTCTTATTAATTATCACATCATGTCCACGTCACCAAAATTATTGCCTTTGATCAACGCCATCCTTATTTTGCATTTTATTTTTTAATAGATCAAAATAATATAATAAAAGTAATTTAAAAGAATATTCCTATCTTAAATTAATTTTATAATATTTGTTCAGTATTTAAACTAGAATATTATATTTATACAATTGATTTAGAGAAAATCATCTAACAAATAAAATATATTATGAGTCTTATATGGAGAATAATAAATTAATAATTTTAATGGTAGAATGTTTGTAAAATTATTGTATTATATATATATATATATATATATATATATATATATATATATATATATATATATATATATATATATATATATATATAAAATTATACACAGATAACCCCTTGGTGACAACATGTTTAAAACCATTCACTATTAATCTTATGTTTCCTTTTCCCATCACTTTCAACTTTGAACTGTTTCCCAACTTCACTGTTTGCCAGAAACATTCATTCAAGTCACAAAAGAGATTTTTATCTCCACACATATGATTACACAACTTGAATGTAAGAACCAAATATTTTCATTTTTATCTTCATCGATCTCAACAGAAGACATCAGTAATATCTCTTCCTTATCTCATTGTTCGGCATAATTAGCTTCTTTTTCCAAACTTGGGCACTCATATTGGATATGTCCAAGCTTGTGACATTTGTAACACTCCACACCACTCTTATTGAAATATTGACATCCTCGACCACGTCCTCTACCTATACCTCTTTCTCGATCAAACCCACAAACTCCCTAATCAAAGCCACAATTTATTTAGAACTTACATTCAATGCTTGCTCTTCCTCCTAGTGTTTATTTAATTTCTACTCATGAACAATTAAAGAACTTCTCAATTCATCAGCCGAAATATGATCAATATCCTTCAATTCTTCAATAGAGCAAATTAATTTAAATTGCGTGAGAAATTTAATCAATTAAAATTGTCCTGTAGATTGACTAATTTACAATGATTAATTCAAATATTTTTTTATTTTATAATTTGTTTTCATAATCACAAGATTCTTTTAATTTCAAAATTTTTTTGACGTGCAATGCACGTCGTATGTACATTATACTATGCAGTATAATCTTTTTGACCTTCTTTTATTTCGATAATCATAATTTTCAAGATGATGATTAAAATGATAGTAAATTTAAATTTGAGTTTTTGTTTTGTTATTTTTTAATCTTTTTTAATACTTTAAAAGATACAAACTAAGGAAAATTCAAATGTTATTGATTCTAAGCATAAATTTGACCTCTATTAAGAAAAAAAAGGGTTTATTTAGCATGGGTAAACCTAGTGTACGAAATTAATATGTTTAAGGGTTGACCATGCAATTTCTATGGCCAGAAAATATGCCAAAATATTAAAGAATCATATTTTAATATAATAGCTACCCAATAACATGCGAAAATAATGATAAGGTAGATGTCTTCACACGATAATAATTTGCACGCGCAGAGACACTATGCATCAAGAAATGAGGAGGCCAACTCTCACTTAAATAGATACATAATGAACCAAAACTCAGTTAAATAAATTAATAATACATAGTATGAGTTATAGGATATCATCTTAAAAGGCCAAATAACTACCATTAACAATTTATTTTGACGTTGCAGCTCCCGGCACAATGACTCGAGCTTATCTCTAATAGCACCAGCTGCAAATGAGAGGTTTACATAGCAATTAAAGCCCATGAACATCACAATAATAAAATGGATATTTCTATTTAGAAAATAAATATATGAGATTACTGATTGTAATTTGCTCAAACTACTCAAGCCATTCGTGGAAAAACAAATCTCCAAAATAGTGTGAGCTACCTTATTAGGCATGTAACTGAGACTGGGGTATTAAAGATGGAAATCATCACCCCAAAGAAAAGAAAAAATTACAAAACTAAAATAAAAATAATTAAGTCAAGTTAGGAAACATTAATATAAGGTTGTGTTTACTTTTGGGGTGGGGGTTAGGGATAATAAACCTCTAGTAAAGGTTTGGGGACGGTTGAGTTAAAAATTACTCCTCTAGTAAAGATTTTGCAGCATTGTTTACTTTCACTACAAGAAACTGCCGAAATACCGACGGATTTACCACGAAAAAAACTCGTCGGTAATTTTTGATGGTTTACCGATGATTTATTGATTTAATAGAATTTATTTTTAAAAAAAAATCAATAAAAATTTTCGACGGTTTTTAAGACGGATTACCAATAGAATTAGCGATGGACTTTTTTTCTGTCGGTAAATCCATCGGTATTTTGGAGGAAATAAATCCCAGAAGATTACCGACGGATTAAATCTGTCGGTAAATATATAAATTTTTTATTTAAAGAAATTAATTTTAGTTTTTAATTTACCGACGAATTTATCCGTCGTCGATAAACATATTAAATTTTAGTTTTAAAAAAAATAATTTTAGTCTTTAATTTACCGATGGATATTTTTCATCGGTAAATATACAAAATTTTAATTAAAAAAAAATTAATTTTAGTATTTAAATTACCGACAGAATTAATCCGTCGGTAAATATATCAAACTTTATTCAAAAAAATAACTTTAGTCTTTATTTTATCGACAAATTAAATCCGTCGGTAAATATATCTTTATTTTTAAAAATAATCATTCTTTAATTACCGACGGATTAAAATCCGTCGGTAAATATGAAGTAACTTTTATTGATATTGATTTATTAATATATATTTTTTAAATAAATTAAATTTAAAAAAAAACTCAAAACACGTTTCTTAAAAACGTTAACCCATCCCCAATCTTAAAACACAATATCTGATCCAAAAATAAAAAATACAATCTAACACATTATGAACGTGAACCCTAATTCCCAAAATCGTCTAAGATGTGAGATTGAGAGTTTTTACCAAAATCGTCGAAGAACACGCCACCCCCTCTTGCCGCCGGCCGCACTCCCACCTCCGTCCCGACGTCATCTTCTCCGCTGGCAGTCCACCCATTCGCGTCAATATCCGGCCGAACTCCTGCCTCCGCTCCTGACGCCACTTGTTCCCAGCAAGCCCAACCTGTCGCAACTCCACCTCTTCCGCTCGCGGCCCACCTGATAGCGACAATACCCCTCCTAAATCTGTGACTGTTGCATTTCTGGTGCTTATGGTGTCCCTCAAGGACTACGAAATTCACGACGGCATGGGTCTCAATCTCTACTACAACTAGTTCTTCAATCCAATTCTCTGGTACTTCCATTTTCTCTCTTTCTTACATGCTCTTCTTTTATCTAGCTTGATTTAGGTTTTGCGGAATTGGTGATTATCGTAGTTAGGAAATCGCTGTGCCCTTGACATTTGGGGAAACAGAGCAGTTGGATGCTTTTGGATTTTGGAATATAGGTTATACTTAAACTCTTTAAACGACGGTGTTTGATTGTGATCATGCAGTTTATATTGTAATTTCTAGAAATATAAAATTGGTCTTGTGTCATTGTTGGTACCTCTGAAGTAGTGAAGGGTATGGAATTCTTATCACACCTCATTGGATTCTCTTTAATTAAAATGTTTGATTTAATGAATTCAACTCTTGCTTCTACTTGTTTGCAAGGTTCATTGAGTTGCAGCAAGAAGAGTGAGGCGTTTAAATCTATTAGTTTTTTTACTGTTTGTAAACATTTAATCATGTGGCCTTTCACTCTGCAATTTAATGTTTGTGAAGCATTCCACAACCAGTTTTTTTATGTCATGGTTCCAATATATAGCCTTCTCTTTTAGTTGTATCTAAGCCAGTTGCTGCCCGCTTCTTATTCTGGAAAATATTTGATTCCTGAGAGTCATTAGTATGATATTAAGTTCCACTAATCAGTAAAAAAACAAGAATAAATTAATTTTTGCAATGCAACTCTTGTGTCAATAGCTTGACAGATTAAGGGAAGTATCAACAATAAAATTATAAAATTAGAAAAAGGCACACCGGAAGGTTCATCAGGATCCTAGATATTTATGGTTTTGAGTCATTTGAGGTCATCCCATAATTCTACATTCTTGCTTTTCTTTGGATTTCTTTGCTTATATTATTTTGATTATAATTTTATTCCTTCAGTGAAATAGTTTTGAGTAGTTTTGCATGAAATGTAAACGAAAGATTACAACAACACTTCAATCATCACTTGTTTAAATTGGAGCAAGTGGTAGCCATTTAATATTTTAGCTTACGTGGAGTTTCATATGTTTTAATTTGGGATTTTATTATTATTTTTCCTCAAATCATCTAACTTTAGATTAATATTTAAGACTTAAGAGTTCCTTAATTCTTTTCATTTAAATTTTAATGTGTTGAGCATAGTTATTCTACAAGAAAATGAATGGAGTATCATGTATTGCAAATGCCTGATAAGATTCTACTATATTTTGGAAAAAGCTTATTGATCTATATGTTTGATAAAGGAAAATGTTGCCCTTAATTCTAACTGTGAAGTAATGCACTTTCTACTGGTTGTATAATCTAACTACCAAGCTCTTTAATGCCCTTTTTGGCATAGTGGAATTGATGACGTAGTCCTTTCCTCTCAAATTAATATATTTGTTCACCAGAAACTGGTCTTTCAATATATCTATTCCAAAACCTATCATAATCTTGTTGGCGTATTTTGTCTTATGCAAGGGACTCTCTAAAGCTGTATTGGGGTACATCGGGCAAGTATTTTGTATGTTACACATTCCTTAATGTTTATGTAAATAGTTGAATAGAACTTGATCTTATTAAATACACTTTTAGGAATGCATTCAAGATGGAGTTAACTGCGCAAAAGTTGATTTTGAAAACAATCAAGATTGTCTTAATCTCTTCGGAAAGGTATGAAACTCATTCTTGCCAACATTATTTAAATCAAGTATGAAGCATGTGTTCTATTCTTTCTTTAAACTTGTTTGTGGCACCATTTAAGGTACTGTCATGTTACATCAGCACTTCGCAATTTGTGAATAAGAATGAAATCTAAAAAATTGTGTCTATTAACGAAGCTCAACTTGGTTATACGATTTTGATTGCTCTCGTTGTACTTCTGATGAGTGATATTTTCACCTAAATTTTAGTGTCTTTTTATATCCATTTTCATAGTATTTTATCCGTTATTATGTGTAGTTTGATTGTGTTTTGTGTTTTTATGAAAATGTGTGAGAATGAACTTAATCGTATGTAAAACAGGTAAAAATAGAAACGGAAGATGAAACAAGGAAGCAAAAATAAGACAGCACTAACACCGCCGGTCGTGTAGGGTACACGAATCATGTGCAAACACACGACCTGTGTACCGAACACGGACCTGTAAGAGGAAGCCGTGCGCCAGCATCAGAACACCCAACACGGCCACCCTTTAGCCGTGTTTCAGCACACGAGTCGTGTGCTATCTTAAGTTAATGTTGATCGAGAAACCCTGACACGACTCGAGCTGTATTGCAGCACACGATAGTAAAATGGGGATATTTCGGTGGAACGGAGGGAGTACCTGTTTGTATTTTGTATAGAAGAACAAGCTGGCGTTAATCTCATTAAAGTCTACTAAAAATTAACAACCCTTTTTTTATGTTAATGGATAGGATATGATTTGTCTTACATAAGGGATTCTTGAGATTGTCTCACCCAAGACCTACCCGTCTTTATGTGAGACGAATAAAGAGTGATAATGTCATTATCACTTTCCTTATAAAATATTAGTATTACATTCGTTATAAAATATTATCACATTTTATTTATTCATCATAAAATAGTGTATTGCACCGTAATAATATTACTTTTCATTGATTATAAGTATCACTTTTCATAAATAATATTATTTTTTTATCCGTCTCTCTCAAGGGGTTACGTAAGACAGTCTCACATAAGTCTTTGTCTAATTTATTATCGTTTTCATGTAATGGATTTTTTATTTTTTTTAAAAAAAATTGAGCACATATTTTGCAGCTATATTTAAAAGGTTAGATTTTTTATTTTATGATTACTCAAAAGTAAAGATTAATTTATAGTATTAATAAAATTTGTGGCTTTTCTTACCATCAACTTAATAATGATGGGTAGATCACAATGTGCGAAAAGGCGAGCTGAGTTATAAGATATTCTGGATTCAAAACTTGAGTTAGTCTCTTATAAATTGGATTTACATCATAAATCCTTGTAAATCATATGTTATCCCTCAATTTAAATATCCTAGTAATACATAGGGTATATAGGATTGGAAGGGGGACTACAGAGTTTACACAAGTGTTTGTGTCGAAACTTATGTGGGAATATTCTGGTTCAAAATTAACTTATGGTTGTTTTTGGAGTGAGTCATTTCAAATTCAATGAATTTGAAAATGAGTAGATTTTAAATTATATAGATTTTAAATCAATTCATTTGGATTTTGTTGTTTGGATGAATTGTGAATTTATGAAAGGATTTTCAAATCCATAATTCAAAATTATTTTTAATTTTTAAAATAAAATTTTATATATGATAAATAAAAATAATAAAAAATTATTATATTAACTATTAAAATATAAAATTTTATTAAAAAAATTTTTGGGTGGAGTGGGGTAGGTTAGGTGATAATATTTTTTTATTTAAATTTTAAAATATAAAATTTTATTAAAATTTTTTTTGGGGAGAGTAGGGGTTGGTTGGGGGGGGGGGGTTGAGGGGTTAAAATTTAAGAGAAATTATTTTTAATTATTTTATATATTAATATATCA
Source organism: Pogostemon cablin (assembly GCA_023678885.1). Taxonomy (NCBI): domain Eukaryota; kingdom Viridiplantae; phylum Streptophyta; class Magnoliopsida; order Lamiales; family Lamiaceae; genus Pogostemon; species Pogostemon cablin. Next base: position 21,948,713 of record CM042973.1, read on the forward strand.
ATTACACAATGGAATGATTTTAAATGACACGGCGATTTGAGTAAGAATTTGAAAATCCTCCTAAAACAATTAAAAAATATCAAATTCAAATCCATTGATTTGAAATCCATTCATTTGAAATCTTGAATTTATAAATTCGTTGATTTCATTTTGTACCCAAACATGAAGGAGGAATTTGAGGGAGTGATTTATAAATCCCTCCTCAAATCCTTCCATTCAAACACACCCTAAGGATATTCTGAGTTCAAAACTTATAGGGATCGACTTGTGTAAGACCGTTTCATGTAAGGGTTTATGTGAGACAGTTAAAAAATGATAACTTCTATAATAAAAAGTGATACTGAATTAATAAAAAGTGATAATGTTATTTCATGAATAATTTATAATGTAATGAAAAGTTATAATATTATAGTGAAAGTGATACTCTCACCGTCCGCCTGGAAGGTGAACAATTAATTTTTGCACGTGGATTAAGGAATATTATTATTTACTCTCTCCGTCCCACAAATGTTTGCACCCCACTTTATGCACGTATATTAAGAAAAATGATTACTTTTAGGGGTATTATGGTATTTTTAGTAATAAATAAATGATAACGTATATTAAGTGTGTTAGGTATGGGTGATTTTTTTTGTAAATAAAGTATACAGGGAAAGGTGATTGTGTTTGATTTTTTGCTTTTTTAGGAAGATGCAAACTTTTGTGGGACAACCCAAAATGAAAAATGGAGTCATGTGTAGTAGGTAGTTGTATTAGTGGGGTGTGTGGGTCTCATATATTAATTGTATTAGTGATGTGTGTGGTCTTATGTGTTTAAAAAATGAAATGTCCACATTTGAAGCGGACGCCCAAAATGACAAATTGTCCACTTATCCGACGGACGGAGGAAATAACATTTTATAATGAAAATGATAATTATTTTAAAAAGTGTAAAATATCTCACGACGATCTCACGCAAGATTTACCCAAACTTTTAACGAGGATTATAGAGGGATAAAAAAAATTCCCCCTAAGTTTGGTCACGTACAATTTTTACCCCAAAAAAGATAAAATTTGGGCATTTGTTCCATTAGTTTTACAATTGCATCAATGTTGCCCCATTTTTGTCGGGATTTGATATTTTCGCCGGAATCGATCACGTGCATGTCACGTGATCATCAGATTTGGCATTTCTCAGTGGGATACAATATTTTTTTGCTCCGTAAGTTTTGTCATGTATAATTTTTGTCCTAAAAAAAGATAAGATTTGGGCATTTATCCCAATATCTGTATAATTGAGCCAATGTTGCCCCATTTTTGCAAGAACTTGATATTTTCACCGGAATCGATCACGTACATATCACGTGATCACCGCATTTAGCATTTTCCAGCGAATTTGATGACCTGGCGATACAATGATATTCCCATCAACTATAATAATATTTTATTGATAATTTCATTTAAAACATACCCTTAATTGATGAACTCAGTTCTCACATGCCCTCCACATGCTTTCACCATCTTCGTAAACTCCCTCTTCTTGTCAATCAGGTATCCTTCGTGTACCTTCTCACCACTATGACTGATAGCTGTCGGGTCTTCTCCTCCGGGGGCCTACCTCCAATGAATGGATTATCGTATACGTAGTCTCGATCCTACCCTCCGGCAGTGCAAGCAACCATAAGATATCGAAGCCATGCAAAGGAAGGATGGGGTCGTCAGTGTTTTTTAACTCTGATTCAGTCCTTCACACCCTACCGAAGAACGAATGATTCATTATCAGTCTTGCGATTCTGATTGGCTAGAAATCGATATCTAGTGCGCGCATCCCCACGTGGTAGACCATGTTGCCGCCGGCACTTTTTTCCATTATGAAAACCCTAGAGAAATCGGCGAATTTTTCGATCCAAGGGTTGGAGTTGCGGCCGGCAAGAGCTTGGGTTTTAGCCCACTGCATTGCATCCATGATGTTGTCGTCACCTCCGGAAGAAAATTCTCCAGTGCTAGGAATTACTCGATGGAAGCGATGAAGGAAGGAACGTGAGCAACCATACGGTTGCATGACTCGTGGAAAAATATAGTGTTGGTGCTTAAGAACACGAATTCTCTGTCGTGGAAGTAGATGATGAGGGAGAGCTTGGCGGTGGAAGTAGGGTGTCGCGCGAGCGAAAGATCCGATGGCTGCCGCCCATGGCGGTGAGAGGGTACATGGGGGATCCCCTAATTGACAAAAAGATGGGGTTTGCAAATATGGTGGAAGCACGTGGAGGGCACGTGAAAACTGAGTGCATCAATGGAGGATAATTTTTTTAATTAAATTATCATTAAAATATTATTATTATTATTGATGTGGATGCCAATGTGTCGCTAGGTCAGTAAATTCACCGAAAAATACCAAATCCGATAATCAAGTGATATGCACGTGATAGATCCTGGTGAAGATGTCAAATTTCAGGAAAATGGGGCAACATTGGCACAATTATAAAGATATTGAGATAAATGCCCAAATTTTATATTTTTTGGGGTAAAAATTGTACATGACAAAATTTATGGGGCAAAAAAATATTTTATCCCGTCAGAAAATGCCAAATCTGATGATCACGTGAGATGCATGTGATATTCCGGCAAAAACGGGACAACATTAAAATAATTATAAAGATACTGGGATAAATGCTCAAATATTATTTTTTGGGGCAAAAATGTATATAGCCAAACCTTCGTAGAAAAAATATATTATCCTGGAAAAAGTCAATTCTGTTGACCATATCCTCCGTTGCCATAGTTAAATCATGTTGTTTATTATATAGTTCTTGAATTAAGGGTAGATCTTGCGTGAGACCATCTCACGTGAGATCATTTTTCACTTTTTAAAATAGTTATCACTTTCGTTATAAAATTTTATCATTTTCGTTATAAAATGTTATCACTTTTTATTTATACTATAAATTGTTCATGTAATAATATTATCACTTTTCATTAATTTATTATCACTTTCTTTTATAAAAGTTATTACTTTCTGCTCGTTTCACACAAGTTTTTGCCTTCAATTGAATAAAGAATCCAAATAATTTGGACCATCTACCCCAAAGCTTACATATATTATATAATTCAATATAACATGAGCAAAATTTGATAAAAAAATTCGTGTGAGAGCATTTCATGAAAGGGTTTTTTTAAAGTCAAATAAGAAGTGATAACATTTTAATAAAAATGATACTCAATTGATAAAAATTGATAATAATATAATAAATTATTTTATGAATAATTTATAGTATATAAATAAAAAGTGATAATATCGTATAATTAGTAAAAGTTAAATTTACTAATTTAGATGGTATAAATTTTTATACCTAAAATGATGACATCGCTTTAGAGTGAGTATAAAAGATAAGTATGTGTTTTTTTTTAAAAAAATATAATTAAATTGAGAAAATACCAAAAGATCATATATTTAATGGATAAAAAATTGACAAAGTTTTGTGTGAGATCATTTCACGTAAGGACTTACGTGAGATAGAGGTGGCAATTCGTGCTAACGGGTTGGGTTTCGTGTCGACACGATAGTGACACGACACGATAAGGCCAAACCCGAACACGACACGATAAGAATTTGTTTCGACACGACACGAACACGAAATATAAAGGGTTGACACGACACGACACGATAACAACACGATAAGAAATTAAAAATAAAAAAAATAAAAAAAGCTAATTAAAAGTATTAATTTTTTTTCAATAAATATATTTTTTAATTATTAATAATTATTTTTATGGTTAATTGCGTAAAAAACCACGAACTTTCAACGAATTGCAAATTAATCCTGACTTTTATAAAATTGCAAAAAAAACCACGACCTTTCATATTTGTGCAATTCGCACCCATCGGGCAGCTGAAGCTGCCCGACCGCTGACGTGGCGTTGACCTTGCCACGTCAGCTTTTAGTTGATTGCAAAAAAAACCCCAACCTTTACTTAAATTGCAATTTAATCCCAACCTTTGAAATTTTGGCAAAAAAGACCATAAATTTTTTATTTTATTTTTAAATTGCATCTTCTAATAAAAAATTATACATTATTTTATTTTTAAATTTAAACTCTAAAATATTATTAAATAAAATAATAAAATTATTATATGAATAAATGTTTATTACTTAAATTATGTGAATAAAATTAATTATATCTATTAAGTAGTAAAAAAATTATACAATCTCTAAATATTTAAATTCTTTTAATTTTTAAAATATTTTTATACATTATAAAATTATTATAATTTAAAAAATCAAAGTATTCGCCATGTCTCAATATCTTTTCGTAATTTCACATTATATATAAAAGAATGACAAATATACATATGAAATGTTTAAGGAATTTTATAATTTATTAAAATAAATGATTTAAAATTAATTTATAAACTCAAATTTTATAGTGAGAAAAAATATTCGTTAAGATTTAATTTATACAAAGCAATCTCATACTTAAATAATAAAAATACTTTGTATTAAATAAAAGACTTATACATTTGAAATTTATGGAGTAGTAAAAAATTAATAAATAAAAATTTTAAAAGTTTTTTAAAAAATAAATATTTAATATAACATTTAATATGAAAATACAAAATAAAAACAACATTTAATACAACATTTAATATGAAAATACAAAATAAAAATAATATTTAATACATAATCTTTAGTTATGAATTTAAATTTAAAAATAAAATAATGTATAATTTTTTATTAGAAGATGCAATTTAAAAATAAAATAAAAAATTTATGGTATTTTTTGCCAAAATTTCAAAGGTTGGGATTAAATTGCAATTTAAGTAAAGGTTGTGGTTTTTTTTGCAATCAACTAAAAGCTGACGTGGCAAGGTCAACGCCACGTCAGCAGTCGGGCAGCTTCAGCTGCCCGATGGGTGCGAATTGCACAAATATGAAAGGTCGTGGTTTTTTTTGCAATTTTATAAAAGTCAGGATTAATTTGCAATTCGTTGAAAGTTCGTGGTTTTTTACGCAATTAACCCTTATTTTTATCATATATTTACTTAATTTTATATTTATATTGGGTTGTTAACAGGTTAATGTGTTATTAACGGGCAAATGAGTCATCTGTTAATATTAATCGTGCTTAACGGGTTGACACGAACACGATACGAAATTTTCGTGTCCTTATTGGGTTGGCACGATAATGACACGAACCAAATAAGGCCAAACACTAACCCGCAATTATCGTGTCGTGCTCGTGTCGTGCTATCGTGTCATGTTGGGAATTGCCACCCCTAACGTGAGATGAATAGAAAGTGATAACTTTTATAATGAAAACTGATACTCAATTAATAAAATGTGCTATTTCATGAATAATTTTAGTATAAATGAAAAGTGATAACATTTTATAATGAAAGTGATAACGTTTTATAGCGAAAGTGATAATTATTATTTTAAAAATTGTAAATTATCTTATCACGCAAGACTTACCATAAAAATTAAGTTTGTAATTAAATTGATAATATATGGAATGATCATGTAACTTTTTGTAATATAAAAACTTTGTAATTAAATTGAAAAAAATAAAAGTTCATATATTTTAAGATAACTAATCCTATAGTAATAATAATAATATATATCAATTTATTCAAATATTTGCAAATATCTAATCGAATATAATGATATTTATATTTGTATTTGAATAATATACACGAATAATAAATAGTATTTATATTTAAATTCTTATTTAATTTTTTCGAATTTGAAGATTGATATTTAAAAAAATTAATTTATATTATATCCTCCTATAAAACTAATAAGAAGCATTATTATTCGATAAAGAAAGGATAATCATCAAATTAAACTAGTTATATACTATAATACATGAAAAATTATAACTACTCAATAAAAAGATGTCAGGTAAAACTCTATCCTCTTTTGGCACGTTTCAAACGTCTGTCTTCCACAAATATGCGAGAATTAAAAATAAATAAGCATTGAGATTGTAACTTATAAAAGTTCACGTGTTGAAGGTCCATAAAGCATAAATACATCACAAAATTTTATATTTCGATATCACAAAAACTTAAATAACATTGTCTCACTAGATTCATATTGAAGAGACACTCCTTGATAGAGTTTCTCATATCGCTAATGCATTATTTTCCTACGCACGGATAAATTAATAGTTATATGTTTTTGACACGTAAAAGTAGAAGAAAATCCAACAGGTAGCCTAAGACTTAATACTTTTTTTTAAGGAATAATTTTCTTCTCTCTCCTACGTGTTATTTATCAAATGTATAACACATGAGACTACATACCAAATAATAAAGAGAATCAGAACTGATTTTCCAATGACTAAACTCAACACGACTCTAGACTGACTCCTCTGCATTCCTATTGAAGTCACCCCCTAAACGCCCTCCAAAGCTTCACTGAAACCACCAGCAGAGCAAGAAAAAAATACATATTCATAAAACGTGTTTTGATGCTAGACAGAATAAAACAAGTAACTAAGAGAGAGAGAAGATTTGAACTACCTTAGCATTAACTCTCTCGACATCATATCCATGCACAAGATCCAACTAAATCTCGATTCATCCATCCAAGGAACAGGCATCCATCTCTTTCCACAAGTGTATACCTGTGGCTGTAGTTCTCAAGCAGAGTCTTGATCGTAGCGTTTACGAACGAGCTCAAGGGCAACAGCTTGAACCCAGCCATAGCTAGCCGTAGCCTCCACTTCCCAAGAAGCTCGTGTCGTTCCACTCTCTCCAGCCCTTCACAAGCGATCACGTTGACAATATCCCGAGCTAAACAATGTTGCTCGATGTTGATCCTTTCCTTGTGCTCCCTGGATAAGGCCACATCTATGGAGTCGAATATAGCCAAGTAATATTCGAGTGTCTCACAAAAACGGGGAAGGAAAGGAGCTGTGTTGGTGTTTGAATCTTGCTCCACTAGAGTAACCACCTTCGGCGACAGGCTCTTGACCATCCTCAAGAGCCTGTCGCGATGGTTTTCAACGCAGACACTCTCGTCAGGCATGTGGTGTAGCATCATAGCAAAATTTATACCCAGTGCTTCCCCTGGATGTACCCTTAGATGTTTGGTTTCAATATCACAACCAGACATTGCCACAGCATTAAACTCGAATGGTACTCCACATGAGTTTGCAAGCCTTGATAGCCTCTGGCCAACGATTTCAAGACCACCTCCTCGGGCCAAAGCTGAGAAAGAGTCGTCTATTCCAGTGATACGTACGTGTGGAGCACCACCGGGTCGTGCAGCTAGAGCTTGAATGAGGCTGATCCATTGTGTACCTTGAGCGATCTGAAAATCAATTATGTGTATCCGTTTTTCGTTCTTCATGGCCTCTGCAATGGCTCCATTTGCTGACAAATAGCCGAACTTGAAATAAGGACAGACTTCATAGAGCAAGTGCATGTAAGAAAGGAGCTCTGTGCTGGTCGGCTCTTTGCACTTTAAGGCTTTGTAAATGGAACTTCCTGAGGAGGCAAATCGAGCAACCAACCCCTCTAACATGTAAGCCCCCAATCTCTGCAAAGGTTCCCCGTTAACTGAGACCACCAACCGTAATTTAGACATCAAGAACTCACATGTCCTTAAGTCATAATCTGCCACAGCTTTTGCACAAGCAATAAGCATCTCTTTTAAGTCCATTTCTTGCATGTTCTCCATGGCTTGATTTGACCACAGGGACTCAACTTGGAGATGATTAGAGGTGCTTACAGCCAGAGGTAAGTTATTCTGAGGATGATTGTTGTTCGTATCTGATATAGAATCTAGCTGAGTATTGCAGCTTCCGTTGGACGAGAAACTGTGAGTAGATGGAGAACTATAAAATGGTTGGCTGCCACTCCCTCCTGAACATGTTTCAATCGTGCAATGCTGTTCACATGTCTGAACAGAGAACAATGACCCCAAATTGCCACCATCGTATGCAAGGCAGTGATCTGTAGTATAAGATGAATCTTGCAAATAGGCATCCAGCTCCTCGAGGGCTTGGTGGTAGAAGCTACCGGATCCTCCTACACTCTTGTGATCTTGAGACGTCATTCTGAGGAAGCAAGATTTGCTGTCCACCACGAATCCAAGAAATCTAGGAATATCAAGAATTCACAAATTTATTCATCACCAACATACATGACTATAACTTGCGTAGTCCAACAATAAATATAGAGTTTATGCAGGAAAATTAAGCTTTTCTGTTTCACTTCGACTCTAACCTCCACAAGAATAAACAAATTGCTCTTAATGAACAATTCATAAGCTTAATCAACACCTCAAAATAAATATTCTCTGAATATTGGGGGTGTGGTTGGTAAACCTAGCAATCTCATACCTAGGGCTGGGGAAAAATACCGAAATTTTGGTATACCGCCCTTATCATAACGAAAAATATCGATTTTACCGAAATTTTAGGTATGCCGAAATTTTTGGTAAGGTATGATACCGTATTGAAAATTTTGGTACGATAAAGGTATATAAATAATCAATACCGCGTTATTTTGGTATATGCCGAAATACCGTAAAATATTCAATTTTTTGAGTTATATGATACGATATTACCATATTAGATGATACATACAATTATAATTATTATTTATGTATTATAATTTTTAATTAAATTATATATACACACTATTTTATTTAAGATTAAATCTAAAATGCTACTATATATTTCTTCATAATTATAAATTATTGATAAAGATCATTAACTTACATGATATTAGTACTTATTTTTTAATTAAGTAATTCTATGTATATGAAAATTTAAAAGTGTTGATTTTAATATAAGTTCCATATATTTTTGTGTAGATCTCTTAGGTACTATTTATTTAATGACAAACACTTTGTAAAACGGGTTTAGATATATTAATTATGTAAACTCGGTTACTGTTTAGTACATAAAAAATTACTCTTTAGCACATGAATTGTTACTTTTTAAATTAAAAAATTACTCTTCAAATTCTTGTAAATCCCGATGTATCGATTACTTTAAGTACATGAAAAATTACTTTTTAAAGATACGAATTATTACTCTATTGTGTAAAAATTATTACTCTTCAAAGAGTTATTTTTTATATATTAAAGAGTAATATTAAAAAATAAGGCTTACCTGTAAACCCGGTTTTCATGAGACTTACTCTTATTTAATTTGGTCGTTTATAGATTATCGTATATTTTTGAATTTGTTATTTATTAGAGTATATTTTATAGCTATCTTTCACTTTTCTAGTACATGGTTTTTATAAGATTTATTGAATTTTAGATGTATAACGGTATAGCAAACTATGTAATAGGATGATATATACCGATATTTTAGGTATGGTATGACATACCGAAATATTGGTAAGCAGAAGGTATACTATTTTCTTATACCGAAATATTGGTATACCGAACTAAGGTATACCGAAAGTTTAGGTAAGGTAACGGTATGATTTTTTAAATACCAAAAATTTCGGTACGGTATATGGTATGACCAAAAATCTTCGGTATGCCATACCGCCCACCCCTACTCATACCAAATCAAGATTTATAAGGGGCAAACCCAACAAACCGTCAACTTGCCACCTAAATTAAAGCAATCATTATTTATTGATAAATTATTATAGAAATATAGCATGGAATTATGGAAATATGCTCTATTCACCTAACACAAAACAGCCCTCTAAATTCTCTTCATTTCCTACTGCCATACAAATCATGTGCACATATTTGTTAACATTAATGCTTAAAAAACAGGGCAAAAGAGACCACAGTAGATCGACTTTCAAGGTGTGAATTCAACTACACAGTTTCCGAGTTGATACAACTCAACTCGTGACGTTGTTAATCTTCACTATCCCTCCAAATCCACTCACCGTTACAAAACACAAAACCAAGTGCACAAACAAAAATCATCAACACAGTTCATGAATTCCCCCAAAACTAAAACCTAGCTAGCTAACAAGTAAGAAATTTTGACACGTGATCTTAAAATCAAAAAATGCAGAGATTTAAAAAAAAAAAAAGTTTAGGTGAATGATTTGACGTACCAGAGAATTGATTCTTCAATTCAGTCAGCTGAAAAGAGAGTTCATCTTGAAGCAGATTGCGATTGCAGAAGTAATGAATGAGTAATGGCGTAGCAAACCCCATAAATATGCTTTGTACGTGACCCACGCAGGTAGTGAGTCGCATCGCCATCGCAAGCCAACAGAAATATGGGCCCCGCCAGTAACGCGTTGTTGTATAATCCGACGGAATTTTCTTTTCTTTTTTCTTTATTATTTTATTTTAATTTATATTTTTATTTAATTACGCTTGACCGTGGGAGATTTTTGATTTTGACAAAATTAAAGTTGGGTTGAAAATACCTGAAAAGTTTGACAATCTCGACGTTTAATTTGGATATCTGAATACTTTTTTCAAGTCAAAGAATAATTAATGCCGACGATTGTACGATTTTCTTTCAAAATATTTTTTAAAAATCTTTTTTATAATAATGATGAAAATCTTGCCTCATTAATTTTGGGAGAGCAAAATTTAACTAATTGCTCAACAGCGTAAACTCGTAGGGCAAGGGCAACAACCGTCTCAAGTGCCGGGCTATAAATAAATGTCATGCAATCTCATTATTTATTGAGCAAACAACACTAAAATTATCAGCCTCATTTATATGTCTGAATTGGGGCAAAATCAACAAAATAGTTACCCATTTAAATGAATTTGTAAAACTAGATGAATCAAAAGAAATTTATACTAGGCACAATTAAAAATTTTGACTTTAAATTTTTGTATAAATGAACTATAATAGTAACATGTATTGCTAAATTCCCTACAAAACAATGCTAGATTGGTGTTAAAAGTAATACTTACGTTAATACTAATTACTAAGTTCGCCATTAGCACTAGTAAAGATCAACATTTCAGTGCCTCTGCTTTACACACTCCCTATGTCCTGAGAAGATATGAGAAAAGCAATCACCGATGAACCAGTGATTGTGATTATCATTAACTTATAGGGTAAGTTACAACAATAATCCCATAAATCATGGGATGAAATAAAATCAAATAAATGAATTATTACAATAATTTAAGAATGATTACAACAATTTAGGAAATGATATATTATCCTTTATTACCCCCGTCAAGCGAGGCGTGGGGTGAGGAAAAGCGCAGAGCTTGGATCTCAACAACTCGAAGTCAGGGCGAGGAAGGCTCTTTGTGAAGACATCGGCTAACTGTAGATCAGATGGCACATGTTGAGTATGCAACCGACCAAACAACACTAATTCCCGGACAAAATGGCAATCAATGTCAATATGCTTTGCCTGTTTGTGAGCAACAAGGTTCTGGCTGAGGAAGATGGCACTCTTGTTGTCGCAAAGAAGTGTGGGCTGTGGCGTAGGAATGCAAAGCTCAGATAACAAATTGAGTAGCCATAGAACCTCTGAAGTAGTGTTAGCCAAGGCTCGATACTCCAACTCACAACTTGAGCGGGCGACAGTATGTTGCTTCTTCGCACTCCAAGAAACTAGATTACCACCAAGAAATATAGAATATCCGTATATGGAACGTCGGGTCTCGGGACAACACGCACAATCAGCATCTGAATAAGCTAGAATAGACAACTCAGATCGAGCAGTGAAGGAAAGTCTAAAATGCAATGTCCCTTTTACATAACAAAGTATTCTCTTGACAGTGTCGTACTGATCAACCGACGGTCTATGCAGGAACTGACTGACTTGACTAACGGCATACGAGAGATCTGGACGAGTTATGGTGAGATACTGTAAGGCACCAACAATAGATCGATAGAGAGTAGGGTCATCAAATGGTTGGCCAGCGCTAGTAAATGAGCATCATGTTGCAAGAGGTGTGCTAATCGGCTTAGATTCCCCCCATTTGAGCACGCTCCAATATATCATGAGCATACATAGTTTGGCCAACAAAGAGGCCCTGAGAAGTGTAAGAGACTTCCAAGCCCAAGAAATAGTTAAGCTTCCCAAGATTTTTTATAGCAAGCTCCATATTCATGCGACGTATGAGCTTCTGAAGCAAATTGGAAGAGCTCCCCGTAATGATAATGTCATCGACATATAGCAGAAGAAAGACCACTGATGCACCATTATGATAATAAGAAAATAGAGAGGAATCCGAGCGGCTTTGTTGGAACCCTAATGTAGTGAGGAAGGTGCTGAAGCGCTGAAACCAGGCTAAAAGAGCCTAACGCAGTCCATAAAGTTCCTTCTTGAGACGACAAACATGAGATGGATATCGAGAATTGGCGAAGCCCGGAGGCTGGGCCATATATGCTGGCCTAGTAAGAATGCCATTAAGGAAAGCATTTTTTACATCAAGTTGATATAGCTCCCATTTGTAGTGAACAACAAGAGCCAAAATAACACGAATAGTAGTGGCTAACGGGGCTAAAAGTGTGTTAGAAATCCATGCCTGGAACCTGTGTAAACCCTTAAGAAACAAGGCATGCCTCATAGCGTTCAATAGATCCATCAGAATGGTACTTCGTCTGAAATACCCATTTTGACCCAACAATATTAACATCGGCTGACGGAGGCACCAAATCCCAGGTATTGTTAGAGTGCAAGACATCTATCTCCTCTTGCATGGCGGCAAGCTAATGAGGAAACTTCATAGCAGATTTAAAACCTTGAGGCTCAGATGCTATAGATAAAGCTGTAAGAAGAGCAGTGGTGGTCAAATCAACATGATACTTAGGCTTGAAGATTCCAGCCTTGGCATGAGTTATCATAGGGTGCTGAGAGACTGGAGCAACTGTTGTGGGCAGAGAACCTGACGATGAAAAGCTGTCAGGTGTATATGGAGGAGGTGGAGAATTTGTCTGAGGAGAAGCCTAAGTAGCAGGTTCTGGTTCAATGAGACTAGGAGCCAGTGGTGCGGTATAGGCATGGAGAAGCATGGCCGACAAAGGGGCGAGACAGAGGCCGTGCGGAAAAAAGTGAGAGACGTATGGCTGAAATAATCCTCATAACTTGCGATATCAAGATCATCACTGGCAGATGGAGACCCCTCTTTGGTGAATGAAAAAATAGTTTCGGCAAACTGAGCATGGTAGGAAAGAAACACCTGACCCGTAGTAGGATCGTAACATCAGAACCCTTTGTACATGCTGTTGTAACCAATGAAGATGCAAGGGCGGCTTCTGGAAGCCAATTTATGCGGTGAATAATCATGGAGGTAAGAAAATACCCAACAACCGAATGATCGAAAATTTATATAGTTTTGCGCCGTACCAAAAAGAACCTCAAATGAAGAGATATTGCCAAGTACAGGTATATGAAGTCGATTAATGATATGGACTGCAATTGCAAAAGCATCAAACCAAAGAGAAACAAGAGCAGAAGCATGAAATAACATGGATAGACCTATCTCACATATATGACGGTGTTTGCGTTCTGCTAGGCCATTCTGCTGAGGGGTGTAGGGGCAAAAGATGCGATGTTGAATTCCATGAACATCAAAATAGGTACGCACTTTATGATTCACAAATTCAGACCCCCCGTCACTCTGAAAGGTCTTCAGAGTTGCCGAAAATTGATTGCATACAAATGCATGAAATTTAACAAATATGGTATAAAAATCAGACTTTGAATGCATCGGATAGATACAAGTGAATCGGGAAAAATCATCCACAAAAGCAACATAATATCGATAACCAGTAGAGTCTGCAACAGGCGCAGGGCCCCATAAATCTCAATGAACAAGATCTAAAACAGCAGAAGCTCGTTTATCATTCAACTCAAAAGAAATGTCAACCTCATTATCCTATAAATAAATGTCATGCGATCTCATTATTTATTGAGCAAACAACACTAAAATTATCAGCCTCATTTATATGTCTGAATTGGGGCAAAATCAACAAAATAGTTACCCATTTAAATGAATTTGTAAAACTAGATGAATCAAAAGAAATTTATACTAGGCACAAATAAAAATTTTGACTTTAAATTTTTGTATAAATGAACTATAATAGTAACATGTATTGCTAAATTCCCTACAAAACAATGCTAGATTGGTGTTAAAAGTAATACTTATGCTAAAAGAACGAGTATTTGTTGATGTTAATAATAATTACTAAGTTCGCCATTAGCACTAGTAAAGATCAACATTTCAGTGCCTCTGCTTTACACACTCCCTATGTCCTGAGAAGATATGAGAAAAGCAATCACCGATGAACTAGTGATTGTGATTATCATTAACTTATAGAGTAAGTTACAACAATAATCCCATAAATCATGGGATGAAATAAAATCAAATAAATGAATGATTACAATAATTAAGAATGATTACAACAATTTAGAAAATGATATACTATCCTTTGTTACCCCCGTCAAACGAGGCGTGGGGTGAGGAAAAGCGCAGAGCTTGGATCTCAACAACTCGAAGTCAGGGCGAGGAAGGCTCTTTGTGAAGACATCGGCTAACTGTAGATCAGATGGCATATGTTGAGTATGCAACCGACCAGACAACACTAATTCTCGAACAAAATGGCAATCAACATAAATATGCTTTGCCTGTTTGTGAGCAACAGGGTTCTGGCTGAAGAAGATGCACTCTTGTTATCGCAAATAAGTATGGGCTCTGGCGTAGGAATGCAAAGCTCAGATAACAAGTTGAGTAGCCATAGAGCCTCCGAAGCAGTGTTAGCCAAGGCTCGATACTCCAATTTACAACTTGAGCGGGTGACAGTATGTTGCTTCTTCGCACTCCAAGAAACTAGATTACCACCAAAAATATAGAATATCCGTATGTGGAACTCCGGGTCTCAGGACAACGCACACAATCAGCATCTGAATAAGCTAGAATAGACAACTCAGATCGAGCAGTGAAGGAAAGTCTAAAATGCAATGTCCCTTTTACATAACAAAGTATTCTCTTGACAGTGTCGTACTGATCAACCGACGGTCTATGCAGGAACTGACTGACTTGACTAACGGCATACGAGAGATCTGGACGAGTTATGGTGAGATACTGTAAGGCACCAACAATAGATCGATAGAGAGTAGGGTCATCAAATGGTTGGCCAGCGCTAGTAAATGAGCATCATGTTGCAAGAGGTGTGCTAATCGGCTTAGATTCCCCCCATTTGAGCACGCTCCAATATATCATGAGCATACATAGTTTGGCCAACGAAGAGGCCCTGAGAAGTGTAAGAGACTTCCAAGCCCAAGAAATAGTTAAGCTTCCCAAGATTTTTTATAGCAAACTCCATATTCATACGACGTATGAGCTTCTGAAGCAAATTGGAAGAGCTCTCCATGATGATAATGTCATCTACATATAGCAGAAGAAAGACCACTGATGCACCATTATGATAATAAAAAAATAGAGAGGAACCCGAGCGGCTTTGTTAGAACCCTAATGTAGTGAGGAAGGTGCTGAAGCGCTGAAACCAGGTAAAGGAGCCTGACGCAGTCCATAAAGTGCCTTCTTGAGATGACAAACACGAGATGGATATCGAGAGTCGACGAAGCCCGGAGATTGGGCCATATATGCTGGCATAGTAAGAATGCTATTACGAAAAGCATTTTTTACATCAAGTTGATGTAGCTCCCATTTGTAGCGAACAGCAAGAGCCAACCTAACACGAATAGTAGTGGCCTTGATGACGGGGCTAAAAGTGTATTGGAAATCCATGCTCGGAACCTGTGTAAACCCTTAAGCAACAAGGCCTGCCTCGTAGCGTTCAATAGATCCATCAGAATGGTACTTCGTCCAAAATAACCATTTTGACCCAACAATATGAACATCGACTGACGGAGGCACCAAATCCCAAGTATTGTTAGAGTGTAAGACATCTATCTCCTCCTGCTTGGCGGCAAGCCAATGAGAAAACTTCATAGCAGATTTAAAACCTCGAGGCTCAGATGATGTATATATAGTTGTAAGATGAGCAGTGGTGGTCAAATCAACAGGATACTTAGGCTTGAAGATTCCAGCCTTGGCACAAGTTATCATAGGGTGCCGAGAGACTGGAGCAACTGCTATGGGCAGAGAACCTGATGATGAAAAGTTGTCGGGAGTATATGGAGGAGGTGGAGAATTTGTCTGAGGAGAAGTCGGAGTAGCAGGTTTTGGTTCAATGAGACTATGAGCCAGTGGTGCAGGTATAGGCATGGAGGAGCATGGCCGACAAAAGGGGCGAGACAAAGGCTGTGCGGGAAGAAGTGAGAGGCGTATGGCTGAAATAATCCTCATAACCTGCGATATCAACATCATCAATGGCAGATGGAGAGCCCTCTTTGGTGAATGGAAAAACAGTTTCGGCTAACTGAGCATGGCAGGAAAGAAACACTTGGCCCGTAGTAGGATCGTAATATCGGAACCCTTTGTACATGCTGTTGTAGCCAATGAAGATGCAAGGGCAGCTTCTGGGAGCCAATTTATGTGGTGAACAATCATGGAGGTAAGAAAATACCCGACAACTGAATGGTCAAAAATTTGCATAGTTTGGCGTCGTACCAAAAAGAACCTCAAATTGAGAGATATTGCCAAGTACAGGTGTAGGAAGTCGATTAATGATATGGACTGCAATTGCAAAAGCATCAAACCAAAGAGAAACAGGAGCAGAAGCATGAAATAACATGGATAGACCAATCTCACATATATGAAGTTGTTTGCGTTCTGCTTGGCCATTCGGCTGAGGGGTGTAGGGACAAGAGATGTGATGTTGAATTCCATGAACTTCAAAATAGGTACGCACTTTATGATTCACAAATTCAGACCCCCGTCACTCTGAAAGGTCTTCAGAGTTGCCAAAAATTTATTGTATACAAATGCATGAAATTTAACAAATATGGTATAAAAATCAGACTTTGAATGCTTCGGATAGATCCAAGTGAACCGAGAAAAATCATCCGCAAAAGCAATATAATATCGATAACCAGTAGAGTTTGCAACAGGCGCAGGGCCCCATAAATCACAATGAACAAGATCTAAAATAGCAGAAGCTCGTTTATCATTCAACTCAAAGAAAGTCGTTTACTCTTCTCTAATTGATAAGAAGAGCATACAGTCAGGTTTGGCAATAAAGAAATAATACCCAAATGCCCATATTTATTTAATAAGAAAATAAAAGAAAATGGGACATGCCCCAGACATAAATGCTATAAATTAAAACTAGCTTTTAATTTGTTAGACCGAACACTGGAGTGAAAGGCAAGGGTGCGACGATCCAAAATATAAAGACCCTGCTCACATCGGCCCTGAGCTAGTATAGCCTTGTTGATTTGGTGCTAAATAGTAAATGATTTATCAAAAAATAGTACATCAACAAGATAATCAGTAGTTAATTTGCTTATAGATAATAGATTTTTCGTGATTTGAGGCACCATAAGAACATCAAGTAATTTAACACCATTAGACAATGAACGGAGCCAGTATGAGATATGGAAAGAGATGTACCATTTCCAACCACAATAGATTGATGACCATTGTAGGGCTTGACGGAATCAAGAGATGTGGGCTGAGCAGCTATATGGGCCGAAGCCCCCGAATAAACAAACCAATCAGGTGTAGGATCGTTGGGCTTGGGCGAGAAGGTACACTGCGCCTGAAAGGCTTGGGCCAAGTCAGCTGTTTGTGGAGCCCGATAAGCTACTGGAAGAGGAGCAGACATGTTAAGAAAAATAGGGGCAATGATTTGCATAATGTTCACCGCTGCATAACTGATACCGGGGAGGACGACGCAGATAGCCACGGGTGTAACCACGTAATTGTCGATCGACTGGTTTCCATGATGCCCGAAATACTAGTTCTACTGATTACTGGGCTGACGAGAATTAAACTACCGAGAAGAGCTCGAGTGACGGCGATCATCAACAGTGAAAGTGATCTGGGACTGTGATGGTGAAGCATCCATGGCCTTCGACATGAGGTCAAACTGCACGGTGATTGTCGTCATTTTCACCTAGGTTTTAGTGTCTTTATGTGTGTATTTTCAGATGTTTTTATCCGTATTTGTGTTAAGTTTGGTGGAGTTATTGTTGTTTTGAGGAAAGTGGTACGAACTTATAGAATTGTGTAAATGAGCTTGAATATGTGTAAAACAGGTCATGGAACGGACAAAAACGGAGTCGGGAGCGAAAGAAAGAGACATATTATATCAGATTGAGAGCAGTTACACACAATCCACACCACATTTCCTCACACACTAGATCTACAAGCCATCTACACCATCTAAATCCATCAATTCACCTTGATCTTCATAAATCCATCCATACATCTATTCATTCCATCATCTAAGAAGAGAAAATCAGATTTGTTTGAAGAATTTGGCATGATCAAGGAAGAAGGAGTCTACCTTCAAGGGGAAGCTCAATCTCTTTTATTTTGCTACTTTCTTCATTTTATTGCTCATATGGAGCTTGTATTGGATTGTAGCCAATTTGCAATGAATATTTGTGGCTAGTCCTCAAGTGAGGCTAGCAATATGATTGGTTAGGAAATATGTAGATTTTTGCACTATTAAAGCTTGATGAATTGATTGTTATGATTACTTTCTATCATGAATGCTTATTCTCATTTGATGCATGATGTGTGTGGTTAAATTCTCTATGCATAGTATTAGGATGGCCATTCCAATATTATGTGTGGTAGTTTAATTGAATCATTGATTGTATTAGGTGACTTGGTTAGTATGAGGGGAGGAAAACCATTCCCTCCAAGTGCTTAGAACCTCATGATAGAACATTAGTGATGAACTAGTGAGGGGAACCAACTTATGGTTGTAACGAGTTTGAAGTTGATTAGTCTTGATAAGGATATTTCTTTCATTTGTATAGTTGTTTACTTGTCTTGGTTACTTGGAGAGCTAATTTTGGAATTCTTGTAGGTACATGCAAACTCGTTCAAGGTCTCAATCTATTGAACCTTTGAATTTGGAATTAGAAGCTACCTTAAGAAGACAAAGAAGAGGAGTGTTGGAACCAATAGAAGAAAATATGGAAGAAGTAAGGGATAATGCAAATATGGCTGATGAAGAAGGTAATTTGAGAAATTTTCAAGGTGGTGATAATGCTAGAGGAGGTTTTGGTAATCAAGAATATGTGCCACAAGTTTATGCTCAACAAATGCACTTGCAAAACCAACAATTGCAAGCTATTATTCAAAACTTGTTGGCACAACAAGAAGCAAGGAATGATCCTCCGATGGTGCAAAATCAACCTCGTAGAAATGGGAATAATGGAGTGGGAATGAACATCCGAGATCACTTCCAACCGCAATATGGAAACTATGTTGTGGGACCACCGGTGAATGTTAATCATTTTGAGATCAAGACGGGATTGATCAACATGGTGCAAGCAAACCAATTTGGTGGTGGTACTATGGAGGATCCAAATGCTCACTTAGCCCAATTTACGGAGTTAGCAAACACGGTCAAGATAAATGGGGTAAGTGAGGATGTTATTAAATTGAAGCTCTTCTCGTTTTCATTACGAGATAGAGCTAAGGCTTGGTATCATACTTTACCACCGGGATCCTACAACACATGGAGAGAGTTGGCACAAAGATTCTTGAGCAAGTATTTCCCACCATCGAAGATGTTGCATCTCAAAGGTCAAATATTGCAGTTTAAGCAAATGCCTCTTGAAACTTTTAGTGAGGCTTGGGACCGATTCAAAGAAATGCTAAGGAAATGTCCACAACACGGATTCCCCGAAGATCAACAAGTAGGATTTTTCTATGCCGGTTTGAATGGAAGTGAAAGGATGATTGTTGATGCTTCATCGGGAGGTTCGATTTTGGGGCAAACTCCGGAAAGAGCAATTGCCATATGTGAAGAAATAGCATTGAATACGGGACAATGGGCCATGGATAGAGTTGCGGGCTTATATGAAAAAGAGAAGATTGCTAAGATGGAAGAAGTGTGCTTGCAACAAGTGAAAAAGGTGGAGGTGCCTAATGAAGATGTAACCGACAAGGCAATCACGGAGATACTAAAAAGGATGAATGCTAGTATGCAAGTGACTCCAACATCTACACCAATGGTGAATCAACAAATGCTAGCTAATCCTCCGCATGTGATGTCAATACCTTTGATGAATCAACAAGTGTTTCCTAATTTTCAACAAGGTGTATCTACACCAAGTATGGGTCAATCTTCTCAAAGTTGTCAAATGCCTACCTCTATACCTCAACAAGGTATGTCCTCTAATTCTTGGAGCCCATCGGAGATGACACTTGAGGAAGTTGCCTTCATGCAAGGAAGGAACTTCCAAGGAAATTACGGTGGGAATTTTGGGAATAATGGAGGAGGATATCCACAAAGGCAAGGAGGTTGGGGGCAAGGTAATTTTCAAGGGAATTTCAATCAACCCCGGAGATATGAGAATTTGTCGTATGGGAATCAAAGTAATGCACTCACATTGCCACCGGGCATTCATCCGGGGGAGAAGGCTCCAAATGATGAAGGAAAGTCTACATTGTCTACATTGGAGGATAAAATGACAAAGAGTTTGAGTTTATGAAGCAAGAGAAACAAGAGAATGAGAGAAAGTTTGAATATGTGAAGCAAAGAGATGAGGTAAATGAGAATCGATTCAAAGCAATTGAGACTCACATTAGTCAAATGGCAAGTGAAAGGGGTAATGTTCATCACCAAGGGAAGTTTCCATCTACAACCATTACTAATCCGAAGGAGCAATGTAAGGTGATTGAACTTCGTAGTGGAACAAAATACGAAGGGCCTTCAATGCCAACGGAAGTAGAGGAGGTGGATTGTGAACTTGAGCCTATGAAAAGTTTGGGTGAAGAAGGGAAAGAAAAAGAAGTTGATATTGTTGAAAAAGGTGAAAGTACCCCTACACTTGAAGAAGAAAAAGTAAAGTCTCCAAAGAAATGGGAAAGATGTAGAGAAGCAAAACGGAAAGAGAGAGAGGAAAAGTTTGAAAGGGATGAATGGGGGATTCCTAAGTTGCCCATGGCAATCCCGTTTCCACAAAGATGCTTGAAAAAGGGATTAGAAGAGAAATTTGCCAAGTTTGTTGAAATGTTGAAGAAGATACATGTGAATATGCCTTTTGTTGAGGTCTTACTTCAAATGCCCAACTACGCCAAATTTTTGAAGGATATCTTGTCAAAGAAAAGAAGCTTGGGAGAGTTCGAAACGGTGAACCTTACGGAGGAATGTAGTGCAATCTTGCAAAAGAAACTTCCCCCTAAATTGAAAGATCCGGGGAGTTTCACTATTCCTTGTGAGATGGGAGAGCAAAGGAACTACAAAGCTTTATGTGATCTAGGGGCAAGCATTAACTTAATGCCCTTATCAATCTTCAAAAAGTTGGGTATTGGTGAGGTCAAACCGACGTCGGTTACACTTCAATTAGCAGATCGGTCGTTGACACATCCCAAGGGAATAGTGGAAGATGTTTTGATCAAAGTTGGCAAGTTTGTGTTCCCCGTTGATTTTGTGGTACTAGATATGGCTGAAGATGATAGTGTCCCATTGATACTTGGACGTCCGTTTCTTGCCACCGGGAAAGCATTGATAGATGTGGAGAAAGGGGAGCTAACTTTGAGGGTGAATGAGGATGAAGTCATATTTTCTTTAAGTGAGGCTATGAGGTATCCTAGGGAGGAATGTGGAAGAATGGAGGTCATTGACGACATGGTTGAAGAGCATATGTATCACCTTCACTCCAAGGACCCTTTGGAAATCATCATAAGCCACTCTTATTCTCTTGAATCTATAAAAGCTAAATCTTCTTTTGGTGTAGAAAATGATGAAATAATTGACGAATTGCATGGTTTAAATGCTTGTAGGGCACTCACAAAAGAGGAAGCAAAGGAGGTAAAGGTGGAGAAACTTGATGAAAAGCCATTTTTGGAAGTGCAAGAGAAGAAGAAGGTGCTTAAGGATGCTCTCACTTCATCTCCGATCCTCGTTACCCCGGATTGGAGTTTACCATTTGAACTTCATTGTGATGCTAGCGATCAATCCATTGGAGTGGTGTTGGGGCAAATGAGAGAGAAGAAGTTTAGAGCAATCTATTACGCCTCAAAGACATTGAATTCGTGTCAAATTAACTACACCACAACGGAGAAGGAATTTTTAGCCGTAGTGTATGCTTTTGAGAAGTTTCGACCATACTTGGTTGGAACACAAACGATTGTCTACACGGATCACGCGGCTATAAAATACCTCATGAGTAAGAAAGATGCTAAACCTCGTTTAATTCGTTGGGTGTTGCTTTTGCAGGAATTTGATGTGGTCATCAAGGATAAAAAGGGCGTGGAGAATGTGATTGCGGACCATTTGTCTAGGTTAGAAAATGGAGGTGCAAATGAAGATTTGAAGCCCATTGGGGATGATTTCCCGGATGAGGACATTTTACTACTAGAGGTCAAGCAAGTGAGTACTCGCATGGTGAATGTGCCGCCTTGGTACGCCGATTACGTCAATTTCTTTGTGTGTGGAATCAAGCCTACGTTGCTTAATGAGTACAAAGAAAAGAGGTTTCATGTGGAAGTTAAGAAGTATTTTTGGGATGAGCCGTATTTGTTTAAAATTAGCAATGATGGAGTAATAAGGAGATGTGTAGCGGAAGAAGAAGTTATGGGGATTCTTGAACTTTGTCACTCGTCTTTGTGTGGAGGTCACTTTGCTCATCAAAAGACGGGGGCTAAGGTTTTACAATCGGGCTTCTATTGGCCAACATTGTTTAAGGATGCAAAGAAGTTTGTTGCAAAGTGTGATAGATGCCAAAGGATAGGGGGAATAGGCAAGAGAGATGAAATGCCCATGACCTTAAGGATTGATGTAGAAATTTTTGATGTATGGGGGATTGATTTTATGGGACCATTTCCCTCGTCTAAAGGATATGTGTACATCTTGCTAGCTGTGGATTATGTGTCCAAGTGGGTGGAGGCAATCCCCACGAAGACGAATGATGCTTTGATTGTGCAAAGGTTTTTGAAAAAGAACATTTTTGCTAGGTTTGGAGTTCCACGGGCTTTAGTGAGTGATGGAGGATCACACTTTGTAAACAAGTTGATGGAGAGTTTGTTGAAAAGATATGGAGTGAAACATCGAGTGGCTACACCTTACCACCCTCAAGCAAATGGTTTGGCGGAGGTCTCAAACCGCCAAATCAAGTTAGTTTTGGAGAAGACCATCAATGGAGGGAGGAAGGATTGGTCGGACAAGCTTGACGACGCTTTATGGGCTTATCGGACGGCTTTTAAGACCATTCTTGGTGTCTCACCGTATCAATTGGTCTATGGTAAAGCTTGTCATCTCCCCGTGGAGCTTGAACACCGTGCATTATGGGCTATCAAACGTCTTAATATGGACGAGGGGGAAAGTGGTCAAGCAAGGTTGTTGAAGTTAGTTGAGTTGGAGGAGTTTAGAGGAAGAGCATTTGAAAACTCAATTATCCATAAGGAAAATATGAAGAGATGGCATGATGCTAAGGTCAAGGAGAAGACGTTTGCTCTCGGGGATAAAGTGCTTGTATTCAATTCGAGGCTCAAGTTGTTTCCCGGAAAGCTTAAATCAAAATGGATGGGACCCTATGAAGTGCTTGAAGTGTTGAATGGACATACATTGAGGTTAAAGGGCCCAAATAATGAATTTGTGGTAAATGGTCATAGAGTGAAGCATTACCTATCTCCTTCTCAAAATGAGAGGGTGTATGTGGTTACTCTCTCTTCTTAAACTTCTTTTGAGTAGTGGTTTAGTGTAGATTTTGTTTTTTTTTTCTTGTAGATTTGGTATGAAGGTGGTTAAGTTCATGAGAAACGCATAAGAGAAAAGACACGGATGCTAAAGGTGGAATGATGATTGTATGCCTCACCACTCTTTACAAACTTAAATTTTAACACTTGTGTTAATTTAAGTTTGGGGGGAGGTTGCGTGGTGGTCACACTTGATCAATTGGAGCTTCACACTTGATCAATTGGAGCTTAAAGTAGGCATAAGAGGTGGAGAAGTTCATGAAGAGCATTGAGAAAACGAATAAGGTATGTCTCACCACTTTTGCAAACTTAATTCGTAACGTGTTTCGATTTAAGTTTGGGGGGAGAGTGTGTGGTGTGATCTATACTTTGTTCAATTGATTGTGTTATCTTGTGTATATATATCATCTTTGCAAAATGGTCATTTTTGAACAATTTTGAATATGTTTCTCATGAGTTAGGATAGTTTTGGTGTGTTTGGTGGTGTTTTGAGTACATTTCGATCCATTCTTGATTATGAGTGTAGCATGGATAACATTGAGTAGTATTTAAGCATGAATAGGGTATGTGAAGAGTGAAAAACATGGCAAGGATGGAGTGAAGCAAGAAAAATGGAGAACAGGGCAAACTGCTACACGGGCCGTGCGCCGTGCACGGCCCTGTAGTAGTTAGCCGTGTAGCGAGCTCAGAATATGCTACACGGCCAGGATGATGGCCGAGTTACGCAGCTCGAGCCGTGCAGGAGAAACGGTACACGGGCCGTGTTCCGCACACGGCCCTGTAACAGGTGGCCGTGTAATGGGATCAGAACACGCTGCACGGCCTCACTTGAGACCGTGCTGCGTAACACGGGCCGTGCAGGGCTTGTTCCAGTTTTTTTTAAAAGGGCTGCTCCGTACACATTCCATACGCACCCCTTCACCCAATTCACACGATTCAAGCACACGAAACTCCACCAAGGTTAGTGTTGAAAGAGTGTGAGTAGAGATTGTAAGTGTTCACACCAAATTCACATCTCCACATCCAATTGGTGAAAGGTATGAAATTCTTGAACCCTAACTTGAACATTTTGATATGAATTGATTGAATTGATATATGGGCTTTATTTTTATGATGTTTTCATACTTGATTGATGATATTCACGCATGTGTGTCATTATGAACTGTGGAATTTTTTTTATTTTGAAAAAGTTGAAATAGGGTTCATGAGGAATAATTTGGGAATTGTGTGAGAATTATGAGTGTGAATAATTGTGTTGTGCCAATTGATGAATTACATGAGTATGATGTTTATTTGTAAGAGATTAACTTTAGATATTGAGGATTTGGGCATGAGGATATGCAAATTGTATGTTGAGAGGATGTTTAAATTTTGTGCATACCAAGTGTTCGATGAAATGTCTAAGAGAGGAATTCGTTGGAAATTGATGGTCAAATGTGAATAGCATTTTAAGATAATTGAAGTGAGGATTCATATGTGTGATCATGAGTAGAAATTGGTTATAATTGTTGATAGTTGTGATGAATGATGATAAGTTGTTAAGTGTGAATATATTTGATAAGTTGTATATTGTTTGTATATTGTAGATGGCTGAGAGGAGAGTTCGCCCTAGGACCGAGGATTTCATTGTGATAACCGACCCTGAGGAGTTATCTAACTTGGATGCCCAGTTGGTTATTGAAGGAATTCATCCACAAGAATTTGGAGTTGAGTTCGAGGATTATTGGGGAAAGTTTGTGCTTCGCTGGCAAGTTCTAGCTCCGAAGATCAAGGCTACTCGTTTCCAAGACACGGAGACGATGAGGGGACTAGGTATAGAGGAAGATCTGAGGAAGTTATTTCGCTTCTCTCAGATGGAAGCTTTCTTCGATAAGAGGCCTCCAACCTACTATCATCTCACTGCGGAATTCATGAGCACTTTACAAGTGAAGAAAGATAGGAATGGGTATCCACTGTGGGTGACTTTTCAGCTAGATAATGTGTTGAGGGAAAAAGTTCCATTGGCATTTTTGAATGAGTGTTTTGGGTGCCCGCCATGCGAATTCCATCGGAGCTTTTATGCCGGAGGAACTTTCAACCAACAGGAATGGTGGTCAAGCCTTGTGAATGATGGAACTGAGAGAGCAGGGTACATCCCTAGTGCTTCAAAGGGGACGGCCATCCGGAATCCTGTAATGAGGTACTTAGAGAAGATCGTCTCCAACACTATATTGGGAAGGTTTGAAGGAGGCTCAGTTGGAGAAAAGCAGCTCTACATAATGTATTGTATGTATAAAGAGTTACCGCTTAATGTTGCAGCACATTTTGTGCAACATGCGGAGAGAGTTGCAAAGAGGCAGAGTTCTCAAGGGTTAATGCTAGGAGGGATGATTACAATGATAGCTCAAGGAATGGGAGTTAACTTCGCAGGGATGGAGAATCGTATGGTTAGTGAAGGGTTGAATTACTCACAGCTGATGAGGATGGAATTTTTGACCATGGTAGGAAATCAATACTGTTTAAGGCAGGAGAAGGGAGCTCCATTTCCGTTGCCAATGCCGGAGCTCACTACAGTTTATACAAGGAGAAGGCTTGCAAATTTGGCTATGGGAAGTGTGAACCATTCCAGAGTTGTCAAGGCATTTTATAGAAGAAACATGGATGAAATGGAACAGGTTCTGAGGCAGGTTAGAGTTGAAGAAAATGAAGAGCTAGCCAATTTGAGGGCCGAGCAAGTGCCCATGGAGGGTGATGAGCAAGGAGAGCAACCGGAGCAAATTGAGTTTGAGGAGCAAGGCCCTGATCCACCACTATTTGAGGAAGAGGCACCGCCACCAGTTGTACCGGGCCAAGGAGATGAAAGGTGGAACTATATGATGGATGAGGTACGTGACATGAGGCATGTGCAGCAGACATATGGGACTCAGATCAGGGAGATTCGCGAAGTCCAGCAAGAGCATGGAAGACACATTGAAGAGTTGAGAGCTGGACAACGAAGGAGGGAGTACTATGAAGAACAATCAAGGGTGCACTCCAACAACATGGAGGAGATGATGACCATGATGTTCAACTTCCAGTTTCCTGCGAACCCTCGAGCCTACATTCCATGGAACACCTATCGTCCACCTCCTCCGCCTCCGGAACAATGAGGGAGTATTTTGAGTGCTTGGCACTTTTGTCCATTCATCTAGCTATTATTTAGAATTTTGGAAGTATTATTGCTTAAACATTTGATTTGATTTGTTAGAATTTTATTGGATTGTACTTAAATTGTTGGTTTTTGGGAGGTTTTACTTTGGGATTTTATTTTCAGTTTTTTTTGCTATTTTCAGTTTTTTTTTTGTTGTTGTTTGGATGCGATGGGAGATTGATCTTTATCGTTATGGGTTTGAGTTGATGTGCTTTATTTTCTTTTGATGGATGATTTGATTTATGCATGTTATATGTTTGTATTGTTTGTTGGTCCCTTGATTAGTAGGTGATGTTTGTTGTTATTTTAATTCTTGTATAGGTGTGGTTTTGGTGGTATGTTTTGGGAAGGAGTTGAGTAATGTTTTTGAATATGAGCTATGATGCATTGTTTGTGATAGGTGATGGCAAGCAAGTTAATGGTTTCTACTTGTTAAAATTGTGACATGGATTACATAATTTGTTCAATTTTGAGAAGTATGAAGGTTAATTGAGTTTCTTTTGGTCCAAGCAAAAGCTTGTGAGAGTTGAGCCTAAACCGTGCCTCCATGGTTAATTATTGAAGAGAGGACCGGTTGAACTTAGACAAACTAGAACTTGCTCTTGGACTATAGGAACGAAGCCCGAATGGTTGAAATTTGTGAAATGATCTTAGGTCATCCTTGTTGAATAAAGTCATAGTCATAAAATTTCCTTACCTAAAACATTATCCCTAGTAAGCCACTTTGAACCTTTAAGCCTATTTCTTGTGATATAAGTACATTACAAGCCTTGAAAACCCATTTAAGCCTTATATATATAACCTATGTGTGGGTAATTGAGGATGATGATGGTTTACAAAAGGGAAGATGTGGAAAAATGTGCAAATGTATATGGAAAGAAAGGTGAGTCAAGAAAAAGGATGAAAGAGCTCAAGATAAAAGCAAGTGCAACTTCAACAAAAGTGAAAAAGGAGCAAAATAGAAAAATATGCTCAAGGAATACAAAAGTCAAAGACAAGAAGTATGCCATTTAAAAAAAAAAAAAGAAGCTCAAGAAATCCAAGGAATGATGATGCTTAGTGCTTGTGATTAAAGTAGAAAAGAAAGGAAGCATGAAAGTGAGGACGTTGAAGACAGGAATCATCTCTTCGATCAACCACACTTGAAAAGTCACTATTATCCAAAGTTTCCTACCTTACCAAAGAGTCTAAACATTACATCCAAAGATAAAGACCTTTTTGATCACTTATTGAAACTAAGGTGGCTTGTGAACATAGTCCATGAGCAAGCCTATGGTGAGTCGATTTTAACCGGTTGATGAGTGTTGATCAAAACCTTACTTCAAAGAGTGTTGAGTGAATTTGATATCCTATGAAAGGCTTGGATTGAAAGGGATTTGATTACTCTTTTGTCATGCTTGAGATTGAACTCGTTAATCTTTCATGTTATAAGTTTGATTATGTAGGGATACTTAACTTGATTTTGAAGTCCTTATTACTTGTGATGCGTTGTGGTTTATGTTCGTTAGATATTCTCTAGGTGAAAATTTCTCCTCTTGTTTATCATTTTTAGTTGTTCGAGGACGAACAACACTTTAAGTTTGGGGGGTTGATTGTCGTCATTTTCACCTAGGTTTTAGTGTCTTTATGTGTGTATTTTCGGATGTTTTTATCCGTATTTGTGTTAAGTTTGGTGGAGTTATTGTTGTTTTGAGGAAAGTGGTACGAACTTATAGAATTGTGTAAATGAGCTTGAATATGTGTAAAACAGGTCATGGAACGGACCAAAACGGAGTCGGGAGCAAAAGGGAGAGACAGATTATATCAGATTGAGAGCAGTTACACACAATCCACACCACATTTCCTCACACACTAGATCTACAAGCCATCTACACCATCTAAATCCATCAATTCACCTTGATCTTCATAAATCCATCCATACATCTATTCATTCCATCATCTAAGAAGAGAAAATCAGATTTGTTTGAAGAATTTGGCATGATCAAGGAAGAAGGAGTCTACCTTCAAGGGGAAGCTCAATCTCTTTTATTTTGCTACTTTCTTCATTTTATTGCTCATATGAAGCTTGTATTGGATTGTAGCCAATTTGCAATGAATATTTGTGGCTAGTCCTCAAGTGAGGCTAGCAATATGATTGGTTAGGAAATATGTAGATTTTTGCACTATTAAAGCTTGATGAATTGATTGTTATGATTACTTTCTATCATGAATGCTTATTCTCATTTGATGCATGATGTGTGTGGTTAAATTCTCTATGCATAGTGTTAGGATGGCCATTCCAATATTATGTGTGGTAGTTTAATTGAATCATTGATTGTATTAGGTGACTTGGTTAGTATGAGGGGAGGAAAACCATTCCCTCCAAGTGCTTAGAACCTCATGATAGAACATTAGTGATGAACTAGTGAGGGGAACCAACTTATGATCATAGTACCCATGAGGGAATTGAGAGTAAGACAATCTTAGGAGATTTAAACTTGTAAAAGAGTTGAGAACATAATCACCTTGGCCATAGGGGTTAGGGGTACAATTGTGATTGCCCTTAGTTTCATAACTTGAAAGTCATCAATGCTTGAGTAAGTGTGAAGTCTACATAAGACCTTGACCATGATGTTGCTAGCCTTGCTCTCTTTTTAGATACACTTCATCCATTCCATCTCATCTTGCTACTTGATTTGATTGATATTTGTTATAATTAGTTGTTTGTCTAGTTCATTAGTTAATTGATAGAGTAATCATAGTTCTTAAATCAAAACCTTATCTTGATCATCCTTACAAAACATAAATCAATGGAAAATCCGGATACAACTTGAGTTTACCTTTTCCCTTGGGACGACAATACTATAAATTTTGCACTTGGTCACGCGTATACAACAGCGATAGAGTACACTTACTCTTGACATTTCACTAGAAATGCGACTAAGTTCACACGGCCTGGTGCAGAAGAGTTGTGAATCCAGAGAATGGTTCAAGAGCCATACGTGTATTCGCAAAATTTGCGAAAAGAGCACCCAATCCAGGAAGAAAGAAATGGCTCTTTTTGAACTCGTCTAACGGTCGTCCTATCGCCTATAACCGATCGTAGATGGCCTTGAATTTTCGGCCATATTCCTAGACAGAGATAGAGCCATGGTAGAGCGACAGAAGTTCCTCACGTAATTGATTTGCACGAGAGGTAGAGGAATGAGCAAAAGCACGCTCGAGGACAAACCAAGTATCGCGAGAGGTTGTACAGTCGACAACCTCAGCCATCGCCTCTTCCGATAGAGAGGCGGAGAAAACACTTAATATTTTATGATCTTTTGTGTACCATTCTGAGAAAGTGGGATTAGGGGACTCCGTGCCGTCGACAGTAATGGTAGACACAGGAGGTGTGGACGAACCATCCACAAACCCAACAAGATCAAAGCTGGTGAGCATGGCAGCACCTGTCGTTTCCATAACAGAAAATTAGAGGAGGAGAGTTTGATCGTAAGCATGTGAATCATGGTGGTAATGGGCAGGGAATCGACCTAAGAAGAGGACGATGCCATCGAAAGAGAAAGCAAATAGCAGAAAAGGTGAAGGAGAAACAGATCGGAAGAGAAAGAGGAGAAAGGGTCAATCGATGTTTCAGGCTGATACCATGAGAAGATATGAGAAAAGCAATAACCGATGAACCAGTGATTGTGATTATCATTAACTTATAGAGTAAGTTACAACAACAATCCCATAAATCATGGGATAAAATAAAATCAAATAAATGAATGATTACAACAATTTAAGAATGATTACAACAATTTAGGAAATGATATATTATCCTTTGTTTTGTCCCTTGTTAAGGTTTTACGTTTGTCATTTATGATTGTCTCAAGTTAAGATTTATTCATATTTTTTTATTAAGTTGGGTCACACAAAACAATTAATTATTCTATAATATCTCATACACAATACTAATACAACTACCTAATTTCTATTAAAATATTATTTTTTCATATTAAAATATTATATCTCTTAATCTACGTACAAATATAAAAAATAACGTGGGACCAAAAGAGTATTGTTAATAACATAGGTTTCACATTCATAAATAGGAGAAGAAAGTGCGCTTCTCATTACAAATCGGAATGTATTTTCAATGGCAAATAACGAGATTTTAAATCATGTCACTGTCCGAGGCTATCTCATGTAATTATAATAGGCTCCACTAGATAGACACCCCTTATTATTAAATACACACTTTATTTGTATATATTTTAAATACATATTTTATAAATGTCTATATTGTCCTTAATTTATTGAATACACATCCTACATATTTTTAATTAATTTTTTTAATTTTATACTCACTAAAATATAAATATATAATAAAGATGGTAATTCCAGATTTCATGATTTGTGTTTCAATAAGCGAGAATTGCTTCATAATTTATGATTAAATAGGATTTTCAAATTTACGATCTATCTTCTAGTACTATCGTTCATCACAATAATCCAAATAAGATTACGTTGAAATTTTATTTTCGAAATTTAGAATTGAATCATGTAAAAGGGAAAATTCATTAAAGCAAAAGCTCCTGCGTCCCCGGGACACGGAGAAATACTCTGTATTCCCATGTGAACACAACACTTCCCCTCTATATTCTATTTAAATCTATGTATTGCTAGGAGTTAAAATTGCAAAGGGGCACGGAAATTACAAAGGCGCACGGAATGAGCTCCGAGCGCCCGGGTGCACAGGAGTCTCACTCTTAATTAATCTTGCGCAAAGCCCCAAGAGATTCCTAAGCTCTTTCCCCCTCCACTCGTTTTATCATCACTCAACTGAGTTCGTGCAGATTAGCCAGCTGCCACGGTAGGTTGAAGTATCATGGCAGTGATATTAATGAAGTTTTAAATCAGGAATGGAGAAAAAGCACACTCAAAGAAAAAGGATAAATTCATTAGGGGCTATTCTGGAGTAGGGGTGTGCATGGTGTAGTTTTACAGTTTTTTCTACATAATTCAAATTACATTGTTATATACAGTTCAGTTTGACAATGAAGTGTAAATCACGATTATTCAAATAATATTAATTATGCGATTTTAAACGGTTTCGATCAGTTTTTTGTGGTTTGACGGTTTTACTTATAGATTAACTTAAATAATAATGACCTACTATTAATTTTTTTATGGGCGATGAAAATTCATAAGGCAATTCAACCAATAGCTATTTATTTCTAATTTCTTAGAAACAAAAAATAATTTAACATACATTTAATTAAAAGAATTTTTAATTAACAACAATACTTATAATGAATGTTACTGATTAGCAAAAAAAAAAAAAAAGTGAAATGCCTCAATTGTAGATTATAGAAAGAAAGTAATAAATTGATATTTGATAGTAATTTGGAAGATTTCTTTATTATAGGGTGAGTGGAAGAATGACATGATAATCACTAAATTAAATACTCTATATACTAATAATAATCTAACATAAAGTATATTATATAACTATATATAAATATTTTAGTTTATAAGTAATATGTACGGTGTGGTTGGTGCGGTTTCTACTAAGAAAATGAAATTGCACCGCATAGTACGGTGCGATTTTGCTTTAAAAAATAAATTGCGGTTTATTCAAATAATTGCATATCACTAGGGGTGGACGAAAATACCAAAATATCGGTATACCGTATTTATCGTACCGTTAAATAACGAATTTACCGAAAGTTTCAGCATACCAAAAAATTCGGTACGGTATGATACCGTACCGATTTTTCGATTCAGTACCGGTAAGCTATTTTTAAAAATTCGATATTTTGGTATATACCGAAATACCGATATATTTATCGGTATTTCGGTATATACCGATATATACCAGTATACCGAATTATTCATTAAATTAAAATTAATAATAATTATATTATTTTATATAAATAATTTTTAATTTTTAATTTATAATTTTTAATACTAATACAACCGTATAATAAGGAAATAATAAATTAAGAATTAAGTAGATTTATCCACTACCAATATTATAATGAAAACTCTTATTTGGAATTGGGAAAGAAGAGCCAGAAGGGTATAAGTCGCAGAACCCTAGCCCAGGCCGCCGCCCCCGCCCCTTGCGCCCTCAACAACTTCTTCTGCTTCGTAATGCCGTCGACGCCAGTCTCCGCTCGAATCTCCCATCAACGATCCAGATTCTCCAAAGCAGCTCCCACGTCTCCCGCCTCTCTTCTCCATTCTCCACCGCTAGCCTCTGCCCCCGCTACTCCAAACTCTGGCTCAACTCCACCACCAACTCTTTCTCCTCCTTCGTAACATCGCCGATGCTGCGCCCCAAAATACGGTCGCTTGGATTTTGCAATCAACGGTCCTTCTCTATTAGCCCCGACCCCACTGTTAAGTCCCTCTCTTCTCCATTCTCTAGTCTTCATTTTAGTTTATTTAAATTCTATAAACATTCAATATTTTGGTTGTATGCTCTACGTTTTCGTTCGAAGAAAGCTTTGGAGAAAGGCATAGGGTTAATGGAGCAAAAATGTAATAGCACATGTATTTTATTTTATTTTTTAATTTTTCGGTATGAACTAAATATTTTGGTATATTCATATTTTGGTATTCGGTAAAAACACGGTATTGATTATTAGCATACCGAAATTTTAGTATACCGAATTTTGGTATATCGAAACTTTCGGTACGGTATCGATATGTATTTTTAATACCAAAAATTTTAGTACGGTATACGGTATGCTTAAATTCTTTCGGTATACCGTACCGTTCAACCCTACATATCACGGTGCGGTGCAATGCAGTTCGATCGATTTTTGCGATTTACAATTTTTCTTGTCCAGCCCTATTCTGGAGTGCACCTGGTGCATCCTAGGTTTTAAAGGGTAAAAGTATGGGGTAGTGGGTAGTTATCTATTTTTAGTTTTTAATTATTAAATATAATTAATGGTAGAAATTGAGTTATAGTTTAATCCAACGATCAAAATTATCCAGGTGCACCGGTGTCAAAGGGGTGCATCGAAGTTAAACCCATTAATTAGATATATTGTGTATAATTTTAATTGTAAGGGTAATTTTGGAGTTTTAGGGGGTGTGTATACAATAAAATTAAAAAATAAAAAATTAAAAGAGGTATGTATTTAATAAAGGGTGTGTATTCAATAAAGACAAAAACTTGTGTGCACCCGGGCGTACGGAGGCACACTCTGTGAGCTTTTAAAATTTTTTATGTTAAATTTTATACCCTTTAATATAAAGATGTGCACCCTTTATTTTCTGAAGAAATTAATGAAAAATGTATACCCTCTAGAACAAAATGGTGTATTTTATACCCTTTAGAACAAAATAATATACCCTATGCATAATACTAAATTCTAAAGGCGCACGATGTGCACCCGAGCGCATGCAAACCTCACTATTCAATAAAAAGGAGCATGTATTTAACAAGAGTATTATTTTTCATTAAGAATGTTATAATTTTTTAATTATAATACAAATTGTTAATGAAATAATTTATTGTACCACTATTATTCTTTATTAATACAAGTATCATTTTCTATTAAATTATTATTACTTCTTATAAGAGACAACCTTGCATAAATGTTTGTTAAGGAGTAATATTCAATTCAAAAAATTTTATTTAATACTAAAATCCATACGATAAACTTAAAAAAACACTGACATTTATAAGTAAGAATTACTCTCACAATTGAGACCGTGAGTCTTACTCCTATTTTTCGAAAACGGTCCAAGACATCATTCTCAATATATTCAATAAGACAACTTTCTTTAAAAAATAAAAAAAAAAACTTTCATAGATCACCCATTAGGCCAATTTATATTTATATTATTATATCCATGGATTGCATAGATATTCTTATACTTGTGATGTGTATATTTCTCTGCCCTTTATTACATGAATAGGACCACTTTTGATAGAATATGAATAAAACAAAATTTCAAATTTCTATTATAAAAATTCCATTAAAAAATGACAATGACTAATGTGGGAGGGTACCAATTTTGAAATATACAACATTCTTCATTCACCTTCAGTGTGTGTTTTCTTTTTTTTTTAATTTTTTTGTTTATTTTTTCATTTTTTTATTTAATTTTAGGGGTATAATTGTAATTTTACCCTTGTGGTTTAGAGTATAATTTATCCCTAGGGTTTAGGGTATAATAGTCATTTAAATATAATAAATTTAAAAATAAAATAAAAAAACATCATTAATAAAAGAGTATTAATTAATTAAGAAGAATGAGGACCAAGGAATACCAATTCAATTAGGGTTGGTACCCTAATTGAATTAGTACCCTAATTGTACCCTAGTCACTCACTTCAAAAATATAAGGAATTTTTTTTTTTCACAACTGGTTGTCATGTTTTGTGTTTTGAGGTCATCTAACAATCTATGACAATGTATCCTTTAATACAAAATTCGACAAGTTCTTATGATTTGATGTCATTCCTACAATTAATTGCTCTAGCTGTGTGTGTGAGAAGCTAAACACTTTTCAAACTCACACACAAAGACACCAACTATGCAGCGTGGAAGTTTCAAATTCAAACACTTCCCATTCCCATGTACTTTCTCAGTCCCTCAAAATAGGTCATTTTTAATGTGACATGAATAATAGAAAAAAATTCTAACTATTTTTATTAAGTTTATGGGGTAACCTGATATTTTTAGATAATAAGTAAAATATTAAGTATGGTATGTGTGGAAAGAATAGATAGACATTTTTAAAATTATATATACTTTTGATGTGTTAAATTTGAATGATATTCCCTCCGTCCCAACTTCAACTTCACACTTTTCGTTTTGGTCCGTCCCAAATTCAACTTCACACTTCCATAAAAGGAAAAAGCAACAAACTAATATCCCTCTAACATACTTTAATTTCAAATTTGTCATCACCTTTTTAACACACACAACATACTTTATCATTTATTTATTACCCAAAAATACCATACTACCCTCAAAAGTAAGTCAAAAAGTGACTTTTCTTAAACTTCGTATCTACAGTAAACGTGAACTTGAATTTGGGATGGAGAAAGTATTTTTTTTGGGTGAATAATTATGTGAGACAAATTAATAAGAAAAGAGTTAAGCATCTTCAAGAATGGAGAGAGTATTACTATTTAAGGCTTAATGTGAAGACAAGATCTAAAAATTCTTTTAGGAGATATTACTTTCTCTATCTCGATAGAACGATTTTTTATGCACATTATTCTGTAAATTGAGTTGGTCTTTGGTGCACAAAATGTATATGATTATAACATATTGTTGTAAATCATATATATTTTAATTAATAAAAATATTATTTTTATATTGAGAAAGGTCGGTTGAAATATGAATATATAACTATTTTGATTTAAAAAAATTAACTTTCTTTTAAATAAAAATTCAAGATTTTAAGTTCTTATATTAAATATTGTAATATTTAATATTTAAATATACAATTTTCGAAAAATATCACACATGAAGAAACGGAGTCTCATGGACACGGAAGTTTTGACTTCGTAAATTACGAAGAAAACGTGCATAAAAATATATAGAAACAATAGTATGTGGAGCACAAAGGAGTGTTTGGTTGGAGGGTGTATAATGTTAGTAATGGGAATGATAGAGTGGATATTTGTTACTCTATTATAATTCCATGAATACTATTACATCCGTCCCACAAAAATTTTCGTGCTTCTTCTTATATATACGGTAATTAAGAAAAGTGATAATTTTTAGGGATATTATATTTTTTTCCCATTCCATCCAAAAAACCAAACACCCCTAAGTTTTATCTTGTTTCACGGGAATATATACAACCTTTTTTTTGTTAGGATACATCTATTTTCTCTTTAATAAAATAAAATAAATACTTTTATTTCGTTTAAATGCATTCAAATAAATCATCATATTTTTCTAAAAATTAAATTTATTGCTTATTATTAAAGAATAAGATGATAAACTAATTAAAAATTTTAAAATAAACATGATAATAAAAATGCAATAGAAAAAATTAATATATAAGAAAACAAATTACGAGATTTTTACAGGGGCACTCTCTTATAAAACAGGATTTTTTAAGACGGATTGTGGGACAATAAGAGATGGGTTTTTGTAAGACGGATTGTGCCACAGTTGACCCGTTATTAAAGTATGATTATTATTGTATAGGTAAAGTATACCTCTTTGTAATCTAAGTATGTCAATAATGAATAATAATATAACACCCTAAAATCATACAATTTTAATGAGTATGATTTTAGGCCTTATTCATATACTTTAAAAAAATATACTTTAGCAATCATTAGATTCATTATACATACTTTATCTATATAATAAGTACTCCCCCCGTCCCACCCAAATAGCATCATTTTACTATAATGGGCATCTCATTCAAATTGCACATTTTCCTCTTTTAGTAAAAAGGATCCACCAATGGCCCGCCACTACCCATCACATCTCTTTAATACACCTACTCACTTTACATAAAATAATAATATTTTTTAATCTACGTGCAAAAAGCTAATGCACCTCTTTATTCGGTACGGAAGGGGAGTATATTTTATCACGTCTCACAAACCGTGTCACATAAGCAACGTTTCACAAAAGATTTTGTCAAATTGATAATATTTATTTTCAGGTTTACTTTAAATAATAATTTTATTTAGACGTTTTACTAGTATATGACCCACATGTTTCGCGGGTATAAAATTTTATTTTAAATATTTTAGTTAATAATATAAAATATATTTATATGATTATATTAAATATACACCCTTATATAGTATATTTCAATATTGCAATTTGTTTTTACAAAAAATCACAAACTTTACTCCTATAGCAAATTAATCCACACATTAAAAAAATTACAAAAAAGAACACCACATTTAAATATTATTGCAAAACTGAAGTTCTTTATATTATTTGAATTAGCATTTTCATTTATTTTAGATTTTATAAGAAAATATAATTAAATCAAGAACCTCTTATATTTTTTTAATATTTTTTAATATATTTTTTATATACGTGATCCGACATGTATATTAAATTATAAAATTTAAATAAACTGAGTTTTTTTTATTTTTTAATAATACATATTTTTTTATTAATTTTCATTTTTAGAAATTAAATTAAATACATTTTACATAGAAATTAAATTATAAGAAACTTATTAAACATAATTTATGAACAAAATATTTAATAGCAATAAATAAGAATCAACCAATAATATATTAACACATATGAAAAAAAAGTCAACAATTCACAAAATGATGACACATGTGTTTTGCAAAAACTTATTTTAAGGAACTACTTCACAATTATATATATTAAGATTTTTCTTATTCTATTTTTTTATTAGTATTTTTTTATTTGTTAGCGGACCAATTTTGTTTTTATTTATCCTA
Organism: Pogostemon cablin; assembly: GCA_023678885.1. Lineage (NCBI taxonomy): Eukaryota > Viridiplantae > Streptophyta > Magnoliopsida > Lamiales > Lamiaceae > Pogostemon > Pogostemon cablin. The sequence continues at coordinate 21,986,961 of CM042973.1, forward strand.
CTTTAAACCCATTTTATTTCGAAAATGCATAGGTAATCAATTTTAATTTATGAACATTTTTAAAAGAATCTGTTACTTCTTACTTGACATAAAAAAATTATAAGAAGGGAGCTTAAATGAAAAAAATAAAATAAAAAATCAACCTTCTCATGAAATTCTTTGGACTTTATTTATTTGTTATCCCATAAAACTCCTCAGACCCTCAAAGGAAACAATATTTTATTTAATAATTCAAAATTTATTCTAATTTTAAATTTATTATTTCATTTTTATACTCATTATATTACTTTATACTTTATTATAAAAAAATATTAAAATAATTCAAAAAGTAAATATTGTTGGTAATTTGAAATAAAAATAAAAATAACGTTAAATGGATGGAGTAATATGAAGGATGATGTGAGGTGGATGGAGTATTATTTTAGTATTTTTATGATTGTTTGACAAAACCTTGAGTGCAAGCACGAATCTAGTTTCGTGTGCTAAAATTCAAATTTATATTTTTTTAATGTTGATTTGTATGCTCTTTAATTTAATACAAAACTTATACTCATGTTTTTTTAGAAAAAAATATTACTCACTCCATCCCGTCTTTATGGTTATGTTTACTTTTTGCACGGTGATTAATAAATATAATATTTTAATGTGTATTAAGGTGAGAGAAATAATAATTTAATATAAAGTGGATATGTGTATTAGTGGGACTAGCATTTTGACCCGTGCGATGCACGGGATTGTGTTTAACAAATATGTATATATTTTTAAATTTTGATACTAATTATTTAAAAGCCGAATAAAGTTATAGGATAAATTACAAAGATGTATAATCGTAATAATTACTAATTAACTAAATTTGAAGATTGCATATTATAAATTAAATTTTATTTTATTTGAATATTTATTTATTTTACCCTTAAGAAGTTGAGTTTTGGGAACGAAGTAATTCATATATGTTAATCTCTTTATATTCGTCGAATTTTTTTATATCAATTTGATAAAATTATGTATTTCTTGTATGTTTTTATGTCCTATAAGCTTATAAATGTTAAATACAAAAGGGTTGACTGAATTTATAAAATTATAAACCAAAACTTTAATTTAATTAAATAATATTAACAAAAAGGATTAATCTTTTAAACAATATATTTTATAAATAAAACACGATCATTAATGTAATGAGTCAATCTTTTATTTTTCTGTTAAATTCATCGCCGTCATGAATTCTAAACATCAACACATTATCTCTACAATACGTAAATGTTATAACATCACTAATGCACATGTTATAAAACCTATCAAATAGATCCTACATATCCACTTCCAAAATAGTACTTATTATTTTTATGTACTATAGAAACCGTCCAGTTGCACGCTAATAGCCATAACAATGCAATTAAAAAGATACTCTCTCTATCTTTAAGTAAGTATATGTTTGTTTTTTCATAAATTAAGAGATGAAATATTTTATAATATTTTTTTGCATGAAAATTAAGATATTATTTTAATACTATATACATGAGGTAAATATATTAGTCATATGTGTAAACCCATTTAAAAATATAAATTATTTTGTATGAGTCACACTTTGAACTATTGTGCATACATTGGATAATCCTTTGCATGCATTACGTGGAGTTGCTAAGGCCAGAGTCATTTTCAATTTTTCTTGTATACCAATTTTGGATAGTTAGGTTCCACATATTATTCTGTACATAAGTTCTAAGTTCAACCTACACAAAAAGTAATACGATAATTACATCTATGTATAAATATGCATAAAAACTTGCATGATATCATGACATCATATGACATGTATTAATTATCTTTTTCAGGGTACAATTAGTTATCACTTTTTATTTTTAGAGTACAACATGTGGATCATTTTTAAACTTAACCACTAATATGGAATAAATTATCTATACATACAAATATAGATTATGAATTTAACTTCACATATAATAAATTTAACCACTACTAATTCTTCATCGACAATACAACCCCACGCACTTACACTCCTTACAATGCAAAGTATAATGATCATTATAGATACATCTATATATATAGAAACATTTAATTTTTGTAGATCACAGTGCAAATATGATGAAACTAAAAGAAACTTGATCAATAATTACTATATATGTATCCCATGAATATGCAGAGAAAAAGACCGCATCTAATAACTACACCAAAATATACAAAAAAAAAGATATAATTATACTACTTTGAAATCCAAACTCTCACCAATCACTGTTTTATACTCCCTTCGTCCCACAAAACCTTTCATACTTTCATCATTTGTTTGTCCAATATAACCCTTCACACCCAATAAAAGGTTTCTTTATCCAACAACCTCAAAATTACTTTAATTTTAAATTTGTCACTCCTTCATACGCATACCATTACTTTATGCATCTTTATTACCTACTACAATACCCTCTAAAGTCAATAATGTTGTTAAAAAAAGAAATTTTTTTCATAAACGTGAAACAGTAAATGTGAAGCATTTCTTTAGAAGGTGTAGTTATATATCATTGTCTAATCAGATAATCCTATCTACTTGATTTGCGAAGTATATCATAGTGAGCCTCAACTTTAGAAGGTGCCTAACATGATAGAATAAAGACCAAATAGTATAAACAGAAGAAAGGAAACATATACAAATTTAGAAAATATTTATCTAATTTTACCACCTTAATCAATGTGAAGCCTTGCATGGGATAGATATTTCATAATTAAGGACTTCGTTTATATTAAAAAAAATTATATATTCATGTTAAACCAAATATAATTGAACATAGATGAGAAGAGTCAATGTAATTGCACCCCGTGTGTTATACGGAGAGTTGTTTTTCATAATATACAACTTAGTTTATTTTAAAAATATTTAAATATATTAAGATTAAATTAAATAACATTGACTTAAATCAATATAGACAAAATGCATTTTTTTTAAAACTGAATTTATTTAAGAATAACATAGTATTTTGAACGGATTTATATCCTAAATAATCCATCAATCATTTCTAAATACTCCCTAAAATAATACTTCATCCATTCATTTTTAGTTTCACATTTTTTATTTTAGTTCGTCCAATTACTTCACACTACCAAAAAGGAAATATCGCTCCCATAGGCACTTTAATTAAAATTTGGCTTTTATTCTTTTCACACATTAACATACTTTACAATTAAAATGAAAGAACTTCTACCTGTCATTTACGTAGGCACAAAACTATGCAATAAAATAATTTAATTACTTTTTTTTTAAAAGAAATTTTTTATAAACATATAATTGGCAAAGGTTATGACAGTAATTCAAAGAGAATAACAAAAGAAGAGATGTCAAAAAAATTGGTACATTAACAAATATAAGATAAATTGGTACAACTCCCAAATACTGTTATATACGATAAATGAAAGCAAGATATGAAATGAAACACTCCAACCAAAAAGAGAACATGAGTCTGCCTAAAGCGAGTTAGTAGGTGTTGAATTAAAGAATCTACGGTCCTACAAACTAAGTTCTCAAATATAGGAGGTTAAATGATTAATAAGAAACAAAATAATATCATTCTTCATTTATTAATCCAAATAAGCTTAATACGCCAAACAATGACCACAAAAAAATGAAAGTGATGACAAAACCATATTGCGACAATCAAATAGTATACAAAAAGCAAACCTTAATACTCCACTAAATTGTGAATTGATAATTTTTTCGTTGCTTCCTCAGGAGTTCCTTTCTCAACATGATCCTACTACCTGAAAAGATAGCTATAAAACAAATTAATAATTAAATTATTGGTTTAATAAGAACTAATTGATGTAATTTCCACATCAAATTTAAATTTCTTAAACCACCAAACTCATAAGCATTAAACATTAAAATTCATTGTCAATAAGTATGACAATGCATTTAACATGAGAACATTATTATCAAGAGCAAGCACCGCAATAAATCTTAAGAATAAAAAAATGAACCTTACCATGTAACTTTGATTCTATTCTCAACAAAGATCAAGTGCATTAAAATAATGGAATACAACTATATATAATGTTTCAGTGAGTAAAATTTACCCAGAAAAAATAAACAGGAGATTATTACAAAAACGAAAAGGAAAATATTATAAATCAATTAATTTTGGATTTTTTTTTTACAATATTTCAAAAAATATATACATTACCCATAAATGATTGAATAGAACTTCTCCAAGAGGCATTATATATGATGGTATCTCCATTACTTAAAATTAATTCTTCTTTAAGAATTGCTAATGATGCATCATTCCTCTCTTTTTTACTCTTTTCGTCTTTATCTTCTCTTCTAATACTTTTTGAACTTTATCAGCCGCATCAGTCTTACTAATTGCTTTAGTATTCTGCAAAACCCAATACATATGGGTGCAAGTAAAACATGTGCTATACAAAACAGTATTGCAACTATGACAATGAACAACAAATTTGTATAATTTGTATACATTATCCCCTCGACATATTTCATGTTTTCTAAATTTGCTTTACTTTTAACCATTTGCATCTTTTGTGTGTTTGTGGATTGAAATATTTCTTGTTAATTGGAATGAAATGATTTAAAAAATAAAAAATAAAAAAATCATAATAATAAATAAATAAAAATATGTGGACTCTTGAAGAAAATAAAGAGAACACATGAAAATAGTGTCATTAAAATTATCAAAGTTACCTCCAAAGAAAGTCAAAATGCGTTAAACACAAACTATTTGGCCTAACACAAAATTCTAATCGTTTTTTTTTTAATATTTCTCTAGCTTTGTTGGCAATGATTGAGAAACTTATAAGCGCTGCTTAATTGTCAAGCTATATCAACACCGGGAGAACCATAATTTGAATCAAAAGTTATGGCACGTCAAAGTTTGAGATCTCAATAAAAAATATAGATTCTACGATGTAGAGAGGATACAAACGCGCACCTGATGTGAAGAGTTTCATATTTTATCTTTATTAGAAATAGTAAATCAATTACTATCTATAAAAAGGCTAAATTCCATATAAACTCCATGCTGAAATTATACAAATTAAATTTGAAGGGGAAATCAGATTACTATCTAGCGTTTGAATTTCTATAATTCTTGTATCTAGCATTTATAAAAATAATTCATTGTATTGGAGCAGTTGAAAATACCCATAATTGTCATCTTTTTCTTGTATCCAAAGACGTGAATATCTCAATATTTTGCAATCTCCATTTAAGTCATACATTAAATTATAGGAAGTTACTGATATGAATAACCAAAAACAGTCTCTAGAGCTCACACAACTGGTCATTTATATCCACACAAACAGGAACTTCAATTAACACAAAAAACTATACCTGGACCATTGTTAATCTTGATCGACTTTTTCAGAGAGATTATTATTGTCATCTTCACCAAAATATCTTGTACCATCATTGATTCAGAGTAGCAATGACTCAAATAGAACAACAAGTGGACTTCTATTGGAAACAACGAAGCACATTATTTTTAAAAAAGTATTGCTAAGGATGCTAAAAACAAACCCCGCCCATGTGACCGACTATAAACTCTTACAAATTATCAGGCAATTTGAAGGGCAAATAAGTAAACCCAGTCATACTTTTGGAAGAAACTAATGCAAGAATATTGAATTTGTAGAATGTTAATATTGATAGAAACAGAGTGTAGTATGGATATCGTTTTTCAATTTAGAATGACTGTTCACATAGCTGGGGAGTTTATGAATCCAAAAAGACTAATTTAGCTCATTATCAATAGATAAATCTAACAAAATAACAAAAAATGACACAACATTGACAAAGAGAAAAAGAGAAAGATAAGATAGAGAGAATGCCAGTCTGACCTAGGAGCTTGTGATTTTTTTATATATTTGTTATTGGTAGCCTCAATCTCATTTTTTGGTGATGCATCAGAACCACTAATACTATGTTTATCCTCTTTTGCAAGAGTTTCAAAATGCTCATCTGACAAGATTGATTCTTTGTCGTTGATGAAACAGGGTGCATTGCTAGATATTCCAGCGAGGATTCATCAACCTCAAAGTCCTGCAAGAGAGGTTATGTAATGAATCAATAATTTAATCAGTGTTGGATTACATCAAAATTTCGACAAAAGTTGAAATACCCTAGAGAAGGACACTATCTTTCTAATTGGGCTCTCTATTAAAAACTAACATTCTACATTTGTAGGATATGTTGCTTCTTTGAGAACTGATTCAAATGCAAGCAAGATATGTGATTTGAATTTCTCCCCATCTGATTTAGTCAGCTATGAATTGAACATCAAGTGCACTGTTGGAGCTACAGAATATATAATTAACCAACTTTAAGACATGTAGAAATAAATCAAGCTGATAATTATTAGTTTAAAAAATAAAAAAGGAAAATTAGAAATTTTTTCAACATTGAAGAAATAGAAAAGCCCATCACCATAATATTGTCTAACTTTAAATTTTTCCTGTTACTAAATTTTGTATATTTTTCTAATTTCAAATTGTTCCCATTACTAAATTTTGTAAATTATTCCAAATTCAGTTACGGTACAATCTCGCACTTATATTCTGTTAACTAAATTTGAAAAATGATATTCTATTTTTTCCATAGCAAATGATGACAACATAAACAAACATCATGCATTAAAAAATTCTTCAACTATCAAAGAACTAACCAAGGGCCAAAACCATGTATCAGTTTTACTGCAGTATGCATGTTTGTAAGTATTTCAATTGGTGCACTATCAGCAAGAAAAACAGACATTTCTCTTTAATTAGGAGAGATACCTTGATTATGCATTGTCAATAAGATTGTTGATTTTCATTTGCTTCTCCTTAATGCATTGCTCCCGCTGTTTGTGATTTTCTCTTCTCGTCTGAATCTGCTGCAAGCTTCTTCCTCCCTAACTTGTAATGATTATAAGATAGTGAATTATATAGTAGCTTAATAAGGCAACGTCTGTCAATAGCTGGAAAAAAGTAAAATGTTCTACCTTCAGATTTGAATAATAATAAATCTAAAATATGTCCATGCGCATGTGTAGAAATAAAAAGTGAAATATAAAATTACATTGCTTGTGAAATTTGCAGTAGCAATGATCAGATATATGAGTTTTTTAAGAAATTGCAAAACTCAATATTGAGCAATTCAAAAGAAACATCTACCAATTACCAAGTGAACATATCGCAAATGACAGTAATTTTTTTTAGAAAAATGTATTGTTTAGTGAAGGATCACATCAAACTACTATTGACTGCACGGTGTGCACCTTAAACTTCATCTTAACTTTTTTATGTCTGAGAAGCAAAGAATTGCAAGACGCACGCTCAAGCATCATCTAGACGTCCAAGTCTAGACCTGGGTATTTGTATTCATTGAACAAACAGCAGGTACCTTACCATCTCTTCTAACATAAAGCCTTGACCAACATGATGCTGATGTTCAAGGCAATGGACAACACACACTCTCATTTGCTACATGGATATTTTTTTCAATAAATGCATATATCACATATAGGAAAGCATGCATGAACAATTGAAACCCCTGATAGAAGTAATCATGAATATACTCAATTTGTCAAAATGTGAAATAATGAATGTACTATAACCGTCAATGTGAAGAGTGGAGAATCTTCACATCTCAAGTATGGGATGAATTAAATGTAAATTAGTAGAAATTCAAAAGACTTAATAAACTTAATAGACCACATTCACTTGAACACAATTGAAGTGTATACTGTCACTAAGTCTATACCTTGACTATATCAGGTGAAGGAAGCATACTTGCTTTAACCTGCATTTCCATCAAGCATATAAATACTGAATATTTAGGATTTCATATTGTAAAAGATGATGTATACACTACGTGCAGAAGAACTTACAACATCAGGACGCATATCAGATAACACTGAATTTAGTTGTTCTCTAACGAAGTCTTCGGAAATAATATTCACTCCCTATAAAAATACTATATACATGAGTTACTTGACGTTAATAAATAAATATTGATTCAAAAAATATTTGTAGGCAAGTAATGTCACAAAATAAAAGCTCAGAAAATCACCAACTTCCCAATTTATATTCTACCTATTTTACCGAAATGAATTTGACATGCTTCAATCACCAGTTGCACTGGCAGCAACCAAAAAATTTCAAATGAGTTAATTCGAATCTCACCAGAGTTGAGTATCGGCAAAAGCAAAAAAATAGATAGAGACAGATATTGAAGACATACAATTCCTACCATTTGTATTTTCAGCATGTAGTTAGGCATTATTGTATAGTGTTAAACACAAAAACAATGAACAACTTAGATATATAGATACAATAATCTTACAATTATGAAAATCTCCATCAATTAAGAGCGATTTACTTTGACCGTTAACCATGCTGGCCAACAGAAATCGAAGGATCTGCATTGAAGTAAAAAACAAAAAGAAAAAAATAATTCACATCAGAACCGAGTATTTATAGAAAATAAAATAAAAAAAACAAAGTACATAATCGCTCCATCAACACCAAGCACAAAGTTCAAGAATCAATAATGAAATCAATAGTAAATTAAATCAACCATATTTAGTGGGAGAATACCAAGATGCAGAAGTGAGATTAGTAGGAGAATAATCAACTCGGAGAAGCAGCAGAAGTGAATTAGTAGGAGAAGATGGGGAATTGATATGTTGTTTGCTGCTTCAATTACTTCAGGTTCTCCTTAAGGTCAGAATTAGAACATTAGGTTTTCTTTAATCACAACAAAACAACAACATTATTAAAGTTCATCTCAAATTTCGATGTTGTGAAACGGAACTAACCAATAACATAATAGTAATAGGTGAACCCAACAACAAAGAAACATGTTTCAATCAATGTGCATCATTCATAATAGTAGCTTTAAACCATATAAAATTGATCAACGAAAAAATTCATACAATTAACCTGAATCTCTGACTCCAGAGGAATCCCCAGCTCTTGTGGCGACGCATAATCAACCTTAACCTCATCACCAGTATGTGTAGCAACCTGAACAGCCCAAAATATTTTCATCTTGCTAAATGGGAAGACCCTTTCGGAGTTGACAAAATCCCCAACTTGAAACTGGTTCTTCGAATTTCAACATCTGTTTCACCGAGTCAATGGCGGTGGTGCCAAGATTTTCCCCTTTTTCCTTGCAAACAAACGTCTCGTCATTCAATTTGGAACATTAAAATGGGAATTCACTGATGGACTTATACAAAATCTTAGTGTTGGCATTGTACTGAGAGTAAAAATCAAAACTAAAAATTAAAATCAAATTGGAGAAAAAAATATATCCAAAATAAATCAAGAAATCAATTTTAGAAAAGAGAAATGCCAATTTTCGTAAAAGAGAAAATTAACTAATTAAAAGAGAACCCTCCATCACCGAATGAATCAAGGGTTGAGAAAATCTCAAAATGTGGATTCGAAGATTCTTAAAATCTAATGTAAAAATATAAAAGATGAGAGAAGAATAGGGTAGAGAAGACCGCGATGATCCATATACGACAAAAGAATAAAGATTAAAGAAAAATGGTGGTAAAATACCGAAAATGGGGATCAATCCTGAAGGAGTTTTCTGAGGCGAGCTTTGACGTAGTTGTTACGGGCCTTGGTTCGGGTCTGTTTAGAGGCGATGTTGGCGTAGGAGAGGTGGGCCCCAACGGCGATGAATGCAACACCGGCGATCAAGCCAGAGAAGGTGAGGATTTGCTGCGTTCGTGTGGCGAATGGCCACATTAACATCTACTTTAACACAACGAATCTGCTACTGAGGGTTTCTTTTCTAGAATCACAGCAAAGAAGAATAGGAGAGGGGAAAATGATAACATCACGCAACAAAGATTTGAGAGGAAAAGAATTGATAAAGGGAATAGTAGATTTGACCTATAAATTAATGGATTCTCAATGAAAGATAATTATAGAGATAAGGGTAACAATACTTAAATAAGGGCAAAAAATAAGTCTTAATAAACCGGTTACAGAGCGGGGAAAATAAAGTGCCATATATATATATATATATATATATATATATATGTGTGTGTGTGTGTGTGTGTGTGTGTGTGTGTGTGTGAGTGTGTGTGTGTGTGTGTGGATCCATGGAGAGGAAAATAATTAATTTATGTGAGTCACATATGCTAAAAAGAAAAATGTAATCATTAGGATGAGACGCCCAAAATGAAAATATGTAACCATTAGGATGAGACGGAGGGAGTACTCTGGTTAACTAAAGTGTATATCTTTAAGACAAATTCTTTTGTGAGACGGTGTGTGAGACTGTTAAAGTATGTCTATTATTTAGATAAAGTATGTTTAATATTTGTTAAAGTATGTTGGATTATGCATTAAAGTATGATTTTAGTGTGTTATAATATAATTTATTATTGACATACTTTAATTACAAATAAATATACTTTATCTCTACAATAAACATACTTAAATGATGGATCGACACATCTCAAACTCGTCTCACAAATAACCCGTCTCACAAAAGAGTTACTCTATTTTTAAAAAGAGTTACTCTATTTTTAAAAGTAAAATAAAATACATTATTATTGAATAATTTGTCGGGTTAAATAGACCAACTCATGAACTCAACAAAAGGGTGCGATTGATAATGTACATTATGGAAGGGAACGACGTCGTACGGAGCGGTATTCTGGAGGGCTTACATGTAATTTGACCTCGTTAGGGTTTTGATCAAAGATGCTTAAAGCCTCTGGATATATTTCTCCAGCTTCTTGCACGCCGTAGGCACTCTGCCCTCAATTGGAGATTAATCGGAGCCGTCGACTCCTCCGTCGGCAATCATGGGTAAATATCTTTTTTCCCGCCGTTTTGATTTGCGTTGAGTATTTAGTTACTTATTCATTTTAGAGAAAGAGATAGCCATTGAAGTGATGTGTGTGTTCAGGTATTTCTCGGGATTCCATGCACAAGAGGCGTGCCACTGGAGGAAAGAAGAAAGCTTGGAGGAAGAAGAGAAAGTACTTTCTCATTTTCTATCTAAATTCGATGTTTCAATTACGTTTCATGTATAATTCCGGTATTCAACGCTGTTTATGTTATGTAATTCTGAAAATGTGCTTTGATGGATCACATTTTACCTGACTAGTGAACTTTCGTGAATCACATTGGCCTTCCCCAGAAAAAAGAGTGCGATTGTGATAGACTTTACGATTTAACTCTCTTGAAAGGAGGAAAAAAAAGGATGCAACTTTCATACTCCTTTTGCAACTCTTATACCTCAATTGCTCCATTGGGTTCATCAGATACTCATTTCTTCTTTGATTCTGTAAATTTTGTATTTGAATCGTTATGTTTATTCTCTGAATTAATTGTATTTATCATTAAAATAAGAAATGTACTCCTTTTGGATGATTATGCAGAATGTATAATTAATATTAGTGCATTGCTATTTGGTTGATTGATTTAGGTACGAGTTGGGTAGACAACCTGCAAACACGAAGATATCTAGTAACAAGACAGTGCGCAGGGTGAGAGTTCGTGGAGGTAATGTGAAGTGGCGGGCATTGAGGTTGGACACAGGAAACTACTCCTGGGGGAGTGAAGCTGTGACACGAAAGACTCGTATTTTGGATGTGGTGTACAATGCATCCAATAACGAGCTGGTTAGGACCCAGACTTTGGTGAAGAGTGCTATTGTTCAAGTGGATGCTGCACCATTCAAGCAGTGGTACCTTCAGCATTATGGAGTTGATACTGGTCGCAAGAAGAAGGCTCCTGTTAAAAAGGAAGGAGAGGTAATAATCTTCCTTCTTTGTTCCTGTATCATAACAAATTTGTAGTTCACCTTTTATATTGTCTGAGTTAATTGTGTAAATTAGGTTCTGCCATTCTGATTTGTACTATTTAAAACCTTTTGTACAACATTTAATATGGGACTCGTCACACCAGGGCTACAAATAAATCTTGTTTTCTTATAATTTAGGAGTATTATGTAATTCTTGTTACAATACACATTTTGCCCATATTGATCAACATCTTTTATTTTAAGGTTCCATTAAGTTCACGAACAAAGATCAAGATTTTTTTACTGAAACATTTAAACTTTAGTACAAAGAACTAGAAGTGCGAAAATTAAAGTTAGATTTGTTTTTATAGTGATAGACATAACATCTGAGGAAAAGAATGGAAGAGCAGAAGGGGGAGATGAGGAATGTGTTGGTGATGGAGAGAAGACTGCATTGACTTCTCTCTCATTCATTGTCCCTTATGAGTGAAATGGATTTTTCCTGTTTATCCTCCAGTTTTCTTTCCTTGCCGAGTCCCTATCTATACTGAGAAAAATCTTTCCTAGGTAGGACCCATTCTGTAGAACAAGTTTTGTTATCAAGAGATAAAAAAATTACTAAAGGATTGTTTGTTTTATAAGTTGTCCAGATGAAAATTTGTTTAACAATTATATTGAACTTTAGGAAACTGAGACTGCTGCCACGGAGGAGGTGAAGAAGAGCAACCATGTCCAGCGAAAACTAGAGAGCCGCCAAAAAGACCATAAGATTGATCCTCATATCGAAGAACAATTTGGCGGTGGCCGCCTGTTAGCTGCAATCTCTTCTCGCCCTGGTCAATGTGGGCGAGCTGATGGGTATGTGTCTTAATTTTCCTAATTGTTCATCTTGACCAGATATACCAAAGATCCTAGGGTGTTTACAATTAGGCAGTGTAGTGGCATCAACCTCCAGAGTCCATAATATAAATTCTAACTATCTCGTGCTTATAGTTATTTAATTTGGTACAGGTTTAGAGCGCTCATTTGCTATTAGTCGTGGGCTGTCTTCCATAACGTAATAATGAAAATGAAAAAAATCACTTGTTAATTAATTTTCCTGAAATGTGACAATGGTTCAGGCCTCAGGGCATCACAGTATCAAATATTGCACTACTGACCGTTTGCCAATATTCTGCTGCATCTCCTGCCTTGACAATTTACCACTTTTACTATATGGATAGTATTGTATTATTTCTTGTTCATATGTTTTGGCTCAGATATGCGGAAATTGTTACTTGTTTTAGTTATATTTTGGAGGGCAAGGAGTTGGAATTTTACATTAAGAAGATTCAGAGGAAGAAAGGAAAGGGTACCGGTGGCGCATAATTTCTTTTGTTGTAGGATTTTAATCAAAATTTTGCAGTTGTACGTTTATTCATTTTGTTCCATCATTTTTACAAGGATGAACAATAGTTTGGTTGAGCTTTCAATCTGCTGTTCTTAATATTCTTCTTTATTCACAACAGGATGATAATTTTTAGCAGTTTTCATTTTCAATCATAATGTTTGTCGTGCTTTTAAAAATTTCACGAAAGTCGAGATTGCTTTTTTTATTAATTTGTCAACTCAAGCTTTTACATTACAAATGCATACATGTATGTGTTTTGAATAATTTCTGAAGTCTATTTTTAAAATTTTATAGTACTTGGTCTTTATTTTCGTAAAATTCGGGCTCCATATATTTTAGTCTCTATTGCAAACATGTACTCCCTCTTTCGCCACAAAGGTGGACATTTGTTTTTTGTACGTGGATTAAGGAATATATTATTTAAAGTATAGTTGGTAGTTGTATTAGTGGGGTGTATGAGTCCCATAAATTTATTATATTAGTGATGTTTGTGGATCTCATGTGTTTAAAAAAGAAAATGTAATTTATTATATTAGTGATGTTTGTGGATCCTATGTGTTTAAAAAGAAAAATGTAGATATTTGGTGCGAACGCCCAAAATGGCAAAATGTGGACCTTTCGAACGGAGAAAGTATTAGTTAACTTTATTTGACCATTCTCTATCTTTGCAATCATATAAGTTGTCGAAAATTTTCCTTTTCTGTATGGAGTGTTAGGAATATTATTATTTTTTTGTTTAAGCATAATATTTTTGGTAAAGATGGTACATAATATATATATTTATTTTTTATTTTATTAAATTAACATAATTTTTTTTCAAAGTGTCGTATGCATTTTTTTTAAAACTTTACATAGTTTTGCTTTTCAAAGGGAAAATAAGTTAAAAAGAAAAAAAAATCCTACCAGGTGCGTCAATTCATGTGTTATGCTGGTTTGGTTGGTTCATTGGATTCTGTCAATTTAATGAGGATAAAAAAAGTGGTAACTTAATTCTATACCATTTTCATATGGATAAAATACAATACTTAGCAACGTAAACATAGTGTAAAAATTATAAAACTGTAAATTAAACTGCATAACTTACAAATCAGTGCAAATTACCAGTGGAATCCAAGGGCATCTTTGCTGTCGCCTGTCAGCACCTGCCAAGAACCTGTACAGTGTACACATGAAATGACAAATTACTCCTTGACTACCAAAAAAGAAAAATTGCAAATTGGGGCTCAGTTTCAGCATCCAAGAGTTGTCAAAATGGTGCTCAGTTTATCAATAACCTCAAGAGGATCAGCATAAGAAGCTTGGAGATTAATGGCATGGTATTCCAACCCTTTCCACATTGCAATCAGCTGGAAATGGGGTCTCCTGTATTCACTGCTAATTATCTCTAAAATCACTGTCTTTGGGGTTGCTGACACTATATGAGTCAGCCCCGCTCCATGAGCACCGATGATGACATCGGCATCTTGGATCGCTCGAACTTGCTCTTTCATAGGCATGTGCCCAAATAGTCCATTCACCACGTTTAGTTTACAATCTGTGTGATTTGCAGCCCACATATCTATGGAATCAAACACTTCTTGTTCGTTGCTGAGCCTTGTCTGCACCTTGCCACCGTGACGGGGATGAGCCAGATAATCCTCACGACGAACAAAGAGGATGTTCTGAGTGGAGGCGGGCTTGGGGGTATGGGGTCTATCCACTGGAAACCCAAAAGCAGCTCTTATCATTTCACCGAATTCAGATAATCGAGCAGTCTTCTTGTTATTGGGATTTTTCCACAAATCATGAGCAGAAGCTCCGTGACAGTTTATGTGCTCGGAGAGTCCTTTGAACAGAGCAGTTTCATACCCTAATGGGGTGAGAATGGCATGGCGGAAACAAACAGGCTCGGTGAAATTCTTAGCATAAGTAAGGCTCGAGAATAATGCTGTCCACGTTTCTTCCAAGGGAGTCTGATATTTGTCATAGATTCAACCATTACTTAAACGCTAAAGAACACAGGAGTACAAAGCCGTAACAGACGGGTCATACTAAATAAGGGCTCACAGATAATACACCAATTCAGATCACCCATAATGCAATCCAAGATGAGATTATTGCACGAAAACATGCATAAATGATAGTCCGTGGAGGTGCTTCCTAAGGTTGTTGGATCCTCTACAGCAAAGCAAAAACAATATTTCATCTCATGGTTCATTTCTTTAGAACACACCACATGTACATTCAAGTTGTCACTATACACATGGCACAAGTGAAATGAATTGTGTGATGAACAAAGACTATGGACAAGGATTGCTTATCATATTGTCATACCGACATTGAAAGCAATGTTTTTTTTTTTGAACATTTCCAACTTACCTATCAAACAAGCAGAAGTAAAATAAAATTACTAGTAGATTGTACACTTGTCAATTTGCAATTTAATATCTTTTTATCCTAGCCTAACCCAGAATTAGGTACTAATATAACATTTAAGATTATTGACCCTTGGGAGGGAAATTATCGTAAATAGACATAGAAAGTCAACTAAATCCTATTAATAATTGCATACAGAGTTATTATGGAAAGCCAATTGCATAGATATTTATAGATAACTTTTTTATTTCTTTCTTTCTTTTGTTTGGTGATAAGCATGCAATGTAGTAATAAGTGGATAGTTGTATCATTTCATGCATTGTAAAAGAGACTTAATGAGAATTCAATTATTTCAAATCTTCCACATGATGAATCTCTCTCCTGCTTATGCCATATTTTCAATATTATGCTCATGGCACAAAATTTGCCAAAATTTATGCTAATTAAAATAGTTTTTTCTGCCTTGTGCTCATAATAACATGCCCCGTCAATGTCTCGGGTCTAAAAGGGTCCTAGTGCCTCTCATTCGTAACAGATACGTTTACAACCTTATAGGCCTTTCAAGTACCCCAACACCTCATTTCTACTTTCCACTTGTATTAAAAGCTTATTCAACAAAATAAATTAAAATAATGCTTTCAATTAAAACAAGGGAGCATACCTCACAGTGCCCATCTACAAAGACCAAATGGGGTCGATTAGGCAAGCCCGTTACTCTAGAAGACAAGTACGTGCTGTACCAATCCGTAACCGTGTGAAACAAATTTGCATATTCAAACCGAGTGACTAAAATTGTTGGCTCTTCAATCCACTGAAATTAGACCATTTTAGGAGTGTTAAAATTCCAGTATTATGCCTCACAAAAAGGAGGATAAAGGGAAATATGTCTCTTGCTGAAGGTGGATTCCATTTTAAGCTTATTAACCAAAAAAAAAAAATAGTATATTAGATGTAATACTAATTAATTCAACAAATTGCAGAAATTACAAGCCTATTTTATACTCCTACATATCATGATATCAACTTATTCTGCATTCCTGTTTCCATGAATAAGCTTTTACTCAAGTCGTTTGCATGTTCTCTTAACACTTAAGATCCATAGCCATTACCGATTAACTAGCTCACTACACAAATTTAGTACATCGATCGCCAAATTTCCAAACGAGCTTCATTGTAAGTTTGTAACCATGCTATGAAACCATGAGGACACACAATAAACTAGGACAAACCTTGAGCAAGTGAAATTACTCAAAGAGAAGGTACAATAGTTCATGTAGCACAGTATCTTAAGCAACGAAGGATAAACAGAGTAAAAATCCAATATGAACCAGATATGCTTAAAACTCAAATCTTTCAACTCGTAATTATCACACATACAATTCTACTTGAATCAAATCTGATGGAACTTCAACATTCAAATCAATTGGAATCATTTCCCAGATTAAAAGGAGCATCTTTTCAACCTCAATTAAAAACCTTCCATACAAGAAAAGGGCAAGATTCTAATTTCTTTATTCAAACACTTTATCTGAATTTCAGTATAATTAACTGCAATTGCTTCTTAAGCACATCCCATCCTCAAATACATTTAATGAACTCAAAATAAAACAAGATCCAAGAAAAAAAAGGCCACAGATTAACCGAAAACGAATTAGACTAACCTTAGAGCAAAGAAATTCATTGGCATCAACCAACCGAATTGAATCGATCAATCCACGCATGGTGTGTCTCTGAATAGCACCTTGTGGAATATACTCATCCAAGAACTCAACATCTACCATCTTCTTCCCAATTCTCGATCTATCACCAACCTCAATCTCAAAAGCCCCATCTTCGAAATTCGGCAATTCCACCTCTTCCCCTCTCCCAATCACATCCTCCAACTTCTCCCCCCCTCTAGACATCAAAATCCGACCCGGGTCCATCCGGATTCTCCCCCCTTCGCACACCGAACTCCTCAAAGTCTCGCTGTAAAAGCATCTGAACCACCCTCCGCCGCCTCCGCCGGGCACGATTTTCCGGGGAGGTTCCGAGACGGGTTTCAGAGGGTCCACCCGCCGGGAGTACCCGTTGCCAAAATAGGCTTCGCAGGAACGGAGAGGCGGGCCGGGCTTTTGAGCCCAGGGGAGATAAGAAGGTAATATGGGCCAAGGTTTGGCGGAGAGAGGGAGGTGGTGGGGTTTGTGGTCCGGCGGGGAGGGCGGAGGGCGGTGGTCGGGGTAGGAGGTGAAGTAGAGGTAGAGAGAGAAAGAGTTGAGTGCGAAGAGAGAGAGCAGAATTTTCAGAGATTTACTGTTCATTCTCTCTCTCTTCGACCCTCTCACTCTCACTCAGTAGGTGGTGTTTGCGCTTTTTGCCATTTTCTAAGTGCTGAGGTGTAACATTTTCTTGGAGTTTACTACAACTTAACTGAGGTTTGTGAGCTACTGCTAAAATCCAGTCCTAAATCCAAATATTAATTAATATTATTTCTTGGATTTCACTTTCACTCAACTAAACTTAACTTGCCTTTTTAGCCTTTTTACTTAGCCAAGTGTGCAGGAGGTAGGTCTATCTCTGTACAAATAAAATACTCCCTCCGTCCCCATGTATTTTTATCCACTTTTATTTTGGGGTGTCCCACATATTTTTACTCATTCCATTTTTGGCAAAAATACATAATATTTTATTACCTACTTTTTACAATCCCAACAACTTTAATTACTTTTTTACACTTTATTCATCATTCTCAATAACTTTATTCATTTTTTTCTTTTTAAATTACTAATTTATCCCTACTTTCTCTTACATTATATATTAAAAAAATAAAACGTCTTAATCTCCGTGCCCGTACAAACGGGTAAAAATACCCGGGATAGAGGGAGTAAATTAATTACGAGTATATTTCAAGAAAATGTTATCAATATGACCAATAAAATTTGGACTTATAGGGGGAGGTTTTTTATTTTTCTTTTAAAAGCCTCAAATCATAATTTTTTTTAAAAGGAAAATTTGTTGATTCCAGCTAAAAACTGGAACTGAACCAAAATATTATCCGTTTCGATTCTATTATGCTACTCCCAATTTTTTTTGTGCATCTCTATATGTTGGGCAGTGCACTCTAGGTCAGCTGTTCTTTTTTCACATTTTGAGTGTCAACGAATGCAATTGTGCTTAGACATGTTAAAATAAAAGGCTTTTTTTTTTATTTAGGGCCTGAAAAATGTACAATTATCGATTTAGGGCTTGAAATATTTTTTTTATCAATTCGGGGCCTGATTTATTTAAAACTATCAATACAAGACTTAAGATTCTAACACCGTTATATCATTCCTTAACAGAAGTTAAAGTGTATACTCAATTGCCACATCAACATCCATTTGGCACCAAATAAATTTTAAAAATAAATAAATAAATACATAAATTAATAAATAAAAGATTATTTTATCTAAATGTGAACAACATACTCTATTCTAAATGAATCAATATCTTTGAATTTATCACTCTCAAGATCTCTAAGAGTCTTCAACGAAGAAATTAAAATCTCAACTCACCTATCATCTCCCCCCTCAAGTTCAAAAGACTTTTAAATATTTTTGGAGCAAACCACTACAATCCCAGAAATTATCATAGTATCAAGAGAAAATAATCCCTCCCGTCACCATCTTCTCCCATCTTCGCCTACAATCCATCAAGAACAAGAAGAAATCTTTCTTAAGAAGCTATATCAAATCAGCATCACCTGCAAATTAGAGAAACTTATGAAACATAAAGCAATCTCAAATTTTCCTTTTCCCCTTTTTACTCTTCATTTGATGTGAAATATGTTTAGAACAATAATTAAATAAAATCGAAAGATTTATCAAAAAATTCAAACTCAAAATTGATTGTTGATGTGATTGGGAGATTGATAGTTGATTTAGAAGAGATGGTCGTCAATTATTGTTATAAATCGTGAAGAACTTGTACGTTATAATTCATGCTCGTGAGGTGTTCGATGAAATGACTAAGAGTTTTTTTTGTTAAATTTAAGATACAAACTTTCGATTTTAGGAGAATAATAGGGTTGATATTAAGCTTGATATATTTTAGCCAGAAAATAGAGAAATAATGAGGATTCAGTACACTTCAAGCTTTCAGCCTCAACAAGAAATTAAAGAAAAAGAAGGAAATGGAAAAGATGAAGAATGAAGAGTGATCTCTCCTGTGTCATTTGGCCTTCTCTTCATAGTTGTCAGCATAATTTACAGTTTATGTTTTGAGATTTATTTGGTGTCATATAGATGATGATGTGGAAATTGAGTGTACACTTTAACTTCTGTTAAAGAATGATATAACGGTGTAAGAATCTTAAGCCTTGTATTAATAGTTTTAAATAAATCAGGCCTCGAATTGATAAAAAAAAATATTTCAAGCCCTGAATCGATAGTTAGTACATTTTTCATGCCCTAAATCGAAAAAACTCCTAAAATAAACGGGTTATTAGAAAATTCGAGCTCGATTTAATTTAGTGATTATTTGAGCTTAAGTTTGAAATCTTCTTATACTCAATTTGTTAACAAGACGAATCGAGTTTGGCTCAATAAGGCTCGATAATAATTATTATAAAAATTAATAATATTAATATTAATTATTATAAATATTATTTAATTGTATTAATAAATACGTAATTATTATTAAATATAATAATAAATATAAAATATATTCCCTCCGTCCCGTTTCAATGTTTACGTTTCTATTTTGCGCGTCTCATTTCAATGTTTACGTTTTCCTTTTTGGAATATGGGACTCACCTATAACAATTAATATGGGACTCACCTAAAACAATGTTTACGTATTATATGGGACCCTCCTACCCACATTCTATTAAATATTATATTTTTCCACCCACTATCTATTAAAATATTATACTCCTTAATCAACGTGCAAAAAACAAACGTAAACATTGAAACAGGACGGAGGGAATATTATTTAGAATACGGCTCGATAAGGTTCGACAAGGTTGTTTGTTTTGCTTAACGAGTCAAATCGAGTTAGAGCTTAGAGATGGAGTATTTTTCGAATCAAATTGAACTCATTTTTAAGCTTAGTATTTTCTAATCGAGTTGAGCTTGAATATTTGAGTATGCGATATTAAGCTCGCACGCTTTGTTTAACAATTTGTGCTTATTTATTTTTAGAATATGTTTGTTTGAGATGGGTGGGTTTTGAGATTTTGATTTAAAAAATTTTGGATTTTGAACTTTAATTGAGTAATGAAAGTTTACGTCTGTTCAGATTTTTTTTTAATTGTAAATTTTAATTCAATGTTAAATCGACGTATAAAATGTTTGTGTGATAATACGCGAAACAGAATATTAATTAATGCGACAAAAGATACTCCCTTCATCTCAAACCACCATTTTTAAGAAAAAAAATTTTAAACAAATTTGTTACTTTTAAATGGTATTGTAATATTTTTAAATAATAAAAAAATATAAAGTAATTGTATGTGTGTTAATTGTATGTGTGTGAAAAATGAGTGACAAATTTGAAATTAAAGTAATTTTAAAATTGTTGTATAAAGAGATGTTTTCTTTTACAAGTATAAAGAGTAGTATAAGACGGATAAATAAGGAATGTGTGAAGGGTAGCATTAGATGGACGGAATATATAAATATTAATTTTAAAAGATACTAATAACGTATGAAATACGTGCAAAATAAGGCGATCGCCTCAAATGCTACGAGGAAGGAGCGTCCTTCTTCATATAAACCCTCAAAGTAAATAAAAGTACACCAAAGGAAAAGGGATGTAAACAAACATAGAGGATCCGTTAACAATTTTATTAATTTAGCATTATTTAATAATTAAATATTTTATATTAATATATAAATATGACAATAATTTAAGTGATGGTTTAAATATTTATATATAATATTTTAAATTTCATTACTCATAATTAATTTGTTTCATTGTTGCATATTTACGAATAATATTAGTTTTCAATACGTGTCTTACACGTGCCATGCATGACATAGTTTGTATTGTAATTTTAATGTGAATATGACTACAAATGTTATTTTTTTATTTGAATTTCCTATTTCAATTTTCATATTTCATAATATAAAAAAGCTATACCTTAGTTGATCATATATTCTTGAGATATGTGGCATTAATTTATGAAATAATAATGACAATTGTCATTCAATTAAAGAATGAAATATGGGATAAATCATAATAGATAATCTAAACCCTTTTTGGGACATAACTACTTAAACAACAATATATTTTTGAAACTCACCTTAGCTAAATATTCTTAGCAAAGTCTCAACAGTTCCACCATCAGTACATGATAAAATAGGAACTACATTCAAATTAATTACGTACACAAATAACACGTATAAATAAAATAGGTAGGGTTTTACAAATCCATGTTTGACTGTAAAAGTTGCAACACATTCATATTCGAGAATGACATCATCTATATGATTGCTTAAATTCATTTTGAGTGCATTCACAGAAAATTTTACATTATTTAATCTTTAATATTTTTCCTCACTCTAATATTTGCTTCAAGATTAAAATTGTATAGAATGACGTACGTAGAATATTTCAGAAGAAAAAGAATGATTTAAAAGGTTCCAGAAAAGTATACATTAAGTAGAATGTTATAGAAGATGAAAAATATAGAGTATTTTATAATGTTTGTGAGTAGGCACGTAGTTACCAACATCTATCAACATAAAATATAAATGATCTACTCCTTTCATTAAGGTAAATTTGTAATTATATAAATAAGAACGATGAATAATCTATAAATTTGAATAGAGTGGAAAAAAAGAGGAAAGAGGGATATAGAATGATAAATAAATTAAAATTATATTATATTCATACGTACAAAACAAATGAACTCACTCAATAAAACGAAAATAAATATTTAAAAAAAAAAAGAAGAAAAATATGGAAACTAGTTATTTTCTTATGCAAAGTATGTAGCAAAACATATTTTCACATCAGTATGGATTTTTTTTATAGACTTTAAGAAGAGATAAATTTTTTAATAGAGTTTAAGGAGAAATGGAATGGGGTTCCTAATGTGGATAATGAAAATGAAAATGGAGATTTTGAGTAAGAATTGTGACTGCCTAACTTTACAGGGGTGTAGGCAGGGTGGGTGGGAGGAAAGAGTAAGCGACCATCCTAATAATTTGGACACAAATAATATTTACTTTTTAGGAAATTAGTATCCTTAAAATAGATTTAATGGAATATTGAATATTATTGAATATTTTTTTAGGGTTCTAGAGCCTGTAAATTAATATTTTATTTATTATTATTGAATTTGAAGTAAACTAATAAAAAAAAGTTCAATATGATTAAAAATTCTATAAATTAATATTTTATTTATTATTATTGAATTTGGGGTGAACTAATAAAGAAAAGTTCAATTAAATAAGAAAAGGGTTAGAAATTATAACAAAGTGTGTGTAAAATAGTATGACAAAATTTTTGTATGGATCAATTATAGTTATAGTGTGCCCTTAATATATATACACTCTAAAGTCTTAATATATACTATATGCCCTCTCAATTTGAGGAGCTCTTTATGAGAATAAAATGAGCAGTGAAAAATGATTTTATACCAATGAGGTGTTGGTCCAGTGGTTGAGAGGCCAACATTGAGGTGCCCCTAATTGAAAGGTCAGGGGTTCAAGCCCCTCGGAGCGCAATGGTTTCAAGCCCCTCGGAGCGCAATGGTAGAATAATTAATATTGAAGCCTACAGGCACTTGGTAGTTAATCACTTGGTAGTTGAGAATGGTCAGCATAGAGCAATCACAATCACTTGGTAGTTGAGAATATTAGAAAGAGCAATCACTGAGTAGTTGAGAATGCTCAGCATAGAGCAATCACTTGGTAGTTGAGAATGGTCAGCATAGAGCAATCACTGAGCAATCACTTGGTAGTTGAGAATGCTCAGCATAGAGCAATCACTTGGTAGTTGAGAATATTAGAAAGAGCAATCACTGAGCAATCACTTGGTAGTTGAGAATGCTCAGCATAGAGCAATCACTTGGTAGTTGAGAATGGTCAGCATAGAGCAATCACTTGGTAGTTGAGAATATTAGAAAGAGCAATCACTGAGCAATCACTTGGTAGTTGAGAATGGTCAGCATAGAGCAATCACTTGGTAGTTAATCACTTGGTAGTTGAGAATATTAGAAAGAGCAATCACTGAGCAATCACTTGGTAGTAATCACTTGGTAGTTGACAATATTAGAAAGAGCAATCACTGAGCAATCACTTGGTAGTTGAGAATGGTCAGCATAGAGCAATCACTTGGTAGTTAATCACTTGGTAGTTGAGAATGCTCAGCATAGAGCAATCACTTGGTAGTGAGAATGCTCAGCATAGTTGAGAATATTGCATAGAGCAATCACTTGGTAGTTGAGAATGCTCAGCATAGAGCAATCACTTGGTAGTTAAAAATGCTCAGCATAGAGCAATCACTTGGTAGTTGAGAATGGTCAGCATAGAGCAATCACTTGGTAGTTGAGAATATTAGAAAGAGCAATCACTGAGCAATCACTTGGTAGTTGAGAATGCAATCACTTGGTAGTTGAGAATGCAATCACTTGGTAGTTGAGAATGCTCAGCATAGAGCAATCACTTGGTAGTTAAAAATGCTCAGCATAGAGCAATCACTTGGTAGTTGAGAATGGTCAGCATAGAGCAATCACTTGGTAGTTGAGAATATTAGAAAGAGCAATCATTGAGCAATCACTTGGTAGTTGAGAATGGTCAGCATAGAGCAATCACTTGGTAGTTGAGAATATTAGAAAGAGCAATCACTGAGCAATCACTTGGTAGTTGAGAATATTAGGAAGAACAATTAGTTGAGAATATTAGGAAGAACAATCACTTGGTAGTTGAGAATGCTCAGCATAGATGTAGTTGAGAATATTCACTGAGCAATCACTTGGTAGTTGAGAATGGTCAGCATAGAGCAATCAATTGGTAGTTGAGAATATTAGAAAGAGCAATCACTGAGCAATCACTTGGTAGTTGAGATTGGTCAGCATAGAGCAATCACTTGGTAGTTGAGAATATTAGGAAGAACAATTAGTTGAGAATATTGCATAGAGAAAATCACTTGGTAGTTGAGAATATTAGGAAGAACAATTAGTTGAGAATATTAGGAAGAACAATCACTTGGTAGTTGAGAATGCTCAGCATAGAGCAATCACTTGGTAGTTGAGAATGGTCTAGCATAGAGCAATCACTTGGTAGTTGAGAATGGTCAGCATAGAGCAATCACTTGGTAGTTGAGAATATTAGGAAGAGCAATCACTTGGTAGTTTCACTTGGTAGTTGAGAATATTAGGAAGAACAATTAGTTGAGAATATTGCATAGAGCAAATCACTTGGTAGTTGAGAATATTAGGAAGAACAATTAGTTGAGAATATTAGGAAGAACAAACACTTGGTAGTTGAGAATGCTCAGCATAGAGCAATCACTTGGTAGTTGAGAATGGTCTAGCATAGAGCAATCACTTGGTAGTTGAGAATGGTCAGCATAGAGCAATCACTTGGTAGTTGAGAATATTAGGAAGAGCAATCACTTGGTAGTTGAGAATGGTCAGCACTTGGTAGTCACTTGGTAGTTGAGAATGGTCTAGCATAGAACAATCACTTGGTAGTTGAGAATGGTCAGCATAGAGCAATCACTTGGTAGTTGAGAATGGTCAGCATAGAGCAATCACTTGGTAGTTGAGAATATTAGGAACCTGCAGGTAGTTCTGAGATCCATTGTGTGGTCAGCATAGAGCAATCACTTGGTAGTTGAGAATGGTCAGCATAGAGCAATCACTTGGTAGTTGAGAATATTAGGAACCTGCAGGCAGTTCTGAGATCCATTGTGTGGTCAGCATAGAGCAATCACTTGGTAGTTGAGAATATTTCCATTGTGTGGTCAGCATAGAGCAATCACTCGGTAGTTGAGAATATTAGGAACCTTCTGCAGTTCTGAGATCCATTGTGTGGCACTTGGTAGTTGAGAATATTAAGAACCTGCAGGCAGTTCTGAGATCCATTGCCTGCAGGCAGTTCTGAGATCCATTGTGTGGCTACCGCGATTTACTGGAGGCAGTTCTGAGATCCATTGTGTGGCTACCGCGGTTTACTGGAGGCAGTTCTGAGGGCCATTGTGTGGCTACCACGATTTACTGGAGGCAGTTCTGAGGGGTAGTTGAGGATATTAAGAACCTGAGATCCATTGTGTGGCTACCGCGGTTTACTGGAGGCACGCAGTTCTGAGATCCATATCCATTGTGTGGCTACCGCGGTTTACTGGAGGTAGTTCTGAGGGGTAGTTGAGGATATTAGGAACCTGAGATCCATTATAGATCCATTGTGTGGCTATCGCGGTTTACTGGAGGCAATTAGTTGAGGATATTAGGAACGTGTGGCTACCGCGGTTTACTGAAGGCAGGCAGTTCTGAGATCCATATCCATTGTGTGGCTACTGTGGTTTACTGGAGGCAGTTCTGAGGGGTAGTTGAGGATATTAAGAACCTGAGATCCATTGTAGATCCATTGTGTGGCTACCGCGGTTTACTGGAGGCAATTCTGAGGGGTAGTTGAGGATATTAGGAAACTGAGATCCATTGTGTGGCTACCGCGGTTTACTTGAGGCAGACAGTTCTGAAATCCATTGTGTGGCTACCGCGGTTTACTAGAGGCAGTTCTGAGATCCATTGTGTGGCTACCGCGGTTTACTGGAGGCAGTTTTGAGGGGTAGTTGAGGATAATAGAAAACCTGAGATCCATTGTAGATCCAGTGTGTGGCTACCGCGGTTTACTGGAGGCAGGCAGTTCTGAGATCCATTGTGTGGCTACTGCGATTTACTGGAGGTAGTTCTGAGGGGTAGTTGAGGATATTAGGAACCTGAGATCCATTGTGTGGCTACCGCGGTTTATTGGAGGCAGTTCTGAGATCCATTATGTGGCTACCGCGGTTTACTGGAGGCAGTTCTGAGGGGCCGGGCTGTTTTCTCCAGGACTAGTCGGGCGTAAGCCTGGAACCTCGATATAAAAAAAAACATGATTTTATAGTATGACAAATTTGAATTGGTCAATTATAGTTAGAATGTGCCCTTAATATCTCCTCTTAGTTTTCATATTTACTACATCTCTCTCTATTTGAGGAAGTAAGCTCAATATGAGAATAAAATGAGCGCAAGTATTAGTGAAATATGATTTTTTGAGTATGGAGTCAATTATATTTAGGTGTGCCTTAAAATATACTACTCCCTCCGTCCCAGTGAAATGCGAACACTACCTTATTATAAACTATAGGTAATTGTCCGCATTTCACCGGGACGGAGGGAGTAATTCTTTCAATTTGA
Source organism: Pogostemon cablin (assembly GCA_023678885.1). NCBI lineage: Eukaryota > Viridiplantae > Streptophyta > Magnoliopsida > Lamiales > Lamiaceae > Pogostemon > Pogostemon cablin. The sequence continues at coordinate 22,013,847 of CM042973.1, forward strand.
GAAATTAAGCTCATTATGAGAATAAAATCAGCATAAGTATTAGCTATTAATATAAAATTACATTGTTGTCCTTAAATTATAAAAAAAAATATAATTAAAAGAGTGAGGCTCCTGTGAGCATGAGCATCCATGTTCAGGTTTCCCGACTCTAGTTGTATTTTTCGTGTTATTTTGGTGTAATATTTTTGATATCAATGAATAACACATAGGAGAAATAAAATCTAAACTCTAAAAAGGAAAATATAAGATGATGTTCAGGTTTCCCGACTCTAGTTGTATTTTCCATGTTTTTTTGTGTCATTTTGATGTATGTTACACGTGTTATTTTGGGGTTTGGTGGAATTTGAAAATTATGAAAGCTAATTATACTGTGCACCTGGATGCATTCTATTAGGGTGCACATATAAATAAAACATATACAATTATGAACAAAATGTATACAATTTAATTGTTAGTTTTTTTAATAAAAAGTTGAGTATAAAAAGATATACAATTATTTAAAAAAATGTATACACTATTGAATAAAAAGTTATATACATATAGATGCTAGTTTTATTTAATGAAAAATTTAGTCTGAAAAAAGTATACAATTATTAAGAAACACGAATACAAAATAGAATAATGTGTATATAAAATATAATAAAAAGTTATACACATATGGATGCACCCTCGCACCCAGGTGCACCTAATATCAACTCAATTATGAATAGTGATTGAATTGTTTTGAATTTTTGATAGAATAGATTTTAATTTTATGTCAAATCAAATATGTAAAAATATAAATTTATGTAAAAAAATGAAAAATGAGAGATAAAGAAATAAGATATATTAATTGCTGAGATATAGTTAGTTATATATAGGGATGTATTTTTTAACATGAATTTGGATTTTGAAAATCAAAATATGAGTTTTAGAACCATAAATGAACCTTATCATATAATTAGTGACAAAGAAATGATGCACAAAAATAATGTTAATCATACCATTAATGACATTCTATATAGTGAAACCAAGTTCTGGCTCCCAATAGCATGTCAAATCACACAATTAGTGACAATAAAATAAAGGACTTGCTATTTGAACCCCAATTTTATTAAACATACCCCATAAATATGTTAGACTAAAATATGCATAAACAAAAAGACATATTCACCCTTAAGAATAAGAAAGACGTATAAAATTTTGGGTTAATTACAAAAAAAACTACAAACTTTACTCATATTATAAATTAATCCCCACCTTTGGAAAATTGCAAAAATAACTATCACCTTTAAATATTGTTACAAAACGCATATAAAAAAGGGAGAATTGAAATAATACACAAAATCATTGTGTAAAATCTTTACCAACACTTTTTTTGTTTGTTATCTTTTTTAAACAATTGCACCTTTTTGAATTTCTTTATTCTTGTATTCAAAATCATATACCCAATGTGTCCCCTGTGTAGGTCATGTTGGGATACACACACGAATAATCAAATAATAAACTATTCGTCTACACAGCAAAATAATCAACTATCCCTCTCTTGTGTGAATCTAGCATGAAACAATCTTAATAATACGATGCACGATAAAACAAGTAATCAACAACGCACAACACAAGCAATTTAACGTGGAAAACCTCCTCAATGTGAGGAGTAAAAACTACGGGACTGAAGCCCACCAAAACTTCACTCTGAGACAAAAATCCAAGAGTTACAATCTGCCACCATAAACACTCTATCACAAACGTATCAATACACTCAATACTTGATAACAAACAACGAGATTAGAAAGACCTCACCCAATAATACCAACTGCCGTTCAGTGTTCGCACCTCTAGGAACTTCAGAACCTGATCTCCACCGTCCAGAATCTATCCCTGTGAGTTCTGAACGCGCTGTCCAATTACAGCTCGATCCAACGGTTAGTTTGTGAGAAACGACTCTTTCCCCTCGACTGCGCAGAACTGAATCGCCCAAAAATCTGCTTCTATTTTCTGCCTATTCTCTTTAACACAAAGTTCCAAACATGATCTCCACCGTTCAAAATGTACTTCCTCAAATTTCGAACGTGCTGACCAAAATTCAGCTTGATCCGATGGTTGAAACTCCGATTATTGCCTCTGCAATATTACTGTGCTGGATTCTCTCTCAAAACATAAATTTTATTTTTGCCCTCTTTTTTCTTCTTTCTTCCCTCAATGACTTTCAGGACAAGATAACACCAAGTATCGGGCTTGCTTGGGTTTTACTAACATTGTTGGCTATTGGGCTCTTCCACATATTTGGAAACTCAACCCAATAAATCTCCCCATTTCCAATTATGTGGAGAGACTAGCCATTTTGGATATCACACGACAACCAATCTAGCTTTGAATTGAGGTTTTGAGGTGTGTTCATCTTGTTTTATCTTGTACACCTACTTGTTCTTCAAAGCATGCTTCCCCTTTGGTAGTTTCACCAAATCAAATATGTCATTTTCATGCAAGGACTTAATCTCATCTTGCATTCCTTCCAACCATTCATTCATGTGTTCTCCACAAATTGCTTCTCCATAGCATTCAGGCTCTCCCCCGTCGGCCAAGAGCATATACTGATCAGGAGGATACATCCTAGAAGGTACACGAGCTCTGCTACTTTTTCTAGGTGGTTCTTGAACCTCCTGTTCTGGAACATCATATGGTTGTGGCTGATCGATATTCTCTTCATCTAGCAAAGGATGATCGACATATTCATCATCACCGAAATCAGGCTGATCCTGATTCTTCTCTTCAGCTTCTACTTCACTTTGACCGTGAGGAACAATTTTCGAGTCAATCAACTCATCAGCAGGTATAGAAAGTGAGTTATCCGTCTTCTCAATATCTCTTATGGTTTGATCCTCAACAAACACAACATCCCGACTTCTGACAAGCTTCTTCTCTACGGGATCATAAAGTCTGTAACCAAACTCATCTTGGCCATAACCAAGAAACACACACTGTCGAGTCTTCATATCCAACTTAGACATCTCATCTTTGGGAATATGCACAAATGTCTTACATCCAAATACCCGCAAATGATTATAGGAAATATCTTTTCCTGACCAGACTATATCTGGAATATCAAAGTCTAAATGAACACATGGAGTAAGATTTATAACATGTATAACAGTACTCAGAGACTCACCCCAGAATGATGAAGACAATCCTGCTTCTGATAGCAAACATCTTACTCTTTCGACCAATGTTCTGTTCATCCTTTTTGCAAGCCCATTCAACTGAGGAGTCTTTGGAGGAGTCTTTTGATGTCGGATATCTTGCTCCCTGCAATACTCATCAAAAGGACCAATGTATTCCCCTCCATTATCCGATCTGATGCATTTCAACTTCTTCCCAGTCTGTCTCTCAACTAAGGCATGAAACTGCTTGAATGCATCGAGCACCTGATCTTTCATCTTCAACGTGTAGATACAGGTGTAACAACAAATTTTGTATTTATAATAAAATAAATACAAGTTGAATTACAAAGATAATCCGGATGGATTGAACTTAATAATTTAGGAAATAATCTCTATCAATCCTCTGATTCCTCTCTCGAACCAATTTGGATTTACTTGACTTTTGACTGGTTGTGTTGACGGCGCTGACTATGTTGACTGCGCTGACTTTGACTTTGTTGACTGGAGTGTACGCTGACTGTGTTGACAGCGTGTGTGGAGTCGGATCTTCAATTGAAGCTTGTCCGAGCTCGAATTTAGGACTTTATAACGTTTATCCAGAGGCGTCGAGCCTTTGTTTGGATTAAACGTATTTGATGTGAAAACACTCGATCTGGGGGGCTCAGCACCTTAATCCCGGGTCGTATGCTGTTCTTGTCTCGAAGAACACTGAAGAACTTAACGTATGCAAAACACTCGATCTGGGGGGCTTAGCACCTTAATCCCGGGTCGTTTGCCGTTCTTGTCTTGAAGATTCTGAGGAGCGTTGCTCGTGTTTCAACCTCTTCAGAGTGTCTGTGTCTTCAGATGCTTCAGTGTGTCTCCGTGTGTTTTCAAATGAATGGTGGAGACTCCTTTTTATAGGTGAAAAAGGAGGTCCAGGCCACCTTTGGGCCTCACTTAACGGGCTTGGGCTTCAACCTGACTGAACTATAATTGAGCCTATTTGATTTGGGCCTGACTTAATTTGTCTGGGCTTGATTGATTTGGGTCAGGCCTCATTTGACTTGGGCTTGATTGACTTGGGTCAGGCCTCAATTAATTTAAGCTCATTTAATTTATTGGACTCAAATTGTTTATTAATTTACTTTAGAAATTAATTTATTTAAATTCCAAAATAAATTAATATTTACTCAATAAAATCCACGTGTCGCCATTTAATTGGACCATAAATTTTAATTGCTTACAAATGCCCCCTTGCGATTCGTTCACGAACACCACGTCTTGATGTGTAGGAATCGCAAAAAGCTCCCTTTTACTTTCAACATTTGTAATTTGGTCTTTTTTTTTAAAATCCAATCCAATGAACAAGATAAAGTAAATCCTTTCATCGAACCATCTTATTTTCTTGGCCCAACTCTCCATCTTTTCAGTAGCCCAATTTATTTTCTTCCTGCTCCATATCAGCTTTCTTTCCTGCCTTATTCCAAGATTACAGGAGAACATGAAATATGGAAAGATTTGATTCTTGTTCACCCAGGCGATTTTGTAAATCTTATTTCAATCAATCTATCTTCCCGGACGATTTTGTAAATTGAATTCAAATCAATCAACTTTTATTTGTAATAAAAGAAATCTCTTAAATTTTGGGAGATTTCAATCATACAAATAACTTCCATAATTTACTGCAGCCCCTTCACTATATAATAGGAGGTTCAGTGCATTTGATTTTTTTTTCATCAGCAGATTGTAAGAATTGACATTCCTGTTTCTTTTCCTTTTCTTCAATTTTTTTTCTGTCTCCGCAGATTAGATTTTTTCCATGGGCATGCCAAGACGCTTTGGATTGATGGCACGAAGACATAGGGGCAGTTACGATGGGCTCTAATAACAGGTCGTGATTGGTGGCACAACAAGCAGCCAGGTGGTGGAGATTGAGTGGCAACTGATGCGGATCCCTACGACGATGGCGACATCAATGGTGGGTGATGATCGCCTGCAGTGGGCAGCCCTTGCGACTCTTGCTGTGGCAGCACGGTCCCAGCGAAAGCGCGCTGATAGTGGCAAGGTGACGATGATTTGTTGAGGCCGATTGGTCAACGGGAATGATGGAGTCAACATGGGAAAAAAACTCCGGGGTGAAGCAGCTGACTCGACGGATAGATATAATGCGACGGGTTCGAACAATTCAAGACTGTGGCGTGAGGTGGCGGCGGCATCTCTGAGGAACTAGCGACAGACGGCGGTGCCTCGACGAGAGCTTCTTGCAGCGAGGCGGTGACTTGTTGTGACCTTTTGGGGGTGGTCTACAGAGAAAACAATAAACCCAGGTGATGGGTTCGAAGAGAGTGAGACCGGCAGCTTGGATGGAACAATCCTCTAGTGACATCGAGCAGCGACTGGTTGCGGCGACCGCTTAGCAGGCTGGCAGCATTGACGGTAGCTAGATAGCATGTTGATCCGTGGACATGACAGGGCTCACGACTTCCTGTGACAACACTTGGTGGATCCGCGTCTCTAGCGGGATGGCGGCTGGAGCACATCTGATGAAAAATAGCGGCTGCTGACGGCTGAACGATGGCGTCATGTTTTCGACTGTGGATTGACGGTGATGAGTGGCAACGTCAGCTTCGGTTCATCCTCCAGCGCGGTATATCCCGGTGGTGATAGCATAATCTCCAGTGGTGGCTGTCGGAGGTCATGTGATTGCGGGGAAGACGACTCCAGTTATGCAGGTGGTGACGCGACAACAGCAAAGAGTCGAGAGGTGGAGCGGATCCCACGTGGTGTTGGCTGGCGAAGAATTCCAGGCGGTTGCTTCGTGTGGTGGAATCGACTGGCTGCGGTGGAGAGTTCTTTCGGATCGCGGCGGTGGCTGATCTCGATGTGAAGAGAACTTTGACAAGGGTGCTGCTACAGGTGATGGTGGATTTTGGCTATGTCCACTGCTTGCAGTGGGCAGCGTGGGTGGAGTTCGCTATTCCAGTAGTCGATGGGGGCATCATGGTTTCTGGAAGCAGCGGTGCGTAGTGGTAGCAGGCAGCTCGCGGCGGTTAGCAAAAAGATGAGCAAGAGTGTTTCTTCCTGCGGGAACCATTCCGTCGAGAAGAACGGCCATGGGCTCCAGCGATGTGGTCACGGACAGCGGCGGCTGCTCCTTCGGGCGGCGGATGATGATGGGGCTTCCGGCCGGTGGGTGTCAACATAAGGAGACTTTCGGTGGACAGTGGCAGCCGATTTTGATGGAGGAAGTATCAGCAATGGTGGTGAGTAGAAGCAGAGGTTCCTCACAGGCTGGAATAGCGCGGCGAAGAGGAGATTCCTCTCCTGTGGTGAGCGGGGACAAGACCACTCGTGGTGGCTTAACGTTTCCGGTGTAGCTGCGGCTGACATGGATCGGTTGAAGACGGTAGCGCCCTGGTGACAAGAAGCGTGGCTGAGCTTGGCCGGAGCAAAGGCGGGGATAAGATAGATCCAGCAGCGGACTGCAGTGGCTCAATTTCTGCCAAGGAAACTGGTGGCCGGCGGCATGACTGGTTACGTTGCAGTGTTCTCTTCCTGTAGTGACGCAGCAGCTAGACGAAGAGAAGATTCCTCTCCTGCGGTGATCAGCGACGAGAGATATTTTCCGGAGATGTGAGAAGCTGTTGTTCGTCATTTTTCTCTGCTGATTCGCGTTTCCTCACATGGGAGGAAAGAGGAGATTTCTCTTTCTCAAATTTGGAAGGTGGAGCTAAAATTTAACTACACTAAATTGGTATTAATTCACGTGACTTGCATCAAATTTTTTTTTGAAGTCATTCACGTGACTATACAATGAGGGAAAGTAAGTTTCCTTTCTGAAGCCATCCAACTTTTTTCTTTCACTTGAATTTATTAATCCAATTTTGCATTGGGCCTCAACAGCAGAATGATTTATTTTTGTTTGTTCATGGACAGTCACTTATTCAACAATAAGGGCTTCAACTTACATGGCCTTCATTCCTTTCACTGCCGCAAGAAATTTGAATTATTTCAAAAGCTCCAATGAATTTGAACTTTTCTTGATCACTTCAATAACTTGATTTTTTTTTCCAAATTTGTGTTCCATCACCATATTTTCCTTGCCGACCTTTTGCTTCTTATCTTATTCATATGGGGTAGTGACGTACACAGTTTATACTCATGCGGACCAGGAGTGTGTCGTACACAGTTTATACTCGTGCGGACCAGGAGTATGTCGTACACAGTTTATACTCGTGCGGACCAGGAGTTTGTCGTACACAGTTTATACTCGTGCGGACCAGGAGTTTGTCATACATAGTTTATACTCGTGCGGACCATGAGTAATATGCAGTTTAGGCTCGTGCGTTATGGAGCATTTGCGTGTAGATAGTTTTAGCTCGTGTCAAGGAGCATGATGTAGACAGTTTATGCTCGAGTCAAGGAGCATTGCGTGTAGACATTTTTAGCTCATGTCAAGGAGCATTGGCAATGGGGACTTTTAGATAGTTTAAGCTCGTATCAAGGAGCGTAATGCAGACAGTTTTAGCTCATGTCAAGGAGCATGACTTGAGGCTTTTTGGATAGTTTAAGCTCGTATCAAGGAGCATGACTTGTAGATAGTTTTAGCTCATGTTAAGGAGCGTGATGTAGACAGTTTTCGCTCATGTCAAGGAGCGTTGCGTGTGTAGACTTGGAAGATTTCAGATAGTTTAAGCTCATATCAAGGAGCATCATGTGTAGATAGTTTTAGCTCATATCAAGGAGCATTGTGTGAAGATAGTTTTAACTCGTATCAAGGAGCCTTGAATTTATGAGGATTTTAGATAGGTTTAGCTCATATCAAGGAGCGTAATGCAAACAGTTTTAGCTCATGTCAAGGAGCTTTGGCTTGAGAGATTTTAGATAGTTTAAGCTCGTATCAAGGAGCATAATGTGGATAGTTTTCGCTCGTGTCAAGGAGCTTTGTATGTAGAGAGTTTATTCTCTTCCCAAGGAGATTTGATTTGATGTGTAGATAGTTTATACTCATATCAAGGAGTGTAACTGAAGGATTTTAGATAGTTTAAACTCGTATCAAGGAGTATTATGTGGACATTTTTAGCTCGTGTCGAGGAGCGTAACATGTAGATAGTTTTAGCTCATGTTAAGGAGCGTGATGTAGATAGTTTTCACTCGTGTCAAGGAGCGTTGCGTGTGTAGACTTAGAAGATTTCAGATAGTTTAAGCTCATATCAAGGAGCATCATGTGTAGATAGTTTTAGCTCATGTCAAGGAGCATTGTGTGAAGATAGTTTTAACTCGTATCAAGGAGCCTTGAATTTGTGAGGATTTTAGATAGTTTTAGCTCATATCAAGGAGCGTAATGCAGACAGTTTTAGCTCATGTCAAGGAGCTTTGGCTTGAGAGATTTTAGATAGTTTAAGCTCATATCAAGGAGCATCATGTGGACAGTTTTAGCTCATGTCAAGGAGCTGAAAATTTGATTTGGGAGATTTTAGATAGTTTAAGCTCGTATCAAGGAGCATTATGTGGACAGTTTTTGCTCATGTCAAGGAGCTTTGTCTTTGATTTATCAACAGTTCTTTGCCTCCAATCCTGGGATGCATTGTTTTCTCTTGCTTCCACTTCATTTCTATGAATCTTTATGGGAACTGCAGTCTTTATTTGTGGTTCGTCTTCCACGAGCTCATCAGAAGGCATGTCCTCAAACTCGTAGGAGTCTTGAATAGATGGCCATTCAATATCATTTGATATCAAGCTCAACTCCATGTCGTGAGCTCTTGTAGCCAACTCTTCAAAAGTCTTTGGCTGAATTCCTTGAAGTATGTAGCGAAGATTCCATGGCATCCCTTGAATGCACATTTCAATAGCTTAAGTTACTGACAGCTTCTCTTTGCAATTGAGGTTGAGGCTCCTCTATCTGTTGATGTAGTCAATGACATATTCTTCATCACTTTGAGGAGTATTTGTTAGCTCCATCATGCTAATAGTTCTTCGTGTGCTGTAGAAGCGGTTGAGGAACACTTCTTCCATTTGCCCCCAACTGTCAATGGAGTTGGCTTCTAAGTTGATATACCAATCGAACGCATTTCCTTTAAGAGAGCGAACAAACTGTTTCACCATGTGATCTCCATAGGTCCCAGCATCATTGCATGTCTCGACGAAATGCGCCACATGTTGTCTTGGGTTGCCTTTGCCGTCAAATTGTTGAAAATTGGGAGGTTGATAGTCAGCTGGCATCCTCAAGTTGTCAATTCTCTTTGTATATGGCTTCTTGTAGGCAACAAGGGATTTTGAGCTCCCTTCAAACTTGTCTTTTATCGTTTCTAAAATGATGTTCTTCAGTTGGTTCACATGAAGCATTTTGTCAGTTGAAACTTGTATTTTTTCTTCAACTGGCTTCTTTTCAAAAGGATGGTGTTTCGCTGAGTCTCCTTCCTCGCGCTCATCCTCAACTTGTTTCTCATTTGTATGACTTGTCTCCGCATTTTCCATTTTCTTCATAAGTATGGAGATCTTTACGTCTTGAGCTTCCATATTCTTGTTGAATCCATCAATGGCTCTCATCATACTTGCGAGTTGTTCCTCAATGGTCATAGTATTTGTTGTCATTACTGCAGCTACAGCTAAGGCAGATGGTGAGCTTGGCGTTGAACGAGGAGTTGAACAAGCAGAAATATTTTCACCACTCTTGTCTCTGTGCAATGGCTTGTTGAGAGTAATCCCAACCATATAATTTGCCTCTACAGAGCCTTCGGGAATACTTCTTGTAACGACTCCAACCTTTTTAGCTTGCAATTCTTGAGGCTTTGATGCAGCAGGCCTTCGTATCGCAATCTTGAGTGGAGTTATCTTTTGAATTTCTTCAGTTTGCAACTCTGAATGCTTCAAGGTAGAAGGTCTTCTTATTGCAATCCTGAGAGGAGTCATTCTTTGTACTTGTGGAGAGAAGAGATGAGAGGTAGAGATGGTCCCACTGGGCGTGCCAAAATTTGTAACAATAAATTTTGTATTTATAATAAAATAAATACAAGTTGAATTACAAAGATAATCCGGATGGATTGAACTTAATAATTTAGGAAATAATCTCTATCAATCCTCTAATTCCTCTCTCGAACCAATTTGGATTTACTTGACTTTTGACTGGTTGTGTTAACGGCGCTGACTGTGTTGACTGCGCTGACTTTGACTTTGTTGACTGGAGTGTACACTGACTGTGTTGACAGCGTGTGTGGAGTCGGATCTTCAATTGAAGCTTGTTCGAGCTCGAATTTAGGACTTTATAACGTTTATCCAGAGGCGTCGAGCCTTTGTTTGGATTAAACGTATTTGATGTGAAAACACTCGATTTGGGGGGCTCAGCACCTTAATCCCGGGTCGTATGCTGTTCTTGTCTCGAAGAACACTGAAGAACTTAACGTATGCAAAACACTCGATCTGGGAGGCTTAGCACCTTAATCCCGGGTCGTTTGCCGTTCTTGTCTTGAAAATTCTGAGGAGCGTTGCTCGTGTTTCAATCTCTTCAGAGTGTCTGTGTCTTCAGATGCTTCAGTGTGTCTCCGTGTGTTTTCAAATGAATGGTGGAGACCCCTTTTTATAGGTAAAAAAGGAGGTCCAGGCCACCTTTGGGCCTCACTTAAAGGGCTTGGGCTTCAACCTGACTGAACTATAATTGAGCCTATTTGATTTGGGCCTGACTTAATTTGTCTGGGCTTGATTGACTTGGGTCAGACCTCATTTGACTTGGGCTTGATTGACTTGGGTCAGGCCTCAATTAATTTAAGCTCATTTAATTTATTGGGCTCAAATTATTTATTAATTTACTTTAGAAATTAATTTATTTAAATTCCAAAATAAATTAATATTTACTCAATAAAATCCACGTGTCGCCATTTAATTGGACCATAAATTTTAATTGATTACACCAGGTCTTTCTTGAGTGATCATCTATAAAAGTAACAAAATATAAAGCACCACCAAGATTTCTTTTTTTATAGGATCACAAACATCAGAATAAATTAAATCGAGTATACCTGATGCTCTGGTAGGAGTTGAGGTCTTGAAAGCAACTCGAGTTTGCTTTCCCGCCAAACAGTGAGAGCACTTCTTTAAAGATGCATTCTTCAAGTTTGGAATGAGATTTCTCTTCTCTAAAATCTTTAATCTCTTTTCACTGATATGACTGAGCCTGCTATGCCACAACTCAATTATCCCCTCATTCTTAACTGCATTAATAGAGCCATCAAGTAGCTTTACTTGCATTAAGTACAACGAGGAATGTTTTTGACCTCTAGCAACAACTAAAGAACCTCTTATAAGCTTCCACTGGCCATCGAAGAACACAATGTAGAAACCTTCATCATCAAGTCTCCCAACAGATATCAAGTTCAACTGAAGATCAGACACGTGCTTTACATTTCTCAAAACTAGTGTAGCACCATTACTAGTTTGCAAACATACATCTCCAACCCCAATGGCTTTAGCTAAGCCATCATCACCCATCCTAACATTTCCATAATCACCTGACATGTAGGATGTGAACATCTCTCTACGAGATGTGGCATGTATGGATGCCCCACTATCAATCACCCGACTGCTTTCACGATATGCAAGATTGACAACTTCATAATCACGAAAGATAAGAAAATCACCTGTTGCAACAAACACTCGATCATTATCTTTTATTTCTGCATTCTTCCTTTCTTTTCCATTTTCTTTCTTGTCATCTTGCTTGGGTTTTTTGCAATTCCTTGCTATGTGTCCTGGAGTTTTACAATTCCAACACTCAACCTTGATGTGTCTATTGGATTTACTCCTCCTGCTTTTTTGCTTGCCTGTTGGACCTCTACAATTACTTCTCCCCCTCTTGTCTATAACCAAAACCTCTGATTGTTGTAAAGGGCCATGCGATTTCTCCTCGTTTCCTTATTCTAAACGCTGCCCTTAACCAAATCCATTGTAATGGTACCATTGGGTGCTGAATTAGACAAAGATGTTCTAAATATCTCCCATGAATCCGACAATGTACCAAGAAGCCATAAGCCCTGTACTTCATCCTCAAACTTGATATTCATTTCTGACAATTGATTAATGATGCCCTGAAATGAATTCAAATGATCCGTCATAGGAGTGCTATCTTTGAATTTCAGATTCATCAACTGCTTGATTAGAAATAACTTGTTGTTCTCAATTTTTCTAGCATACAGTTCCTCCAACTTTTTCCACAATGTCCGTGCATATGTTTCTCCACTAACATGGTTCAATACATTATCATCCACATCTGCCTAATGTAACCACATACTTGACGATGCAATATTTTCCATTGATCATCTGTTTTATCATCAGACTTTTTAGTTTCAAATACAAGCACATAATAATCTTTCACATAGAAAAGATCCTTCATCTTGCCTTTCCCCACATGATAATTATAACCATTGAGATTCACCATTCTATTAGTATTGGTTTCCATATTCACCACAAGGCACAGTGCAGCAACCCGCTCTGATACCACTTTGTTGGGATAAATACGCGAATAATCAAATAATAAGCTATTCGTCTACGCAGTGAAATGATCAATTATCCCTCTCTTGTGTGAATTTAGTAGGAAATAATCCTAATAATATGATGCACGATAAAGCAAGTAATCAACAACGCACAACACAAGCACTTTAACGTGGAAAACCTCCTCAATGTGAGTAGTAAAAACCACGGGACCGAAGCCTACCAAAAACTTCACTATGAGACAAAAATCTAAGAGTTACAATTTGCCACCACAGACACTCTATCACAAACGTATCAAGACACTCAATACTTGATAACAAACAATGAGATTAGAAAGACCTCACCCAACAACACCAACTACCGTTCAGTGTTTGCACCTCTAGGAATCTCAGATCCTGATCTCCACCGTCCAGAATCTACCCCTGTGAGTCCTGAATATGCTGTCCAATTACAGCTCGATCCAATGGTTAGTTTGTGAGAAACGACTCTTTCCCCTCGACTGCGCAGAACAGAATCGCCCAAAAATCTACTTCTATTTTTGGCCTATTCCCATCAACACAAAGCTCTAAACACGATCTCCACTGTTCAGAATGTACTTCCTCAAGTTCCAAACGTGCTAACCAAAATTCAGCTTGATCCGATGGTTGAAACTCCGGTTATTGCCTCTGCAATATTACTGCGCTGGATTCTCTCTCAAAATGTGAATTTCATTTTTTCCCTCTTTTTCTTCTCTCTTCCCTCAATGACTTTTGGGACAAGATAACACCAAGTATCAGGCCTCCTTGGGCTTTACTAACCTTGTTGGCTATTTGGCTCTTCCAAATATTTGGAAACCCAACCCAACAGGTCACCCACACAGGTCCACCCACATCAATTCCGGTATAGGTCACCTACAAGGATCCACCCACATCTGTTTCGGTGTAGGTCACGGTGTGGGTCATGCACCCACACGGCGGTAGGGGGTAGTGGCTGACCAGCGGCAGTGGGGTGTGTGGGTTAGTGGGTGGAGTGGATACTTAGAATTTTTTTTGGTAGGAGGGGTATAATGGACCATTTTGGAAGATTTGGTTAAAAAAGAAAGAATGTATTTGAGTTGTTGGTATTGATATTTGATTGGTGAGAGTTATGTAGTTTTGTCTATTGGCACAAAAAAAATCCTACTTTTAGTCACAAATTAGGTGCATTTTACGATAATAATTAAAGTTAGTGGTTTTTTTTTATAATTTCTCAAAGGTGGGAATTAATTTGCAACAGGAATAAGGTTCATTAATTTTTTTTTTTGCAATTAACCCAATTAACTATAACTCTAACGGAGCAATATCAATAGCCGATCATATCTAGAACAAATATCACTTGTTCGCTCCCAAAGACCGAATGTATCTATTATTTATGCGAACATGTACAACATGAACGATGAGTATAACTGAACTAATATCGCTTGTTTGCTTTCAAGAATCAAACGTATCAATTATTGGAGCAACGACCAATTTTCTGTGGTTTAAAATTTACCAACCAGGAAAATTTGAGCAACGATTATTGAAATCTGAAAATCCCAAATCAATAAAGGTCGGAATGTTCTTCCTTTCAGTTGACGACAAGTACGATGTGTTAGATTTAGATTCAGATTCTTATGGCGACGGCGGGGATGAATTTAAGAGCATCCATCGTGGGATCGAATTCATGGTTGGAATCCTTTCCATGATGAAGCTTCTCGTGCAAAGGAGATGCTACACGCGACGACGAACAAATACTAGTTGTATTTGAAGTCAAGACTTGAGACTGATCCAAATTAGTTTGGCCTAATGTTACTATCTAGCATAACTTGCTTCTTGACCTTTATCTCAATAATTTAGATTCTGCTCAATTCTAATAAACAGGGCCAGAGCTTTGTTAGATTAAATACTCAATATTGATGATGTTTAAGGAAATCCTAAACTTTTTTGCCTTTTTCGTATTAGATAAATGAAATAACTTCCAGTTCATCTCATCATCAGCCATCCTGAATCATTCAAATGATGTTAAAATTTCATGGATTGTCCTTAGCATGCCTTGGAGATGAGGTTTTCGTGGGTTCATTTAGTTTCATAGGTGAGAGTTGTTTACATAATCTTCTATCTTTTAAAGAAAATTTTGAATTAATCTTGAATGATGAGATTAATTGAATGGGTAAATATGTATTTTGATTGGCGTATGTTTAGTACTCCCTCCATCCCAAATTCAGCTTCACGTTTACTGTAAATACGGAGTTTAAGAAAAGTCACTTTTTGACTTACTTTTGGGGGTAGTATGATATTTTTTTATAATAAATAAGTGATAAAGTATATTATGTGCATTAAAAAGGTGATGACAAATTTGAAATTAAAGTAAGTTAGAGGGATATTAGTTAGTTGATTTTTCCTTTTATAGAAGTGTGAAGTTGAATTTGGGACGGATCAAAATGGAAAGTGTGAAGTTGAAGTTGGAACGGAGGGAGTAATATATATGTAAGAATTAAAAAATATTGAGGTACATTTAGCAAAATTGGAGTTACGCCGGCCCCTAAAATAAATGCTACACAAAAATAGCACCGAAGATCTGGTACGCCCGATTCCTACTGCAAAGCTCACCCAGCCAAAAATAGGTTGTTATATTTAGCTGTCATAAATTTGACGGGCTTGATGATCTCAAAATTCATTTTCTTGGATTTCATAGCTCCATTTGATTTAATTATTCTCAAGCATACCTCTTTCCTGTGTAAGGGTATGGTGAAATCATTCAAGTTAATATATGTGTGAGCTTTGTTAAAATCATTCATACGTTTGTTCTGTTTTCATTCCCATAAGTGTGAGTTTTTTCTCAATACTTTGCCTAACAATTTCTAGTATATTTAGCTTGGGGTGGAGCAGGTCAAGAGGATGCATCATGCATGACATGCAAAACGTCGTCTTGAATGTGAAGGAGATCGATTACCTAGGATCAGTTCAGGTAATACAATGGAAGCCTGTGCTAGTCAACAAAAGTTGTACACTGTATTAATTAGGTATGTCTTGTGAGGCTCGATTATGTGATATGTGTTGATTATGCCTTGTGAGGCTCAACATCTAAGTTACTGTGATGGCCCTGTGATTAATTGATATTTTGAGTATCATTGTGCCCTCTGAGGTAGTGTAAATGTTCTTTAATGAAGTTCAAAGCGTAATATGATGCATATCATTCTAGGTTCAAGACATTGAGTTTAGATTTACATGATTTCAAATGCTAAAGTCTGCGAATGTAACTACTTAATTATTTTCTTAGAGCTAGGACATAATGAATACTCCCTCCGTCCCATTCAAAGGGTAGTTTTTACTTTTTGCACGTGGATTAAGGAGTATTATTATTTAATGTGTAGTGGATTATTGTATTAGTGGAAGTGTAGACTCCATATTTTAATTGTATTAGTGGGTGTGTGTGGGTCCCATATGTGTAAAAAAGAAAGTGAATTTTTTGGGTGGGACGCCTGATGAGTGATATTTTCACCTAGATTTTAGTGTCTTTTTTATGTGTTTTCGTATTATTTTATCCATATTTATGTGTATTTTGGTTGTGTTTTGTGTTTTTGTGGAAATATGTGAGAATGAGCTTAAACATATGATCTTCAGGTAAAAATAAATTCTAAACGCGAAAAGGAAGACATAGGAAAAAGTGGATCTCAATTCGGAATTGAAACGAGTGAGAACGAACCAAAACAAAAGAAGAAAAATAGGGACTGCACCAACTCGACAAGCCATGTGCAGAACACGGCCCTGTAAAGCCAACTTTTATTTCGATTCCTTTCCCTGTCCCAGGTAGGCGAAATGGGACAAGAAGGCCGTAGCGAGTTGCGCCCACGAATCGACCGAGTTAATCGGAAAGTACTCGAACCACGAGTGTGCTTTGTCCCCCAACATCAGGGGGAACATCTTGCACCGATCCTCCTCTGAACTCCCTTGTGCCAGCATCCACCCCACATATTTATTGAAATGCGTGATTGGATTAGAGTCACCGGCGTATTGAGGGATCTGTGGGATTCGGATCTTCTTCAGCGTGGCTGCCGCGACAATTCGATGGGTGAACGGGGTTCTTCCAGATTCTGGGTCGGTGATGTCATGAAATCTAGCGTTGTTCTTTCTCTCGATTTCATCCAAACGCCTTCTCATGGCCTCTAGTTCCGAATTATGTTGTCGTCTGAACTAGGCTAAGTGGTCTTCTCCCACGTTTTCTCCCATTCTTTCTTGATGGGACTTTCACGCTTACACGCCTGATTGTATGTGCGGAGGCTGTACTGGCCGTGGAGTTGGCTCGAGAGGCCGTCTGTCTCCGTTCGCGCCCTTCGTCCACCACTTTCTAAGCTTTCTGTGGTTCGTTGTGAGTGTTCTTCGGACCCATCCGCACGTGCACTAATTTTCGAGGGGGAGTCTGGTCTTGATCAGGTTGACGTTCATTCATTCGCTCCGTCGCATTCTTCTCGTGGTCAAAACTTAGCCTTCGACTGGCACTTTTTGGTGTAATCGGCCGTTTCCCCTTCACTTGTCTGAGGAGGTCGAAGTATTTTTACGAAAGTCGATCTCGGTGTTGTTTTTCTCCGAAATGGTCTCACGAGGCGGAATCTCCTTTTCAACTGTTTGGGAGGGGGGTTTGGCGCCTCGTGACGTTGGCTGGTCGTTACACCCCCTTGCTAGGGGTGGTCTCCTCTTGGCCAGTCGTCATTAAGTCAAGATCGAAGGATCAGATGTGCCCTTCCTCTAACGCTAAATGTAGATAGTCAGATTTTATCATCGTTAATTATGTGGTAATGTGGTTGTTTAAAGGTGATAGGGGGACTATCCGTACTAATCTAACACAGAGGTTTTAATAGAGAGAGGAAGAGTACTCGTCAGTTCCCTCCAGGCAGTCTTGTGCCTTTTGGAGGTGAATATTGTTGTGTGTTTTATTCTTTTGGGGCATGCCTTATATATCGAGTGGCCTGACATCATCCAAATCTCCGGATATATCGTTAAGTCACATCACAATAACTGCATACACTGTGGGCATTAAATGCTATAGCCTCATGTGGCTATTTTTATGATTTGTTTTCAGATATCCCCTATGCCCAAATCCTATGGGATATCTGTATAGCTTCCTAGCTTAAGGGAAACAATTGGCCAAGTGGGGGAGGCGATCGACTCGTCCTCGCCGAGAGAGTGGAGCGAACACGCCCGACTGCTTTTAGGTTGGGAGCCTCGATATTGGGCTTAATAATATCTGACCAAAGTTTTATCTTCCCTGGGCCCAACAGTTGGCGGCCCAGGTATTATTTCCGAAGGCCCTATCACAACATTTATTTAATTAGTGATACATAATAATGTACTAAGGGAAAGTAAAAAAATGACATAGTATTATGGCCGAGTCTTGTAAGACAGTTTTACGTAAGTTTTTATGGATAAAAAGTTATAACATTATTAATGAAAAATAATACTCAACGATAAAAAGTGATCATAGTGCAGTGAATTATTTCATGAATAATTTATAGTATATATAAAAAGTGATAATATTTTATAATGAAAGTAATAATAAGGAAAAAAGAATAAGTTAGAGACAAGACAACAAAAATAACTACTGAGGAGGAGAGAGGAGAGAGAGTGTTGGAGTTTTTAATGGAATGTAATTGAGAATTGTGTCATCTTTACATCAATTACAAGCAGTACCTGTCATCTAAGTTACAGGTAAATTAATAAAATAAAAAATGTGATCTAATGGTTAATCCGGATGTATGAGCCTGAATCAGCCAAATAATCCCTATAAATATTACACTGTACAAAAAGTAAATCACAAACACAAAGTTCGTTGTATAGAATGGTAGAAATATAGTTCATGAAATATGATTAAATATAAAGTTATAATTAATTAAAAAAAAAATTAAAAAAAAACTCGAACAGTGACCATAGCAAAAGATTCAATGGGGTAGTATTTAATACAGAGGTGTTTTATTTTAAACTAAAAAACTGAACCTCACTTCGTGAGGTGTTAGCCCGCCTCTGCAAAAATAGGCACTTATAATTGTACCACAATATACATGTACAATGACAATGTTCAACACTTTAACCACAATATACAAAGAGTCCAGAAGGTTTGCGCTTTGATAAAATCCCTTTACAAATAGATGATATGATATCATGAAAATAAAAGAGGAGATTAGAACAACTACAATAAATTTTCTTATGAGATTGACATGAGATAGCAATTGTAAAAAACGCTCCATAATGGCATGGCTGCTCATCTAAACACCTTTGATATCCCAAGTAATGATGATTCAATCTTCAAATGTTAGGTATGATAAGAGAACATGGTGCCATTTAGGACTGGATTTACTGCAAAAGAAAATGCAAATCAGATCATCGAGTAAAGGATTTCTAATTTCTCAAGTGTAATTCAGAGTTCTGAGACTTGCTTCCTGAAACCTGCATGGGATGGACGTTTAGGTAGGTATAAAGAGCTCTCATGAATAAACAAGGTCACTAAGAACTGCAACGAAAGAAGTATGCCATGGATGAAAAAAAAAATCATTGCGAAGTGTATTCATCAATAGCAACACCACCAATATTGAGACTTCCAAGAAATCTATCAATAAATGAGGCCATACGAATGTAGGCCTTTAGTTGAAGATGATTTGGGATGTTTTGGTAGTAGCTGGTTGCTTTGTAGTTTACGCTATCATGACATCGTTGACAACCTTAGCTATGCAAGTACACAAATTCCTAAGGAGGAGATAGAATGCGATCACTGATAAAAACGATATGCTTGATGTCGCAATATCGCAATGACAATCCATAGAAATGCTGCAAAATACATCTTAATCTTAATCAGCAAAAAAATAAAGAGCCACATTGACAACTTAGCACCATAATAACATTGATACCACTGTACCCAACACCCCATCCTCGCATGGAGAAAGATATCATGAAATCGTCTCATAAAGGCCCCACCCATCTGAAATGATCACTCCATGGCCATGCAGAGGCACATATCAGTAGGCTAATAACATAAAAATAATAACTTTATCAATGATGTCTAAACTGACATAAGATCTCATATGAAACCCTATGAAATAACAACAAAAACTCTTAAAAGAATTATCTAGCATTACTGAATTCATTAAGAGTCACCATTATTGTGTAAATTTACAAGAACAAGCATCCGATCAGTAACCAAATTCCCAACCCAATTATGAATAAAAATAACTGCAGTATGTTTGCTATTCCCATCAACAATGTTTTAGCGTTATCATCTATATCTTTCCTTTATCTCTCTCAAAAGAGTTTTGACCGATCATTGCAGGCACAGACGAGCTATGACAATATACAGAGGCACAATAGTTATTTATTAGTAGGTTGATGAAGCAACCAAAGAGTGTACATTAATTTCCAATCCATCATGGCAGTTATGCTATTTATAACTTGCTGGAGTTCAGTGAGGGGGGATAAATGCCTCTTAAAATGGTGCAACTTTGCGATTCACGTTCAAGACACTATGCTTTCCATCAGTAAATCAAATATCAAGAACTACTACATATCACCATAAACTCGCCACCAGAACAGCTGCAGCATGTTGAACTACAGCATATTGAGGAATTTCAACCGGAAAATATGTTACTGATAAATGGAGGTGTAAATTGGAACCATAGAACTCCTGATAAGGCAACACTGAGATCTGTTCCCCTAAAACTGTCACCATACGTATCAAAATAAAAGTGCAAAAGATTAACATATTCCAAAAAAATATAAAAACGTAAAACCCATTTCATTGGCAAATATCAGTATAATTCTGCGACAAAATGTCATAATTATTACTATTGTTGTCCATTAATACGGGCTATAACAACTTAATTGAAAGTTCAAGTTCAATGAAGGACAGAAAATAAAAGAAACAAGCACCCAATGAGGGGTGAAATTTTAGGGTTTCCGTTCAGCTATAGGATTCCAACTTATATGTGGTGGAATCGAAAACATAATGCACGCAAAGAGAGTCGAAGGGTTGGGGAAATTACCTATGCTTCTGCAATTGAAGCACGCAAAGGAGAAGGTGGGGAGAACAGAATCAATACGGCAGCACCTAGCGGGTGAAATCAGAGGGAGAAACCAAATCGAAACGGCGCCGAGCGGAAAATCAAAGGGGAATCAAAGGAGGAAAGCCAAATTGAGGAAGGAGTTGGAGAAGTGTGAAGCAGAGGAGATGATTTTCTTAGAACCGACACGTGAAATGGCGAGAAGCGGACAGCAGGACGGAGCGAGCATCTCTCTCCTCGATGGTGCGCCACGCATGAGAAATGGTAACCGGCAACGGAACAAAAACATGCCCACTGAAATCTCTTTATATATAGAGTAAGAAATAAGGAAGTTTAGAGGTTTAGTCGGTTTTGGTGCATGCACCTTTCTCGTCGTCGGCCGCACTCCTGCCTCCACTCCCGACGCCACCTGTTCCCGGTGAGCCAACCCGTCGCGACGCCACCTCCTCCGCTCGAGGCCCACCAGTTCGCGACAATACCCCTCCCGACTCCGTGAACTGTTGCGTTGCTGGTGCTTCTGGTGTCTTCAATTTGGTATTGTTTTTCGATTTTGCTGGTTTTGGATTGAGCAAGAGGAAGCGCGGGTTTCGAAATTTGTCGGCTGTGAATGTAAGTTCACTTTGATTTTTTGCAGTTTGTAGATTTTTGTGTGGGAAGTTCTGAAACTTGTGTGTTGGTTGGAATTTGAAATTAGAGTTTTGTCGGTTTTGTCGGTGAGATATGGTGTTGGTTTAATTATGTCTCCAATGTCTCCAATGTACGCTGATTCTTCGCTTCCCTAATTATTCCCTTTGCTCTTCTTCCCCAATTACTCATCTGTGTGTTCTAGAAATCTCTCTCAATCTAGCGGAATCTAGAAATTGTTATTTGCGTTTTCTGTACCTGTTGGCATTTTTTAGTTCGTTCTAACCCCTCACCAGCAAAGAACATGCTTCTAAGTTTTCATGATTCTTGTGATGGTTGGGCTGGGAAACGTTTTTCATCCATAATTTCTTCCCCCAATCGATTTTATTGAGGTGGGATGAATCTGAGGATGTTTAGAGGTTTTGGGGGTGAGAAATGCATGTTTTAGATACTTTGAATTTGAAAGATTTCAACTGTTTTTTGATGAAATCCTTATTTTAGTAGAACAAAGCTATTTGATTCCTTACCAGTGTTGCAATGAGCTAATTATTGCCAAAACATTTTGTAGATTGTATCATATACACAAGCTTGATAGATATTGATTGACATGATCCTTCATTGCTATTGTTTTTGACCTGAGGGCAACTCATTTATTGTGATGACGAGGGCAACTCATTGCAAAGGGATAGCAGAATGGTATGAAAGTGAATGAGAGAGGATGGAAACTCTCTGGGGTGACTAACATCACTTAATTTTTTTGGCAGCATATTTATTTTGATTTAAATTTCTTTAACATTTTAAAGAGACAAAGATTATTGATTTTAAGATAAAAATTCTTTCTCCGGCTTTTGGTTAGTTTCGTGTGATGAAATTAATGCCATTGCGTTTTCTTTTGTCAGAAATTGTTATATATTAGAATTTTTGAAAATAAAAGGCTTATTTGATATTAGTAAGAAAGAATAAGTGCTTTAACTAACAAAGAGAAAATGGAGGGCATATATAACTCCAGGTGTATTTGACCATTTTCCATTAAAACTAACATATCAGTGAAAAATGAAATAAAAAGTTTTGAATTGATATGGGATTGTCCTTATTTTCATTTTTATGTAAGATAGAGACTGGGTTTTTATTTTATTTGAAATCTTCTTTAAAATATTATTCTATACATTGGCTTTTACATTTTGTTAGTGCTTATGGCCAGCATATCTAACTCTTTAATTGATGGAAATAAATGATTCAATATTGTAAATTGAATTGGAGTACATTTATTAGCAAGAGTCCAAACTTTCAATATGTTTTGGTAAATATAGATGAAAGTCTGTAGCAATATGTTAGCTTTCAGATGAAGTGAAATACTGTTCGGTTATGCGTATCTGTATACACTGTATTAGAAGAGGCTGCCTGAGTTATTGTACTTTAAATTGGATCATGATTATTTGCGTTGAGCTATTTCGGTAATGATCCAGACATCCAGTTCATATCTCCTCTCATTTGATTCCTCTTATTCAATAAACGCCATGAACAATAGATATTGGTGGTTACCGATATCTATTGTTCAATATCTTTAATATCACCTTCATATATATCGGTGAATTTGTTATAGATATCAGTGAACCTGTTTATGAATTATTAGTCTCTTCTTTCTTTCTGTTTATTCGTCCAGTTTTCAAAAATATATTGTTCTTCAATTCTTGACCTAAAGCTATATTATACAGTTGATTTACTTACTTCACAATCAATTTTTTGTAATCTTGTCTCTTGCTCTTATTGCGCTGTGTGACCTACTCTTAGAATGACAAAGCTATAATATTATTAAAGATATATTGTATTGATCATGTTAAAGAGGCACACCTTTGGTTGCTCCTTTTTTCATACAATAATGATAATTTTATTTTTCTAGTTTGAGGATTCGACATTTGTTATATCAGTTTGGCAACACAAGAAATGGACATCGACTCAAAAGCAGTTGTGGCTGAAGACTCGGTGGTGGTACCTGAAGTATCAATACTTACCTTCTTGTGTCATCAATGAATGTTTAATTATTTGTTTGTTCTTAAGTCTAAGAATATGGATGCGGACTCTATATCTGCAACAATGGGGAAACTGGACATTGGAGAACCATCCTCAAGCTTCAAGAGAAAGCCAGTTATTATTATAGTTGTAGGAATGGCAGGTATTGGTTTGTATAAGAAGAAAATGTGTACTTTTCTAGTTCCCACCCTGCCTATCTCCCCAACCGTACACACACTCACTACTTCAATCATTGTATTCTGTAATTCATGATTGCATTTGTCTAGGAAGTGGTAAGACAACATTCCTTCACCGCCTGGTTTGCCACACTATGGCATCAAATATCCGGGGCTAATGTCATGAATCTTGATCCTGCTGTGATGACTCTCCCATTTGGTGCAAATATCGATATTAGAGACACAGTCCGATACAAGGAGGTCATGAAACAGTTTAATCTTGGACCAAATGGAGGAATTTTAACCTCGCTAAACTTGTTTGCCACAAAGTTTGATGAGGTGATCTTTTCATGGAGCTTTTTGGTGATTTTATTTGAAACATTTGTATACATTTTTTGAATTACAGCAATTTTTTAATCACTAAACTTTAGGTTAAATTTCTAAATTTATTTAAAGTATAAGATGAATTTTTATCTTTTATTTGCAAGATCTGCAATCCTCCATTTCCACATATGAGAATATAGTTATTGAAATGTTAAACCACTTATGTATTCATTATTTATTGATTTCTATTTGATAAGGAGGTAAGTTCTCTGTCTCTTATTGTTGATCTGAGAGTCCTGAAATGTTTCGTTATTTAGCTACAAAACTATGTATATTCAGGCTGTGGAGAAAGTGAAATTCAGCCATAAAACATGATTAGTAATCCTAGAGTTCCAGCATTTGAGACCATTTTGGACTTATAGGCATACCTGATGTAATTGATCCAAGTGGACTGTATCTCTAAAATTTTCTTCTACCTCTATTCAACAGTATCCATTATCATGTTCTCTTATCTTGACTAGCTGCAATGATTGTTTTCATACTTGTAGGTCATATCTATGATCGAGAAAAGAGCAGACCAGCTAGACTATGTGCTGATTGACACACCTGGCCAAATCGAGATTTTCACTTGGTCCGCATCTGGAGATATTATTACAGAAGCTTTTGCATCAACATTCCCCACAGTGGTAGCTTATGTTGTCGATACACCGCGTTCTGCTAGTCCAGCTAACTTCATGAGCAACATGCTGTATGCTTGTAGCATCCTCTATATGACACGGCTACCACTGGTATTGGCGTTCAACAAGATCGATGTGGCCCAACATGAGTTCGCATTGGAGGTCTTTCTCTTAAGTTTGATTCCTGTGCAATTTCTGTTATATTGCCTTATTTGCTTTGTGTTTCTTTATGTAATACTGCTCTTTGTTGTTTTATATTTCTCCTTTATTTTACCCTTGCTTTGTATATAATTTATATTTATTGTTGGTTTGTGTTATCTTATTTAAGACCCGCGACATAGGCGACTGACTTAGTCTTCTGTTTGTGCAGTGGATGAAAGATTTCGAGGCATTTCATGCTGCACTAGATTCTGATCATTCTTACACATCAACCTTGACCCGCAGTCTCTCCCTGGCTTTGGAGGAATTCTATAATAATTTGAGATCAGTTGGAGTGTCTGCAGTCACTGGTGCGGGAATGGATGCATTTTTTAGAGCCATTGAAGCCAGTGCGCAAGAATACATGGAAACTTACAAGTAAATATTCCTAGTAAATTTCTTTCAGCTATTGTTCAAAAGAGTAATAAGCGAAATCGCCTTTCACTGTCTATCTTTACTGGACTGATCTTGACAAGAGACGAGCAGAGAAAGAGCGGTTAGAAGAAGAACGCAGAAAAGAAAACATGGATAAGCTCAGGAAAGAAATGGAGAAGTCGAGAGGGGAGACTGGGGGGTTGAGCACAGGTTTGAAGTATAAAAGGTTGGGAGGTTGATGAAGGAGGATGACGATGACGATGAAATAGAGGACGAGTATGAAAGGTTAAGTGAAGATGGTTCTGATATGACAGACGAGGATGAAGAGATCACCAGTTTTCCATTTTGAGACAATGCTTTCTTTACTATCTAGCCTCGAATGAAATGTACAGCGTTATCACTCTCTCTACTCTATAACCTCTAGTCTATCTTTGAATTGTTTTAAATGATGTTATAAGGTGCTAAAAGAATACTTCCTCTTTCCACTGAGAAGATGTTCTAAAAGTATTCAATTTTTATTTTTTAGTAAATAGAGTCCACGTATGACCATCACTCACCACTAATACAACTGTATAATAATATTTTTTAATTCATGTGCAAAAGCAAATAATTATGTTAGGGGGATTGAGGGAGTATAATATGTGTATAGCCTAACAAGTTAGAAAATTTTTTATCAAAAAATTATTTCCTCCCTCTCAACTTCAATTTTTCGTTTTGATCCGTCCCAAATTCAACTTCACATTTTCATAAAAAGAAAAAGCAATTAACTAATATGCTTCCAACATACTTTAATTTTAAATTTATCATTACTATTTTAATACTCATAATTTATTTTATTATTTATTTATCATAATATATTAAAAATGAATAGTCTCATGGTTAACATTTTTTTCAATTTTATCCCTATCTATTTTTCATTTTTAAATCTATAACATTAACTAATTATTAATAATTATGTTAAACTATTTGTATTCCTGTTTTCATACTAAATTATAATAAACTATTTGTATTCCTACATTGATTAATTATTAATGAATTTCAATAAGTTATATTTGTTTATAATGTTTTTACATTTAATAGAATCCTAAACATCACATTATAAATTCACATTATAAATGGTTGTAGAAGAAGGGAGTCGACAAAAATACTTTAGAGTAAATACGACGATGAAGAAGTTGATGATGGTGGTGCTATAGCTTATTTTTTCAGTAATGGTTTGCAGCAAAAAAAAAAAAAACATGTGTGGATCAACAAGGGTTTCGAGAAATTAAAGTGCAATTTTCATAGACGATTCGTGTGAGAAAAGAATAACTTCAGAGTAAATATGATGATAAAGAAGTTAATGATGACGGTGTTATATAACTTATTATATCAGTAATGGTTGGCAGCAAAAAAATATGTGTGGATCAGTATAAATTTCAAAGGAGATTAAAGTACAGCTTTCGTGGACGATTCGTGTGAGAATTGAAGAGTTTAAATATGGTGCGTGAGCAAATATAAGAGATAATCAAATATGACAATAGTTTATCTTTTTTAAGATTATGGAATAATATATGGAGTTTTTCTTTCTTAAGTTATGATTAGTTTTTGCTATTGCCTCATGTATCTTACATGATTGCAAATAAGTGAATATTTATATCAATGGCGAATTCCTTTGAAAATCAAGACGTTTTTGCTTTTTTTTCCGATTAATTTAATCCCTTAAATCTGATGCTTAAAGTTCAAGAAAAAATGCCACATTTAGATCATAATGAATTGATTTATATATATACGTTCTTCAAATTTATTGTAATATATAAAGTAAAGACTTAAACATATGATAAATAAATTCGATTTTTACATAACAAAATTCTTTTTTTTATTTAAACCATACGGATTTCAGTAAAGTATTATTGTTTGATGGGGCTTATCGAATAAAATAATAAAAGATAGAAGAAAGTAAAAGATAAAAAACAATAATTTACTTATTTAATTGTTTATCAATTATGTCACAACTAAAATAAATAGTTAAATTTTGTTGATAAAATTATTTAATAATAATTAATTAATAACAAATATTTTGGATGGTAAAATGATTATTGGTAAAAAAAATATTACCTATAAAATTTGAATACATCATGACAGATACTTTTATTCTATCAGAATAACATTATAAAATCATTATTTTCATTGCTAAAATATGATTTAAATAGTAATAATAATACGTGATAGTAATAGAGTTATATTCATTAATAAAAATTACACTTTTTTTCCAAAAGTTTTGTACTTAATAATTAAATAAAATGTGTATATAATATACTTCATATAACATATATGAACACATTAACATTCTTTATTCTTTTTTTCATGAATTAAGAGTATACAGTAATGAGGTACTTACTTTTAGTGAGAATACCATGTTTAAATGTGTAATTCTTAACTTTTATCATAAAAAAAAAAAAACAAAAGAAAATAGAATGAAATGTGCATGCAAAGTAGGGATGACAACGGGTAGAGTACCTGTTTATTTTGGGGTACCTGTACCCGTATCTAATTAAAAAAAACATCTGTATCCGTATCTGTCCCGTTTAAAAAATTTATTATGGTACTCGTACCCATCCCATTACCGTTTATCAATACTCGCGGGTACCCATACCCGTTTAATATTCATTTATTTTATATATATTTAATTTTTTATTGTCTAAATAAGTATAATAATAAAATTACATTATTATTAATTAAATATAAAAAATATAATATAAATTGTATTATTTTAAATAAATATTTAATAAATATGATTAAATAAAACTTATAACTATTAATTAAATATATAAAATATCTTATCATATACTATAAATTATATAATATATATTAAATTTTATAAAAAATATATATATAATCGGGATACTCGCGGGTATTTGAGGCATTACCTGTACCCGTCCCAAACCCTAATGGTATTTTTCACAACTATCCGTACCCGTCCCAAACTCGTTTACAACTACTCATACCCTACCCAATTCGGGTAGACCGAGTATCCGAAAATATCCGTTCTATTGCCATCTCTAATGCAAAGGATACAAAAGAAACATTATATAATAAAATATGCAGGCGACATGCAACGCACGTCTAAAATATCTAATTACGCAAAAATACCATTTTACACCTAAAAATAAGTAAATAAGTGACTTTCTTAAATTTCGTATCTACAATAAATGCGAAGATGAATGTAGTAGGGATGTATTATTGAACAAATTCATGTAACATTGTAACATCACAATGTGAACACAGTATTGTTATTTCAAATTCAAGAAAAAGATTATGAGTTTCAAAAGTATGCTTCCAAGCCTAAATAGAAGAACGACAACATACATACAACATGAAAGAGAGAGAGTCAAAATATAAAGAATAAATTACATGTGCATGTAAACATATATCCCATAATAATTAGAAAAAATAAAAAAATAAAAAAAAATAAAAAAAGACAGAAAATACCTACAAGATATCCAGTGCCCCCAACACAACCTGAACTAGTGAATACAGACAACAAACAATGTCGATATAAACAATACAAAATGGACACTCGTCCACTTCTTTATACTTTAATGATCATCACCACAGCACAAAACTTGCAACAACAATAGCAATGCCATTCAAGATGCTGCTTGCCAGCAGTGTAGTCTGCCCGCTTCTTGGAGGCGATCCCGGTTCCAACGTGCCATTGCCCGTGCTCGCTGTCGGAGGTCTCGCCACCACAGCTGGTAGAGGAGGTTCAGCCACATCGCTGTCTTTTAGGACAGGCTCTGGAGCTTGTGCCGGAGGCAAGTCTTGTTTCGCCATAATCTTGACGAGGCTACCCGGTCCAACCGGTAACATGTATGACGGAGTGTCTTTATAACCTAAGCACCGGTTTCCTGCAAACCAAACAAAACAGTGCGTTATAGGCCGAGTATAAATGCACAGCAAAATTGACATAGTTTTTAAGCTAGATTTAGATAGTCACAGCAGGGATGGACTCACTTCTGTATCTGGCAGCTGTTGCAGGGAAGCTCGTTATGACGCCATTAATCCCCATATAAGTTGTGAATGTGTTAATCTCCACGCTTGCATCGGAGAAGAAATCCCATGCTTGCGAAAGGAACTCATTTTCGAACAAACGGACATACACAGTGAGATTAAAGGCTTGAAGTTTTGGAACAACGTTCGTCTCACCAGTTAGGAAGGCCTTGCTCTCAGGAAAGACGGACTCTTTGTTGATGACAACAATGGAAGCAAATTCTTTTATAGCCAAAATGGTTGAGTTCAAAATGTCGCCAATATCCTCATCAATGCGGTACACACGCTCGTAATTGTTGCTGCCCTTGAACTTGGTCAGTACTGCACTATCTTTCGACATGATCAAAATCTTCTTGGCTGTTTGATTACTAATGCCACTTGTACTTAGAGTCTCCAAAACGGCATTAGTTACATCCAAACCTTGTTTCGAGGCTAAATAGGCAGCATTCTGCATGGCAGGAACCACAATAAGACACTGTCACTTTCATCATGTCATTTTCCACACAATGTGAACAGAAGATTAGTAAGGACGAATGATGATTAAAAACCAGTTAAACGGAACAGTAATACTCCCTTCGTCATCCTGTAAAAGACTATTCGCACTAGTTTTTTCACGGAAATTAAGAAAACTCACTTTAATATAAAATGTAAAGTATGTAATGTGCGCTAATGAAGACGACAATTTCGAAATTTAAGTGTATTGTAAGCCTATTAGATTGAGTGTTATTTCCTTACTAGGATGTGAAAATAATCTTAGAACAGACGAAAAAGGAAACCGTGAAGAATTTTCTGGGACAGAAGGAGTAAATAGTTGAGCGTACGAGTATGTGTGTTTGTGTGTGATGAAAAAAACTGAAGCATGCATCAAGAAGACTCACCTCGATGTTGATTAAGACTCCTTTGACAGAAGATGCACTGTTTGCATACTCCAAGAAATCGGATAACTGCATAAACTTCCCCTTATTCATGTTTCTTGGATTCCGAAACAACGAGTAATTTGTATTCGGATTGGAAATAGCAGCTGCAGTGAAACAAGTACAATAACTTTGCAAAGTTAAAAACTATTCTTCAACAGTCATTTAAAATTTGCATAAAATTTGCAAATGGACAAAGGAAACTATAATTTAGAAACATGAAAACACATGATAGATGATTCAAGTTTCACTTACGTTGCAAGGTCTGAATTTGGCTCCAATTGAGACTATAGGTGAAAATTCCTCCTTGTATGTTAAGATCTGGATTATCTGTTGCTAGGTTGATGAAGTCCGACTGAGCTACACGTGTTCGATCCCTGAGATTTATGGATCCCAAGCAAAAAGGTACTCCATCGCTGGACATTTGAACAGGGCAATCAAGTATATCCACACCATCTGATACAGCTTTGTCGTACGACGAATTAGTACAACCAGGATAGTCTCCGCTTGCTCCCTCAGATGAGATAACCGTAAGGGGCACTGCATTAAAGTGAGCAGCTCAAACGTGTCACCATTGACAGCTCAAACATTGCAGATTTATATTTCAAAAGGAGTACAATATGCAACTGAAACTAAAAAAGAAATAACATTGATATCTATTCATGTAAACAATGCTGCTTACCTTGTTCTTTATCATTTTGGCTCAAGTGGGCATAGCAATCTGCAAGAAAAAAAATATTGAACCAGAATTAAAGAGTGTATAGAATGGTTCATAAGTCATAACACTAGATTCTATCTGAGCCCTGAGGTGCCAAAAGTAACTGTGTAAGTTCAGCAAGTAAAACCAGATGATCTAAAGTTGTTAAACGAGGACGAGAGGAAGTCATCATTATCAGAAGAGAGAGGAAATTGGTGCTCTAGGTCAATAAATCTAGATAATACACCCAACAAAAAAGAACAAGAAAGAGTAATTCGAGTATGAACATACATGAATCAAACGTAGACGACACGGAAACAAGATACTAGACACGAGGCTGAGTTTCCTGAGCTTTATAACTGACAATATTAAAGATAAAAGGGTGTAGAAGACCAATGCTTACCAATGGTTTGTGACGGAGAAATGGGGAAATCGGAGAGCACACCATCAACAGAAAATTGTCCATTGTCAATGTACTTGAGATACTCTGAAACAGGATCATAGCTGAAATCATACGGTATGGCTCCATCATTTGCAAAATTAGACGCAAAAACTTCGAGTCCCGCTTTATGAGCATCAACTACAAGAGAGGTGTTCTTCGTTATATAATTGCTGTTGTCTACTTCATAAATGTAGGTTTTGGGAACAAGGATTCCCAAAGCAAAGGCTTGGATTGCTGTAAGATTATTCAAAAGTGAGCCGTATGTTTGGTTAGTCGTGGGTTCTGTTTCGTCTTTTCCCAGAAACTGGAAAACGAGCTTCGTCCGCCCTGTTCTGAACCGTGATGCAATGCTCCTCAGGAAGCCCACCTCCGGCGACGAAATGTAACTAATAATCACACGTCTAGACACAGAAACAATGAAGCTCCTCATACTCATATTATGTTGTGTGTAGAATGCATCATACTGCACAACACAAGGATACAAATAAAGTAAGGTTGATCATGATTTGCCAATAGCTTAAAATTTTCCGTAATAAGGTCAACAGGACTTGATTTATTTACCGGTACGCTTAGCCACAATCCAGGAGGTCTTATTTGGTCGAACATAGATTCAACAGTAAGAATTTGATTTGCTGGCAAACCATCAAGGTTGGGGGGACGTGAATAAATCCTTTGTTTCACTGTTTCAAGTTCAAAAGATAGTATAAACATAGCAAGTGTTTATACACAAGTATATAAAACTTGAGTAAGTCGTAACACGATGGCATGGTACAACAGAAATAAACGAGTCACTCGGCAGATAACTCAAACACCAATAATAAAAACCCAACACAGAAGTTTCTTTAGTATAGATGATAATTTAAACATACTCGAGGCCAGTAAGTTTGATGAATCCAAACTCCAGCTAATTTTCATCTAAGCTGAAGCCTATAAAATGTGTTTTAAATTTTGTTTTCGGTGTAGTTCTTGCTATTTCAGGTAGTAGTGTTTTATTTGTAACTAAACTGAAGCTTCTTACCAGGAAACAAAAGGCACTGGAATTATGTCTATTACAGTAAATCATTCAGACTGTTCAACTAAAAGCTATTCCAATTATGAACTTCGTTTAACATACAGAAAGAAGCAGGATCAAGAGGTGAACCGAGATGTTAGATTCGATCAATCAAGCTATTTGGGAAACATGTTAACTTACAAGTCACAGGTACTAGATCTTTAAGGGTGAAATCCTGGGAAAACCATCCGCGCGTGGAGACACCATTGACGACATAGGTGCTATGCCTGGTTTTATATACTATATCAATGTCTGAAGAATTTTCAAGCCTGATATCTGGAAAGCAAATCCCAGCTCCATCTTTTGTAAGTTGAACATTACACGACACCAGAACGTTAGGTAAGCCAGTTTGCACTGCCAGTGAATATGCATACACGCTGGAATCAGGAAATAATCCTGAAAATCCACCTTTACCTATCACCAAAGGCTCATTTCCTGCAAATAAAATCATTAAATGTTTAAACTACATCAAATTCCAGGAATCATGAATCAAATTAAGGTCAGAAGAGTCATAAACTGTACAGATTTCCATACTATCAAAAATAAGAGAAAAAATTCAGCTTCACCTTGAATCCATCTCTCCTACAAAAGTGGGAGGAAGAAAAGGAGAAAGCATTCAAAACATAATTTTCTATACTTTTACACAGCAGTGTGCTCTACATAACATCCTATTCAAACCAATGTAACTCAAAAAAGTGAAGCAGAAAAACAAGATATCTCTTAAAAGATTAAAATCTTTTTACCTTAAATTTTCTCTATACAAACCCCCCACAATTTTAATTTCTCAAGTAAGTCAACATGAAGTCAAAGAGTAGAAGAAGAAAGCTCGCAAATCAAGAAGTGATACAAGAAGGGGAAGTTTCAAATCCATCACCATAAAATGGAAATTCTGATAAATCTTGCCAAAAGAAGAAATAGCTACAGAAAACGATGCAAATTAAAACCTCAGATGTTCTGAGAAATCAATCAGCACATAACCTAAAACAAACACTCTTTCAGTGCCACATTTCTCTACAGGACGACATTTAAACACTTCCCCATCTCCCCACCCACCCACCCCCCACCCCACAAAAAAGAACAGCAAATCAAGAAGCTAAACCAGAAAAAAAGAGGGATCTTCTACCAGTGAGCGTTTGCCATTGACTGGGTGGGGCCCCAGATCTTTGAGCAGCAGCCGAGGAGCAAAGCAGCAGGAATGTCAAGAAGCTGAAAACTGGGCGGAGCTTCCACATTGCCGGCGGCGTATCTCGCCGGTAAACTGACTGAACTGGGCTGCTGCTTTTAGCTGTTTTTTTTTCTTTACAAGTACAGCTATAGAAGAATGAGAAACATAGAACAATTCAAAAGATTTACAGACGACGACGGGGGAAGAGAGAGAGATTAGACTCGCCGATAATGCATTTGTTTATTTCAACATCCACGTTCTGTAGCCTTTTATGTACCTGGAGCTGTAGGGCACCATTATATTTATTAATTTCAGTGTTTTGTTTTGTTAGTTAATTAATACTTTAATATGATTATCTATGGATTACCGTAGAGTGGTAGAAATTTTCAGCAGTTGAACTAATGAAGCTCAGTTGAACATCGCCAAGAATTAATTAATTACGGATAATTATCATTAATCACCAACTAATCCCATCTTTGTATTTTCTACGCGTTCCAGCATTTTCTTTTCTGTTTTCTCTCTCTCCTGTCCGAAGCCGGCTTCCACCGCACGGCGCGCGGATGTTGATTCAAAACCCTTGTCAACCAGCTTGAGCCTAGCCGAGCCGCGGAAGCCGATTCTTCATCGGACAAAGGCTAGCTGGCGACCGAAACATGGGTCAGCGCTCTTCTGGCAACGTCCACGTGGTGCCCTACCATTTGGTAGCGCAAGTGACGCCAGCCCAACGCGCTAAACGGGTCACGTTCGTAGTGGGGCCACGAGTAGGTCCGACCCGGTGACTGGCCTTCCGGATCCTGGGTGGATATCTAAGATGGATTGAGGTTTGCAGAAAAAGAGAATTAATTAGTGATTTTTAATTACGGTGGACCACTCCTACGTGGAAGATTTTATTTTACGACTAAGTCTGATTAGACATGCACCAAAAAATCGGATCCGACGGTTTGAACTGGGAAACCGTCGATTTTAACCGGAATCGGAACTGCCGGTTCCGGAACCGGCCAAAAAAAAATTGGAACCGGCTAAGGAAGGTTCGGTTCCGGTTCCTCATATTTGGGAAAAAAACCGGCGGTTCCGGTTCGAACCGCCATTTTTCAATTTTTTTTTTACTTTTTACGCTTAAAACCCAAAAAAAAAAATTAAAACTGGAACCGGAACCGTCGGTTCCGAAACCGAAACCTTCGTACCCCGGTTTGGTTCCGGTTCCCCCTACCTTTGAACCAGAACCGCCGGTTCAAAACCGGAACCGGCGATTTCGAACCGGGGTGCATGTCTAAGTCTGATGATTACGCGACAAATTACATTATAGCTACGCATTTGTTTTCCTTCTTTTGTCATAACTATTTATGTAATTTAGTTGATTTTATGTGTTTTTTTGTTTCCACATGCTATAAATAAATTTTTTAACAGTAAAAATGTATATTTAAATAATAGGTGATGCTCTTGTGCCCCGGGACACCGTGTCTCTTTGTAATTTCTGTGTCCATTTGCAATTTAAACTCCTAGCAATACATAGATTTAAATAGAATATGAAGGAGAGGGTTGTGTTCACATGGAAACACGGCGTGTCCCCGCCACAGGAACTTTTGCCTTAAATAATAGTAGAAATTTAAGGTTTGGATATTACATTATAATCTGATTAAGAATTAGTCCGTGTTAATTGTGACGAGGTTGCCTAATATGAAACGGAGAATAAACACACATTTTTATAGTTACTCACTCCATACTATTCGAATGGTCTTTTCTATTTTTAGTATGTAAATTAAAGAGTATTGTGGTTATTTAATATAATTACTCCCTTGGATTTGTACATGAATTAAAGAGTACTGTGGTTATTTAATATATAATTACTCACTCCATTAAATTTTAAGGGTGCTATTTGTTTTTTGCACGTGAATTAAAAAGTATTATTATTTAATACAATATATAGTGAGTAATTGTATCAGTGTATGTGTGAGATTCATATTTTAATTGTAATAATGGGTGTGTATAGGTGTCATGTGTATAAAAAATGAAATAAGACTCTTTAGGGCGAACGTGCCAAAATGAAAAAAAATTGACTATTTAAGGGAAAGGAGTGAGTATATTTTTAAAGTGTTTCAACCTTTATATTTGCTTTTTGAGCTGAGACTAAGGAATATAGTAGTATATTTTTAAAGTGTTTCAACCTTTATGTTTGCTTTTTGAATTGAGACTAAGAAATATAGTATTTTAATATGTGGTGGATTGAAAGATAGTATTATATTTAATGTAAAGTATGTAGTTATATGAGGATTGTATGTGGATTTTATTAAGATATATTAATTATTTTTATGGGCTCTATCTATCAAAAAGAAAATATAAAGATTGAAATTGAAATGAGACTTTCAAATTAAAAATATATAAAGTTCAAAATGGGATGAGGGAATAGATTAGAACTTATTATTGGAGTAAGATATAAATTACAAATTTAAGATAAGTGATGATCTACAAAGATAAGGTTTAAAATATAAATGGATTCATTTGTTTTGGTTTTTCTATGTGAATCAAAGAGTATTATTATTTTATTTATAGTGAGTAGTTGTAATAGTGGGTATGTGAACTCCATATTTTAATTGTATGTCTATGTGGATCATATATATGTATAAAAGAAAATGAAACCCTTAAAAACGGACGCTTAAATTGAAAAAATTAGACTTTTTAATATAAACGGTGTGAGTAATAATTAATACTAATTCCTATATGCATTAATTAGAGATTAAAAAAAATTCTATCAGACTCTATGAGACAATCAATTTATAAATTAATTAAAAATCATTTAAAACTATTAATAAAATAGTCGTATAAAATTTGTCTTTAATTAAATGTTATTTTAATGTAATAAATTATAAAATATTATTTTAAAAAATATATTTAATATATGAAATTTTAATATAGTTGTTACTAAATTATTTTGAATAATTTTATATCTTTCCGATTCTACTCAACCTATATTTCGAAATTTATACCAAAAAAGCACCTTAATAGTATGAGTAAAACTAGTGATTAATATTTACAGTGCGATTATCTCATGCAGCCTTTTCAACCGTAAAACATATTGTCGTTAATATTTTTTTGTTAGCATAATTTTTTTGTCAACCGTATGTGATCAATTATTAATTAATTTGAGTAGAGTACCACTATAAATTCTTGTTTTTTATGGGTGTGTCCCGGAACACAAGAGACCAATTCATATAATAATTAGGAAGTCTGTATGATTAATGAACAATTATTTGATTTATATACATTGCATCTGAGTGCATTATAATGTATACATTTCTTAAAATACACCCAATGAAAAATACATAAATACATTAATGAATAAATAC
Organism: Pogostemon cablin; assembly: GCA_023678885.1. Taxonomy (NCBI): domain Eukaryota; kingdom Viridiplantae; phylum Streptophyta; class Magnoliopsida; order Lamiales; family Lamiaceae; genus Pogostemon; species Pogostemon cablin. The sequence continues at coordinate 22,050,522 of CM042973.1, forward strand.
ATTTAAAATGTGTTTTTAAATAAATACATGTATCCATTAATAAATTAAAATTTATACTGTTTGTTGTTAGTTCTTTTAATAAATAAATATTGTTACAACTGAATATATATAAAATGATAATAATATATTTATTAAAAATACATATTCATAATTATTATTAATTAAAACTAATAATAAACTTGGTTGGGGGAAAAAAATTGGTACGCAAAGTTAAATGCATGCATTCTGGGTGATTATCAACTACTTATTTGTTTATTATTATCATTTTATTTTAAGAGAGAAAATAGGATAATTGAAATTCGTTTGTTACATGTGAATATAGAGTGTATCCAGCACATGAAATTATTTTAATGTAAATATATAGTATTGAATTCATGACTTCAGCAATGATGTTCATTCAGAGTAACAAGCTTTTGCTTTTCAATTTTATTATTTGGTTTTTTTACAGAGTAATCTAAAGTTACAGCTAAATACAAAAGAAAATAGTGACTTATTTTTATACTTATACATTTAAATTAAAAATAAAAATAAAAATATGAGTAATTAATCCTAATTACAATTATATTTTAAATTTAATATATAAATTTATAGGGTAAACTTGTGTGAGATCGTTTCACAGTAAAATCATTTCACGCTTTGATGATTATTATTATTTTTATTAAAGATGCTATCATGAGTTTCCATCATTTGAATACCGCTTTTCATCATATAATCCCAAAAATACGTGTACATCTTAAAAATGAAAACAATACACAATATCAAAAACCTTACAATATTAAAATATTGTAAAAATGTCACATTCCTTTTACGCATAACCTAGTCAAAGTCAACAATATCATACATTTTATTCTAATCAATTATCCAAAATACCATTTCTCTTTCTTACATTATTACAACAAAAAAACTACTTTTCTTAAATTGCATGTCACCAAATACGTGCATGTATTTCTTACATCATTATAACAAAAAATTAATTTTCTTAAACTTCACGCTACCAAATACATGCATGTAAGTCTGTGGAGAGAGCATCATTTTCTATCAATCTTACAAAAGTCATTATTTGAGATAGTCTCACACTAAGTCTTTGTGGAAACACTAAGGAAGTGTTTGGTTCATATTGAGCAAATAATACTCCATGGGGCTTAAAATTTTACTAAAAATAAGAAAATTTACACAATAATTGCACTTGAGCTGACTTATTTTCCTTCTAAAACCGTTAATTAAAAGCAAAGGGTCGGGTAGATTAAAACCTTAAGGGGAGGTGGGCTACCATATCCCATGAAATTTATAAAGAATTAAGACAATTCTCATGTTAATTCCTTGCTTATGATATTCCCAAGCTATGTTAACCTACCTAATAATTTTAATGAACCAAACTAAGGGTGCACTGTGGGTACACCATATATATAGTATACCCTAAAATTATAGTAGGTTGTATTTAAATTGAGGGATTTTTGGGAGGGATTTATAAATTCATCATTAAATTCCTTTTTTCATGTTTGGATCCAATATTAAATCTACAAATTTATGAATTCAAAATTTAAATAAATAAATTTATAATCATGAATTTGATAATTTTTAATGGTTTTGAAATAATTTTCAAATCCTTACTCAAATCATATTAATGCTTCCATTATTATATATATATATATATATATATATATATATATATATATATATATATATATATATATATATATATATATATATAATATGAGTTGATCTAGTGTACACTTGTGTACACTAACCAACAAATTCATATTTTATAATGGGTCAAATGTTAAACCCGGATGCTGGCGTCACTTTTCTCCTCACTCCTTGTTTTTACTCAAGTTTCTTTTCATTACTCACTAATACAATTAGTTATTAATAAGTATATATTTATTAATAAAATGTTATACATTTGTTTAATAATATTTATACACTTTAATTATAAAACAAGTTAAAATCAATCATTCCTCCAACACAATTCTCATTATGAATACGGTGAAACTCTTCATCAATTGCAACCAAATAACTCTTTGAACACTCTAGCTGTTATTAAAAAAACGTTATACACTTATTCAATAAAACATATATTATATATGTAAAAAGTATACATAATAAATCAGTCTTCGAACACCTCAACTGTTTATTAATAAAACGATATACATTTGTTCATTAAAACGTAAACACTTTATGCTTAAAAAGTATACATTTATAAACATCTGAATACTCCACCAGAATTTTCAATGCTCAGTAATTGTGAAGGCAACCAAACAACTTTTCCAATTCACGGGACGATACATTCAGCGAGATCTAACCAAAATTTTGAAGGAAATGAAAAAGTTAACAACTCAAATAGTCAGACCTAATCCTAAAATGAAGTGAAGATTTTGGAAAGAGAAGATAACATAAAAATCGAAGATCAAATCGAAATCCTTCAAGAAGAATTAGACATCGAAGAAGCAAAATTACTAGATCTGAATCGTGAAATATTTTAAAGAGAAAATCAGCGACGGCGCGCGGTGGATTAACGACAAGGACGGTGGGTGGAGGAGAAACGACAGAGACGGTGAACGGTTCATATTTCGGAGAAAAAGTGGAGCAGCGGCGGCAATGGAGCGGCGACAGAAACGATGGGTGGAGGAGAGACGGCGGAGAGAGGAGAGACGACATTGAGAAGATGTGGCTAAGGCAGTTTTTGTGGTGGAGTGCGAACGTGAGTGAAATAGAAAAAAAGTAGTTGATTACAGTGGGTGAGAGAGAGAGAGATGAGAGAATGATGGAGGTTGAAAATGAAATTAGAGTTCCATTTTTCTTATGTATGTCAGGTCAACAGCTCAAAATTGATCCGGTTGGACCTTAATAATTGGGTACAGTAGACTTTATCTTTTAATATATAAAAAAATATAAAATTAAATAAATTAATAAAAAAAATATTTTTAATAAAAAAAGTTTTGAACCCCTCGCGGGCACGCAACCACCCCCAAACTACACAACCCCTGACCCCATGCAATCCCCCACCCCCTTAAAAAAATGTAAAAAATATTCTAATATGTAATTTTTTTTAATAAATTAATATAAATAAAATATTCTTAACCCCACACCCACCACTAAACCGCACAATCTCCATCTTAAATATTTTTCATTAAAAAATTAATAGTTCATAACTTTAAATTTTTTTATGTATTAAAAAATAATTTTACTAAAAGTAGAATTAATTGTGAGAAAATTCACTTAACTTTATTCTTATCATAAATTAATATTTATTTTTAAAAAATTACAAAAAAGAATTTCACCTTTAAACATTGTTTCAAAACGGTTTTGCACCTAATGTTTGATATATTTCTTAAAATTGGGGTTCTTTTTCAGAAATTAGATGTGTTTTAAACCAATATTTAAAGATAAAGTTCTTTTTTGCTACTTTTTTAAAGATGGAAATTAATTTACAATAGAAGTATAGTTTATGAGCTTTTTTTTAATTAATCCATAAAAGTATAATGCATAATGAAGAAACAAGTTTTTTTTATTTTTTTAATCATACTATATGTATAGTTTTAGTATATTGCGCAAACTTATTTTCCATGTATATCAATTATAAAATTATTAATTTATAAATGCAAACACTTATGTGAATCGGATACACCCTCTAATTTACTGATTACTCTTTAATATATAAAAAATTATTTTTAAAAAAATTAAATTATTAATCTTTTGAATAAAAAATATTACCCCTAAAATTCTTACCTTGAATTCCCAATTACGGTTCTGAATTCCCGATTACTCCTAATATTACTCTTCTATTACAGGGGTGAACACTCCAATAACGTGTATATATAATAGAAGAGGTAACAATTGGATATTGATACCCTATCTATTTATACTATAAAAGAAAAATATTAACCTAGGCTAAAACTTGTGTGCTCGGGCACCGTGCGCACAAATACTTTTTAATATTAAATGATATATCATTTAGTATAATGATGTGTATCTTTTATTTCCTGAAAAAATAAAATAAAAAATTAATAAAAGTGTACCCTTTAAAATAAAATGTTGTACCTTCACACACCTTGTGCACCTGGGGATACAAGAGACTAACTCTAGAGCTGTTATTCGAATCGAGCGAGCTCGAGTACTGCATACTCGAGCTCGGCTTGAGTAGTTTTCAAGCCGAGCTCGAGCTCGGCTCGTTTAGGAAACAAGCTCGAGCTCGGCTCGAGTAGTTTTCGTGCCGAGTCGAGCTCGAGCTCGAGCTCGATTTGACTCGTTAAGCAAATCGAGTCGAGTTTATCGAGCCTTATCGAGCCGAGTTTTAATAAATATATCTTATATTTATTATTTTATTTAATATTTATTATATTATTATTATTATTAAAATAATCTAGCCTTAACGAGCATAAGGAGAGCTCGAACTCGAGCTCGAACTTTAACGAGCCGAGCCGAGCTTTCGAATAGCTTGTTTCACTTAACAGCTCTAAGCAACTCTATTAACCTATTTCTAGAGCTGTTAAAATGGGTTGAGCTCATTGGGCCAACCAGCCCCAACCCACCTTAACCCACCAATTTCTTAACCTAAAATTAACCCGCCCCATAAAAGCCCACCCCACTTCAAACCCACTAAAATATGGGCTAACCCGTACCGCCCCACCAACCCAACATCAACCCACTTTTATAAATTAAAATTTAAAAAAGTGACATACAACTTTTAGATTTTAATACTTAAATAATAAAATATTATCACACAACCCTCCCAACCCCTACCAACACCAAAACCCCCAAAAAAAATTTTTAAATTTTTTTTATATTTTAATATTTAAATAATAAAAATATTATCACCCAACCCTACTCCCACCCACCCCACCCCCACCGCCCAAAAATTTTTTTTTAATTTTTTTAGATTTTAATATTTAAATAATAAAAATATTATCACCCAACCCTACCCCCACCCACCCCCCAAAAAAAATTAAATTTTTTTTAGATTTTAATATTTAAATAATAAAAATATTATCACCCAATTCTACCCCTATCCACCCACCACCCCAACCCACCCACCCACCCCACCCCCCGACAATTTTTTTTTTAAATTTTAGATTTTAATACTTAAATAATAAAAATATTTTCACCCAACCCTACCCCTACCCCTTCCACCCCCAGCCCCCACCCACCCCCAATTTTTTTTAATTTTATATTTTAATATTTAAATAATAAAAAAATTTGGGGGTGGGTAGGGGGTAAGGTAGGGGTAGGGTTGGGTGATAATATTTTTATTATTTAAATATTAAAATCTAAAATTTATTAAAAATAAAATTTTTTAGGGGGAGGGTGGGAGGGTGGGTGGGGAGTAAGTTTGGGTGATAATATTTTTATTATTTAAATATTAAAATTTAAAATTTTTTTGGGGATGGGTGGGTGGGGGTGGGGGTGGGTAGGGGTAGAGTTGGGTGATAATATTTTTATTATTTAAATATTAAAATCTAAAAAAATTTAAAAAAATTTTTTTGGGTGGGTGGGTGGGGGTGGGGTGGGTAGGGGGGTAGGGTTGGCTGATAATATTTTTATTATTTAAATCTAAAATTAAAAAAAAATTGGGGGGTGAGTGGGTGGTGGGGGTGGGTAGGGTTGGATGATAATATTTTTATTATTTAAATATTAAAATCTAAAATATTTTTTTTAAAAAAATTTTTGGGGGTTGAGTGGGGGGTGGGTGATAGGTAGGTGAGGGTTGGGTAGGTCATACGTAGATAGAGGGTAGAGTGTGTGGGCTAACTCGCGGCCCGCCCCACCATAACTCGTCCCACCAGTGGCCCGCTCCACCGGTAGCCCGCCCCACTTGGGCTTATAATAAGGTGGGTTATGGTGAGTTGTGGGCTAAACCGCCCCACCAACCCATTCTGACAGCTCTACCTATTTCACTCACATCGTATATGTTAGATGAAAAAGATGTAACAATAGGATATTAGGAGCCCCTATCTATCTATATATACTCTAAAAGGAAAAAAAAAACCTTAAGAAAAATGTTTTAAATTTTACTCTCACGAAAGTGTCACTGCTTGAAACAAAAGATTTAATAATATAGGATCTCGATGACCCTATCTATCTATATTGTAAAACTAAAATATCTATCCTAATTGACAAAGATTTTACCCTTTATACATATGACTCATTTAACGGATATAATAAAAATTATAACTATAGGGATATCAATGCATCTATGTATTTGTCTATTCTATTATTACTCTTTGGTGTAGATAGAATTGGAGAGTTGAAAAGATATTAGGAACCTGTGATCCATTGTGTGGTTACCGCGATTTACTTGGAGGCAGTTCTGAGGGGCCGGGACTGTTTTCTCGAGGACTAGTCGGGCGTAAGCCCGGAACCTCGGTAAAAAAAAAAAAAAAAAGAATTGGAGAGTTGATGTGAAACGCACTAATAGTGTAACATGGCTTCCATGAAAATGACTATAGGGAAAGTTTCTTCAATTTAAAAAAAAAAAAAGGGACTTGTCATTTAATTATTTCTACACGAGTTGATCTGGTCATGCTATTCCATTTGGAGGTTTTTGAGTTTACCAAATACTATAATTTGGAGTCAACTAATTAATTTGGTTAAGCTCTGTTCTAATCGTAAATATATACTGTATTTTCTTAATAATTAAATCTACAAATGGTTACAATTTAACATTTTACTCCAGTTGAGTTTCTATAATTCAGTTTAATGGAGTTGATTATTAGTAAAACAAAATGTTATTTATGACGTATATATACACGACGTATACCTTCTTTTTACTTGTATTTTGTAAAATCTACAACTCCATCGGCTCAAAAGTACTTTTAACACCTTTCTTACCTGCTCACCCGACTATTTATTCACAAATTGTAATAACACACAATATTTACATCATCACAACACTATCATCATATTACAAAAGTGACACATACTTTTACATTTTATTAATCAAAGGCCAATAACTTTATTTATATAATTTCCATATTAGATAACCTAAAGTATCCATACTTGGAGTATTGTAAACCTTAAAAGTTAAATCTTTTCAATTCACATGCGCGTATGAGTGTGCAGAAATAGCCGGTAAGAAGAGAGTAGTATTTAAGCACACAGGATCTTTTGTAGAGTTTTTTTTTTTAGAGTTTTCGTGTATTATATCATATGCCACTAATTATATGATTGATACATAAGAAGGGAAAAAAAATTCAACCATTACCTCTAAAGTTTATATTTTCCTTCCTCTCCAGTGGCCAAAACCGTAACTCTGCTACGGAGGAGTGGAGAGAACGGAAAACTTAGGGAGAGAGAACACATAAAACTATTACGGTGAGGAGAGGTGGACCAGGGTAGAGGCGGATGAGGAAAATAGGAGAGACAGAGCGGTGGAGGTGGAAAAAATGAGGGAAAGTGGATACTCGGAGGGGTGGAAGAAAGAGGAATGAATTAGAGTTCAAATGAATTTGGGTTGAATTCTATTTAAACACTCAGAATCATAGGTTTGGTTCAATTCGGTTGGATACTAACAACATATATACAATAGTGATTGCCTTATTTTATACAAGCAATCAAATGAATGAATGAATTATTTTAAGGGTTAATTGCTAAAAAAGTCTCCACATTTATTTCAATTGCAAATTAGTCTTCACCTTTAGAATTTTGCACAAAAGTCTACAACTTTAGTAAGTAATTGCAAATAGAGTCACCGGTCAGATTTGACCCGTCTTTGACTGCCCAAGCGATGATGTGGAAAATAAAATAAAATTTTATTTTATTTTATTTAATATACTTTCTCTCCCCGTTCTCTTCTCTGTTCTCTCTCCCAGTAATTGAGTTCTGTTGCAGAGTGAAGCGGAAGAAGAAAAAAGATCGTCTAGGCAAAATTTCTCTACGGCCGATGTTCATATCTTATCTAAGCAAAATTTCTCTACGGCCGAATCAATCGACTCACCATCTCCTTTGTACGGCCACCTCTCCGGTGATCTTCCAGGTCGTCGCCATCACCAAGTCCCTTCGATAATCTCGAATCGGGATTCTCGCTGACCCTCTCCATGGTCGTGTGATTGGAGGCCCTATCTAGGGCATCTTCCAACAGCCCTATGATTCTCATGCCAAATTTTGTCAATGGCTTTGCTATTTTAAGTCTCCCCCTTTTTAGGGCAGACTCCTCCTTGCCGCCAATCCCTCGGTGCAGGCTGATTCAGTGCCTCGCTAAGGCACCTCTGTTTCTGCCCTGAATTCTTCACGCCCAGCATCTTTCAGGGCTGCTTGTCTCCCCATATGGCCAAGACGAACAATTCATTGTCGCCGCCGATTGTTCTAATGATGAATCTTTCTCCAGCGTGTGTTCTGGATTTTTAATTTCTTCTCTATTCTGAAGTATCATCGTCGCCGCTTTATTAGACAGAAGCGCCTCCCGCTTAATTTACCGATGCGGCTCTCTTCCGATGCGCTTCTCAACCATCGTCTTTCTTGCCGTCCCATTAGCCTTGGCCGTAACCCCATCTTTTACCACCGACCCAATCGCCGGAATCCTAAATTCCTAAAATCTCCGCCACTGGAAATCGAGGATGATGACGATGACGAAAGCAAGGAGAAGAGCGTTAAGCTCGTTGTTCGCTTGCCTGAATCCAAATAGACCAATAAAGTTAATTAGAAGTAGCAGAAGAACATGTGGCATTCTCAGGACGACGATTCATGTGGCTGTGTTTCCACCACAAACTCTAAGGATCGAGAAACGCATGTAAAGAAATGCAAGATCAATGTCGTTTTGTTCGCAGCTTTGACAGCGCCATTTCCATTCAAGCACAAAAATTGGTAATCGAAGGAGTATGTGGGTTCTTTGAATTTTTGGTTGAGAAATTGAATTTTGTTACAGTAGCTGATTTTGAGAAATTGAAATTTGAGAAATTTTGTTTCCATCTTCCGGCGGCTTCTATTTGGTGTGGTGGTTGAGGCTTTGTTGGACTTGTGATCTGGCATTAAGTTTGACACATCAGCATTCGGGCAGCCTTCTGCTGCCCGATGGTTCAAATTGCCAGAACACATTAAAGTAATGTCTTTATTTGCCAAATTTCATATGTTTGGACTTATTTGCAATCCAATCAAAGGTGAGGACTTTTAAAGCAATTAGCTCTTATTTTAAAAACTATTTTTATATACACTTACAAACCTTATAATTCTCATTGTAGTAAATTGCAATCTGACCTATGAAGAGGGAGTTTCACTGGGAAATGCATGTTGGCCACACTTATTGAAGAAGGACCTGCTTCAATGGTTCTGGTTGAGTCACCTTGGGAGGAGTAGAACGCTCGGACTGGGAAAATACAATGAGTATTTGCATAAGGATCATAACCAGAGCCAAGAACACAACGCAAAACACGACTTCTCCCCACGAGAAAGGAAAACATTCAAACAGTTTTACAATAGCAACAATTAGGAGACTCGACCAAAAGAGCACAACCTGCTCATCAAGAGTTAAAGCTTTGTTAAAGAGTTTGTAAGATGCAAGAATACAAAGATCAACCATACCATTAAAGATCTCTTCGGCCTGCCAATGTCATGACGTATTTCAACTCCAAATGTATCTGTTTCAAGATGTCTTTCCAACAAGGCATCCTGGGTCAATAAAATAGAGGGAAAAATGTCACCACTTACCGTTCAAACCTAACATTTCTTCTTCGTGTTGATATGGCTTATGTGTCTCACTGCCACATCAAAAGGTGCCTACTGAGGGGTGTGCAGGATTATGGTCATAAAAAAGTACATCAAGTACAAATCTAATCAACATAACCACCTCATGATAATTGATTTAGCTTTTTATGATGCAATGCATTTTGCTTTGTACAGAGTGCTAGAACAACATTAGCACTTGCGAGCATTCGTGCAGCAATAATAAACAAGCACATAAGAGTGACTATGTAAAAATGATCCTAAATTTTTACCCACACAAATTATTAAATGTTTAAAGGGATGAGAATCAGCATCTCTGATTCTGCATTAGAGCCATTTCACTTTTAAACAACAGAGAACGACATCAACAAACTTATTAAGTATTTCATTGTGTTGTGAAATCTCATTACGATGGGCGGTAAATCAACATTTACTTGAAAATAGGACCAAGAAAACTCATTTATGCAGTCACGATCATATTAGAATAAGTTTTTATTATAATCAATACATTTCTGTCAGCCAAAAATCTTCACTGAGCCTGAGAAATGAGAATCTGGGATTGACAGATAAACTTCCAAGTCTCAATTTAGTTTTCGATCATTATAATATCTAGTTTCTTAACATGTGTGTGTGTGTGTGTTTAATTAATTAATTAATTAATTTCTTTATCATGATGCAGCTAAATCGATTACTAGATATTCATTACAGTGCCTACTAAAATGATTCCCTAATGAAAATGTCTGTATTGCACAAATAACATGTCCCAATATCCCGTGGTCATGAAAATAATACCTTCGCCACAAACACATCTTTGCACCATTGTGAAATCCCATTACTAGTTTCAGGTAAATCTTGCATTAGATGTTGCTCAATATACACATGTACCTACAACATGAGGGTATCAACTTCAGTTAGATACTTTAGAGAACCAATTAAAATAACAACATTGCAACACCAAGATGAAGATATTGCTTGAAAGTGGCCAAAAGCTACTTGAAGTTGGTGAGGAGATGCTTGAGCATCTCCTCAAAGGCTCTACCGCTAAACCAAAAGCTACAGTTGATGTTGTATACTATGTGGGACTTTGATACCAGTGTTAGCATCAAAGGTGCTACCACCACACATAGAGTTATAATTAAGGGCATTTCATACTTAATTTTTGTACTGCAATATTTTCTTGAGGCGGGTGTCGGGCATTGACCCTATGGTGACAAATATAAGGGGGCTGTATTTAAATCAAGACTTCAAGATGCCAAAATTCCAACATTGAGCATTTGAACTTATAAGCAAAAGTTGTTTTAAGCAGAAATTAGCATACAAAAGATCCATTTTAGTTTCTTCAAGCTAAAAGTAGAACTATAAGCCGGAAAAAAAAAAAAATATATATATATATATATATATATATATATATATATATTTCGCGAACCCCCTGATGTAAGCTTAGGCCTACTGCCTACATATGGCATGCCTGTTTCCACGTGCTGAAACTTTTAGAATGATAAAAAAAGTTTCTCAATATAGAAGAATTGGGAGGCAATTGGTAGAGGAAATTAAGGAAAATTCTCAAAATAATAGTGTAAAGAGAGAGAAAGAGTTTGGAGTGATTCCCATGCTACATCCTTACTACTATGGGGTATATAAATTCCAGAGCTATCTTACATAAGTCATCTTCTTTTTCACTATAGATTTTCTCAAGTATCAATTAAATTCTTGAGCATGACTTGGGTGACCCGTGGTCACCCATGACCCTCTCACATGAGGGGGTGGGTCCCACATGTCAGGGGGTGGGCCCCCACCCCCTCATGTGAGAGGGTCATGGGTGACCACGGGTCACCCAAGAATTACCCTAAATTCTTTGGCTTAATTCATTCAATATAAACAAGAACTTTTACTAAGAGAGTTAAGATATGAATGAGCTTTGCTGACTTCACACCATTTCTACTTTACCAATAATTCCTAATAAAATAATGCTTACCACAGACGAGCGACCCCTCATGATTCTCAATAGAGTAGGTCGAGGTTCATTTTTTGGAATAGCTACTGTTATATTATAAATTACAGGAACGAACGATCTCAAATGAGTAACAGCTGCCACAAAGCCCTGGATAAAGAAGACAATAATTACATGGCACAAAGCAAATTATCCATCAATTTCATGCAAATGGAGTAGTTGTAACATAAATAACCTTAGTGCGGGGAATCAGAACATTCCACGGAATAGGTAAACCAGCTGAAGCAGCATAATCTTGAGCTGCTACAAGTTTTGCCTGGGTAAAGCGAGTTCCTTCAACAAAAAGAGCCAACCAAAAAGGTATAGGAAAATCACTTAGCCCCTCAAATCCAGACTGCAGTAAAAGATATCAAGAACAAGATGAATGAAATAATATAGGACAATCCAAACTTCCAAAGTGATGAGGTGACTTATGATTTTACAACATACCTTCAAGGTGTTTTCATCTTTAGCCCAACTTCTCTGCAAAAATATAAAACCAGAAAACCACATTGACCAACCTATAACCTGCATATATGGGTCGACATCATTGCTTAGAGTTTCTTTGAGCATAAGATATTTAGATAATTATTAAGATATCAAAATTGATACTAATGTATAATATTTATTTCAAAGTTCATAAAAAGAACATTTCTATATTATAGCATGATATGATGTTAGTACTTTAGGATGTGGTTTCCAAATGGCTAAAAAGACTTTGGAAAACTCACGGGGAGGCATAATATTTCTTTCTTTATCAAAACTAAAGAGCTGCCAAGACAACCTGCACACTGCCAAAAGTGATATAAACATTAAGTCATTGAAAAAGGAGAAAAAAAAAAAAGAACTATCCAGCGCATATGAAATGAGAGTAATAAAGTTTTCTAATACAGTATATGATAATGAATGTTGCAATAACATTGTTGCAAATGAATTTATATTGCACAAATATCTAGTTCACAACTTGCAAAACAGCTACTATATACGAAGCTTGTTTATAGGTTCAAATGTATCAATACACACACCTTCATGAGATTTTGAGGTGTAGACAGGATGAAGAATTTGTGAATTTGTAATGTATGCAATCTTGTTTCTAAAGATGTAACAAAAACGAAGTAACTACGTTGATGAAAGAATAAATGTTCACCAGATTATTGATGCAACAGTTTATAGTTCAAGCTCTTGTTAAACTTAGATATTCAGAGACTTTGGAAAGAAAGGAGGCATGAAAGTGAAGGAAATATCGAACATAAGGATTATCAAGTTTTGTTCAACTAATTTGAAATTTTAGAGTTAAATCCATGCAATAAGGCAAAGCAATTCCGAAAAATTTTACCAATTCAAACAAAGACTTAATTTGCTTAATTTAGCATGAATTAGGAGCAACCTGAGCTAATACCCATCCAACAAGCCAGTCAATATCACTTCTGTGGTTACATATGAGAAGTGCACGTTCTTTTCCTGAAATCATAACCAATTTAGTAAATAGAGTAATCAAATTTTACATTTAAAAACTCAAAAACTGTTTCAGAATATCCCAACAATAAAATATGTGCATCTTTACATGCATTCACAAAGCAATGGAAAATTTCTTACCCAACATTTCAAAGGTTTCTTGATCAGTAATACTGGAAAATGATAACAGTAAGACAGAATATAATTAATCAAATTGCACGTTATCTTATTATATGGTTCTTAAAAAATACAAAGTTAATTTATTCATTCACCTGAATTTCTTACTTATTCTGCTTTGAGCTAACCATAATTGTACACTGTCATAATGTATTTCAGAATGCAAACTCTGAACTTAAAAAATTCGTTCAGTTCCTTTTATATTTTTCTGACCACCAATGTCATTCAGTTCTAAAATTTTTACTTTAGTGCTAATCAAATAAGACATGAATCGCAATAAGAAATATACTAATCTGTGCGTGTGTGTAGAATATTTTAGAACACCTTAATGTTTGCCCACCAGTCGAAAACCCAGATAAGCTCCAACCATAGTAGTTCTATTATTTCTTTGTTAATCCTTCTGTAAGCATTTTTGGACAGTGGATGAACAAGGATCAAGAGAATTGCCTGAGATTGAGGTAAAACATAGAAGTATTATAAATGTACTAGGTATGACAGATTCAATAACATTGATGTGAATTACATTGCTGTGGCTATAACTTGAGGTATTTTTCATATATTAATAAATATTGGCCACTACATGATAAATCAAGAAACATTTGTAGCTTGAGTGGAGCAACATCAGACAAACCACAACCCTCTAACAACTTGAAGTTGACAAATTATAATTTACCAAATCAAATCGAGCAAAAAGGCAACAGGGACCGTTAAACACTACATTATTCAATATCCTATTAATATCATTTCATAGTCACTCCTATTTTTACATTATCATGTTGCAACAGAAAATGGATAGCCACTGAGCTGAGAGAAGAGTACTGAATAAGTTCGAATATGACATGAGAGGAAAATTACATCGTAAGTTCTCTGCTCTAAGTATCCTACAAACTACTTCTAGCCATTTGCAGTGGCCAAGTTATGAGTTGGTAACATGACATGATAATCTACATCATTGATTTCAATTAGAAAACAAACTACTTATCTACAGGTAAAATGGTGGAATTATATCCAACCGGCAACATAACAAATTTCCTTCAAATTTCAAAGCATCTTCCAGTTACATAATTCACGTGTCCCCTCTTCTTTATTAAATTAAAATTTCATTTATACAAGCTAAGAATCTAATTAGCAAAGCGCTTTACAGGCCAAACCAAGGACTTTGTTGATCTAGAGAGAGAGAGAAAAAAAAAAAAAAAAAAACACTGTCAATTTACCTACATTAAGAGATTTTTTGTTCACATTAAAGTTAATAATAATACTCTATATGAGTCTTAAAAGTTATACTTCCTCCGTCCGCCTCAAAGAGACCCATTTTTCATTTTGGACGTCCGCCTCTAAGGGTTTCATTTCCCTTTTTACACACATGGGACCCACACATACCCACTAATACAACTACCCACTACACATTAAATAATAATACTCCTTAATCCACGTGAAAAAAACAAATGCACCCCTTTTGGGCGGACAGAGGAGTAAAAAATAAGGAAGTTTATACACTAATGCATTTAAGCAAGTTTCATTTCTTTTTAAGTCCGTAAGTTAAAAGCAAGGTGCCTGTGGATTAGAACTTAAAAGAGAAAGTGAGTTACAATAAACCATGAAACTAATAAATAATCAAGACAATTAAATGATCATTCTTTGTTTATAACATTTTCAGACTTTATTTACTTGTGAATAATTTGAATGATTGAGACACTGTAAACATTAGGAAAATAAGTGAGAAAAAGTAGGAGAGAAATAGAGACCTGAATGAAATTGATGGTGATGCCAGAGAGGAGGAAGAGGAGACCTATGGGGAGAATCACCACGGCAGCGATGGCCATAATAACATAACCCACCAATTTTAATTCCACTGTGGATTCAATATTGTTCTACAATTATCGATTCTGAGGAAATCCATATTTGTGAGATGTTTGAAGTGGATGAATATGAGGGCAAGGGGGTAGGGGTGGAAATGGGCAAAGCTGACCGTTAATGTTAATAAGTATGCCAAAAATAACAGCGCCATTTTCTCCACTAATCTTTTTCCTATTTTTAGAAAGTAATTTTTGATTATTAATTAAACTGCAATGGGCGTATAGCAGAGCAGGAAAAGGGTAAGCGCATACTCCCCTACTTAGACATCCACCCCGGTTCGGAACCGCCGGTTCCGATTCCGAATCGGCAGTTCCGGTTCCAAGGTAGGGGGAATCGGAACCGAACCGAGGTACGAAGGTTTCGGTTCCGGAACTGACATTTCCGGTTCCAGTTCGGAATCACCGGTTCCGGTTTTAATTTTTTTATTTTTTTTGAGTTTTAAGCGTAAAAAGTAAAAAAAATTGAAAAATCGGCAGTTCAAATCGGAATCGCCAGTTCGGAACCGGAACCGCCGGTTTTTTCCCAAATATGAGGAACCGGAACCGAACCTTCCTTAGCCGGTTCCGGTTTTTTTTGGCCGGTTCCGGAACCGGCGGTTCCGGTTCCGGTTAAAACCGGCGGTTCCCCGATTCGAACCGCCAGTTCCGGTTTTTTGGTGCATGTCTACCCTACTACACATTGTTCGAATGAGTATAACTTCATCTAGAATACTTGCACATTTTTTATTTTGACACGGTCTAAAAGTATTTGTACACTTTAAAAATAAAAATAATAAATAATAATTAATTTCAATAATCTTACAATACTATAATATATTGCAAAAATGTTACACACAATTTAGTCAAAATCAACTATATCATACTACACTTTATATTATTTAATTATCCAAAATATCCTTTCTCTTTCTTACATTATTACAACAAACTTCAATTTCATGCCACTAAATACGTGCATGTATTCTTTTGATAGAGAAGTATAAAAAAATGGTCAATAATTAGCAGGTATAAAATATACTCCATTCGTCCGCTTCTAAGGTATCTATTTTATTATTTTTGGTGTTCGTTTCAAAGGTATCTATTTTTCCTATTTAGTAAAAAAGTATGCAATATGGCCCATCACTATCCTCTAATGCAACTACCAACTTTATATATAATAATAATAATATTTTTTAATCCACATGCAAAAAGCAAATGAATACCTTAGAACCGGATGAATAGAGTAGTATATTTCAGTATTACTATAAAATACATTGATTAAAAGAAATTACTTATAACCAAAAAAATTATATATTTCATTACCCAAATTACTCATATTAATATTAATGTGCACACGGTAATGGTATAATTATCCCTTAAATCTTTTACCAATTTTGACACGATCAAGACCAACTAATGCACGCCCAATTTTCTGATTTCTTTTGTTTCCACTATTGATACAAATTGAAATATATATTGAAGATATTAATATTCATCTATATATAGTAACTATTAAAGTTGATTTATTATTTGGCTTTGACATTTGGTTTGAATTTAACGTACATAGATGTGAATATTACATTAATCTTTATTACTAAGTGTATATTTGAACTCTTACGTGCTTCTTATTGTATGCACCTTGATGTAAAGTTAATATGTGCTGGTGATATAAATGACATAAGTATATATTAGATAAATAGTAGGGTACATACAAATTTTATTGATATCGTAAAAGATTTGTGTGATGTAATTATACGTGCATCCCACTACAAAAGTTACATTTTCCTTTTTAGTATGAGTCCCACATAAAACAATTAATATATTTTCACGAGATCTACACACAACACTAATATACCAACCCACTAGGCATTATACATTAAAATATTATATCTCTCAACCCACAAACACATTAAGTATTATTTTTTTAATATTCGTTATACAGTAAATGTAACTCTTAAAATAAGATTGAGGGAGTATGTGTTGGATTGTATACTAAAAGTCTAGTTTTTTGTATGAACGATGTTATAACAATTTATTTGAAATGAGAATCATATGATCAAATGATTGCGTCTTATAATTTATTTATATGCATGATGTAATAGTCCACTTACTTTATACTGCAAATAATATGTTGTGCGACAACACGTGGAAGATCATATTATCGGTTTTCTTATAAAGTATAAACAGATGTTCACAACCGAGATAAACGGGGACTCTCTATCGGGATGGTTGTAGTGTGGTTTGGTATTAGCTTGTCTTGGTTATAGAATCACATTAGTGCACTTTGTGTGTACTGAGCAGGACCGCTTGAGATCGTTCGACTTATACAGACTTATAGAAGAACTTGATCTCAGTTATTATGGATATTCGTGTTCTTAATCCCTATACAATAACCTCGACATATAAGGCAGTATGTATTTCTTTGATTCATCAATGGGTGAGATTTACATGTAATTAAATCAACAAACTCGGTGAGTTGAGAAATAGTGATGTCTCTATGATGTGCTGTTGATTGTAGAAGGAATCCGTGTCTGACATAGGTTGATGATGTCCCATTGAGGAGCTCATAAGGATTATCATATAAACCCTGTAGGTGGATTTATTCCGGCATGATAATGAGGTTGAGTGGTACTACTCTCGAATGAGATATTAAGTAATAGAGTTGTCAGTAACTTAATTAATTAATGGGCATTATATATCTTAAACATGGGGAGAATAACGGGCTCATAATAAGAAGGAGCTCATAATGTAATTATGAGATTAGAATGGTAGTACAGTAATAATATTTTAGTGGGTATATATTATTATTATTGGACTTAAGTATAAGTTTTGGGCTAAGCTTGGATACTTAAGCCCAATGAAGACCCAACTCTAATTTCTTCTCCTGGTCCCTACTGTAGCCCATATATAAGTCATCTCAGCTGTTTTGACCCTAGAGAGACATGCCTAACACATGAAGAGGGTAGACGGAACAGCAGATTGAGAAGATCTTGAAGATCGTCGCCCACACAACGTCGAGATTGAACTTGAGAATACAGCAGAAGATCAAGAGGCCGTTTATTGCTGCTGTCCGCCAACTTGCATAATTTTTATAAAATCATACAGAATTCAAAATTCGACGTGTGATATACTGACGGAAATCCACGAAATAGAGGATCGTTTTGGCGTGTAGATCACTCAAATCCGAGATCGGATGAGAGAGTTATGTCCAAAACGGTGAGACTGCGCAAGCTGATGGCGAGAATCCTTCTTATTCAATATACCCTTGTGAAAGATAATACGTTTCTTTGATCTCTTGCTTCCGCTGAATTAGAAACGTATGGAACCCTAACGGTTCACGTTAACCAAACAATCGAGCACCAACAATATGAAATATTAAGATTTGTTTCAAATGAGGCAGGCATGCAATCATTCATGCAATAATATCTAATACCTTAAAAAAGTAAGCCATTAATGTAACAAATTTATTATCCTCACCCATGAACCTATTTAAAATACTACTACCTCCCCTGCTCCGGGGGGCCGAAAGGAGGATGAGGCAGTGGAGGGAGGATGGCGGGGGGTGCTCCCACTGATCGGTTGACGATCAGTAGTAGCAAGAGGAAGTGAAGCAGTAGAGTTAGAATAGTCATGGTTGCCTGTTGGAGTGATTTGTGTTGTAATGGACACCATTGCTACCTTTTTATAGAGATTTAAATAACTATTATTATAATGGCCTCCATACGCGGCAGGGAAGCTTCCTTAATACTATTAATAGAAATTTAATAGTATGATAATACTATTAGTCACGAGAGAAGCTAAGGTCATAGTGTGGAGGAATCTTTACGTCAAATATTAGCGTAAATATATGCATATTAGTATATTATAGTTTCTACTATTATGGAAATCAACTCTCTCAACTAATTATCCCACCCACCCGTGATAATACAATTATGTGAACAACAATATAAATATGTAAAAATTAGATTTTCTACTATAATGGAAATTAACTCCCGTGAACAAGAATACAATTTACAATTGAATCATTCCCTTTTACAGACTCAAATTTTGTAGTTTTTCAACAATGGTGGAAAAGGGTATGCGGCATTGTGAGAGAAGGGGGACTGACACATTCACATAATGAGGCAAGCATGCAATCATTCACGCAATAATATCTAATACCTTAAAAAGGTAAGCCATTAAAGCAACAAATTTTTTATCCTCACCCGTGGGCCCATTTAAAATACTACTACTTTCCTTGCTCCGGGAGGTCAAGAGGAGGATGAGGCAGTGTAGGGAGGATGGCGGGGGTACTCCCACTGATCGGTTGACGATCAGCAGTAGCAGGAGAGAGTGAAGCAGTAGAGTTAGAGTAGTCATGGTTGTCTGTTGGGTTGATTTGTGTTATAATGGACACTATTGCCACCTTTTTATAGAGACTTAAATACCTATTATTATCATGGCCTCTATATGCAGCAGGGAAGCTTCCTTAATGTCATTAATGGAAATTAAATTAATAGAATGATAATACTATTAGTCACGAGAGCAGCTAAGGTCATAGTGTAGAGGAATCTTTACCTCAAATATTAGCGTAAATATATGCATACTAGTATATTAAAGTTTCTACTATCACTACAAGAAACTGCCAGATTACCGACGGAAAATTTCGTCGGTAAAATCTGAAAAATTCATCGGTAATCAATTTACCGACGGATTACCGACGAAAACAGTTCGGTCGCCATTTTCTGCGTCGGTAACTTCTTAGCGATGGAAATTTAAATCCGTCGTAATTAGCGATGGATTTTGAGCATCGGAAAAAATAAATTCCGTCTGTAATAAATTAATCCCAATTCGTCGGAAGTCATAAATTAACGATGATTTTATCGATGGAAATTTCCGTCGGTAATTAGCGACGAAAAATTCCGTTGCTAACTACCAAATTAAAAAATATAAAGCATAATAGATTACCGACGAATTTTGTTCGTCGCTAAATTACCGACGGAAAAATCCATCTATTTTTATTAATTTTTTATTTTACCGACGAATTTATCCGTCAGTATTTTTTATTTATTTTTTAATATTATATTTGAAAATTTAATATTAATACCTATTAAAAAAATTACATATTTTGGTTATCAATTATATCTAAACGGGTCGTACAACATTCATAAAATAAAAGAAATAATATTTTATTTCCATAAAATGATAATACAGCAATAAATTTTACAATTATATTTCACCAAATTTCCAAACTCCATTTTCAGTTTCCACTTGACTGTTTCCATTCATAGTAGGACTTAAGTGCCATCACACAATTCACAATCCTTGAAGATTTTCCGCCCTGAAAAATAATTAACAATCTTGATCAAGCATCGGCAATGTTCTAATATTTAATCAATGATTAGAGGTGATATACTCAGTTACAACAAAGATGTGCCTGACAATTTGTTTGTGATTGGTCGTATATAGTCGGGATGACCAATTAAAGAATTTATCGAACCACGGAGAATTTAGGATTTGTGGCCTTCAAGTTATAGTCTCGTATTAGTTAGGGATGACCGAGAAGAGAGATAATAAAAATAAGAAAAGAAACTAATTATAATATTTTTGGAATTTTCAATGCAAAGGAAGTTTTCATGACGCACTTCAAATGGATAAATCATGTAACACATCTAATTGTCTCTTAATTTAAGCTATCATAGTAAGAGCGATCACGATTTCCATCTAAACTCTCTCTCGAGATGAAGATGATGTAGGCCCTTACAAAGACCCCAAAATAGCACATAGGATCGATACTATAGCGAACACCTCCCAATAGGTACTAATTACACGTACGAGTTCCCTAAAAGGTACTAAATCATAGGTAATATTCACTTTCTAGGTACTATGAATTCACTAAGGTTGGGTTCCCCTCACTAGATTAATTGACCTCTCGATCTAACATTTCTAGTGTCCATTTACGTAGTTCTAAACATGAGAGGCCGTCTCTAACTCTTCCCATATTAATTCACATAACCCACATGATGAAATGATTCAATAAATTCCTAAGACACATAATTAAACTCTCGTTCTAACCACATGCAATAGACAATTAACCACACAAATCAAATATATAAGTTAAGCAATTAAGCATCCATAAATAAAACTAATCAAAGCCGAGAATACAATTAAACAATATCACAATTTAATCCATAATCTAAACATCACTTAAACAACCAAGACATAGAAAATAAAAAGATAATAAGTAGGATTAGATTTCACCGAATGAAGTTTTTACATCCACAAAGCTCATCCTTTCCTTGGTGTGCCCACCTTCTTGGAAAGCATTAAATCCTAATCTAGAAAAATATTTAAAACTACGGATCCCTCGCCCCGAAAGGAAGAGGGATCTCAACTATGGAGGTCTTACTTAAAAGCCCTCTCAACTATTGAATCTTGGAAATGATTCAATTTAATAGAATTTAAATGGGTAAATAATTGTTCAATGGTGACTTTCATGGAAGAGGGTATTTATAGTAGTAAGAATGAGAGAAATTTGAGTGAGTTTCCAATGTGGGACAAGTGGGTTCATGTAGTGGTAGAGTGAGAGGAATTTGTGCTAAGTAATCAATGTGGGATAATTTAGCTCATAGGACCAAAAATGAGATTTATAACAAATTTTTCTTTGGCCCGTTCTTGCTCGTTTCAACTCCAAATTGAGCTCTGTTTTCTCCCA
Source organism: Pogostemon cablin (assembly GCA_023678885.1). Lineage (NCBI taxonomy): Eukaryota > Viridiplantae > Streptophyta > Magnoliopsida > Lamiales > Lamiaceae > Pogostemon > Pogostemon cablin. The sequence continues at coordinate 22,072,324 of CM042973.1, forward strand.
CATCTTTCTCTTCACTTACAGAGTTCATTTTTATCAAAATCACCAATTTTTCTGCAAAAATAAATAAAAATACCTTTCTCCAAATAATCAAGCAATTAATAGTATTTTTATTAAAATCATGCTCAATTATTGAATTAAAGCCACAAAAATCCACTTAAAATCTAGGTGAATTTCACATCGATCAAACCCCCAAATTTAAAGTGTTGGTCGTCCCTAAGCAACGAAAGAAAAGAAAGAACGAGGAGGAAAATTTACTAGAATTGAATCAAGATATCAATAAGATTGAGTCATTTCAAAACCATTTCAATTCAATCAAAACAAGCGACAAGACATCAATTTAAATGCATACAAGTTAAGCTTAGGACATATGCAAGTAAGTGAGACTTTCACTACTCCTCTCTAGATTTTGCTTTTCACTCTTACACTCAAGGGGTGTATGGGAGAAGTGTATACTCTCAAAAATTAATTCAAATGCATGTCATTACCATATGCTTGCCAAAGATCTAAACTCTTTACCACTTGTATGTGTTAATCATTGAATCAAAAAGGTCTTTAATGGGGTTGTAATGTAGGCTCTTTGGTATTGGATAGGAAAATTTTTAAGAAAAGTAAGCTCAAGATTAGTAGAGAATTTAAGTTGATTGATCACTTCAACCCTCATCCTCTCTTTTTCTCTTTTCACCTTAAGAAAAATGTAATCTTTCATCCGACACAATAACGAGCCCTTTTCTTTTTTTCTTCCACTATTGAGTTTTTTTCCCTCTCTTTTCCACAAGGGCTCTCTTTCCATTTTTCTAGTAGAGCTCCTTTATGTTTCTTTTATACAAGCTTTACTCAATTTTTTTTTCTTTTCACACAACCTCTATTTTTTCATATTTTCTCCCTCTTTTCTAGCACTTTCACTATTTTTCTGTTTCCAAACTCTCTTGTAAGCTCATTTCAACCATCTCATCCACATTAATCCTCTACTAATCGACAAAGGTGATTAGGATATAAAATATGGATAAAAATGGCTAAATTTGTAGGTTGCTAAAGAAATAAGGATAATAAGCTCAAAGGGGCAAACTATGAAATAATTTCATTTGGTAGGATTAATTTGGCTAAGTGACTTGTCAACACAAAGATGGCCTTAAATCATTTCCAATAATCTTCACACACATGTAGTTTCAAAAAGACACAATGGCAAGTTCTAGAATGTATACAAAATAATGATGCACTCAAGAAAGAAAAAACCGTTTGATATTACGATTTAAAGGCTAAAAAAACTCACGGGCTTGTAGTAGTGAAAGAACCACAAAATAAACACAAACCATAACTCAACAAGTACATAAGTAAAAATCCATCTCGTCACAAGTTTCAACTAAATATCATAGTTTCAAAATTTCTCACAATGAAGCACAAGAGAGCCAAGAAAGATTTTCTCCTTATTGAAATCAAAAACAAAGAAAGGAGAAAAAGTGTGCCAAAGAAAAGAGTAAGGACTTAAACGTGCGCCGGTGCAATATGCTCAAGTAAGAATTTATTGATGCATTTTTATAATTCAAACCGTAGAAAAATCAGGTACAAACAACATGCCCCCCAAACTTAAATTAGACAAAGTCGAATTTAAGTTGAGAAAATATTCGTTACCTCAATTTGCACCACTCATTTGCTCTTCAAGGCCAATACCATGGCACCATGCTTTCGTCCCTAAAAAAACAACCATAAAAAAAAATAAATCAAATAAAAATGTCCCTATTCTAACACTCAACAAAATCCGAAGTCACAAATACAACTAAATTCCCCGGCAACAGCGTCATTTGATTTGTCGTTTATAGTTGGGATGACCAATTAAAGAATTTAACAAACCAAGGAGAATTTAGGATTTGTGGCCTTCAAGTTATAGTCTCGTATTAGTTAGGGACGACCGAGAAGAGAGATAATAAAAACAAGAAAAGAAACTAATTACAATATTTTTGGAATTTTCAATGCAAAGGAAGTTTTCATGACGCACTTCAGATGGATAAATCATGTAACACATCTAATTATCTTCCAATTTAAGCTATCATAGTAAGAGCGATCACGATTTCCACCTAAACTCTCTCTCGAGATGAAGAGGATGTAGACTCTTACAAAGACCCCAAAATAGCACACAGGATCGATATCATAGCGAACACCTCCCAATAGGTACTAATTACTCGTACAAGTTCCCTAAAAGGTACTAAATCATAGGTAATATTCCCTTTCTAGGTACTATGAATTCACTAAGGTTGGGTTCCCCTCACTAGATTAATTGACCTCTCGATCTAACCTTTCTAGTGTCCATTTACGTATTTCTAAATATGAGAGGTCGTCTCCAACTCTTCCCATATTAATTCACATAACCCACATGATGAAATGATTCAATTAATTCCTAAGACACATAATTGAACTCTCGTTTTAACCACATGCAATAGACAATTAACCACACAAATCAAACATATAAGTTAAGCAATTAAACATCCATAAATGAAACTAATCAAAGACGGGAATACAATTAAATAATATCACAATTTAATCCATAATCTAAACATCACTTAAACAACCAAGACATAGAAAATAAAAAGATAATAAGTAGGATTAGATTTCACCGAATGAAGTTTTTACATCCACCATGCTCATCATTTCATTGGTGTCCCCACCTTCTTGGAAAGCATTAAATCCTAATTTAGAAAAATATTTAAAACTACGGATCCCTCGCCCCAGAAGGGGGAGGGATCTCAACTATGGAGGTCTTACTTAAAAGCCCTCTCAACTATTGAATCTTGGAAATGATTCAATTTAATGGAATTTAAATGGGTAAAGAATTGTTCAATGGTGACTTTCATGGAAGAGGGTATTTATAGTAGTAAGGATGAGAGAAATTTAAGTGGGTTTTCAATGTGGGACAAGTGGGTTCATGTAGTGGTAGAGTGAGAGGAATTTGTGCTAAGTAATCAATGTGGGATAATTTAGCTCATGGGACCAAAAATGAGATTTATAATAAATTTTTCTTTGGCCCGTTCTTGCTCGTTTCAACTCCAAATTGAGTTCCGTTTTCTCCCAAATCTTCCTCTTCAGTTGTGGAATCCATTTTTATCAAAATCACCCATTTTTTTGAAAAATAAACAAAAATACATTTCTTCAAATAATCAAGAAATTAATAGTATTTTCATTAAAATCATGCTCAATTATTGAATTAAAGCCACAAAAATCCACTTAAAATCTAGGTGAATTTCACACCGATCAGTTTGGTTTCTTTATGAAGTTCAGATTAAATTATAGTATTACTAATTACTAATATACCTGCTCCAAATCGGAGGCCTCAAAGGTAGGTATCCCCATCTCTTGCACAACTACAAGGAAATTTCTCACGTTCTCGAAGTACCAATATGCTGAAAGTGCAGCCCCATCTGGTATAAGTGCAGGGTCACATAGACTTTCAACTACCTGAAACAAACGAATCAAAATTAAAAACTTCAAGGAACACACAAGGCTGTGATTGATTTCTCAAGACGGAACACATCTTTTCGGACCTTATGCACTGCTCCATGTTGAATTTTATTTAGTACATTGCAGAGAATTATTTCACTCCTTAACCCAAGCTTAAATTCTTCCTCTGAAGATTCAGAGGGTAAATCTTTTGCAGCCACTACTCCTACCACTTTTCTTAACCACGCAACTGCTTCATATCTTCTCATTGCTGTACGTAATAGGAATAGACCTTGTAACTCTCAAGTGATTGCATAAATACATAGTCATGATTTGTTAAGGAAAAATAAATCCTAGTTAGTATTTATTAATGGTCTCTATGTTTCTATAGCCCCTAGAGTTTTTATTAGGAAGAGAGATTCAATTTCTCTTTTGAGCAACAATTATGCACAAGTTTCTCTTATCTTATCATTTTATACATTTTATTTCGTTCATTGCTCAACTAGTTATAATCTTCCAATATGATAGATGGAGTTGTAGCTGCTGTTTGTGCCTTAATAGGTCTGATTGCTTGTTTTTTCCTTAAATTCCAATGAATACCATCTTTAACTAACTCTACTACAAAATACTTCTTCGAGGCAAATTGTCAAACATGTTATGAGCAATGAATTACTCCCTATATACTATCATTCGTTATTCATATTCATCTTCATTTACAAACATAAGATGCCAATCAAATCATCAATTTGTCTAAAAGAGATATCAAATCATCAAAATCCAACCAAATCATGCGTATATCAGTCTTGAATCGAAAACCCCATAAGGAATTTATACATTACCTTATTTAAACATGGATTGAAATCAGATTTAAAAGTTGCTAGCAATGCAGCTCCAAAGAGGGACGTGTCTTTCACTGTAATTCCCTTGCTGTAATGACATCGTATTGAAAATCAGCAAAAGAAAGTAAGAAGATAGTGGGAGTTCAACAACTAAAAAAAAACCTACCTCTTTTAGAATGAAAAGAGTTGATGAAACCAAAGAAGCAGCTTGGAGTGCCATCTGAAGTTCTCAATTGACGCCATTGGATATGAGGGTCTCCTTATCCGACACTGCGCATCCGCGATCCACCCCCTCACCGCCATCGACGCTCCTAAAAAAGTCATCAAACTCGGTGACCAGATCTCAAACCTTACCCTCGCGGACGCTCAGAAGCTTGTCGAGTATCTCAAGGACAAGATTAGCATTTCAGCTGCGTCGTCAGCACCAAGCGCGGCGACAGATGCGCCGGCAGCCGTAGAGAAGAAAATGAAATTCAATGTGGTGATCGAGGATATGCCGAGCAATGCGAGAATCGCGACGACTAGAGTGGTAAGGGCATTGATAAACTTAGCATGAGGACTTGATTGAAGGATTGATGAAGAAATTCAATGAGGAAGTGTCGAAAGAGGGTAAGGGAAAGAGTAGGGCAAAATGAATATGTGTGCTAATTCCTAGAGAAACTAAAATATAATATCATTTTCTTAGATTAAATTTTCATAATAGCGGCAAAATTCCCACTATAATTTCATTAAATTTACGACGAATTGAATCGGTCAGTAATGAAAATTTATTAAATTATATTTACCGACAGATATTCTCGTCGGTAATATTAATATTAACAATTTAATGCTGAAAATATTTTAATTTTTTTTACCGACGAAACATATTCGTCGGTAAATTAAAGGTTGAAGTAATTTATTTTTAAAGTATAATTATATATTTACCGATGGACTAAATCCGTCGGTATATTAAAGATTAAAATTATTTTATTTTTTAATAAAAATTTATATTTACCGACGGAATATATCTGTAGGTAAATTAAATACTGAAATTATTTAATTTTTAAATAAAATTTTATATATTTACCGGCGGACTAAATCCGTCGGTATATTAAAGATTAAAATTATTTTATTTTTTAATAAAAATTTATATTTACCGACGGAATATATCCATCGGTAAATTAAATACTGAAATTATTTAATTTTTAAATATAATTTTATATATTTACCGACGGATTTAATCCGTCGATAATTTAATAACTGAATTAATTTTGTTTAGCGATGGAAACTTATCGTCGGTAATTCTCCGGGATGTAATCCCGCTAAAATAACGACAGAATTAGCGACGTATTTTTTTTCATTGCTAAATCCATTGGTAATTCGTGCAAGAACCGTCAGAAATTTCTATTGATGTTTTTTAAAAATAAATAGTATGAAATCAATAAAACGTCGATAATCCATCGGTAATTACCGACGATTTCTTTTCGTCGGTAAATCTGTCAGTAATTCAGCTGTTTCTTGTAGTGTATAATAGAAATTAACTCTCTCAATTAATTATCCCACTCACCCGTGATAATACAATTCTTTTTGAACATTAATATAAATATGTAAATATTAGAGTTTCTACTATAATGGAAATTAACTCCCGTGAACAAGAATATAATTTACAATTGAATCCTTCCCTTTTACAGGCTCATATTTTGCAGTTTTTCAATAATGGCGGGAAACGGTAGGACGCATTATGGGAGAAGGGGGCTGGCACATTCACATACTGAGGCAGACATGCAATCATTCATGCAATAATATAATACCTTAAAAAGGTAAGCCATTAATGCAAAAAAATTATTATCCTCACCCGTGAACCCATTTAAAATACTACTACCTCCCCTGCTCCAGGGGGTCGAGAGGAGGATGAGGTAGTGGAGGTTTGATGGCGGGGGAGCTCCCACTGATCAGTTGACGCTCAGTAGTAGCATGAGGGAGTGAAGCAGTAGAGTTAGAGTAGTCATGGTTGTCTGTTTGGTTGATTTGTATTGTAGTGGACACTGGACACCGTTGCCACCTTTTACAGAGACTTAAATTCCTATTATTGTCATGGCCTCCATACGCAGCAAGGAAGCTTCCTTAATACCATTAGTGAAAATTAAATTAATAAAATGATAATACTATTAGTCACGAGAGCATCTAAGGTCATAGTGTGGAGGAATCTTTACTTCAAATATTAGCGTAAATATATGCATACTAGTATATTAGAGTTTCTACTATAATGGAATTTAACTCTCTCAATTAATTATCCCACCCACCTGTGATAATATAATTATGTGAACAATAATACAAATCTGTAAATATTAGAGTTTCTACTATAATGGAAATTAACTCCCGTGAACAAGAATACAATTTACAATTGAATCTTTCCCTTTTATAAACTCACATTTTGTAGTTTTTCAACAATGGCGAGAAAGGGGAGGACACATTATGGGAGAAGGGGCTGGCACATTCACATAATGAGGTAGGCATGCAATCATTCAAGTAATAATATCTAGTACCTTATAAAGTTAAGCCATTAATGCAACACATTTGTTATTCTTACCCGTGAACCCATTTAAAATACTACTACCTCCCCTGCTCCGGGGGGGTTGAGAGGAGGATGAAGCAGTGGAGGGAGGATGGCAGGGGGTGCTCCTACTGATCGGTTGACGATCAGTAGTAGCAGGAGGAAGTGAAGCAGTAGAGCTAGAGTTGTCATGGTTGCCATTTGGGTTGATTTGTGTTGTAATGGACACCGTTGCAACCTTTTTATAGAGATTGAAGTACCTATTATTATCATGGCCTCCATACGGAGTAGAGAAGCATCCTTAATAACATTAATGGAAATTATATTAATAGTATGATAATACTATTAGTCACGAGAGCAGCTAATGTTATAGTGTGGAGGAATCTTTACCTCAAATATTAGCATAAATATATGCATACTAGTATATTAGAGTTTTTACTATAATGGAAATTAACTTTCCCAATTAATTATCCCACCCACCCGTGATCAAGGTTTAAAATATCCCAAAATATCCTCGATATTTTCACGATATATCCTCTTTTGGAGAGTACCGATATCGATATTAGAAAAAAAATATTTCTTTTCTGATATCGAGGAAATATCGGGAAATATCGGAAAATATTGGTGAAAATATAGATATCGATTTGCCACAGTTCAAATTTTTTGGATGTCGAGATATATCGAGGAAATATCGATAAAATATCGAAGATATATCGAAAATATCAAAAAATTATCCATAATTTTAAGAAATTTTAATGATTTTTTATGTTACATTTATTTATCAACTAAATATATTTTTTTGGTCATTAATTTATTCAATTTAAAAAATAAAATAAAAAATAAAGAAGTACTTGCGTGAAACCATCTCATAGTGAGACCGTTTTACGTTTTCTTAATTAATTATCTTTTTTTTATTAATATAGTTATCACTTTTCGTTAAAAAATATTATAACTAATAAATATGAAGGGTTCATGTAAACAGTATACTCTGGTTAAAAATACAATTATTTTGGCATAGTTGGATAAGATAGAACAATATTTTACTAACACATTCAGTACAAGGTTAAAAAAATTATATAATTCGATTAGTTGGTACCAGTATTATTTAGATCAAGACAACATGACATGTTTTACATTTGAACCTCATAGATCATTATTTTGATATTAGTTATTATGTGTTAAACAATTAGTAATAATCATTGTATGATTTCAGACTATTTAAATATGTTGTTATTGATCTACTTATCATATATTTTAAGTTTTATTTTGATTATAAATTGTATTTATATATTAAAATTATTTATTATATATTGCAAAATTAAATAATCAATTTTCATCTTTTTTCTCACAAATTTCCATAATTTTTTAATTTTTTACCGATATCGATATTCGATATATCCATCGATATATTCGTAAATTTGAAGTACCGATATTTTTATCGATATCGATATTTTAAACCTTTCCCGTGATAATACAATAATGTGAACTACAATACAAATATGTAAATATTAGAGTTTCTACTATAATGAAAATTAACTCACGTGAACAAGAATACAATTTGCAATTGAATCATTCCCTTTTACAGACTCAGATTTTGCAGTTTTTCAACAATGGCGGGAAAGGGCAGGCGGCATTATGGGAGAAGGGGGCTGGCACATTCACAGACTGAGGCAAGCATGCAATCTTTCACGCAATAATATATAATACCTTAAAAAGGTAAGCCATTAATGCAACAAATTTGTATCATCACCTGTGAACCCATTTAAAATATTACTACCTTCCCTGCTCCGGGGTGTCGAGAGGAGGATGAGGCAGTGGAGGTTTGATGGCGGGGGTCCTCTCACTGATCGGTCGACGCTCAGTAGTAGCATGAGGGAGTGAAGCAATAAAGTTAGAGTAGTCATGGTTGTTGTTGGGTTGATTTGTGTTGTAATGGACACCATTGCCACCTTTTTATAGAGACTTAAATACCTATTATTGTCATGGCCTCCATATGCAGTATGGAAACTTCCTTAATACCATTACTGAAAATTAAATTAATAGAATGATAATACTATTAGTCACGAGAGCAACTAAGGTCATAATGTGGAGGAATTTTTACCTCAATTATTAGCGTAAATATATGCATGCTAGTATATTAGAGTTTCTACTATAATGGAAATTAACTCTCTCAATTAATTATCCCATCCACCCGTGATAAATTGATAATACAATTATGTGAATATTAATACAAATATGTAAATATTAGAGTTTCTACTATAATGGAAATTAACTCCCGTGAACAAGAATAGAATTTAAAATTGAATCCTTCCTTTTTACAGACTCATATTTTGCAGTTTTTCAACAATGGCGGGAAAGGGTAGGATGCATTATGGGAGAAGGGGGCTGGCACATTCACATACTGAGGCAGGCATGCAATCATTCACTTAATAATATATAATACTTTAAAAAGGTAAGCCATTAATGCAAAAAATTTGTTATCCTCACCCGTGAACTCATTCAAAATGCTACTACCTCCCCTGCTCTAGGAGGTCGAGAGGAGGATGATGCAGTGGAGGTTTGATGATAGGGGTGCCCACTGATCAGTTGACGCTCAGCAGTAGTACGAGGGAGTGAAACAGTAGAGTTAAAGTAGTCATGGTTGTCTGTTGGTTGATTTGTGTTGTAGTGGATACCATTGCCATCTTTTACAGAGACTTAAACACCTATTATTGTCATGGCCAACATATGCAACAGGGAAGCTTCCTTAATACCATTAATGGAAATTAAATTAATAGAATGATAATACTATTAGTCAGGAGAGCAGCTAAGGTCATAGTGTGGAGGAATCTTTACCTCAAATATTAGCGTAAATATATGCATACTAGTATATTAGAGTTTCTACTATAATGGAAATTAACCCTCTCAATTAGTTATCCCACCCACCCGTGATAATACAATTCTGTGAACTACAACACAAATATATAAATATTAGAGTTTTTACTATAATAAAAATTAACTCCCGTGAACAAGAATATAATTTACAATTGAATCCTTCCCCTTTAAAGACTCATATTTTGCAGTTTTTCAACAATGGCGGGAAAGGGTAGGCGGTATTATGGGAGAAGGGGGCTGTTACATTCACATACTGAGACAAGCATGCAATCGTTCACGCAATAATATATAATACCTTAAAAAGGTAAGCCATTAATGCAACAAATTTGTTATCCTCACCTGTGAATCCATTTAAAATACTACTACCACCCCTGCTCCGGGGTGTCGAGAAGAGGATGAGGCAGTGGAGGTTTGATGGCGGGGGTTCTCCCACTGATCTGTTGATGTTGAGCAGTAGCACGAGTGAGTAAAACAGTAGAGTTAGAGTAGTCATGGTTGTCTATTAGGTTGATTTGTGTGTAATGGACACCATTACAATCTTTTTATAGAGACTTAAATACCTATTATTGTCATGGTCTCCATACGCAGCAGAGAAGCTTCCTTAGTACCATTAATGGAAATTAAATCAATTGAATGATAATACTATTAGTCACGAGAGCAGGTAAGGTCATAGAGTGGAGGAATCTTTACCTCAAATATTAGCGTAAATATATGCATACTAGTATATTAGAGTTTCTACTATAATGGAAATTAACTCTCTCAAATAAATATTCCACCCACCTATGATAATACAATTCTGTGAACAATAATATAAATCTGTAAATATTAGAGTTTCTACTATAATGGAAATTAATTCCCGTGAACAAGAATATAATTTACAATTGAATCCTTCCCTTTTAAAGACTCATATTTTGTAGTTTTTCAACAATGGCGGGAAAGGGTAGGACATATTATAGGAAAAGAGGGCTGGCATATCCACATACTGAGGCAAGCATGCAATCATTCACGCAATAATATCTAATACCTTAAAAAGGTAAGCCATTAATACAACAAATTTGTTATCCTTACCCGTGAACCCATTTAAAATACTACTACCTCCCTTGCTTTGGGGGATCGAGAGGAGGATGAAGCAGTAGATGGAGAATGACAGGGATGCTCCCAATGATCGGTTGACGATCAGTAGTAGCAGGAGAAAGTGAAGCAGTAGAGCTAGAGTTGTCATGGTTGCCTGTTGGTTTGATTGTGTTGTAATGGACACCATTGCCACCTTTTTATAGAGACTGAAAAACCTATTATTATTATCATGGACTCCATACGCAGCAGGGAAGCTTCCTTAATAACATTAATGGAAATTATATTAATAGTATGATAATACTATTAGTCACGAGAGCAACTAAGGTCATAGTGTGGAGGAATCTTCACCTAAAATATTAGCGTAAATATATACATACTAGTATATTAGAGTTTCTACTATAATGGAAATTGACCCTCCAAATTAATTATCCCACCCACCCATGATAATACAATTCTGTGAACTGCAATACAAATATGTAAATATTTGAGTTTCTACTATAATGGAAATTAACTCCCGTGAACAAGAATACAATTTGCAATTGAATCCTTTTCTTTTACAGACTCAGATTTTGCAGTTTTTCAACAATGGCGGGAAAGGGTAAGCATCATTATGGGAGAAGGGGGCTGGCACATTCACATACTGAGGCAAGCATGCAATCATTCACGCAATAATATATAATACCTTAAAAAGGCAAGCCATTAATGCAACAAATTTGTTATCCTCACCCGTGAACCCATCTAAAATACTACTACCTCCCCTGCTCCGGAGTGTCGAGAGGAGGATGAGGCAGTGGAGATTTGATGACGTGGGTGCTCCCACTGATCGGTTGACGCTCAGCAGTAGTACGAAGGAGTGAAGAAGTAGACTTAGAGTAGTCATGGTTGTCTGTTGGGTTGATTGTTGAAATGGACACCATTGCCACCTTTTTATAGAGAATTAAATACTTATTATTTCCATGGCCTCCATACGCAATAGGTAAGCTTCCTTAATACCATTAATGGAAATTAAATTAATAGAATGATAATACTATTAGTCACGAGAGCAGGTAAGGTCATAGTGTGGAGGAAACTTTACCTAAAATATTAGCGTAAATATATGCATACTAGTATATTAGAGTTACTACTATAATTGAAATTAACTCTCTCAATTAATTATCCCACATACCCGTGATAATACAATTCTTTGTACAATAATACAAATCTGTAAATATTATAGTTTCTACTATAATGGAGATTAACTCCCGTGAACAAGAATACAATTTATAATTGAATCCTTCCCTTTTACAGACTCATATTTTGTAATTTTTCAACAATAGCGGGAAAGGGTTGGACGCATAATGGGAGAAGGGGGCTGGCACATTCACATATTGAGGCAAGCATGCAATCATTCACGCAATAATATCTAATACCTTAAAAAGTTAAGACATTAATGCAACAAATTTGTTATACTCACCCGTGAACCCATTTAAAATACTACTATCTCCCCTGCTCCGGGGGATCGAGAGGAGGATGAAGCAGTGGAGGGAGGATGGCTGGGGGTGCTCCCACTGATCGGTTGACGATCAGTAATAGCAGGAGGGAGTGAAGCATTAGAGTTAGAGTAGTCATGGGTGCCTGTTGCGTAGATTTGTGTTGTAATGGACACCATTGCCACCTTTTTATAGAGACTAAAATACCTATTATTATCATGGCCTCCATACGCAGCAGGGAAGCTTCCTTAATAACATTAATGAAAATTAAATTAATATTAAGATAATACTATTAGTCACCAGAGCAGCTAAGGTCATAGTTTGGAGGAATCTTTACCTCAAATATTAGCATAAATATATGCATACTAGTATATTAGAGTTTCTACTATAATGAAATTAACCCTCCCAATTAATTAACTCACCCACTCATGATAATACAATTCTTTGAACTACAATTCAAATATGTAAATATTAGAAGTTCTACTATAATGAAAATTAACTCCCGTGAACAAGAATACAATTTGCAATTGAATCATTTCCTTTTACAGACTCAGATTTACCAGTTTTTCAACAATGGCGGGAAAGAGTAGGCGGCATTATGGAATAAGGGGGCTAGTACATTCACATACTGAGACAAGCATGAAATCATTCACGCAATAATACATAATATCTGAAAAAGGTAAGCCATTAATGCAATAAATTTGTTATCACCTATTTAAAATACTACTACCTCCCCTGCTCCGGGGTGTCGAAGGAGGATGAGGCAGTGGAGGTTTGATAGCGGGGGGTGCTCCCATTGATCAGTTGACGATCAGTAGTAGCACGAAGGAGTGAAGCAGTAGAGCTAGATTTGTCATGGTTGCCTGTTGGGTTGATTTGTGTTGTAATGGACACCATTGCCACCTTTTTATAGAGACTGAAATGCCTATTATTATCATGGCCTTCATACACATTAGGGAAGCTTCCTTAATAACATTAATGAAAATTAAATTAATAGTATGATAATACTATTAGTCACGAGAGCAGCTAAGGTCATAGTGTAGAGTAATCTTTACCTCAAATATTAGCGTAAATATATGCATACTAGTATATAAGAGTTTCTATTATAATAGAAATTAACCCTTCTAATTAATTATCTCACCCACCCGTGATAATACAATTATGTGAACTACAATACAAATATGTAAATATTAGTGTTTCTACTATAATGGAAATTAACTCCCGTGAAAAAGAATACAATTTGCAATTTAAACCTTCCCTTTTGCAAACTCAGATTTTGCAATTTTTCAACAATGGCGGGAAAGGGTAGGCGGCATTATAGGAGAAGGGGGCTGGCACATTCACATACTGAGGCAAGCATGCAATCATTCACGCAATAATATATAATATCTTGAAAAGGTAAGCCATTAATGCAACAAATTTGTTATCCCCACCCGTGAACCTATTTAAAATACTACTACCTCCCCTGCTCCGGGGTGTCGAGAAGAGGATGAGGCAATGGAGATTTGATAGCGGGGGGTGCTCCAACTGATCGGTTGACGATCAGCAGTAGCATGAGGGAGTGAAGCAGTAGAGCTAGAGTTGTCATGGTTGCTTGTTGGGTTGATTTATGTTGTAATGGACACCATTGCCACTTTTTTATAGAGACTGAAATACCTATTATTATCAAGGCCTCCATACGCAGCAGGGAAGCTTCCTTAATAACATTAATGGAAATTATATTAATAGTATGATAATACTATTAGTCACGAGAGTAGCTAAGGTCATAGTGTGGAGGAATCTTTACCTCAAATATTAGCGTAAATATATGCATACTAGTATATAAGAGTTTATACTATAATGGAAAATTTAACCCTCCTAATTAATTATCCCACCCACCCGTGATAATACAAATTCTATGAACTACAATACAAATATGTAAATATTAGAGTTTCTACTATAATGAAAATTAACTCCCGTGAACAAGAATACAATTTGCAATTTAAACCTTCCCTTTTACGGACTCAGATTTTGCTATTTTTCAATAATAGCGGCAAAGGGTTGGCGGCATTATGGGAGAAGGGGGCTGGCACATTCACATACTGAGGCAAGCATGCAATCATTCATGCAATAATATATAATACCTTAAAAAGGTAAGCCATTAATACAACAAATTTGTTATCCTCACCCGTGAACCCATTTAAAATACTACTACCTCCCCTGCTCCGGGGGTCGAGAGGAGGATGAAGCAGTGGAGGGAGGATGGCGGGGGTGCTCCCATTGATCGATTGACGATCAGTAGTAGTAGGAGAAAGTGAAGCAGTAGAGCTACAGTTGTCATGGTTGCCTGTTGGGTTGATTTGTGTTGTAATGGACACCTTTGCCACCTTTTTATTGAGACTGAAATACCTATTATTATCATGGCCTCCATAAGCAGCAGTGAAGCTACCTTAATAACATTAATGGAAATTAAATTAATAGTATGATAATATTATTAGTCACGAGAGCAGCTAAGGTCATAGTGTGGATGAATCTTTACCTCAAATATTAGCGTAAATATATGCATACTAGTATATTAGAGTTTCTACTATAATGGAAATTAACCCTCTCAGTTAATTATCTCACCCACTCGTGATAATTCAATTCTGTGAACAACAATACAAATCTGTAAATATTAGATTTTCTACTATAATGGAAATTAACTCCCGTGAACAAGAATACAATTTACAATTGAATCCTTCCCTTTTTACAAATTCTGATTTTGCAGTTTTTCGACAATGGCGGGAAAGGGTTGGCGGCATTATAGGAGAAGGGGGCTGGCATATTCACATACTGAGGCAAGCATACAATCATTCACGAAATAATATCTAATACCTTAAAAAGGTAAGCCATTAATTCAACAAATTTGTTATCCTCACCTGTTAACCCATTTAAAATACTATTACCTCCCCTACTCTGGGGGGTCGAGAGGAGGATGAGGCAGTGGTGGTTTGATTGAGTGGGTGCTCCCACTGATCGGTTGACGATCAACAGTAGCAGGAAGGAGTGAAGCAGTAGAGTTAGAGTAGTCATGGTTGCCTGTTGTGTTGATTTGTGTTGTAATGGACACCAATGCCACCTTTTTATAGAGACTTAAATACCTATAATTGTCATGGCCTTCATACGCAGCAGAGAAGCTTCCTTAATACCATTAATGGAAATTAAATTAATAGAATGATAATACTATTTGTCACGAGAGCAACTAAGGTCATAGTGTGGAGGAATCTTTACATCAAATATTAGAGTAAATATATGCATACTAGTATATTAGAGTTTCTACTATAATGGAAATTAACTCTCTCAATTAATTATCCCACCCACTCGTGATAATACAATTCTGTGAACAACAATACAAATCTGTAAATATTAGAGTTTCTTCTATAAAGAAAATTAACTCCCGTGAACAAGAATACAATTTACAATTGAATCCTTTCCTTTTACAGACTCATATTTTGCAGTTTTTCAACAATAGCGGGAAAGGTAGGCGGCATTATGGGAAAAGGGGGCTGGCACATTCACATACTGAGGCAAGCATGCAATCATTCACGCAATAAAAAAATACTGAATACTCATCTTCATTGCTGGAACCGGTGAAGAATCCCCGCTGCAGCTGCCGGCGGAGGAGCAACGCTTGTGGTGGTTGTGGGAGAAAGAGAAAGTGAGAGAAGATGTAGATGAGAGATAGATCAGCAGAAAAAATATTAGATTGGGTTTGTAAAGTGGCTTTTGACCCGCGTATTATTGGTTTGACCCGTATTTTTAAAAAATCTGACCCATTTGCTTTAAAAAATACGATTGTATGAATTTTGAAAAAAAAGCTCGTTCTATTCTAGTCATTATCTAATAAATCATATTATTACACACTAAAATTATACTTTAATGCATAATTCAACATACTTTGAATAACATATTTTAACAACCATTAAACATACTTTATCTATACAATAAACATACTTTAGTGATGGGTCGATCCGGCTCACAACCGTCTTACAAATAATCGTCTTACAAGAGACTTTGTCTAATTAAGTTACAACTCATGTATCAATTAATAATAAATTCTTAATTGGTTAATAAATAAATACATGATAAAAGTATGAAGAATTATTTATATAATTAAAATATCTCTCCAATATGATTAATATCATAATCTAAGAAACTGCACAAGATAAATTTATACAACGAAATTTATGAGATCGATCATTCTTCAAATTAGAATCATCATTCCAACTTACAACATAGGTTAAACTTGCTAAACCACACACAAGAAACAAGCATTAAATTAAGAAATTAACCACAATATTTATTACAATAAATAACTCCATTTAATTTTTTTTAGGAGTGAGATAATTAGGCCTTGGTCTTACATCCTTTGGGAAGCTTTCTGCCACATTTCTTGGGCAGCGCCATGGCGTTTGCAGGATTTATCATATACTCCGCAAACTTCGATTTGTTCTGGCAAAAGCATTGCAGATCAGCTTTCTTTATGGCGGAGCAACACTCCTTTGTCGGAGGTGGTGGTGACTTCCCGGTTATGGCCGGGAGGCACTCCACCAGCTCCGACAATGGGACGTTGCAGATGCTCGTTGGTGGAGCTGCAGCGTCACTGTTCGCCATTGCGATGACCGCACACACGGTGATTAGCACAACCAAGCTAACTAGCTTCGACATTCTCGACGACGAACTGATGACCGGTGGTTTACTTGGTGATGGAAGTGGAGGTGGAGGTGGAGATGGAGATGGAGATGGAGAGGTGGATATTTATAATTGATGAAAACACCATGTGAACATTTGTAAATGAACTTTATAGGGTTTATTCTCCTGTACATACAAGTTGATCAATTTAATATAAAGAATTGATAATAAAACTCTAAAAGGAGGATGTAATGAGCTTTTTTAGAATAAAAATTTTAGAATAAAAATATATTGTGGATAACTATATTAAAAGGATATGCTCTCAACAAAAGGGCAAAATAGTAAATGGATATCTTAAGAATAGGACGGAGTAATAAAATACTTTAAAAAATATAATAATGAATCTTAAAAAAAAAAAAGTGACATGTCATTAACCAGTGTAAAATAATAGAAATATATATATTAGTACTTCCTATTGGAGCCCGTGAAGTGTTGTGTATTATTTGAGGTGACATGCATTCGGTGGAAGTTTGATTTTCTGAGTATTTTCATATGCAACGGTTTAATGTGGTATACTTCCAGATTCTATTAATATATATATATATATATATATATATATATATGAAATTGTAAATACAAAAATTAAATCATGAGCATTAATGCCATGTACAACTCATATCATGAAAGATAAAGTGGAACACCACTATAAAATAGTCACTCCGTTTCATGTGCATTTTGTCATTTTCGCTCGTTACAATACATGTATTTTCTTTTTCAATGAAATTCACACAAAATAATTAATATATCTCTATGAGACTCATACACAACCCTAATACATTTACCCATTATCTATTAAAATATCTCTATTTTCATCTACACATTAAATATTATGGCAAACACTTGGTGTGTACAGAGTTCACACGTGAACCCTGTTTTCAACAATTACTCTTTAGCACATGAAAATTTATTCTTTATAGACATAAATTATTATTCTTCAAATTATTTTAAACCCTGATTTATCGATTACTTTTTATTACATGAAAAATTACTTTTTAGAGAAATGAACTATTACTCTTCTAAATAAAATATATTAGTATTACTCTTTAAAGAGTAAATTTTTATATACTAAAGAGTAACTTTGCAAAAACTATGTTTACATATAAACCCTATTTATACCAAATTCACTCAAATATTGTATTCTTTAATTTACGTGTAAAAAAAACACCCTTACAAAGTATCCGAATAGTTCAACAAGTATTAAATAATTCACAAAATATGTATATAATTTCATTAAAACTTAATGTTTCATATAATCTAATAAATGTTTTTTTATGTACATCTAACTATGGATATATGACAAAAATTTCTCGTAAGACATTGCTTATACGAGTCGATGAGACGTGTTAAAATATAAATATTATATATATATATAATATTTAATAGAGGACAAATAAAATAATATTGTTTTGAAAAAACAAAAAATTTGTGAGCCCATCTTGGACTTTTGTTCTCCTCAGATGGCACTTTATTATAGATTACATTAATTTGTATTTGATTAAAGAAGGATTAATTTAGATGTAACTAAAGCCCGTGAATTCGCGAGAATAACTTCACATGCCCAATCTATTCCCAAAAGTTGTTTGGATCGTTTATTTGTTACATAGTATAATTACGCAATGCTATATATATAAATGATTTTAGATTGAAGAGTATTATTCTTTCCATCTATATCGAATTATTTTGGATCTAATTCTCGATGTTATTTTGGAGTAATGCCCCATTGTTGCATGTATGACATATAGGAAAAGAAAGGAAACTATACTCTACAAAGAAAAGTATAAACCATAAAATAATAGTTGAATTTCTTCTCCTCTTATGTGTCAAACGAGTACTTAATTAATGAAATAAGAAACAATTTAAAATGAGAATATATATATATATATCTATCGAATTATTTTGGATCTAATTTTCTATGTCATTTTGGAGTCATATTTATTATGCCCCATTGTTGCATGTATGACATGTAGGAAAAGAAAAGAAACTATACTCTACAAAGAAAATTATAAACCATAAAATAATAGTTGAATTTCTTCTCCTCTTATGTGTCAAACGAGTACTTAATTAATGAAATAAGAAACAATTAGAAGTATTTCTTGAGTTTGAATAAAGCTCGAACCCAACAATATAATAATATAATTTGGTACTTTTAGTACCTACTTATTTTTAATAATACTCTATCCGTCCCACAAAACCCTTCACATTTTCTTTATTTGTTTGTCCCACAATACTCTTCACAACAAAAAAAAAATCACTTTATCCAACAACTTCAAAAATTACTTTACTTTCAAATTTGTAACTCCTTTATCACACATACAATTACTTCATACTTTTTTTTGTCTAAAAATACTAAAATACCCTCTAAAATCAATAAAATTGGGCAAAAAGTGCAACTTTTCTTAAACAACGTGGAATAGTAAACGTGAAACGTATTGTGGGACCAACGGAGGGAGTATAATTTATTGTCTGATAAAAAAAAAAGAAAAAAAAAAAGCTCGAACCCAACAAAAGAAATAAGAAATGCTAGACTTTCAATGAAAACATGGTGCATTCGAGCTACACAACCACGAAATTTTGGTTTATCATCCAACACTACAAGAATAGTTGATTTAAAATCTTGTTTAGAATCTCTAGCTCACAAAAATTTACAAACCTTCCAACAATCAAGAATTCAAAATCTGCACAATCTATTTACTCTGTTCATTATTAACCAACCTAACAATACTCCAGGGGTAACCCAATCCAACTTCCAAGTTGCAAAAATCACCATCAGACATCGACCTCAAATGCTGCACACAAAAAAAAAAGTGCAACAAAAAACCATTAACAAAATTTATGTGGAAAGAGTAAAAGTTCAACAACAGATTATTGGTGAGTATTTAAGAAGTTTCGAGTGTATAGCAGATAATCCAAGACAATACTCATCCAGCTTTGCCACCCCTTTAAAAATTTTACTCCTTAATAAACCAATGCATATATTCCTAATTTAATAAAGAAGAAGTCATACATGGTTTCTTGGAGAAATGACGTTGCGCCAATGTTTCCTGTAGCTGCATTCCTGATAAGCTTTCACATCCAAGAAGCTCTTGTAGTTTAGCATCACATGAGATGGTTATCGAGTTTAAAGGATCCTAGTAGAGCAGAAAAAAGGGCACTTTGAGGTGTAAAACTCAAAATTACTTTCATTGTGTATGAGTTAAAAATGTAACAAAATATGCAGGTAAATAAACATCCACAATAATTAAATAAATCCTTGGATATAACAGCAGAAAAAACAGAACTATTTACTAAATAAACCTTTATGTACTCCCACATTTTCCTCAACACTTCTTCTTGTGACATCTCTCTCTCATCAGCTCCAAAGAACCTGGCCAGGGCTTCAGATATTATCACAACTGGATTAGTGTCATCCTTTTTACTATCTACTTCCATATCAACCTTCTGTCTTTTAGGATCTTGGGTTGCCTTTCCTGCAGGAATATGATATAGTGTTTTTTTTTTTAATTAAATAATAAATAAAAAAAGCAGGAGTGAGAGATGCCAGAAGTAGAACAAGAAATTGACAGATCCTTACTGGCATGCTCAAGTGCAGTTAAACATTTACCTAGAAACTCATTCTTATTGAGCATGTGAATTGAATCAGTCTCAGATTCCAAATGACGAGCATTGTCACTCCTATCTGTCATTGTTATATTCTTTGGATCTTGGCCATTACTATCCATATTGAGAGCAACCTCATTATCACTCATATCTATCATTGTTATATTCTTTGGATCTTGGCCATTATTTTCCATATTGAGAGCAACCAATTGATTCGTGAGCTGCAAAAAAATCTTGTTTTTAGGTTGAATGAGGATCTGGAAAAGACAAAAGATTGCAGAGACAGAAACAGGTTGACAAACCTCATTATTTGGCAAGGTTTGATTGTCCACCGAGGTTAAAAGCTCAGTAGAAACAGCATGCAGTGTATCCAGAGCCGGGATGCATCTTCTTTTTCCGAGTGTTGAACTTCTGTCATGTGCCATTAAGTTATTCATATAGAGAACATCAAGCCAATGGCTATAGAACACAGAAATTAATGTAGCCGAACATCAACAATTCCAAAGGAAGTGTTAATTGAGAGAATCATAGTATCCTCCTACAACTGATATTGTTTGGTTTCTTTCACAATAATATTGGTCCAAATGCTTAAAAGGCAAAAGATAAAATCCATGGTATCAAGATACAAGCAGCCTAGAAAATACAGGTTGAACCATATCTTCTGCAATGAAATATAACAAGAATCACAACATGAAAGATCCATCCATGAAACAACCCAACATTTCATTTTATGACCTAAATCTGTAAGAGGCTGCATTGACGCAACTAATCCAAAATCTGATAATGAACCCAAATATTTTGGTTGTGTTTATTTAATGATCATTTAGAATCCATCTAGTTAACTAGCACAGGTAGGTTCCTCCCACAAAAAAATTTCAAGATATATTTCCATTTTGATATAAAAAAAATTAAAAATTAAAAATCATGCACCTAAACAATCATAGTAAATAGTTAGACAAGCATATATCAATCAAAGAAAAATCAATAAAGAAATGTAATGTCATACAGATTTAACTGGCAAGAAAATCTTGAAATTCATATAACTCATGTTTTCCACTGCAAAACTTTAACGAGTCCCTTAATTGGTTAATTATGTCATGACGGGATCAACAATGCAGTTATACCCAGCAATAAGAAGGGCAAGATCAACACTGAGTCATCTAAATTAATAAAACCAAGAAGTATATTATTGGAGACCTTAACCAACCTCTGTTTGGTACCATCATCGGTGGCAAGAGGAGTATCCACCAATTCCGTCGGAGAGGGTGGCGGCGGCGGCGGAGGAGCCCGTAAATGGGGAGGCTGAGAGGGGCCGTAGTTGATTCGCTCTTCGGAAGAGCCACAACCAGGAGTATCCACCGCTAACTTCGGATAGGTTGGCGGCGGCGGCGGTAGGGCACGTGATTTGGAAAGCTGAATGGGGCCGTAACTGATTCGCACTTTGGCAGCGCCACAACAAGGAATGTCCGCCTCCGCCTTAGGAGAGAGCGGCGGACGCCCTGACCGGATACGCTGGAATTCGCAGGAGTTGTAACGCTCTGAAAATTCACGAGCAGAGAAGTTCAGGGGTAAACCCTTGAAATTAGGAGCAGAAAAAACGGAATCCGAATCTTGGAGACGGTGGTGGAAGGGCTTGGGCTTCGGTGGCCGAGACAGGGCGGCGAGGACATCCTCGATTTGGCGGCGAATAAATTCAGTTCTGTCGGACAAATCGGCGCCGAACTTGGATTCGAGTTGCGGAACGACGAATCGTACGGCAGTGATGGCGTTAGTGGAGCGGAAGATATGATCCAGCGCCTCCGTAATTTGTCGATCGGTCACCACCTTCCGTGGCGGCGGTGCAATTTCCGGCATGGCGAATTTAACAGCAATTAAGAAATCAGTTGATCAGCAAATTACAGAATGATTGAAAACTAAAACAGTGGGTTAGTTTAAACTGATTGGATATTAATATTCTCAACGGCGGCAATTCAATGCAATTAGAATAGGATATCGAGATTATGCTATCTTTCTTTGTAGATTTGATTTTGGGTATATACAGGCATGCATATATACGTGTGTCTATATTTTCACTGAAAAATCTAACTATATACTCCACTTTACCGTCTATACGTGGAGTGGGTAGATGTATTAGAGAGATGTGATGGGTAGTGATTAGGGATGACAACAGGTAGGGTACCCGCTTATTTTGAGGTACTTGTATCCGTACCCGTATCCGATTAAAAAAACAACTACTCGTATTCATATTCGTCCCGTTTAAAAAATTTATTATGGTACACGTACCCGTAACTGTTTATCAATACACGCCGGTATCCATACCCATTTAATATTCATTTATTTTATAGTATATATTTATATTTATTTATTGTCTAAATAAGTATATAATAATGAAAATTACATTATTATTAATTAAATATAAAATAAATATAATATAAATTATATTATTAAAAATAAATATTTAATAAATATGATTAAATAAAACTTATAACTACTCCCTCCGTCCGCCACAAAGGTGGACATTTGCTTTTTGCACGTGGATTAAGGAGTATTATTATTTAAAGTGTAGTTGGTAGTTGTATTAGTGTGGTGTATGAGTCCCATAAATTTATTGTATTAGTAATGTGTGTGGGTCCCATGTGTTTAAAAAGGGAAATGTGGACCTTTGGTGCGGACGCCCAAGATGGCAAAATGTGGACCTTTCGGGCGGACGGAAGGAGTATTAATTAAATATATAAAATATCTTATCATATAGTATAAATTATATAATATATATTCAATTTTATAAAAAATATACTCCCTCCGTCCCGGCGTAAGAGGGTCATTTGTTTTTTTGCACGTAAATTAAGGAGTATTATTATTTAATGTATAGTGAGTAGTTGTATTAGTGGGAGTGTGAGTCCCATGTTTTAATTGTATTAGAGGGGTGTGTGGGTCCCATGTGTGTAAAAAATGAAAGGGGACTCTTTGGGTGAGACGACCAAAATGGAAAAATGGTCCTCTTAGCCTGGAACGGAGGGAGTATATATAATCGCGGTACCCGCAAGTATTTGAGGCATTACACGTACCCGTTCCAAACCCTAATGGTATTTTTCACAACTATCCATATCCGTCCCAAACCCGTTTACAACTACCCGTACCCTACCCATTAGGGTTCGAGTAGACCGGGTATCCTGAAATACCCGTCCCATTGCCATCCCTAGTAGTGGTGGGCCATTGGTGGCCATTTTTGCTAAAAAAAAAAAAATTGTGCAATTTAGATAGGATGCCCAATATAATAAAATGGTGCTATTTGGGCCGGACAGAATGAGTATTTCATAAAAATTAATACACATATAGGTGCACGCGTGTCAACTCAAATGCGAATAAAAATTGCGTGTCTTTGGGAACACTGTGCTCTCAAATCCAATTCAGTTCAAAAGTGGTACATTTTACTATTAAATGTTATACTTTCAGCATAACTTATACTTTTGATTTTCTATTTCTTTTAAAATCAAACATTTATACTCTTCATATTTCAATCGATATTTTCAATGAAAATATTATACTTTTAGAAGTCGTTTGTTTGTAGGTATGGGATATAATGAGATTGTGCATAATGAGATTTGTTTGACTTGTGGTTAATTGTATTATTGTTTGGTATTATGGAAAAATGAGATTGATATTAGTTATTTTATGTTTGTTATTGAGTATTAATAAATGGGATAATTAGTTAAATGACATATTTACCCCTTATTATTATTAATTATTATTAATAATAATTATTATTAATATCATTATTATTAATAGTATTAATAATAATTATTATTATTCATATTATTATTATTATTATTATTATTTATTATTTATTATTAATAACATTATTACTATTAGTTATTGTTATTAATATTAATTATTATCATTATTAATTATTATTAATATTATTTATTATTATTATTATTAATTAATTATTAATTATAATTATTAGTATTTATTATTATTATTGGATAAGGGTATAATGATAAAATTAAATTTAATATCTACGCATTAAATTGTGGTATTGTGTATCCCACCACCTCTTGAAGTGGTATACATAATACCAAGAAAAAAATATTATTAATACTGAGTCAAAATAATAGCAAGTTATATGTATTATGAATACATCGAGACAAACGTGATATTACATTGTATACTGCATCAATACCTAGCTAATCAATGCAACCAAATGACCCCTTACTGAATAAAATGATATAATAGCAGTTTATCTATACATATTAAGCACTTCATTTAATTAGACTTATAATAATCCTTTTATTGAACATATAAGGTTCCTAAAAACATGACTCTTTGATACATTGTTTACAGTAATCAACGATGAAATTAAAATACTATATGTAACGTGGTTTAATATTTTTTTAAGGATAAAATACTTCAGAGCCAGCGTGGGGCTACGGGCACTGGGCCCTCCTCAATTTTCAAAAATTATTACTATATATATAATGAATATTAACTAGTAAATAGTAATATTGCCAAAGTGGTTTGCCCTTTCTCTTTCGTGAATAATAAGGTCATGGGTTCGAAATTGGGTGCCACAATTTTTCTCTTTTTTATTTAAAAATATTCTCTCCTTTATAATTTATTTTTTCTTTCCTATCTAATATTTCTAACTTTTTTATTTATAAATATTCTTTCCTCTATAAATTTATTTTTTCTTTCTTATCTAATATTTTTATATTTTTATTTTATTTTATGTTTTAGTGGAGTTTTTTTTCCTTCCGCAATATTATATTTTTATTAATATACTTATAATATGTTTTCTTTAATATCTAATATTTCTATATTTTTATTTTATTTTATGTTTTAGTAGAGTTTTTTTTCTTATTTATAAATTCGAACAGCTTTATTATTATTTTTTTTGTCTAAATTGTCCAATTTATCTCCACTTTGTCTTAGTTAGGCACCTAAAAATCAACTTATTTTAAACCACGTTTGCAAAAAAATCGTATATAAAAAAAATATTTCTATACATAGTATTTGGGCCCCCTCCACATCTAATATTTTTATATTTTTATTTTATTTTATGTTTTAGTGGAGTTTTTTTTCCTTCCGCAATATTATATTTTTATTAATATACTTATAATATGTTTTCTTTAATATCTAATATTTCTATATTTTTATTTTATTTTATGTTTTAGTAGAGTTTTTTTTCTTATTTATAAATTCGAACAGCTTTATTATTATTTTTTTTGTCTAAATTGTCCAATTTATCTCCACTTTGTCTTAGTTAGGCACCTAAAAATCAACTTATTTTAAACCACGTTTGCAAAAAAATCGTATATAAAAAAAATATTTCTATACATAGTATTTGGGCCCCCTCCACAAAAATCCTGGCTCCGTCCCGCTTCAGAAAATATAACTCTTTGATACAATATATATATATATATATATATATATATATATATATATATATATATATATATATATATATATATATAACAAGTCGAAGAATATAGGGTAAAAGGTGGACCCTCAACTTATTCATGAGGATCAAATGCATCCTCAATCTATTAATTTTATCATTCAAATCCTTCAAATTTTCTCATTAATCAAATTGGCCCTTTATTTTTTGTTGGGAGAGCAAAGCTATACTCATTTTGTTAATTAAAAAAATTAACACCCTTTAATAGTAGGACCCATGGTTAAAAATAAAAAAAATTCTTGTTAAAATAAAAAATAAAAAAATTCAGCCGGAATTGTCAACACACGGAATTTTTATTTTGGGAAAATCATTAATAGATACACACTTTAACCTAAATTACTATTAGATACATGGAATTTAAATAATTACTCTCACATACAAAATATTAAAGTAAAATACCAAATATAACCTTATACTCCATACACTTTTAAACCAACAACTCTACCCCTCACCCACCCACCGGCGTTGACCAGCATTGACCGGCCGTTGACTGACGTTGAGCGTTGACCGTCGCCGGAAAGTCGTTGATCGCCGCTGACCGCCGCCGCCTGCTGTCGAAATTTAAAATGTGCAAAAATAAAATTGTACAGAACCAAATTGTGCAAAATCAATTTGTGCAGACAAATTGTACAAACATATAGGGGTATTTATGTTATTACAGTCATAATTGTGTAGTTAGGAGTAATAGTGCTTTGAGTCATGTAGTTTAAAGCAATTATACATTTTTTGTGTATCCCTTAATAAGTGACCCTTATATTTTTCTCAAATGATGGATTGTTGCTAGGGATGCCAACGGGCCGAGTTCGGACTGAGTACCTAATTACTTGGATCCGACCTGTTTTAGAAGTGCTTGCCCTGGACCCGCACGGGTCCTATTATCCAGACCCAAACCCAAAAGGGGCGGGTCCGCCCTGCCTCGCTCTTTTTTTTAAAAAATTTTTTCTATGTTTTATATAATTTTTTAAGACTTATGTGACACTCATAAATATTAACTCTCACTTCATCATTCTACATAGCTTTAAGTAATAGTTATGTCACAAAAAAAAAAAAAATTCAAATAATAATAATCATAAAATTAGTAGTGAAGTATAGAATTTTAAATGATTATAAAAATAAAAAATATAATATTTATATTTAGTACGGGGCAGGGCGGGGCGGGTTGGGTCGGGTACCCGCGGGTCTGAAGTAATACCCAGACCCACCCCATTTTAAAATAGGTCCAGGGCGGGTCCGTCCCGTTTTCAGTTCGGGACGAGTCTAGGGCGGCCCAAATCGTGCGGTCTAGGTGGGTACCTGCGGATCCGAGCCAAATTCACACCCCTAATTGTTGCGCTAAACTTGAACTACAAGTGTAATGTTAAACAAACACTTCATGATCTAAAACTTTCTCTGCTTGCTTGTATCTTTCTTTCAGCGTGATCTCTTGACGGAAGCTGCTACTGTTGGTCGACCCGTGTCACAGTCTCGACGCTAGATTACTGTAACATGAGAATTTTTCCAAGTAGATACACATCTAAGTACAAGTTGTGAGAGATAGTGTGTAAATGAAATATGGGTTAATTGCAAAAAAAAACCACGAACTTTACACCTATTGCAAATTAATCCTCACTTTTGATAAATTGCGAAAAAAATCATCACCTTTAAGTGTTGTTGCAAAATAAATCCAATTTGTGACTAAAAGTAGAGTTTTTTTTTTGTTTATTTTGCAATACTTAAAGGTGGTAGTTTTTTTTTTTTGCAATTTATCAAAAGTGAGGATTAATTTGCAACATATGTAAAATTCGTGGTTTTTTTTAATTAACCCATGAAATATACAGTTGATTTTAGTATTCATTTGCACTTGCCGCCCATATGCTTTCAACTGGCTTTTAATTCAATCGATAGGTATATTTTCATATTTTGTCATAAATAAATTCACTCTTCTTTTTTACATTTAAAAACAAATATGAATATAATACCCAAGAGAAGATTTGTGATCATCATGTATTATGAGATTGAATTCGTCATGGTCAACCTCGAGCCTTTGACTTTAACTCAAGGGGCAGGTACAAATTTCTATTCTGCATGTACCACCCCTCCATGCTAAATGCTAATACAGTAATACTATCATTAATACAAATCAGATTTAAGTATTGATTCAGCATCAATCATTAATACTATCTACTTAGCATCAGATTATTTTATGAACCATCTTCTTAATGTGTGTGAACAAATGTAGCAAGTTGAATTATTCACTACTTCTCTTTCCTAAATTCAACATATCTTTCCTAAATTCAACATATCCAATCTCCAAACATTAATTTATCTACGAATTTATGACTTCATTTTGTAAGAGAAGTTTAAACTTGAGGCTTTGAATTGAATGTGTGAGCGGTACTATTCTAGAAGAGTTATTCCCTCCGTCCCAAAATTGATTGCACACTTTCCCCATTTGTCCGTCTCAAAATAGATTGCACCTTCCAAAAATGGCAAAAAAAATTACCAATTTATCCTCCACTTTTTAACCATTTACAAAAATACCACTCTAATTACTTATCTCTAAGTAATGGGTTTGAGCCTAATTAACTTAACCTAAACCCAATTAAAACACTAAATCCAACCCAAACCTAATTAAAACCTTAAACCCAACCCACTTATAAACTAAAATCATAATATTACACCTTATAATTGCATTCTCTCTCTCTCTCTCTCTCGTTCTTCTCTAACCCTAGCCTCCCTCCTGTGTGTTCTTCTCTCTCACCATCAAACCCTAGCCTCCATTCTCTCTGTTCGTCTCATCATGAAAACCTAGTCTCTCATTCTTCTTCTCACCATGATTGTTTAAGTGTTCGTCTCTGTCTTCTTCTCACCATGAAACTCTAGCCTCCCTCCTGTCTGTTTGTTCGTTTCATTCCTTTTCTTGCCTCCAATCTGGTGTGTCGATGAAAGCCGGTGTTAGAACCCATCCGGATGAGGGCTGGAATCATCCAGATGAGTGTTTCGCACCGCATACACAGCCAGACGTTTCATCTCCTCCGAGCCGAAACCCTAGCCTCCTCTGTAATTTCTGGTATCTTCCTTCTGAAGGCGAGGTGTTTGAGATCTCCGCCGGATCTGAGTCGGAGTTGCACCGATCTGAGATCCCGAGTGTGGATCCGGTCTGTCTGTGGCCCGAATCAGTCGATGATAGTATGGGCCTAGACGGAGGAAGCGTCGAAGGAAGTCAATACACGGTGGTGCCGGAGACGAAGTTCTCTGAACTTGTGGAGTCTTCCGATGTGGTGGAGGACTCCGACTTGGAGAAAGAGACCGCAGGACCCCCCCGCCGACCATGTATTTTCCCGCGAAACCGAAGGCACTCCGGCGCCTCCCTTCCGGCCAGAAGGTCTAGCCTGTTGGATAAAGAAGACAGGGGGACTGATGAGGAATTCATATACAGATGGTTGTGTATGCTGATTCCTGCGTGGGGGTACATTTCTATCCTTTGACCACTACCTTTAATTGTTTTTCCATTCAGTTTGTTGGCCCTGTGAGGCATATTGGTGGTCACACATGCTTTATGTTGGCCCTGTGAAGCCTGTAATTGATTATCCATGCTATTTATTGGCCCTGTGAGGCATTTTATTCGTCACACATGCTTTATGTTGGCCCTGTGAGGCCTGTAATTGAGTATCCATGCTATTTGTTGGCCCTGTGAGGTATTTTATTGGTCTCACATGCTTTATGTTGGCACTGTGAGGCCTGTAATTGAGTATCCATGCTATTTGTTGGCCCTGTGAGGCATTTTATTGGTCTCACATGCTTTATGTTGGCCCTGTGAGGCCTGTAATTGAGTATCCATGCTATTTGTTGGCCCTGTGAGGCATTTTATTGGTCTCACATGCTTTATGTTGGCCCTGTGAGGCCTGTAATTAAGTATCCATGCTATTTGTTGGCCCTATGAGGCATTTTATTGGTCTCACATGCTTTATGTTGGCCCTGTGAGGCCTGTAATTGAGTATCCATGCTTTATGTTGGCCCTGTGAGGCCTGTAATTGAGTATCCATGCTATTTGTTGGCCCTGTGAGGCATTTTATTGGTCTCACATGCTTTATGTTGGCCCTGTGAGGCCTGTAATTGAGTATCCATGCTATTTGTTGGCCCTGTGAGGCATTTTATTGGTCACACATGCTTTATGTTGGCCCTGTGAGGCCTCTAATTGATTATCCATGCTATTCTCAGGTGATCTTTTTGGCTGACCCAATGAGGATATTATTCCGAGGGTTAATTTTCCCATGTTCCTATTGTTTGAGTGTCACCATTAGGTTTCTTAACCTAATTAGGAGACCTGTACCCAATGAGGATATTATTCCGAGGGTGAATTTTCCCATGTCCCTATTGTTTAAGTGTCACCATTAGGTTTCTTAACCTAATTAGGAGACCTGTACCCAATGAGGATATTATTCCGAGGGTTAATCTTTCCATATTACTCCCTTCAAGTGGTATCTCTAGTCCCTCATGATGAAGTTCAGTGTCACCATTAGGGTTTATCGACCTATTTAGGAGGCCCAAATATCTTTGAATATATTTTTGGCAACCAATAGGCAGTATAAACCTTTTTAGGAGACCAAGCTCGATGATGAAATTACATTCTGAGAGCACAACGGATATTCTATCCAATGTCATTTAAATATGATCTTGTTTACAGCCTAAACAATACTCACACAACAAAATGTAATACATGATCAATTGTTTCTGCTGTAAACAACTTAAACTATCAGTCTAAGACACCTTATACCCATAACCCTTTCTCTTACACTGTTCTTAGTAGCAATTATCCAAAATGAGATCACCATTACCCAATAATCAAACACTTAATGCTTCCACTAGCTCTGAAATGTCATACACCATCTGGTATAGAGCCTGTTCTTCAACCAACTTGTCTATGCAGCCTTTAATCAAATCAGGATCAATCTCAAGATTGATGGGCAAAGTTCCTTCCCTAATCATCTTTGCCTTCCCCATATGGGGTATGTTGTAGTTATTCCCCCCTCGACTTTCATTATCTCAATTAGGCAGGATTGTAGGCTAAGAAACACATTGTTGAGTGTAGCAGTTGTTAGGTTTTCAAAGGACTGGTTCACATTGTTGATTATTTCATCAACATTATAGCTTTCACTCTTCAGTTGTAGTGACTGTAGGGCCCTGAACCAACCAAGGTCATTCACATTTAGATCTGGAGAGCATGGAGGCTGATTAACAAGTCTGATGTTGAAACCATCAGATCTTGCAGCTGCTCCAAACTCCAAATCAGTGTCATTGATATGAGGTGGTGCGTTATCCTGCTAGATAATGATCTCCTTACTCATATTCTGTGGCCATTTAGCTTTTATAGCTGGAATGACCTGTCACCATGTGTATAGATGCATATAAAGGTATCTTAGGAGGCCTCATTGTCTAGAAATTAACCCTAGAATGATGTTAAAGCTGAAATAGGAGTAGATGGTTATACCTGATTGATTATTAATGCTCTGATAACATCTTTGTTCACTGAATCAAATGGTTTAGTAACCATTGTCCCCCGAGCCCTATTCTTAGAGTTCCTCTTTGCTGTCTCATTCCTTGAGAAATGAAATAAGCCTATTTTACCATCAAACAACACTTCCCCATCACTTCCAATTATTGGCCTAGAAACAGCACACATGAACATTATCTTAGTGATGAACTTCTTTGACTTGCATGTCCTATGTGGTTCTGCCTCCCCTGGAATCATGTAATACCTCTCATTCTTCCTTGTCATATAGAACCATTTTTCATCAATATGAACAACTTGATACATCCCATCAAAATTAGCTTGTTAACAGCCCTATCAAGATGAATTTGATGTAAACAATAGTTGAGCCTTTGTAGCTTGCTTTTTGGAGTTAGGCCAGGCTTTATAGCATTAGTGTGAGCTCTTATTTGTCCATCTTTTATCCATCTTCCAACTGTTGATTTGCTGACTTTTAAATTCCCTGCCAGCCCTTTAATTGTACCCCTACTTTGAAAATCCATATTCTTTACTTTTTCTAGTTGAACTCTCTTTGTCTTGGCTACCCCCCTTTGCTTGGAAATGAAGTTGACTGGCAGCCCTTGTTGAATCTGATTCCTAGCCTCTTTTCAAATGTTTTGGACTGTTCTTTTAGAACAACCAAAGATCTGCACTGCCTCTAACACCTTCCCATGGATAACTTTTCCATCATGGCTGTTTACCAGTAGATACTGCCCAATGAGATTTTTCTTTTCAAGTGAAAGGTGTGATTTTGGGCCAGCCATTAAATGTTGAGTGAGTGCATTAATGTGTGCTAACAACCCCCTATTTATGGTGATGACATTGGAGGGAAAATTTCAACAATTTGGCCTATCATGGTGGGAACAGATTAGAGGGAAAAAAGTGGAAGGAAATTTTAAGTTTGGTGGGAAATGACAATTAAAACTACAAATGGTGGGAAAAACTTACTTCACAAATTATTTGGGAGGAAAACAAATCCCAATGATGATGTTATAATCTGAGGGTTTTTTCAATATCATATTCATGCACATCATACATACAATATCTCACTTCTATTGTTGTTTCATTCTTTTAAATTTTCAGAAGTGTATGTCCACCCCCCTCAAGAAAGCCACCTCAATAATTTTGTTTTTAGAAGATCATGTATTTTGATGAATGCTGGAGTAATTCAGACATTACTCCATGTAATATTTGGAATTTGTAATAGATGAATTGTAATAGGGCTTAATTTAAATTTCTGTAATTTGTAATGTTGTAATAGTGCTAATGTACAACCCAACGTTTTTTTACTGTAGTTTTTTTTTCTAGAATTATTTTATTATTTTATTATTTTCAGTGGATTATGATTTGGATTAACTTTAATGATAAAGTTAATCCAAAACATAAATCAAAATGCATGGACAATTTTACCCCTCAAAGTTTAGTTGAAAAGTCAATAAAGTAATATTTCTTAAACTCCGTATCTACAGTAACGGTGCAATCAATTTTGGGACGGAGGGAGTAATTAATAACGTTATTATAATATACAGTAATTAGTTTCAAAGTTTTAATTAGAAGTAAAAATATATCCATATATATGGGTCAAAACATCATTAGATACTTCGAAGCATTGAATAAAACCCAAACTCTTTCTCCCAAAATTGTGGGGCAGTACTTTTAAGGCTAGGTTGTTTTAGATTTATAGATTTTGAGTGACTTTGTCTTCAATGAGTAATAATTTTTATTTAAAAAGAATAATAATTCATATTTTAGTAAAATTTTATGTACTAGTTAGTAATTTAAAAAATATATGGAGTATATAAGAATTACATGTGAATCCAATTTATACCCGACTCACTTTAAACTCTAAAATTAATAATATAGATTATCAATATTTATGATTCTCATACACAAGTAATATTTTAAAATAAATATAATTAAAAAATTGACTGAATATATATTTTCCAATTCAAATTTACACTCCATTTATAAAGAAAATGAGCAAATGAAACAATATAAATTAAAAAAAAGGGAGGATTACTATTAGATACATTAAAAAATTCTTAGTTATTATGAGATACAAACATACAAAAATATTACTACTAACTACATAAATATATAGTGATATTCGAATATTATCTCTACAATGTGCTGCACATAAATATTTGTATAGCAAAAGTTCGTGTGCAGCAAAAGTGTGTATAGTAAAAAAAGTGTGTGTAGTAAAAAAAAGTGTGTGTAGCAAAAAAGTGTGGTGGTTCGGCAGAGCTCCGGCGGTCGGCCAGCGGTGGGTAAGTTTTAGGGTTTGTGGTTTAAAAGTGTATAAGTTTAGGGTTATATTTGGTATTTTACTTTAATATTTTATATGTGAAAGTAATTTTTTTAAATCAATTTATCTTATAGTAATTATGGGTACAAGTGTTTACCTATGAGTAATTTTTCCTTAAAAATATTAAATTGAGTACATATATTTTGGGAAAATATCATATTTGGTCCCATAAAAATTCCTTCAATTCAATTTTAGTCACGTAAGAATTCACTGGTCCCATAGCTAGCGGTTTTGGTCCCATAAGAATTTTATAACCATAATTTTTCAAAAATTTTCATTCTAAATTAATTTATATTATTATAAATTACTAGATTTATATTATTTTATGTCTTTCAACACAGACATAGTCAAATACGACAATTCTCCTCTGTTTTCTCTCTCAATAAATATTGTATTAGTTTTCTTTGGGGATTATTTTTGCAAATTATATAAACAAATCTACAAGTTGCCATTTTGATCTTACTAACGGTTCAGAATATTTCGTTAACTATTAACAGATTTTGATGAAAAATTCCTATGAGACTAAATCTATCAATTTTGGGACATTTTTAGCATTGAGCAATTCTTACGGAACCAAAAGTGTAATTTTCCCATATATTTCTCCTTCACAATAAATCCACAACAAGCTAGAACAAATGGAATAAAATGGAGAGATGAAAGTAAATTAATATATATATATATATATATATATATATATATATATATATATATATATATATATATATATATATATATATATATAGGGAGACTGCATTTCAATTTATAATGTTAAATAAATAGCAAATTCCCCCTGCACCCACATTCAAAATTTATATAATGATAAATAAAATATATATATTTAGTTAGTGAGTTTTCTTTTTACTTTTTAATAAAAACCTAAATATAAAAAAGTTAAACATTTATTAAACACAAATATACTATTCAACAAAAATTAATACATACACCCAATGTATATGATATCAACTCAGACTAAAAATACATTTATAAAATCAAGGTTGCATTAGTTTTAAAAAAAAAATTGGGGTTATAATCAACTTAAGTAATGGTTTGGCCTCCGTAAATTGTGTAGACATTGATTTTTTTATTTTTACTTCTATTTTTTAATGTCTATATATAGTTTGAGCCTTGAGTGTCATCCATGGCTACACTACGACGTAGACAATGGGAAGAAAATATGTGTAATACGAATTTCATCATCTTCTGAGGGCCATTCAGCAAATACGCACAAAGGACCTCATAAACAAATAAATAAAAATAATATATTATTTATATCATTTTATATTCTTTACGATTAAAATCTTAGTTGCCGTTGCTCGAGCGCTCAAATAGACTTAATAGTTGCTGAAATATTTCGCCAGTTTCAACCGAATCTCGCATTACTTCCGTGTTCTAATCGTCACCAATGTGAGCATACGCATTCTTCGTGCTCTAATCCTTCTTCTTTCATTTCTTTGAAAAAATGGGGAACTGAAGAGCCATTACTTGATTCTGTTTTTTTTTTTTTTTTTTGGCGCTGATTTTTATTTCAACTGTATTTCGGATTTATTAAATGTCTCTTTTATGCCTTGAAAAATCGTATTTCGTTTGTTCTTGATTGATTGATTGCTTTTGAGGTTGTAATTGAAATTAATTATAGCGAGTTTAGAGGTTTGAATGATAGCGGGTTTTTGTAGGTTTCTTTCTGGAGAAATTTTGGTGTAGTTTCTTGTGAATTGAAGCACGTAGATATCTTTTCTGTGTTTAAGTTTCAATTCAAGGCTTCAATCTTAGTTGTGTCAGTTATCGGCAAATAGATCGAGCGTTAATTTAAAGTTAGGTTGACAACTTAAGGAGAGAATCTCCTTTACTAATAACTGCATCTACATACTATTGACAACTTAAGGAGAGAATCTCCTTTACTAATAACTGCATCTACATACTATCATGCCTTCCATTTGTAGCCTCAGTAATTTATTTATATCTTTGATGTAGTCTGAGGAAGAGTACGTAGTTTCATTCATAATATATATCTTGCAAGTAGTTACAAGCCTGCTTTTGAAGCCCATGATTTGGCAGTGTGAGACACAACTAGAAGTTGTGTGGTAAAATATTTGTTTCCGTATGTAAAACCATCTAGATATATCATTCCTCAGTGGAACTCTAATTTTTCTGGCTCATCCATAATCTGCATTGTCTAATGGGCTTTTATCTGTCTTATAACTACTTAGTGCTCCTTTTTCACTTCAATCGTGTATTAAAAAGTTATAAAAATGTGCTGCCTTCCCCATCTCCTGCATCCCTGCATTTGCACATGCTTTCTATGCTTTTCTTTTTGCTTGGTTGCTCTCTCATCTCCATTTAGGAACTTTATTTCTTCCAGTAATTAGCAGATTCTTAGTTGCCTGTATTTCTGTGAGTGATGCTCAATTATGTATTTATTTGGAAATTAAGTACAACCTCTGTCCGAGAAGTGTTCACCTTTTTTGGGCATGTGGTTTCTGAAGTTATTTGGAAATGTTGGTTTATAAATGGAGTAAAGTAACCTATGTTATGTGTGCTAGGGAGTGATAATTTATATATTTTCATTTGGATGGTTTGATGATGAATTTGTTACTTTTGATATTTATTTACTTCTTTTTTCAGCAGAGCTTATTCATTTTTATTTATGATGTGTACAGATAATATAATGGCAGAAATCAATCAGAATCCTACTGAACCTGTGAATGATACTCTTTTAGATGGAGGTGGAGTAAGGCGGCGTGGCTTGGGTGGATATAGTATGTTTAGGATGTTGGTGGCTGCAGATTTAGTTGGTAGTATAATTGGCCGTAGTGGAAGGAATATAGAGAAATTATATAGAGAGACAAAAGCTCGGATCAAAATAATCGACGGTCCTAAAGATATAATGGAGAAAGTTGTAAGTAGAAATTTTGGTGTGCTTTAACATCTTTCTATGAAATGTTTGCACTCAGGCTATGTTTTGTGACTTTTATATGCAACTTTTGAAATTTCTTTATATGAATGGTGTTTTATATCATCAATTTTTTCATAAATCCGTGCACATATTCACAAGGCCACATAAGTTTAATATACAAGTTTTCTGATACATCCTTTGTTGAAATTAGGTTGTAGTATCTGCCAAGGAAGTGCATAATGATCTTCTGCCTCCTGCTATAGTTGGTCTTCTCAGAGTGCACAAACAAGTTGCGGCGCTTGATTCTAACTGTCCTTCAAAACTGCTTATACCCGCTTCTCAACTGGGAAGTCTGATTGGATTCCTACACACTAACAATTCAATTATGACAGAATCTAATTGCATTGTTTGGATTTTTAAAGCAGGTTTTTCTACTTGCATTTCTATCACGTGTTCTTTATTGGGAGTTGAACTGTACCTTTTTTATTGGGATTGGATAGAACAGGTTAGCCAAAAGCTATTGGATGGACATAGCCACTTAGAAATAAGGTGAACCTCAAGGATGCATCCAATGGGTTGGATGAGATTGACTTGGTTTCTTAGGACTCTGTAGGATTTGTTTGAGAGACTTAAACTCATTAGTTTATGTTTCAATTGATATATAATTTGACAGATATGTGTAACTATATGTAATGTGTTCAAATTTTTCAGAGAAAATGCCCAACAAAATGCCTGTTTTATTGGAGCATCTGTTATCTTTTACTATTATCTAGTTTGGCTCATAAGTAATTGCAGTAGTACCAACCTGTTACTGCCCTGATATATTATGAAGTTTGGCTGCTTGTTTATGCAAACAGTTGAAGGTTTATCAAATAATGCACCATCTGTTGTGTGTTAATATATTCACTCACCCTGACCTATTCCAACCAGAGTATTCATTCTCTGCATGATCATTGCAGAACCGAAAGATTGTGCTCTTGAAGATGATGTAGTTGTAGTGGTAGAAGGGGGGCCTGCAGGCGTAGAGAAGGTTGTCGAGTTAATTGCTTCTCATTTGAGGAATTTTTTAATAAATCAAGGGTTGATATATAAGATTGAGGAGAAAGTGAGTATGGTTTTTAGTTCAAAGTCCATCTGGAGTGAATTATTCTGATCATATATTCTGGATCTTAGTTTCATTTTTATGATGTTATAGATTGGAATGCTTAGTTCTTGTACAGCATCCATGCGTCCTCCTTTCCAGCCTTGGATTCAGCCTTATGCGCCTTTTGTGTTTCATATTTGGCCTCCTTCTCCTCCTCCTTTTCTGCCCCGCGGGGCTATACCTCGTCCTGTGTTTGTACAGCCTCATCTAGGTTATAATACATCCTACCAACCAGATCCATCATCAATAACCACACAGGTTAATTTTTGGTTAGTTATCTTTTAGTTTGTTAAGTGTCTCACATAAGGGTCAATTCCTGTAGTTGGAAAAGAGTTTTCAATCCATAATATGCATGCCTTGTGCCACTCTTTTCATGATGGGCGTCCAGTTAAATCTTGTCAACTTTGTTGTTGATGTGTTGGGTATACGACAAGATTTTTGAAGTCACAAGGAAGTGTTTTGCAGATGAGAGTGATCCAAATTCCAGCATTGCATGCTGATGGTGTGTTTGGTGCACTAAGTGGAAACATGAGCTACGTGCGGGGGCTCACGGGTGCTAGAGTTACTGGTGTGTGGTCAGATCTCTTGAATGTGACATTGGTGATTAGTGGAACAGCTTCTCAGATCCAAGCAGCTCAACAACTGATTCAGGTAAACGTCGTCTCGTCTTGTGTTTCGATTATATTATACCCAAACAAACGCTCCATGATCCAAAACTCTCTCTGCCTGCTTGTATCTTTCTTTCAGCATGATCTCTTGGCGGAAGTTGCTGCTGTTGGTCGACCCGTGTCACAATCTCGACACTAGATTACTGTAACATGAGAATTTTTACAAGTACATACACATGAAGTGGTGAGAAATAGGGTGTTATCCTGTTAGAGAAATATACAGTTGATTTTAGTATTCATTCATTTGCACTTGCCACCCATATGCTTTCAACTGGGTTTTAATTCTTTTGATCATAAATAAATTCACTCTGCTTTTACATTTTAAAACAAATGAATACAATACCCAAGAGTAGAGTAGAGAAGATTTGTTCATCTAAATAAAAAAATTCATTGAGATATTTGAAACAATCAAAGACCATCATGTTAACCCCTAGCCATTGACTTTGACACAAGGGACAGGTACAAATTTCTATTCTGCATGTACCACCCCTCCATGCTAAATGCTATGCTAATGCTAATATCATTGACACTACAAGAAACTGCTGGATTACCGATGGATTTACCGACGGAATTAAACGGTCGGTAATTACCGACGGATTACCGATGAGTTACCGATGTTTTATTGATTAAATATGATTCATTTTTAAAAAAATCATCAATAAAAATTATCGACGGAATTAACAACGGATTACCGACGGAATTAGCGACGAATTTCTTTTCCGTCGATATATCCGTCATTATTTTAGAGGGAATAAATCCCGAAAGATTACCGACAGAATTTATCCGTCGGTAGATATATAAAATTTTATTTAAAGAAATTTAATTTTAGTTTTTAATTTACCGACGGATTTAATCCGTCGGTAATGATATTAAATTTTATTTTTTAAAAAAAGTAATTTAAGTTTTTAATTACCGATGGATTTAATCCGTCGGTAAATTAAAGACTAAATTATGTTATATTTACCGACGGAATAAATCCGTCGGTAATTATATTAAATTTATTTTTTTAAAAAAATAATTTTAGTTTTTAAGTACCGACGGATTAAATCCGTCGGTAAATATAAAATAATTTAGTCTTTAATATACCGACGGATTTAATCCGTCGGTAATTAAATTAAATTTTATTTTTTAAAAAAAATCATTTTAGTCTTTAGTTACCGACGGATTATATCCGTCGGTAAATATATTAAATTTTATTTTTTAAAAAATATTTTAGTCTTTACTTTACCGACGGATTAAATCCGTCGGTAATTAAATTAATTTTTTTTTTTAAAAAATCATTTTAGTCTTTAGTTACTGACGGATTATATCCGTCGGTAAATATATTATATTTTATTTTTTTAAAAATATTTAGTCTTTACTTTACCGACGGATG
Organism: Pogostemon cablin; assembly: GCA_023678885.1. Classification (NCBI taxonomy): domain Eukaryota; kingdom Viridiplantae; phylum Streptophyta; class Magnoliopsida; order Lamiales; family Lamiaceae; genus Pogostemon; species Pogostemon cablin. Next base: position 22,112,201 of record CM042973.1, read on the forward strand.
TAATCCGTCGGTAATTATAAATTTTATTTTTAAAAAAAATCATTTCAGTATTTAGTTACCGACGGATATTATCCGTCGGTACATATATTAATTAAATTTTATTTTTTAAAGAATATTTTAGTCCTTAATTTACCGAAGGAGTTAATCCGTCGGTAATGATATTAAATTTTATTTAATTGGGAATAAAGGTTTACTACTTTACTCCCAGCCATACATTTTCCCCTAATTTTCTACTGAGCCCTAATTCAACACCCTCACGCCGCCACCGATAAGAGATTCAATCTGCCGACACCCATCTATTCACGCCACCGGTACTAGCCGACGATTCACGCCACCGGTACTAGCCGACGATTCACGCCACCATCTGCAGCGGCAAGCGATGTTGCGAATGGACTTAGCGTAAAGTTTGACGGCGGACTTATCTGAGGAGTATATTTCGAGCAGATCTTCCAGTGCCGATTGTTCAGCTGATAGGCCTGGAATACGGCGGAGATCACCTTCCGCCACCGTGTTTTCCGTCGCCGCCAATCGGCCTCCGCCGCCCGCCATTCTTCTGTTGCTGGAGTTGGAGTTGCCACTCGCTGCCATTTCTTTCCTTGGAATCCTTTCTTTATAGAGGCGGAGAGGCAGCGTCGGGAGAAGCTGAACCACCGGTACTACGTGCTGCGGTCGGTGGTGCCGAACAAAATCAGAGCTTTACGAAGGAAATTCTTGCTACTGATTTACAGAGAGAGAGAGGCAGAGATGGCAACTGTTGAAGCTAATGCATCAGATGTTAATCCCTCATTGTCGACGGAGGCGGCGCTTGCGCCGGTGACTGCGGAGCGGCCAGTACGGAAAGACTTGGAAACTTCAATCCTTAAACCCTGTGAGTGATTTTCGTCCCCTTTCATAAACCCTTCTTCTTAAATGAAATTTCTGAAATAGTACTAAATTTTATTTTCGAATTGTTTTTACTTGCTGTTCTTCGCATTTTCTATCGATCAATATTGAGGATTAACAAATTACCTGAAATTACGCCCTCTGCCTTCAATTTAGAACTTCAATTGTTCAAAATTAGCAGTCGCTCATCTACCATATGCTCAATTTCTGTTAAAGCGTGGTGAATAATATACATAATTAGTGTCTCAATGTTGAACCCTAAATTTGTTTGTTCTGCTGCAAATTGGGGATTTCAGATATGGTTAGGGCGTTGGTTGACCTGATACTGATCATTCTGATGAACACGATTAGGGACCTGGAGCTGCCAGTGCATCACACCAGCATGTCCTGCATCAATGATTTGATGCTCCAGGATGTGGTGATTAGGGTTCCTGATGGCAGCTTGAGATCCGAGGCTACTCTCACCACTGCTCTTCTCGCCAGACTGCAGTTGCCCCCTCCACCTGCCCCTGCACCTGCCCCTATCTCCCCCTCCACCCGAATCTATCATCTGGATTTGAAGGTACAATCCTGTTTCTTCCTTTTGCCCTAAAGGTTGAACAATTGGAATTTATTTCTGAATTTTCAATTTGTTGTTGATTGGCAGCCTCGGATTTTTCTCATTTGGTTGATTGGTTATATAGCAGGTTTTGGAAATTCATGAGTATATTAATTTTGCTTGTTTACTTTACTCAATTTTTCCTTTTCATCTTAATGATACATATATACTGTATAGTTTAATACATAGTAACATACATACATACATAGTAATTAGCACAGTTTCATAATAATTGATACTTAATTTATCTTGTTGTCTAGTGTGAGGAGGAATATCATATTTTTTGTCTACGTGAGTCTAGGTTGTGTGATTTGAAGGCAAGTTAAAATGTTTTGTATTGATGATATCAGTGGTCTTTGATAGTTAATCATATAATGGATGTTCAATTCATGGCTCCAGAAACTTCCCGAGGATAAATGTTTTGTTGTAATGACTGCAATGAGAATTTTGAAGCACTCCAGATTTCGCTGGCAGTGGACTTGAAATAATATCAACATCAGCGTCAGCTGTAGTCAATCAGAAGCAGACAAAAACATATTTAAATGATGTGTCTATTCCAATGGTGCATTTTAAGTGGAAAAAGCCATTTTCCCGAATCCCGAGCATCTATTGCTAGTTTCTCGAGTTGCATCAATCTTTCATGTAAGCTCTTATATTAACTTGCTCAAGGTGTTTCTATTTTTTCTTTACCTGATATGCTAAGATATGGAACATTTGTATACCTACCTTCACCTTTGCTACTTAATAAATTCATATTGATGATACCAGACCTATGCCAGAAATTATGTTTGATGAAGGAGAAAATTGAAGAGATAAAGTAACAATATCTTGTTTTCTGGAAAATTTCAGCTTATTTTTAATTTATTACCAATTTTTAGTTGAAGCAAACTTTGATTTGAAGAACTTGTGAGGGCTTATTTTTACTGAGCACATAATTATTTAAGACTTTTAATATTATTTTTGAAAATAAAATAACTTAGTGGAGCTGCACCATGTAAAAGTCACGAATTTGATAATGTACTTTGTGCGATTGAGATGTTGGCTAGGACTCAAAGGAGAAGCCATTAGATGTGGTATTGCTGCACTAATTTATCTGTGTTTCCCAGTAAATTAAGTTCAATGTTGAGAGAGGCCTTATACAGTTATAAATATAAGCCAATATTGGAGGATGCTTTCATTTTACTTTTTAAATATGCTCCGTCGTAATTTTCATCAAAAGTAGTAAGATAAAATTTAGTTGGATACTGACAAGATGCTTAATAATTATGTATCAACCTTTTAAATAACTATATCTTCTATTCACTGGCAAAACCAAATAAGATGTTAGTGGTGTCTGTTCAGTGAATTTAACAGGTAAAAAAATGCACTTAGATATACTGTTTGTTAAAAAATTCTCTTTTAAGGATTCAACACTTTCAAAGCATTTACAAGCTATAATCTTATTGCTGGGAAGTCCACCTGTCAACTCTGAAATATGGATTATTCCCCTTATCTATAAAAATCTTATTACTGGGAAGTCCACTCGTCAACTCTGAATATCTGGAGAATATTCACTATTTAAATTTTTATTGTCTTTGTAGGAACGCTTTGATCCTATTGTTGCCAAATCTGGACGGGATATCATCCCAGTCAAGGTATATGGTGAGTTATTCCTCTTCTATTGGTTTTTTGTAGCCCATCAACGGTATGTGTTGTCTGGAGTTTTGTGTTTGCCTAGATAAGCATGAGTAGAAGGCAATGTATGATATCTCGGATAGTTCTGGTTCTGAATGTGGGTAGTACCGACACCAATTTTTTTCATCGATATATTTATTTACTTTTATTAAAAAGTTTCATTTTTATTAGCTATAGCATTATTTATCAAGAGTTTGAGTGTTACGTCATTCTCTGTTATAATTGTATTAATTATGAATGAGATATTATGTGTAAGCATTTTTGCATTTAATGAAAATAAGTATCATGCTTTCATTTCTTGTGCTTCCAATTTATTCTCATCCACCAAGAATGTTTTTCTATCTTTTATGCAGAAGGAACATTTTTGGGCAAGAGTTCAGTGAAATGCATTGCGTGGTCTTACTTGTGAAGTAAGTGGTCTTTATATTGACTCCATTTGAGTGGGATAACTTTGTGGGTTCTCAACACTTCATGATTGCAGGTCTGTGGTGGTTTCAGCTGCTCTCCTCATGATATTTGGAAAGGATGTTGGTGAACGTCCTCTAGTGGCTACTAATATAGAAAATTAAGGAAAAGTAAGAACCCAAGTTGTCTTTGCACCTAGAAAAATATGATGAAATTTCTTGGTGTAAATAAGTTGTTGCTGACATATATATTAGATATTTTGTATTAAGGATTTGGTAGAATTTGATATTTTGTGGCGAATTTGGGTTTTTATTTGAAATTGTGGAGATTTTATATTAGGTTGTGATTTGAAGGTTTATTTAATTACAATTTTTGCTTATTTATCGGGTATTAATATTAATTTTAAAATATATATTACAAATATAAAAATATTTTAACGACGGAAATATTCGTCATTAAATCTCACTTCAACATTTTCGTCAGCAAATCCGTCGCTAAATTATATTTTATATGAAAATTCATTTTATTTACCGGCGGAAAAATCCGTCGGTATAATATTCCGTCGGTAATTCCGTCGCTAAAATAAGTTTTTATAATTCCATATTTTGTATTTAGCGACGGATTTTTTCGTCGGTAATTTTTTATGTCGGTAATTCTGTCGCTAAACTAAGTTTTATTTGACACAATATTTTGTGCTTATCGACGGATAGTTTCGTCGGTAATTAGGGACGAATAATTTTCGTCGGTAATTTCGTCGCTATTTTTTTGGGTTCTGACGAATTTGAATTGCATAATTACCGACGGATATTTTTATTTACCGACAGAAAATTCCATCGGTATTTACCGACGGATTTAAAAATCCGTCGGTAAATAATTATGGACGCTCGATATAGCGACCATTCGATTTCCGTCGGTAATCCGATTAGCGACGGATTTTTCTAATATTAGCGACGAAAATTTCCGTCGCTAATCTCACTGTTTCTTGTAGTGTGATACAAATCACATTTGAGTATTGACTCAGCATCAATCATTAATACTATGCTAAATCCATGCTAAATGCTATGCCAATACTATCATTGATACTATCTACTTATCTTAGCATCATTTAAAAGAGTATTGACTCAATCAGATTTTATGAACCATCTTCTTAATGTGTGTGAACAAATGTAGGGTTTTAATGACACATGTTAATTATTCACTACTTCTCTCTCCTAATTTCAACGTATCCAAACTTCAAACATTAATAACGTTAATATAATTAGTTTCAAAGTTTTAATTAGAAGTAAAAATATATCCATATATATGGGTCAAAACATCATTAGATACTTGGAAGCATTGCATAAAACCCAAATTTGTTTTAGATTTTGAGGGATTTTGTAAGAATCACTTTCGCACCTACTTACAAATTTTATTAATATTTAATTTATTCTTTTTTAAATATTATTTTTTCCTCAATTAATACTACTTCACACACTATTATCCATCACTTATATACAATTAATCTCAATTAAAATTAAACCTAACATATAAAACCCAAGGTAAGCAATTGAGTGAATTGAGTTCACATTATTTTTATAAATTATTAAATAGTAATTTTAAAAATCAGGATTCACACATAAACTCCATTTACATCATACTCATTCCGGTCTCCCAAACTAATATAGATTATCAATATTTATGATTTTCATACCCAAATAATATTAAATAAATATATAATAATAAATAAATATAATTATAAAATTGACTGAATATATATTTTTCAATATAAATTGACACTTCATTTATAAAGAAAATAAGCAAAAGAAACAATATAAAATAAAAATATTAAATTGAGTAAGTATATTACTTCTTCACAATAAATCTGCAACAAGATGAACACACATATATATATATTTGAACATTATTAGAGTGGGAAACTGCATTTCTTTAATTTATAATATCAAATAAAAATATATTTAGAAAAATCAAGTTTGCATATAGTTTAAAAAATTAAAAAGGGGTTGTTTTGTAATCAATCTTTAGTTCGTAAATTTTGAAGGCGTTGATTTTTATTTTTTATTTTTTAATATCTTTGCATATAATTTGAGTCTTGAGGGTCGATCAAACAGTTGAATGAAAACGTGTACTTATACGAATTTCATCATCTTCTGAGGGTCACTCAGCAAATACGTATGAAGGACCTCTAAGCAAAAAAATAATGTACATGTATATATAACGGCATATATTATTTTATTTAGGGTTAATTGCAAATAAAGTCCTAATCTTTATTTTGATTGCAATTAAGTTTAAACTTTTGAAAATTTGCAAATAAGTATCTTACTTTAAAGTCTTTTTGCAACAAGAACCACCGAGCAGCGGGAGGCTTATGGACAGGTCAGCGACCGAGCAGGCCTCCCGCTGTCCGGTGGTTCTTTTTTCAAAATGACTTTAAAATAAGATACTTATTTGCAAATTTCCAAAAGTTTAGACTTATTCGCAATTAAAGTAAAGGTTAGACTTTATTTGCAATTAACCCTTTCATTTACAATAAGAAAATCTTAGTTGCCGTTGCTCGAGCGCTCAAAGAGATACTTGGCCAGTTGCAACAAATTCTCGCTGGTGAAATTTTAATGTAGTTTCTTGTGAATTACTATAGGCTTGCTATGTTCAACCATGTATTGAAGTCATAAGTATTTTTTCTGTGTATAAGTTTCAATTCAAGGCTTCAATCTTAGTTGTGTCAGTTATTGTCGAGGATGGGTTTTTCAATGGAGATAGAGATGGCGATGGAATGGATAGAGGTGGTTTGCTGCTTCGAAGCGAAGAAAAGAATGTCAATTCTCAATATCCGGAAGATTGGAACATAACTGTCGTCTCCGGCGTTCAGAATTGCTGCTACTAGTACTAGAGCTGCCGCGTTACTCCGACGTGCCGTCATCATCAGCAGCTTGGTGTCAGCGTCGACGTCATTGCTGACGTCCTTCTTCTTCAGCTCCTCCGGTGTAGTTCAACAATCCATCATCTGAGGAAAACAGAGAAGGTGAAACATGGGCTTTACTTGTTGGAAGTTTAAGCTTACGTGTCTGACAATTCCGGCTTAATTTTTTTTTTTAACCATGGGTCCCACTATTGAGGGGTGTTAATTTTTTTAAGAATGAGGTTTTTGTGCCGTGGACACTGTGTTCCTTTACAATTTAAATCACTAGTAATACAGATTTAAATAGAATATGGAGGGGAGGGTTGTGTTCCCATGGGGGCACGGTGTGTCCTCGGGGGCGTAAGAGCTTTTGTCTTTTTTGTAATTAACAAAATATAGTTTTGCTCCCGCAATAAAAAATAAAGGGCCAATTTGATTAATTAGAAAAGTTGAAGGTTTTGAATGCTAAGATTAATAGATTAAGGATATATACATGATGACCTTTTGCCCAATAATATTTCCTAGAAATCAAATTTACCTTTTATTTCTTCTTGGCCTTAAATTACGGCTAATGAATTCCACCTTTCCCCCCTACCCTACCCTACCCTTCTTTTTTTTTTTTCCTCAATATTCCCAAAGTTCTTGGTGGTGGGTTAAGTTATTGAACTCGTGTTTAATAGATAAGAAAACGTAAATGTGTAATTGGATATGGGAGTAATAAAAATATTGTTGGCCGAAAATATCATTCATCAATATTTATATATACTATATAAATTTATATATATTACGTTCTTAATTTATAAAAAAAAATTAAAATTTGAAGTAATTTTTAAAACAAGAGTTGATATCCGATGCACTTGGTGCACAAATACATTCATATATATGTCTAATTTTTTTATTTAATAGTTTATATATGTTTTTTAATAATTATATAATTTTTTTATATTCAGTTTTTCATTAAAAAAAAACTAACAGAAAATTCGTTAATAAATTGTATACATTTTTATTCTATTATATTTTTATTTATAAGTGTATAGTATGTTTTTTAAAGTGCATGCACCGTACATTTCGATGCACAGAATTATTTGACTTAAAACAATGTGTAGTGCATGTTAATTAGCTGCACCATGCAATGGCTGCTATGCTATGCCGGGTCCTAAAATTTTGATCCTGCATCTACCATTACATATACATACAAATATAGAAAAAATGTTGGGTAGAATAGTCTACTGATAGTTGTAAAGACTGATCCGTATCACTTTTATTAAAAATGAAATATAAATTTTATCATGTTATAAAATTGTTCAGAGAGTGATATTCATTGAATAAAAATGTTCACGAGATAGAGTAGTATTACTTTGTTTTAAAAAAAATGCGTATTAGTGAGATACATGACTTACTCTATACATATATTAATTAATATTTGTAAGGAAAATTTTATTAATATTTTCTATATTAGCGACGTCGGTTGATTAATTGAAGAGTATCAAATCTAAATTAAATACTAGGGAGAATATTCTATGCTTAGTACATAGGGATCTAATAGAATATTTAGTACTTATTGGGATATGTTTGTTTAAAATTCAATTTTAAGAGCTTTTTAGGGATCTTTGAAAAAATGTACACCTCTTCATCTCGAGAAAGATTTTAGATAAAAATTGAAATTACCCTTTTTCTTAGCCCAAAAGATATATAAGTTAGATGCATTAATTCAAAAATTTTCATACTTTTTAGTATCACCCTTACTTTATTTGGATTATTCATCATCTTTCATTCATATTTACTTGTTTACTTAGTATGCTTTAGTTGTCTTTAATTTTATTTAATTGTTCAAATCAAAATCCACTAATCAATCATCTCAAAAAATTACGATAAACGCAAGATCGCTTAAACTTTAACTCGTTTTCTCCTATAGATTGATATTAAAACTTATTCACGCATAACTACAAGTGATATAGTACACTTGCTATTTTCTCACGTAAAGAAATTACGCATTATAACACATTATATACTCCATATATATATATATATATATATATATATATATATATATAATAAATAGAATATTAGGTGGAATATAGAAATGAAATATATAGGTGATCTCATTTGATATCACACATCTTAAATATGGGCTAACAATATTGGATCTCACACCGGATTTTATGTGCTATTTTCATACATATTTTTTGTATCATACGTTATATGATTGACACGTGAGAGACGAAAGAAATTCAATTATAGCTGTTAGGATTTAAGTTTTTTTTAGAGTATGGTCTCTTTTTTATGTGTTATTGGTGTGTCTCATGAGATAATGTGCAAATTCTGATTTGATCATGTTCCACAGTTATTAACCACCAACCATAATTAATATAGCAATTAGCATTGAAATAGTAGATAGGTACTAGTAATAATAAAAATGGTAATGATGTGTAATTAATTAAGTTTGATTGGCAATACAAAAAACTCTGAAGAAAGGGTAAAAGGGCGCAATCGTTGGCCATGAATTCGGAGGCACACCAACACCATATACTTACTTAACCACTCTCTCAACCCAAAAAAATTCCTTTACATTTTCCTCTTTAACATTAATCGGATTACCACTACTTTTCTACTCTACACCCTTTTTCTCCTCCCTCCCACTTAATTCCCTCAATGCATGATTACATCCCTTTGAATTAACCAACAAATTTTTCTCAATTTTCCCAGCTTTTCTTGTAGGATACCCCCTAATCAATATTCATTTCCTAATTCTTTCATCAAGAAATAAAAAAAGTGTGATTGATTAATGAGTGGGTGTGTTGATTGCATGCAGGATTCTGGGGGACATTGAGGTGTGCAAGAAAATGGGATCTGATGATAATTCAGACAGCGAGACGAAGCGGAACAGCAACGCGACGCAAGATCCTGACATCGCCTCCGATTCGGAAGGGAGGGTCAGTAGACAGGCTTCGTGCTACGCCACTGAGGATGATGAGGAATTGAACATTCAGTTGGGCCCAAAAGTCAGCATTAGAGAGCATCTTGAGAAAGACAAGGTATATTTATTCTTGCATGCATGGATTTAATATTCACTTCAATTTGATTTAATATACATATATGCATGCAGGATGATGAGAGCTTGAGGAGGTGGAAAGAACAACTTCTAGGAAGTGTGGATGCTATTGCAGTTGAAGGTACGTACACCCAACTTCTCGCTTGTACTTTACGCATTAGTTTAAAACATAAATCATCCTTCTTATTTTTTTTATTCGAAAAAGTCCCAAAATAGTTAGGACATTTATTTTCGTTCCAAATTAACCTCTTAGTTTTGCTCTGATTTTGTTCCAAACCTTCTAGTCTTGCTCTGATTTCGTCCCAAAATAATATTTTCTTACTAATTACGTCTCATAACTTTGTAAATGCATCGATTCAATCCCATCCTATGGAATTAGAAAAATTGAATATTTTTAAGTAAAAATGACAATTTTAGTGAGAATTTAAAAATCATGAGACTATTTCAGAGAAATTAAGTTTTTTTGGACTATTTTGAATAGAGTAAATTTGTATGAGCCGGTTTTGACTATAAACTCTATGCTTCGTCTTTCTAATTAGGGTTTTTTTTTTTTGATGATGCAGAGAACCAAGAACCGGATGTAAAGATAATGAGCCTGACTATCATATCGGAGGGGAGGCCGAACATAGAGCTTCCGATCCCAGAAGGCGAAAACCCGAAAGGGTTGTGGTTTACGCTCAAGGAAGGAAGCAAATATCGGCTGAGATTTTCCATCAAGGTCAGCAACGACATCGTTTGTGGCCTCAAGTACACCAACACTGTGTGGAAAACTGGAATCAAAGGTAATAGCTAGCTAGCTCGATTTTGATTACGATCGTATATGTTGTTGGTATAACCGGAGTTGTATTGTATGCATGCGTGTATAGTTGACAGCTCGAAAGAAATGCTGGGAACCTTCAGCCCTCAGGCGGAGCCGTATAATCATGAAATGCCTGAAGAGACTACTCCTTCTGGCATTTTTGCTAGAGGAACTTATTCTGCAAAATCTAAGGTTTTTATTCCCTAAACTTCATTATTATTCATGCCTATATATACCTTATTTATTAATATATGATGTTGTTTCTTTCATATCTTGCTACATCTGAGGCATGCTTATATAAAAACTACTGTTTATAAGTAATAATGATAGTAAAATAAGTTGCTTTATTGTGCACAAAGGTATAACATTTTATTCTAAAGTTACTATATAATTTAATTAATAAGAGTAAATTAAATATAGTATTATACATTACATATTCTTGTTGCGATTTCATGTGTTATGTGCCACATTGTTGGTCGATCTGGATTTTAGATCTGTGCCATTTTGATGGATTTTACATATAGATAATGGTTGGATTTTCTTGTCTCTCAACTCTTTCACATGTCAATCATATAATTATTGTGACATCAGATCGTGACATATGAAAATAACATAGAAAATCCCGTGCCATAGTTGAATGAGCGACACATAGGACACTTAAATGAAAGTATTAATCCTTAGGGGCAATGCTTAAATTTTCTCTCCATCCTACATGTGAATCATTTAACCAGTACGTAGCATATATAGAGAATGATTCATGAAAAGTGATATAGGAAATCCATGTGCATTAAATGAGACCCAATTAATCAAGATGAAATGTATGTATTGTGATTGATGGAATGCTAATTTTGGTGGTTTGTGTGATAAATTTCAGTTCGTTGATGATGATAACAAGTGCTATCTGGACATCAACTACAGTTTCGACATCCAGAAAGATTGGCCCAAGAGTTAAAGTTGTCTGCAAACCAAATAAGCTCACACCTATTATAACATTGATGGATTGATTTTTCCATCTCTTTCTAATTAGTTTAATTTACATTTCGTTTAATTTTTTAATTAATTATATTATTGATGGATGCTACACCAGTGGTCCAGTGTTTATTCTTGGTTAGACGTTAATTAACATATACGATCTAACAGACGTATATGGTTTAATTATGATATATATGGTGAGTGAGTTTTGTAGTAATTCATTTCAGAATTAATTTTGTTGATTAGAGGATACATTGATCAGTCAGTTTCAATTATGATGACTTTAATTTTTTAACTATATCGTCTATATTTTACTACAAAACTCATGCAAATAACTTTCATATTCTGAAATGGAATTATGTAGTGGTATATGGTCGCGGTTTTTCTACCGTAAAAAATCCTGTTTTAATTTGTTTACTATTCTTATTTCTTTATTTATTTTTTCTAGAAATATTTATTTAGTATTATTATTTATTTGTTTATTTCTTTCTTCTATATAAGATCTGTGTGGCTGCAATAACAACAAATGATTTTGTTATTTCTGTTTAGAGTTTAGATCTGTTAAGATTTGCTCGAAAGTCATGTTATTTTATTTTAATTATTTTATTAATTTCTGACTTTTAACGTTTTAATTGAATTAAGGGATAGTCTTGTGTGGGACCGTCACGTAATGAGATGGATAAATGAATTATTTTATGAATAATTTACATTATAAATAAAAAGTGATAATATTTTATAGTGAAAATGATAATATTTTATAGTAAAAATGATAATAATGTTAAAAAAATTTATTCGTGAGACAATCACACACAAGTTTTTTTTTTCAATTAATTATTATTATTATTATTATTATTAGGCAAAAACTTAGGTGAGACCGTCTCACGGATCCCTTTATGTGAGACGAGTTATCCATTAATTCAATTAATTAATTTTAAAGGGTTTTGTTTGATTGTCATAAAATTAGAAAATTGAATAATTAATTGTAAAATAAAATTATTTGGGCCTAAATAAATTTAAAGTGCCTTGTTTCGTTAATTTCAAATTAGAAAATTTAAAAATTAATTATGAAATAGGAATTAGGCCTCACATGTATATATATTTTTGTCCTACGCCTTTTTTGTTTTGATTTATATTTTTTATTACATAAAATTATAATATTTTAATATTTATTATTCATTTAATTTAAATATTATAAATATATAAAATGTGATAATATGTGATAATCTTTTATAATTAAAAGTGATACCAAATTGATAAAATGTGATAATGGTATTGTGAACTATTTTTTAAAACTTATAGTATAAAAAAAGTGATAATATTTTAAAAGAAAAGTGATAATATCTTTACATAAAAGTGATGACTAATTACCAAATGTATTTTATGAATAAAAAGTGATAATATTTTTAATAAAAAGTGATATTCGATCAAAGTAAAGTGATAACAGAATAGTTGAACTATCTGATTAGTAATAATAAAAATAATTAATAATATATTTTTTTTAAAAATAATAGTTTGATAATAAAAATATAATTTAAAAATTTTTATTTAAATTTAATGTTAATCAACCAAATTAATTCTTCGGCTGCACAGGTTGTGCGATAAATTGAGTATGTTAGCGGCCCAAACACGGCCCTTTCCTTATTTCTAATTTAATTTAAAATATATCATATTTAGTTAATGAATTATCTGTCTCACAAATTAGGATTCGTGAGACGGTCTCGTACAAGATTTACGTTTATTATTATTATTATTATTATTATTATTATTATTATTATTATACTGTGCCTTTTTTATACAATTACTTTGGAATTAATTAGTTCAAAGTGGAGTAGATAAAATAATTACAATTTGGGAATCTAATCTAAACCTCTTTAATCGGAACTCATATTAGATGAGTGGGCCTGTAATCATATAGTTTTGTGGATAAATTTACAAAAACTAATTATTCTCATAAAAATTCTCAATCATGTGTAGTGTGTGTTTACCTAGCTAGTAAGAGAAAAAAATGAGAATACTATATCAAATCTATCTTCATATTGTTTACTATTTGCACGGAATAAAAATCGTTTTTTACTTCCTTTAGGGGAATTAAGTACTAACTTTAACTTACAATCAAAAGCTAATTATTTTAAATTTATTTCAATGATAAAATATGTTATACTTGTTAAAAAGGTGAATACAAATTTGAAATTAAAGTGTGTTAGAGGAATGTTAGTATGTTGTTTTTTCTTTTTATGAAGTGTTCAAAATTGAAATTAGGACAAATCAAAATGAAAAGTCTAAAGTTGAAATTGAGACAGTGGAAAATATTATTTGGGTATTATTTCATTATTACTCATTCCAACTCCAATTCATCATTGATGGATTATAAATAAATTGTAAAATATATAATGTGTAATGTGTTGATGATAAATTCTTTCATCTCCAATTCATCTTCAAATGCCCATGAGTGGATTTTTTTCAATAAAAGGCCTAAAAAATAAATAAACAATCAATTCAAGACTTAAATTTTTTTTTAGAGCCTGAAAATAAAATAGAAGATAATTTATGATAAGTTTAGGTCTTAAATTGATAATTTTGCATATTTCAGGCTCCAATTTAGACTTTGAATTGACAATTTACTCATTTTTAAGTTTTGAATTGAAAAAACTCCTAAAATAAATTGTAAAATACTACTTGTTTGTTAGGTGTTAAATGATATATTTTAAATTAAATTGTATTATAAAATTATTATTGAGTTTGTTATTGTTGTCTTTTATAGGATAAAAGTAAAATATGTTATGTGTAATTAAGGTGTTATAATAAATTTAAAATTAAATTATATTCTCTCCATTCCATTTAAGATTGTACATTTTCTTTGTAAAATACTCCTAGGAGTGGTGTTTATAAAATTATTGAGGGCCCGCCTGGTATGAATTTAGAATGATAAGTATCACTAATGAATCAATGACAATGAGAATGAAAGGTGGAGAGTAGTTATTGAATTAATGAGAGTAATTTAGAAATTTTGATTTATACTACACCAACCAAGCATCAACAATAAGAATCAATATTGAGGTAGTCCAATAAGGGGAATTTATACCCCAATGCCTTCCACCAATGATGTGTTGACCCAGTTGTCTGGGTCAACATTGAGGTAGTCCCCCGAAGCACAATGGTGGAACAATTAATATTGAGCGCTAGAAGCGGCAGTGTGGGAGGCTGAAACTCGGTGGAGGATAGACTCCTTGTGCGCAGTAGTTAAAGATATTACTTGAGGATCCATTGTGTGGCTACCGCGGTTTACCTGGAGGCAGTTCTGAGGGACCGGGATTGTTTTCTCGAGGACTAGTCGGGCGTAAGCCCGGAACCTCGATCATAAAAAAAAAAAAAAAAAAAAAAAAAAAAAAAAAAAAGAATCAATATACATCTATTCCCATTATTCCCCAACTACCTGCGATCAAGCAACTTTAGGGTCCGCTTGGTACAAATTCCTTAATCGATGATAATAAGTATTATTAAGGAGTTAATCATAGTGTGGACGAAGATTGAGAATAGTTATTGAATCAATAAAAGTGATTAAGGAATTTTGATTCTATCAATAATCAAAATTAATAATCTCTAATCCAATTGCCCTCCCTAATTTAATTTTTTTTTCTTCTGCGAGACGAAAATAGAAATTGCCATAATGCAGTGGACAGAGCTTATTTTACCAAAACGTTGTCGCAGTGTGAATCACATGAATTATTAACGAATTTCGAATTTAACCTACACAGATAGATGATGAAGAGTTCATTTTAAGAATTGAAATATGGATCCTGAGATCCAGAATTTCATCAACATCTGGCTCACCGCCACCGCCTCTCTCATCTTCTGCCACCAGATCGCCGCCCGACTACCACCCGGCGCCGCCAGGCTCCTCTCTCTCCTCCCCATCCTTTACCTCTTCACCGCCCTTCCCCTCCACCTCACTTCCATTCATCTCGCAACCCCAACAATCTTCTACCTTGTTTGGCTCGGAAATTTCAAGCTCATCCTCTTCGCTTTCGATCAAGGCCCTCTTTGCACCACCCCACCACTCTCCCTTCTCCACTTCATCTCCGTAGCCCTTTTCCCCATCAAAACCAAACACGCCCTTAACTCTTCTAATAATAACCGAATTTGCAGATTGGTCCCTTTTCTTTTCAAATGTTGCCTTTTGGCCCTAATCGTGACTCTGTACAGGTACAGGGAGTTCATACACCGCTACGCCCTACTGTTCCTGTACTCCTGCCACGTGTACCTCGCCGTGGAGACGATACTGACCATCACCGCCGTGCCGGTGGTGGCGGCTCTCGGCTTGGATCTGGAGCCGCAGTTCAACGAGCCGTATTTAGCCACCTCGCTTCAGGATTTCTGGGGCCGGCGGTGGAATCTCATGGCCACAAGTATTCTACGCCCCACCGTATACCTCCCCGTACGCCGTGTGGCTAGGCGCGTACTTGGGCGGAGGTGGGCCCTACCGGTGGCCATCGTGGCGACGTTCCTGGTGTCCGGCCTTATGCACGAGGTGATTTACTATTACTTGTCACGTGCCAGCCCCACGTGGGAAGTGACCCTGTTCTTTGTTTTACATGGGTTTCTTGAGGCGGCGGAGGTGGCGCTCAAGAAGGCGTTCGCGGGTGGCCCGGGACTTCCGGCGGCGGTGTCTGTGCCGCTGACGGTGGGTACTGTGGCGGTCACCGGTGGGTGGCTGTTTTTTCCTCAGGTGATTAGGAATGAAATGGATGTAAGGGCTATCAACGAGTACTCTATTTCGGTTCGTTTTATTGGTGATTGGATTCGACAAATTGTAACTTGATTAATAATATGATATCTAGCTACTTGATTCTGCCAAAAAATCAAATTAAAAGGATGTTTTCTAACTTTTCTTTTCATTTTTCTCCTAATTTTGTTGAAGCGGTAAAGATTGATGTTTGCAGTTCGCGAAACAAGTGAGTTTCATACTAGTTTATTAAAATAATATATATATATATATATATATATATATATATATATATATATATATATATATATATATATATATAATGCATCCCTAAAGAAGTCAAATAGGGAGAAAAAAAACCACTTATTAATTAAAAATCATATAATCATTTTTTCATGCAATAAATCAAGTCATTTAAATTTAATGGTTCAAATTCTATGGAGTATCATTTTAGTAATATCATTCTGTGTGTCTTACATACATTATTAGATAGACGATATGTGATGAGCATAGAAATTGCTTGAAAATATAATTTATTTTTATCTAGGTTTTATATAATTAAGGTTGCTTTAGGTGATTAATTTCTTAATTTTTTTGGAAAGGGATATTTTGGTGGAATTTGTAGGATTTATACTTTATTTCTATATTCAATTACGAAGGCGCAGGAAAATACGGGGTCAATTCGGAGGTAAAATGAAAAAAATATGAGCTAAAACAAAAATAACACGCGATGATGAAATTTTAGATTCAAAGATGGGGCCCAAGTATTAATGTCGAGCCCATTTCATTCCATTTGGGCCTTTTTACTACTTTTAACCGAAAGCCTAAAGTCCATTTTGTGAATTAAATTGGTGCATGGCCCACTTCAATTAGCTGAAGCACACTTTAGGAGCTTAAAACCCATCATTCTTTCGGCTTTTAAGGAATCAGCTGCAATTATATTCTCAAGTGGGCCCAAATGAATGCAAGAACATTGATTTAAAATTGAAAGGAAACCGAAAGCAGGGCACTCGAACAGGAGCCGATTTCCACCACCCATTTATTTCCATTTGTTTTCTTCTTCCCAATTCATCTCCTATCAAATTTTACTAACTCCACTCATTTTAATTCATTATTATATCCCTCCAATCCATCATCTACTCCATTTGATCAATAAAGCAATAGAGATTAAATATTATAAGAAAAGATAAAGTCTCCAAGGGAAGAAATTTAAGGAGAGAATTTATATAATTTTATAATTTTCTTAGGTTTAATCATGAAATTTTATAAAATGATTTATTTTATTTTGGTTGATACTATGACATGCTAATCTCTTCTTGACATTAACTCCATAATTTGTGTTTGATAATTTAGTTTATATGCAATTTAATTTTAATCTTAATTGGCATTGAGTTATTTCTATCATTACTTGCTTGATTTATATGCTTGATTTGTATGATTAATTGTGTTGGGCATGTGATTATAATGAGAATTCAATTATGTATTTATGATAATTCATTAAATCATTTCATCATATGTGTATTAATATAGAATGAGATAGAGGTATCCTTCTAGATTTAGAACCCGTTCTCCCTTTGATAGAACACCTCGTTGACTTAATCGAGAAATTGGTTAATTAGGTGACGACCCAAACCATTCATAGATTTTAAAAGGGAATATTGCATATAATTCAATATGTAATTAAGAAACTCGTAGAGTAATTAATATCTATTGGGAGGTATTCAATTTGGTCTCGATACTAGGAGCTTTTGTGAGCCTTGTTGAGGGCCTACACTTTAAGTGAGTCGAGAGAAAGCTTAGAATATACTCCCTTTGTTCGAAAGAGGGTATTTTTTCTAATTTGGTCTTCCGTCATTTCCTTTTTTACACACATGAGACTCATACACACTCAATAATATAATTAAAATATGGGGTCCACACTTCCACTAATACAACTACCCACTACATATATTAAATAATAATACTCCTTATCAACATGCACAAAAGTAAAATACCCTCTTTTAAAA
This sequence comes from Pogostemon cablin, assembly GCA_023678885.1. Lineage (NCBI taxonomy): Eukaryota > Viridiplantae > Streptophyta > Magnoliopsida > Lamiales > Lamiaceae > Pogostemon > Pogostemon cablin. The sequence continues at coordinate 22,130,208 of CM042973.1, forward strand.
TTAGTTGCATGATTACTTTATTTTCTATGTCATGATTGTTGCTAATCTCATCCTTACATAATTTAGAATTCATCATTCTTATATCAATCCTATATTTATTTCTTGCATTATTTTAATTACTTTTCTTTGTATGTTTATCAATCCAATTCTCCATCGTCCTTATAAAATCACAATAAACTTCGATTCGCTTAAATTCTTAATTGCTTAATTTCCTTTGGGTACAATAATTTTTTTACTTGGGTATATTTCTAAGACGATCGAGTACACTTATTCATGAGTGAAAAATATTCAATCAATACGTAGGATGAGGAGAGAAATTATACCCTAAAAAAAAGTATGAATCATAATGGGATAATGATTGAATTTCCTTACTAAGTGTTGTTTATATGACACATTACATAGAAAATGATGCACTAAAATAACACAAAAAATACGGATCCGGATCCTCTTCATTTACTAGGGTTGTCATTTCCTAAAATCTATACACTCATTAAATCTAACGACAATTACAAGGCCACCTCAACTCTCAAATTAATTAAAATTTTAATTCCTTTTAACTTTTCTATATATATTTTTTAAGACATTAATTAAATCTATCGCTAATAATTGCCACATCCCCCTTTAATTTAATTTTTTCTTAAATTTATATGAAATCATTCTCCTTTTTATAATTATTTTGTTAATTAATTATTAATAATTATATATTTGGATTTAACATTAAACCCTAAAAATAAATATTAAACCTTGTGAACAAAATATATATCATAAAACACATAGATAAAATTATACTCTTAAAAGTAACATTAACTCTAAAAATAAATAATAAACCACAAAATATACCATAAATTAATTAACACTAAACTCTAAAAAAAATATTAAATCTAGGGCATAATAAATCATAAACAACAATGGTCCATTAATTAAAGATAAAATAGTCATGAATTACGTATAATTATTTAAATTGTAATTAATAATAGTAAATGAAAAAAAACTAAACAAGAGAAAAAACAAACTCATCTTTAATTTAAGAGTAATAAATGAAAAGGATGACATGGCAAAATTTGAATGTTAAAACGTAATAATAAATGACTTAAATTAAAAGATATTTAGAAATGCACCAACTATTTGGACAGTAAATTGAGAGGATACAAATCCCAAAAGATACTGTGTGCGTGTCAAATAAATTGCGAGTAGTTGAGTAAACCAATAAATCTGTCACGTATAAAACGTGCCACAATTGAGTACTCATTAACTGCCTTGAGGTCCACTCCGTTCCTAATAATCTGTGGAGCAAGCAGCCACTCAACGGTAACCCCCATAACAATCAGAGTCAGCGGCCGCGAAATCGCCACTGCCAGTGGCGGACCTATACTGGGCCCAGGGGGCACTGGGCCCCTGAAAAATTACAGATAATTACTATATATGTAGTGATTTTTTCTAATATATATCTTTGACCCAACGGTAGAACAGTTCTTCTACTCTCTCTTGAGATATGGTGTTTGAATCCCATGATGCCCGAAACTTTTTTGTTTTTCCTTCAATAATAATTCTTTCTTTTTGTTGTTTCTTTACATTTTTAATAATTGTTTTTTTGGTATTCTGTTCAGTTTCATGCACTTCTTTTTCTCCTCTATCTTTCTTCTTTTTTTTTCCTCTCTTTTACTAGTTTCAATAATATTTATAGTGTAATGTTTTAAATTTTATTTCATTTGTGTATTTTATTATAAATTTTCTCATTTCTATATATTCCTTTGTTAAATTGTTAATTTAATTTTTAATAATAATTCTTGTAGTATTTTTCTTATTCAATATAGGTATATATTACAATACTTCAAAAGTATTTCTTCCAAACAGTTAATATAACTAATTACATGCACTTCAATTATTTATATCCTGTTATTTTTTAAATTTAATTTTTATTTTTAGAGTTTATAATATTTAAGTGTATAATTATTGTTAAAATTAATAAGTAAATAGTGTTTATGTATACCGTGATTTTTTTGGAGACGAACTTTATAACACTATTAAGAAATCGGGCCCCCTATTCAAAATTCCTGCGTGCGCCACTGACTACAGCACTCCTCCCCATCAAACCCAAACAGCCCTCATCCCCCCAATCCCGATATCGCGGCCGTTGACGTTGGTGGTGGTGGTGGTTTCTGCTCACTGCCTGCATTTCCCGCAGATGGTTAGGAATGGAGTACTGGATCTCAAGATAATCAATGAGTACTCCATTTTTGTACGTTTTATAGGTGACGGATTATCTGGTTTTCTAAGTTAATTACTACCCACAATTTGTCGGAAAGTTCTATACTCTTATGTGAGCTTAGTTGCTGCAGGGTGGGGGTTCGAATCCTGCTTTTGGCATGGAATTGGCCCCTTGCAAGCACAAGTTTAACAGTGAGTATTTTCTATAAGCCACTTGAGGCACATCCTGCGATTTACCTCCTCCACCAATCTCCAAGGTAGGGGCGGTGGGGGCCCCCTAATAGTGGGGTACACCATTTAATTGCTTTATTTGTATGAATGGTTGCTTTTATTTGATATTTAACTCTATCAATCAAACTTCCAAACTTGAATATTTGTCTTAAGAAAACTAGCATATGTTGTTACAAGTAGAAAGGAAATACTCCTTTTGTTCCCTGCTGATTGGTATTAGTTTGTTTTTTTATACGTGGATGAAGAAGTATAGTATTTTAATTTGTAATGAGGTAAAAGAAATATTAATGTGTAGTGGATAATTATATTAGTGTTGAGTGTGGTTTCATGTGTAGTGGGTTGAGTATAATAATATTATTTTATGTGTTACATCAATCCAAAAAATAAATAGATATTTTATATTGAAACGGATTAAAATGACAAAATGGATACATATTAGGGGAAAGAGGAAGTATAAGAAAAAGTTGTGATCCCTGGTTCTTTGTTTTCTCTTCCGTCTTAATGGATCTAACTTTTTCTTCTTCTCAAATAAGCAAACACGAAAATTAATCTTCTAAGAGTGGAGATGAATGGCATATGATTGGTAGATCATGAATGGCGAATGTGTACATGACGTTATGGATTCACTCTTAGGGTTTGAAAATAATTAATTGTGACGGCAAAAGGTCTATTTTATAGATGTAGGATGATCAAATTAAGGTTTATCTTCAAATTAAGACTTTTTATCATTAAAAAATCCCGCATTTTGTGGTAAAACGTGCATTCCAACTCAACTCCAACTACCTGGCTAGACCAGTTAGAGCTAGATGGCTCTGATCAAGTCGGAGGACGAGTTGGGACAGGTTGGTTGATATATTTTATTTTTATAATTTATGATATGTTGTTCAATTTAATTATTATTTTATCTTTGATAGGACCTTAGTGTTATTGTACTATCTATTTAGAGATTTAGTTGTCAATTATTAGAGAATGACTCATTTAATTTTATAATAAACTAACCATTCCCAATAATTTTATACTTATTCATAAAAGTTAGGGTGAAATGGAGGATTGCATATGACTAGTTTTTATAAGTAAAAAAGTTTAAATGATTAAAGTAACTTTTTTATTTTTTCAATCATAACGCCTCATTATTTTACAATTTTTTTAATTAGTTATTACATTTTATTAAAAATGTTACTATCACTTTTCTTTAAAAATTTATTACTTTTTATTTAAACTATAAATTTATTATAAAATATTCCCTCCGTCCCGCCCAAATAGCATCATTATACTATATTGGGAGTCTCATACATCCAAATTGCACCATTTTCCTCCTTTAGTAAAAAGGACTCACCAATGGTCCACCACTACCCATCACATCTCTCTAATACACCTACCCACTTTACATAAAATAATAATACTCATTAATCTACGTGCAAAAAAGCAAATGCACCTCTTTAACGGGGACGGTGGGAGTACTAGTTTATTACTACATCCGTCCCGTTTAAAAATACATGTTTACTTTTTTCACGTAAATTAAGAGATATAATATTTTAATGTGTAATGAAGCAAGAGAAATAATATTTTAATGTAAAGTATGTAGGTTTATTAGTGTAATGTGTGGGTCCTGGAGAGAGAAGCAATTAATTTGTGTGTGTTCCTTTTACCAATAAGGAAAATGCACACTTTGTATTGGAACAGATCAAAATGATAAAACGCGTACTTTTAGTGGGACAGATGGAGTATCACTTCTCACTTTTCATCGACTGAATACCACTTTTTCATTAAAAATGTCATCACTTTTTATTTGTTTTACGAAAGCCCTTCCACGAGACCATCTTCCATCTTTTTTTTTTTACGGTGACATTATAAGAACGTAACGTATATTATTAAACAATTGAATATGGACTATTTTAATTCAATGAAAGGGTGATTCATACTTTTATTTGTTGGCGAGATTTTCAAATATCGAACATGTGTTTTGTTTGAGTAATTATACACATGTACGTATACGCACATGGTTTATGACAATTTATAGGAGATTTCTTGCGGTATTTTAAACATCAAGCTAATTATTTTACGAGTGAGACTCGTGTGTGCTTGGGCGCACACCATGTACCTTTAGAATTTAGTATTATGAGTAAGAGTACATTACTTTGTTCTAAAGGGTATACACTTTAATTAATAAAGGTACACCATTTTGTTCTAAATGGTATACACTTTTATTAATATTTTTATTTTTCTTCAAAAAATAAAGGGTACACATATTTATACTAAAGGGTATATTATTTAACACAAAATTTCAAAGGCACACGGAATATGTTATGTACGCCCGAGCACACACAAGTTTTTACTATGGATACACATCTTTATACTAAAGGGTATACAATTTAACATAAAATTCTAAAGGCACACGAAATATGTTCCCGTGTGCCTGGGCACACAAGAGCTTTTGCCTTATTTTACACCTTTTATTTTCATTTGTGACCTGTTTCAAAATTTATGCACACTTTTAATAATAATAATAAAAGAATAATAATATTCTTACAATACTACAAAATTGTCACCTATATTTTATACACAGCTCAACAACTTTATATTTTTTTAATTATTACCTGAAATATTCTTTTTATTTTATTTTATATACTTACAAAATAATTTTTCTTAATATCTACGTACAGGGATAAAAACTATTTTAGTCCTATAACTTTTCTTATGGTCTTTTTCAGTCTCAAGAAAGATAAATTTGTCAAATTAGTTCTACCAATAAAGAAATGGGGCCAAACACATCCTATATTTCGCGGAAAAATGCTGACATCACCGGAAACGGCACGTGATTAACACGTGATGACCGGAATCGCCGATTTCTAGTCGGGACGATGAAGTGACGCTCTGTTGACAGGTGAGTCAACAAATAAAATATTTTTTAATGTGAACAAGGCTTTTTTTTCTTCTCAAATTTTAAATAATTGAAAATTAAAACCAAATTCAATCAGTTTATAATTACCAACAGATTGCCAACAAAATTGACATTTTTCTTTTAGCAACTAAATATCAATGGAATTCTTATGTTTTTACCAACGGAATAAAATCCGTTAATTACTAACGGATTACCAATGGAATCATTATACTCCCTCCGTCCCAGCTTAGGATGGCCATTTTTCCATTTTGGTCGTCCCACCCAAAGAGTTCCCTTTTCTTTTTTACACACATAGGACCCACACACCCCTCTAATACAATTAAAATATGGGACCCACACTCCCACTAATACAACTATCCACTAAACATTAAATAATAATACTCCTTAATCTACGTACAAAAAAATAAATGGTCCTCTTATGCCGGGACTGAGGGAGTATATATTGCCAACAAAATTATTAATAACGATTACCAAAAGAATTATTTAACAATGGAATTGAATTTTCGTAAATAAAAATTACCAACTACTATCACTTTACCAATAGAAAATAATTACCAACGGATTCGGTTGATAATCCATTAGTAAACCAATTTAGCAATAAACTAAGGTTTTACCAATGGGATATTCCATTTGTAAAATATAGTTTTTTTTTGTAGTGATATAGACAAAATGTATACCTTAAAGTAAAAAATCAACCCTAAGGAAAAAAATTGAGATTTTTCTCCCGCATACCTATCAATCATCTAACATATATTCCCTTCGTCCCGAAATAAGGTATACGTTTACTTTTTGCACGGAGATTAAGGAGTATAATATTTTAATGTGTAGTGAAGTGAGAGAAATAATATTTTAATGTATAGTGGGTAGTTCTATTAGTATAGTGTGTAGGGCTATGTGGATATAATAATGATATTGTGTGGGTCACATCAACCAAAAATTAAAATGTATACTTTGTTTTGAGATGGATCAAAATGGAAAAATATATACCTAGTTGTGAGACAGGAGGGAGTATATAATAAAATATGTAACACCAAAATATAAGGAGACAAAAAATTGTAACTCCATAATATAGGGATACATCACACCGGATCTTCTGCGCCATTTTGATGCATCATCTTATGTGCCACATGTTATGTGATTGACACGTAAGATGAGAAAACACATCCAATCATTGCCCCTAGGGTTTATGGATTAGGGTATAGTTTCTCTCTCCTACTTGTCGTCAATCTAACGATATGGCATAGGAGATGGTGTAACAAATGCCACGGAGAATCTGAGCCGGGAATACATGACCAATTATAAAGTAATAGTATGTGTATGAAAAATGAGTGATGAATTTAATTTAAAATTAAAGTAACTTTTGAAATGGTTGGATAAAGTGATATTTCATATTGTTGGAAGATTAAGTAATTAATAAAAGGACGAGCACCCCCAAAAATTCCACATTAAACTGGTTTTAGGTCACTTTAAAAAAGATAATAAATTATTTTTTTTGCTATTTAGGGTCAATCGGTGCAACCTGGTGTTTTGATTGGAAGAAAGAGTGATTCATACTATTATTCGTTGGAGAGATTCTCAAATAGTATTGAACAGCATGTGTTTATTTGATATTTACGTATATATATGCACATGGACATGCATGGTATATTACAATCTAGTATACTATAGAGGAGAATATATAACCATTGTTAATAATCATAAATTGTGAACAAATCATCCAAAACCATCTCCCAATTGGTTAATTAATATGGATGATGAGATCTCAACCTTCATCAACATCTGGCTCACCGCCGCCGTCTCTCTCATTCTCAGCCACCAGATCAGCAGGCGGATCCCGAGCGGCGCCGCCAGGCTCCTCTCCCTCCTCCCCCTCATCTACCTCTTTACCACCCTCCCCCTCCGCCTCTCCTCATTTCATCTGGGGATCCTCACTTCCTTCTTACTAGTTTGGTTTGCCAACTCCAACCTCCTCCTCTTCGCTTTCGATCAGGGCCCACTCTCCACCGCCAAGCTATCCTCTCCCCTCACTTTAATCTCTACCACACTCCTCCCCATCAAACCCAAACAATCCTCATCCTCCCATCACAAACCAATCATTCCTTTCCACGTCAAATGCTGCCTTCTCGCTTCAATCGCAGCGCTGAACATGAGATACAGGGAGTTGATGCACCCCTATCTCCTCTCCTTACTGTACTCCATCTTCCTGTACCTCCTCATCGACCTCGTGCTTACCGTCACGGCGGCGCCACTGTGCGCCGTGCTCGGCTTGGAGCTGGAGCCGTTATTCAACGAGCCGTATTTAGCCACCTCCCTTCAGGATTTCTGGGGCTGCCGCTGGAACCTCGTGGCCACAAATATCCTACGCCCCACCGTATACTACCCCGTACGCCGTATATGTATATCTACGCGTATTCTTGGCCCGGGGTGGGCTCATTCGGTGTCCGTCTTTGCGTGTTTCTTGGTGTCGGGATTGATGCACGAGCTCCTTTATTATTACCTCACACGTGTCCATCCTACCTGGGAGACCACTTGTTATTTTGTTCTGCAAGGGTTTCTTGTCGGCGTCCAAGTGAGGTTGAAGAAAGCGTTGGGTGGACGATGGGGATTGCCGGCGGCGATATCGCGGCCGTTGACGTTGGTGGTGGTGGTGGTTTCTGCTCACTGCCTGCATTTCCCTCAGATGGTTAGGAATGGAGTGGACCTCAAGATAATCAATGAGTACTCCATTTTAATACATTTTATCAGTGACAGATTATCTGGTTTCCTCATCAGTTAATTACTACCCACAATTTGTCGGAAAGTTCTATACTTTTATGTGACTTAATTGCTTTATTTGTATGAATTGTTAAATGGCACTAATACTTGCAGTCTTGTGAGTTGGGAGTATTGCTTGATATTTAAGTTTATCTCTCAAACCATAATTAAAATTTTCAGAACTTCAAAATTTGTCTTAAGAAAACTAGCCCATGGTGTTGGAAGGCTATAATTTGTCTCTACCTTTAAGAATATAATTTAAAAAGTAGAAAGGAAATATAATTTAATAAGGGTGTACGGCAATTAACTTTGCCCGATCAAAAAAATAAAAAAGAAAGGAAATATACTCCTTCCGTCCCGGAGAAGTTAGTATATTTTTTTTTGCACGGAGATTAAGGTGTATAATAATTTAATATAAAGTGAAGTAAAGCAAAGTGAGAGAAATAATATTTAATGGTAGTGGGTAGTTATATTAGAGGTAATATGTGGGGCCCATGAGAATAGATTAATTATTTTTGTGTGGGTCCCATGTATCAAAAATGAAATGTGTCAACTTTAATGGGACAAACTAAAAAAGAAAGTGTGTCAACTTCTATGGGACGGAGGGAGTATATAAGAAAATTTGTGATCCGGTGTTCTCCGTCTTCTCTTCCGTCTTAATTGATTTAACCTTTTCTTCCTCTCAAATAAGCCAACACAAAAATGATTCTTTTAAGTGTGGAGATCATGAATGGCATATGATTGGTAGATCATGGATGGCAGATGTGTACATGACGTTAGATTTAGGGTTTTCACTCTTAGGGTTTGAAAATGATTAATTGTGATGACAAGAGATCTATTTTATAAGGGGGAAAATTCAATTTTGGTATCATGAGAATTAAGAAATTTAAAATAGATTCTCTTTTATACAAAAAAAAAATAGTCCGATAAGTACTAGTATTTTCCATTTTATGTCGTTTATTAACGGAAATAAATTTGTGAAAGACACGCGCCGTTAGTGAGTTAATGTCAGCCAAATCCCACTTCTCTAATCCCGGCGCCTCTCTGGAACAAAACGTGAAGCCCAATTTGGAAACCCTAACACCACTTCCTACCTAAATCTTCTGAAAATCACAACTATTGAATCAATCTCACTCTTCGATTCAACGAAACTGACCCACTGTAAAAAAAAAAAATTAATCTTCTGAATGTTGTAAAACCTATTATATTTGCCATTAATCCGTCTCAATTTTGTGTCTCGTTTGAAAAGAAGTTTCAATCTTATCGAAGTTAATTACATCCAGGGGATAAACCAGGAGATCCTCCACCATATGGTAAGCATTACATCTTCATCGTCGTTTTCTTTTTCTTTGGCAGAAACTCAAATCCCTTCTTCGTAGCTCTGCCACCGATCCCTCCCTCCTACCCCAGCACCATCTCCTCCATCGGAAAATGGCGACTCTGTGTACATCGGGAAGGTCGTTATACAGTTCTTCCACAAGCTCCGAAACAAGTTCTGCCTCACCGTCGACAACAACTATATATATATATATATATATTAATTAGTGTTCATCTTACAAAACAGACGGATTTTTGTACTAAAATGATACTCCCTCCGTCCCGTACGTATGATTACGTTTGCTTTTTGCACGTAAATTAATGAATATAGTATTTTAATGTGTATTGAGGTGGGAGAAATAATATTTTAATGTAAAGTGGATAGATGTATTAGTGTGATGTGTGGGCCTATGGAGAGAGAAGTAATTAATTTGTGTGGGTCTCATATGCAAAAAAGGGAAATGTAACCATTAGGATGGACGTCCAAAAAGGAAATATGTAACTATTAGGATAAGACGGAGGGAGTACATTATTTCCTTCTTGGAATAAAGGTTCATTTGTAACGCTGCACGTTATTTAAGAAAAAATATTTTTTGACAAATTTTGTAGATATACGAAAGTTTAAATAGTGAAAATATATTAATGATTATCGTGATAATTTAGTAGATTTTAGAGTCGTGCTCGTGTGATTTTTACGTGTTTTTATATTATTTTTAGTATTTTTGTTGTTTTTATTTTTGGAGTCAGTGTGTGAATCATGTTAATTTTAATGTAGGAATGAGGTGTATTTAAACAAAAAAATAGAAAAGAAAAAAATGGGAATTAAATCGGGATGAAAAAGAGAAAAAATGGTGGCAGATTAATAGACAACAAATTTTAAAGGGAGATACGACAATATATTTTCTGGGCATTGTGAAAGAGAGGAATAGACAACGGCTGAAAGCGTTGTCTTTTATTGCCGCGAAAGTGTTGTCGTATGTCGAAAACAGAGTTTTGAGGCAGTAAGTGTTCTTCGATCAAAGAATTAACCCTCAGTCAAATTTTTAGTACTCTGTCATGCGCAAGTTGAGATTCATGCAAGGACACGCTGCTGGGCGCGCACATGTTCATTGTGAAAGAGAGGAATAGACAACGGCTGAAAGCGTTGTCTTTTATTGCCGCAAAAGTGTTGTCGTATGTCGAAAACAGAGTTTTGAGGCAGTAAGTGTTCTTCGATCAAAGAATTAACCCTCAGTCAAATTTTTAGTACTCTGTCGTGCGCAAGTTGAGATTCATGCAAGGACACGCTGCTGGGCGCGCACATGTTGGGACTTGCGCAGCCCAGCTGCGCAATGGGCCGCGCGAGATGTTGGGCCTCTATTTAATTAAAAATAAAATTTGCGTAGACGGGGATCGAACCAGCGACCTCCGGGCTGTGGAGCGCCAAGCATCCTGTGCTACAAGCCGTAGACTGTCATGAACCGTACGGAAAGGATTATAAACTGGTTTAAGCCTGATTCAAAATTAAATAAAAATGTGTGTTGTTGGGCGTGATTGGAACCCGAGACCTCTCCATCACACGAGCGCGCTCTGAAACGTTTGGACACAGTCGACTTTTGGTCGTGAACCGTACGAAAATATCCTTGAATCGGTTTTCTAGAACCGATTTTTGAGCTAATTTTCTCCACTCAAGCCCATTACCCAAGTTTACCCTAATCCTCTATACATATAAATACCTTCATTCTCATAATTTGGGGGGAGCTCCCATTCCATTCCTCATTTTTGGAGGCTACGCCCCATTCCATACATACTCTTCTCCATTCATCCATTTTTAATTTCATCCACCCATTCCACTTGATTTCCTCCAAATCCATCCATCATTCCATTAATCCGCCAATGTAAGAAGGGAATATTTACATTGGTTGAAGATTGGAGCATGTTGAAGGAAGATCAAGCATACTTTAAAAGGGAAGCTTCTCAACCTTTAATTTGTGATTTTCTTCATTATTTGGCTCAATTGGAGCAAGTCATGGATTGTATTAATTTTATTATGATTTGTAGTGTCTAGTCCTCATGTGAGGCTAGCCACATGATGGATTGAGTCTATTCTAGATATGTAGGATTTTTAATGGTTTAATTGAAGTGATTTTAGAATTTATCTCATGATCTATGATTACTTGATTCATGTTATGAATTGTGTGGTTAAATTCTCTATTCATAGTGTTAGGATGATCATTCCAATATTATGCCTAGGGTTTTAATTGAATCATTTTATTATATGATCATGTATGTTAGTGTAGGGAAAGGTAAATCATACCCTTCTTGTGCTTGGGACACTCATGAGATAACACTTAGTTAATTTATCTTAATTGGTTGTTAATTGAGTGAGAAGAACCAAACTTATGATCATAGTACCTTATAAGGGAATTGAGAGTAAGAATCAATCTTAGGGGCTTGCAAACTTGTACTCCCTCCGTCCAGCACCAAGGGTCTCTTTTTTCCATTTTGGTCGTCCCACCCAAAGGGTCCTCTTTTCTTTTTTATACACATGGATCCCATACTCACCCACTAATACAATTAAAATATGGGGCCCACACTCCCACTAATACAACTACCCACTACACATTAAATAATAATACTCCTTAATCCACGTGCAAAAAAGTAAAATGCACCTTTGGTGCGGGACAGAGGGAGTAAAAAGTTTAGAACCTATAATTACCTTGGCCATAGGGATTAGGGGAACATATGTGATTGCTTCTATTTCATTTCAATGATGTTGGCCTTTAGAAACTTGCATGTCTAGGTGATATCTTAATTTTAATTGTGGTTAAGCCTTGCATACTTCTTAGATTGTTCACCTTCACCCATCATCCATCTCATATGTATATTTTCTATCTTTAATTATTTTCTTAGTTGATAGTTTATAGTGTAATTAAACAACCCCCTTCTTTAATTGATTAGTCCTTTTAAAGTGAAACATCTTTCGAATACGGATACATACACTTTCTCCCTTAGGTTCAATATTACAAATTTTGCACTTGGTCACCACGTTCTACACAACGATAGAGTACGCTTACTCTTATCAATTTGTACAAAAATTGAGACTAAGTTCAATTAATTATTTAATTAATTAAGATTATAATTAATTAATTATATTTAAGATTATGATTACTATTATACATTATATTTCTTTTACTACTAATAATAAAAATTAGTTCTGTCTTATTAATTTTTTACCTATAACATTTCAATTGTTTTTAATTAATTTAACCATTTTTTTAAATCAACATATAAAAATAGACAATCACTAGCTTGGGTCAATCTTATTTTTTGGAATTCGTAGGATGTAATACCCAAGAATTTTTTCTATTTATGTGATAATATAATTTGTATTTTACACGTTTTTATAATTATTTGATAATTATGTGGTAATTGTTTCTACATTTTAATTGTCTTTGTATTTTTATTTGAGATATTTATGATAATAATGGTGATAATATGTGAATATATATAAGCATAAATATTTACTTGCATTCATTTGGATATATAATTAAATTGTCTTTTGTTTATAAATATATTATTTCTTAATTATTAAGTATCACAGGTGTTCTTATAATAATAATAGTGGTAAGAAAGTGTACACGTATGTGTATTAATTTGTAAATGTATTATATCTTAGTTATTAAGTATTGTACGTATATTTATAATGGATAATAATAATAATAATAGAATATTATAAGCCTAGTAGCACCTACGTGGCTTAATACATGCCACTAGAATTAATGGTTGATGGTGATTAACGTATTTCACCCCTATTCAATTACTAAACCGCTATATATATATATATATATATATATATATATATATATATATTGGACGTTGGTAAGTGGTGATCAACCCAAAGTTAAAAAAAAATTGTGAGTTAAAAAAAAAAAGAAGAAGAAGAGAGATAGAATGAGAAGAGAGAGAGGGGGGAGAGAGAGAAAGAGAAGAAAGAGAGAGGGGTGTGCGGAACGGGAAGGAAGGGATTAGTTCTTCACGAGGTTTATAATATTACTATTGTTGGAGTTCAGGTAAGTAGAAGTTCAACTACAATGCATAAACATGTTGTTTGTGAACTATTTGTGATTAATGTGTGGCAACTATATTATGGATTACTTGTGATTAGTTTAATTACGTTATGAATTATTTGTGATTAATATATGATATAAGTTGCAGATTTATGTGGTTTGAGATATTATCGTTGTTTTATATTTGTTGGTCTATGTGATCAAAGATTGTTCTATATGTGCATTTGTGTGATTTTAGATGAAATAATTATTCTATTTTAATTAAATGTTGATATTGATGTCCTGAATAATATGTGATGCATTTTCAATTTCTCCTACTTGCATACCATGCATTATCATGAAAAGTGTTTTTCCCAAAATTAATAAGATAAGATACTAATGGTGTGTGCGACCACTATATATGCACTGAGTGGCGGAAGGGGTGACCTGGGGAAACCCAGAGTAGGCTACCTAAAGTGGGCCACCGTCTTGAATTACTGTGAGAGAGAGTGGTGTTCAGTGAGGGGACTTCTGAGCAGCAGGGGTCAGTTGGTGATGGACCCTAGCGGCTATAAGGGAAGGTAGATCCTCGGACTGCACCACATGTGATTTTGTGGAGGGAGATGATTCTTGGTGGTGGGACAAGTGATGAGCGGCAGGAAGCTTGTTGGGCCACGATATGATAGTCCTCACAGCAATTTCATATTTATATTGTGAAATTGATAAATCAAGTGATGAGCTCATTTCCGGTACATATCATAAGTGTGTCGTGGGATCCCGCAACGCGAACCATTTTTAAAATAAAAGAGATCAATTAGAAAGATTAGGAAAAGGGCGATGGCCTTGAGAAATGCATTTCCATCCATTGTCATGCATGATTTCTACTTACTGAGATTTTATCTCACTAGTTTATGCATTGTAGGTAAAATCGTACACGAGACTGGTAGTTGAGTCTCATCAAATCCTGAGAGTTGTATACATGGATGACGACCTGTTGGTCGGGCCGGTGTAATGAGCTGCTCCATGATCAGTCTCAAAAATATTTTGTATAAAAAAATAATGAAATGAAATGAAAGAAATATTTATTATTGATCATTATTGGTGAGAAGAATTGGGTCGTGACATAGGACCGGATCTTTTTTAAGGAAATGGGCTTCCTCAACAACACGCAGATCCCTAAAATGGGTATGCCCCACCTATTCTTTCTCTCTCCTCATTAAAATAGGTGTCTGGTCCCCCTTGTTATTTCTCTCTCCCTCATTAAAATAGACGCTTGTTCCCCCTCCCCCCACCCTTCTTTTTCATCATTTTCTCTCCTCTCTCCAAGTCGTCTTTTTTCCTCTCTTCTCTTTCTCTCTCCATATTTTCTCTTTTCTTTTTTTTTTCTTTTCTCTCTCTTCTGTCATGGCCAAACTTGAGGTAGTTTTGTATTTTGTTTAATGCTTTGATTAAATTGCGAGTCACTGAAGGATTATTATGATCATGGTGGAGGTTTTAAGAGTGAGGATAATAGTTTGCACATTCCTGAAGAAAGGATAACCAATTCAGAAGAATCGAAAAGTTACGAGGGCATAGAAAATAATAATGAGATTGCAGAGCATGTGAATAAAGAATGCTTTCTGAATAAGTCCAAAGTAAAAGGAGATGGAGAAAGTATTTTCTCTTAATGCAAAAACTGAAGAGGCTAAAGATCCAGCTCTAAGTGCTACTATTGGGTGGCAAACCGTTAGAAAAGATTAAATTATTATTTAATTTAAATATTTGGTCAACATCTTTTAGGTTACTCTTTCATATTCATTAGGTTACTCTTTCTTATTAATTGTGTTACTCTTTATAATAATAGTTTTTTTTAAAAGATTAATTTACTATTTAAATTGAGTATTTGATCAATATCTTTTTAGGTTACTCTTTTATATTAATTAGGTTACTCTTTCTTATTAATTGGATTACTCTTTATAATAATATTTTTTTTAAAGATGAAGTTGCTATTTAATTTGAGTATTTGGTCAGCATCTTTTAGATAACTCTTTCATATTAATTGGATTACTCTTTATAATAAATTAAATTACTATTTAATTTAATATTTTGAAAAATATGGCAAATAATGAAATTATACTATACAAAGGAATTGGGCTAATGTCATCACTTCTTTTATGAATTCAAGAAACAATAATGTCCACTCACGAAATTACAGAGCATAAAATTTAATGAAACACATATACCTTGAGGGCTAAATCCAATTGGTTCTGCCTCTGCAACTCAGCCAAAGCATCTATTAAATCAACTTTCAAAAGTCTGGTGAGCTTACTGCTGAACACTTGCTCCAATTTGGCAGGTTAATTCTGCGTCAATTTCAAGGATTGAACTGCTTGAATAGCCTCCGTCGAGAGAACTTGGGTCCTCCACATAAGTTTTCTTGGCCCATTTCTTAGACAGCAATTGATCCTAATTAGCGCGTTTGGTGCATCAACTCTCTACACATTGATGACTTCATCCAAAATTATAAGCTAAATCCAACGAAGACGATGCCGAAGCCACGTGACTGGCGGAACTGGAATCGAAATCCGGCCAGCCCACCCGAAATCCAACTTCTCCACTGGAAACCTTTATCCCTTCGACACCACGACTGCTGCCTCATCATTCTCATCTTGAAATACACCTTCACCACCACTGGCTTCGGCCGCCGCACTTCCACCCAGTCTATCAGTGCAAGAAAATTCTCTCCGAGCAACTCTTGAATGCCATGAGGGACAACAGGGTGAGGAGAGATTCAAACAACGAGCCCAAAAATATGGCCCGATTTCGAAGCTTCACGTCTTTGGAAAGCCTTCAGTGCTGGTTTAGGAAAAACGATTAAGGGAGTAGGGAAGTGAAAATAGAGAGAGAAAAGGTGGAGTGAGGGATAAAGGTGGGGAGGGGACAACCTTCGTTGGAGAAGGTGAAAGGAGAGAGAAAAAGGTTGGGTGGAGGACAACTGTAGTAGGATCCGATCCCATCAAATTTTTATGGGACGGTTCCATCCTAGTGGTTCTCATAAAAATATATTAAAAATTAATTAGTCATGAATTTATATTATTATTTATTTATTTTGTTATGTATTATATAATTTTTAGTATAAAGTTTTGTACTTATAGTAATATATATATATATATATATATATTTAATTTAATTATGTTATAATTATTTAAATAGTTTTAAGATTTATATATTCAAATTTAAATACATATAGTTCATTTAATTATAAATAAATTTTTATTAGTTAATTATTATATTATCGTATAATATGGAATAAAAATATACTCCCTCCGTCCCAAGTAATGAGGGCCGGAAACCTTATGTTTAACATAAGGTCTCTGGCCCTCATTACCTGGGACGGAGGGAGTATGTGCCTATTTTATCATATTATGATGTTATATATTTTTATATAAATTAATTACATTTAAAATATATTATTATAAATTTTATAAAGTATTATTAATTAAAAAAAATTATTATTATATTATGACTAATATATTAATAGAGTTATATTATGACATATATTAAATAATATAATAATAGATATATAATAGTGTAGTCTTACGTGGAGTATTTAATAACGTTATGTATTAATAGAATAGTTATAATGATATTTTAAAAAGAGTGTATCAAAATTAGTGTAGTAGTGATTACTCCCTCCGTCCCAATGAGTACTTCACGTATTAGTGTGCGCGGAATTTAAGAAAATTTTGTATTTTTATGTATAAAGTAAGAAAGAGAATATATATTTTAGTTGATTTAATGAAAAAGGTGGGTAAAGTTGTTGGGAGGTGTGTAAAGTTGTTGGGAGATGTGAAAAAGTAAGTATTATATTGGAATGTGTGTAAAAAGTGAGTATTGTTATAATGTATTTTTTACCAAATTTAGTAAAAGTAAAGTGTGAAATACTTTGAGGGACGAATGAAAAAGGAAAGTGTGAAATACTTTGGGGGACGGAGGGAGTATATATCTTGATTTGGTGAAAGAGTGATTCATACGTATTCTTATTCAAACGTGTTTATTTGAATATTTCACACACTTACGTAGATGTACTTATATGCACATGTATAATACTATATACATCTGAATTGTCACATATTAAAGATAAATAAAAATAAAAATAAATCAATTTAATCACATACATTTCTAAATTGCATGAAATAAAATTAATGTTCGACGAAAATTGATGCAATTTTAAGAAGTGTGGAACTAAATTAATTTTTCAAACTTAATTTCATAAGATCATTTCCAATTAAATATAAACGACTTTTTTTTTTTTTTTTAACTATGGATTCACAAGGATTTGAGTATGGACTATATATCTTGATTTGGT
Source organism: Pogostemon cablin (assembly GCA_023678885.1). Lineage (NCBI taxonomy): Eukaryota > Viridiplantae > Streptophyta > Magnoliopsida > Lamiales > Lamiaceae > Pogostemon > Pogostemon cablin. Next base: position 22,147,996 of record CM042973.1, read on the forward strand.
GAAAGAGTGATTCATACGTACTCTCATTCAATCATGTGTTTATTTGAATATTTCAGACACCTACGTATACATACCCATACGCACACATCTCCATCCCTCTCATAATAAATTTTACATTTTAGATTTTTGTTCATCTCAAATTAAATTTGAGGAAACATTACATCAATTATAAATCTTAAAAGTATATTTTAATTACAAATTTACCACTCCAACCTAACACACTAAATTAAGTAATTTACTCACTCCGTCCGCCGAAAAAGTATATATTTTGCTATTTTGGGTGTCCGTACTAAAGATATACATTTTTTTTAAACACATGAGACCCACACACATTACTAATTTAATACATTTAATATATGAGTCTCACACACCTCATTAATACAACTACCTACTACACATTAAATAATAATACTCCAAAAAACAAATGTATACCTATTGGGCGGACGGAGGAAGTATTTATTACCAAATTAAAAATACTTTTTATATCTCATATTTATGTTCACACTTTTAGTTTTTTTCCGTCTCACACTTATCTTCACTATCCAAAAAAGGAAACTTCACAACAATCAACAACTTCAAAAATTCTCTTAATTTTAAAAATAGCACTTTGAACTTTATAATTTATTTATTATTTAAAAATACCAAATACCCCTAAAAATCAATAAAATTTGTCAAAAATCAACTTTTCTTAAACTCCGTATCTACAATGTCTGCCTGTAAACATAAGTGCGGAATAGTATATTAGTCTCCAATTAATAAAGTTTGTCTAAATGTGTGGCATGTGGCGCGCAGGGAGGAGTAGTATATTTACTAGTACTATTTTAGAGGAGAATATCTTACACTTGTAATCATAATTTGTGAACGAACTAAGTTAAGATTAATTAAGGTAATTCATCCAAAACCAGCAAATATGGATGATGAGATCTCAACCTTCATCAACATCCCGCCAGGCTCCTCCCCCTCATCTACCTCTTTACCACCCTCCCCTTCCGCCTCTCCTCTTTTCATTTAGGCGGCCTCACTTTCTTCTTACTAGTTTGGTTGGCCAACTCCAACCTCCTTCTCTTCGCTTTCAATCAGGGCCCACTCTCCACCGCCACGCTCCCCTCACTTTAATCTCTACTACACTCCTCCCCATCAAACCCAAATCCCCCCACCTCAAACTAATCATTCCTTTACACGTCAAATGCTGCGTTCTCGCCGCAATGGCAGCGCTGAACAGATACAGGGAGTGATTTAGGGTTTTCACTCTTAGGGTTTGAAAATGATTGATTGTGATGGCAACAGGTCCATTTTATAGGTGTAGGATAATCAAATTAGGACTTCCTTTCACTAAAACGCGCACTGGGGTGAAATCTCTCATTTGTTGACAAAATGTGCATTCCAGCTCGACTCGAACTATCTGGCTCGACCAATTAGAGCTAGATGGCTCTGGTCGAGTTGGGATAGGGCTGGTTGAGCTGAGTTTTTAGAAAAAGTTGACTTCCAGCTCGAGTCGAGCAGGTCGAGCTAGGTTGCGCTACTTCATCATTTCTAGCATAACTTCCACATCCGTACCACATTTGTTGGATAGATTGATAATGGTGTTAATTGTTTTGAAATTGGTTAAAAATTATTTTTCAGAAGGTGAAAACTCAAGTGATTTAATTCAAAGTGGAAATTGGCCGTTTTTGTGGCAGGTTTTAGTTGAATACTAATTAAAACTGTTTAGCCACTAAATTAATATCGATTTATTCGGTTAGGTGAAAATTCTGCCAAAACCAATCAAAACGACGGAATGCTCATCCATAACTTTGTTGTGTTGTATATCACATGAAGAGAGAAATTTTCAGTGGTTGAAATGGGAAAATTATTTATTCAATTAGTATTGTAGTCAAGTTGGATAAAATTTCCTTTGGCTTCTTCTTAATTTTGATTTCCAGTAATTCATCATAAATCATTGTCTTTTCGATTTTATTGGCCCAATTTTCATCCACTACTTTTTTTCCCAATCGCACTTCGAATATTCTTTTGCAATTTTTCCACTCCCTGATTGAACATTGAATCCGAACAAAGCGACGTCGGATCGAGCAGCTTCAACTGCTTACAGAAGCATCGCCGGAGTTCGTCAGTGCTTTAATTCTTTCAACGTAGTGAGTTTGCTTCTCCCTTTTCCTCGTCATATTAATGCTTCTTGGCGTCGGGGTTGATGCACGAGCTCATGTATTATCAACTGACACGTGTCGGTCCTACCTGGGAGGCGACTTGTCATTTTGTTCTGCAAGGGTTTCTTGTGGGCGTCGAGGTGAGGTTGAAGAAGGCCCCATGGGGATTGCCGACGGCGATATCGAGGTCGTTGACAAACCACTGCCTACTATTCCCGCAGCTGCTTAGGAATGGAGTGGACCTCAACATAAGCAATGAATACTCCGTTTTACTACGTTTCATTGGTGATACATTATCTGGTTTGCTCAGTTACTAACCACAATTTGTCTCACTGTATGACTTAATTCCCCAAATTACCATGTTCATTTAATAGGATATAGTTTTTTTATAGAAAAATAAGTTATAAAATAGAAGGTGGAATATAACATGGAATATGGGATTGAACCGTTATTTGTATGAATTTTTTTTTTTTTTTTGAAAACATTATTTGTATGAATTGTTAAATGACAGTAATATTTGCAGTTTTGAGAATTGGAGTCTCTCTTTTGAAAGTTGCATGGAATTATTCAACTTTTACTATGATTATTTGCTACATAAATGAATAAGAGACAAGAGAGTCAAGTAAATTAATTCCTCCTAAATCTAAATGAATGTGCTGTCCAAAATTAATCTCACGAGTACTATTTAAGTTTGAATCATCATTTTGATGAGAATTTAAACTCATGAGCTTATTTAAGAGAAATTAAGTTTTGGATATTTTCTTGAATAAAATAAATTTGTATTTAAAAAAACTGCGTTGAAATAGATGGGATGTAATGTGGGTGGAATCTGTATCAATTTGAAATTATTAAAACATCATGTCTGAAAATCCCAAGACACCTAGATGACATTAATTAGTCCATAGTGGTCAAATTTTTAACATTAGAATTAAATATGTGTTTGGATTTCCGATGACATGTGCTGCCATGATGAGAATGGAAAAAAACCGAGAAAACTGGATAAGAAACACAAGTTGAAGCAGTTTGGATTTTTTTGTGTCATATAAGAAATTCAGATGTATTGTACTATTGTCCCAAGTGAAGTGAGATGGAGTATATAAATTCTTAGTGGCAATATTTAGATTTTCTCTCTATCATCCGCGGGCATACAAATAGTGGCACCGGCTCGAATTCTCTGTGTCATTTGGTACATCATCTTCTATATCACACTATTGGATGGACGACACATAAGAGAGAGAACTATACCATAATCCTTAAATCCTAGGGGCAATGGTTGGATTTATTTCCCTCTTACGTGGCAATCACTTAACGTGTGGTACAGAAGATGATGCACGAAAATGGCATAGAACATCCGGTGTTAGTGGCACCCAGCTGTTCAAAGAGAAAGGACGAATGACGAATCAAGCAATGATAAATCAGTAGTCGATTATCAAGCAATGATAAATCAGTACTCTTTATAATCGACGGGATATTTTGTAACACTTTGATATGACATCTCCTAAAATATCTCCTTAGAGAATGACATGTGGCAGGTGGAGAAATCTAATCCCTTGCCTCAAAGGTTTAAGCATTGACCTAAAATATAGTTGTCCTCCTCTTTCCTACATGTCAATCATCCAACGAAGTGGGACAAGAGATGTCACACCAAATGTCATAGAAGATCAATGGATTGCCTTTCTTTTTAATCACAATTAGTTACAAACTAAATTTTTTAAAAAATAAAGTGCAAACAATTGTAAGTTAATACATCACGATTAATGATAATCCCGATAAATTTAGTATTTACCCATCGATATTTTGATTATTAACACATATAAGATTAGTATAACAAACCTTGTTTTATCTCATGTTCCATCTATTAGATGTTTGCCACGTATATTAATCAAGGCCTAAAATACAACTACATGCCCCAAGGGTTTAATGATCATTAACTAGGGTATATTATTTTTATGGAAAACAAGTTATGAAACATGGAGTGAAACACAGGGAATTCGGATTGACAATAGTTTCTTGTTCGAAATTTTAACTATAAGTTTAAACGAGTGAGGATTGCCTACCCCATTTAATGTTCTGATATTCCAAAACACAGATATGGCTGACACATCACCTCAAATGAAACACTAAATGCAATCTCCTCTCGATTAAAACAGGCCCAATTTTATTAACCATTGGGCCCATATATGTCAACCATAGCCCAAGTTATTATTAACTGGGCCCAGTGTAGAGGTCAATCCTTTTTTCTGTGAAAAAATTCAGGCCCAATTTTCATCCACTTTTTTTCTTTTTTTTTTCCAATCGCACGTCGAATATCCTTTTGCAATTTTTCCACTCCCTGATTGAACATCGAATCCGAACAAAGCGACACCGGATCGAGCAGCTTCAACTGCTTACAGAAGCATCGCCGGAGTTCGTCAGTGCTTTAATTCTTTCAACGTAGTGAGTTTGGTTCTCCCTTTTCCTCGTCATATTAATGGTTCTTCAATGTCTTGATTCCATTGAATTGCTAAGTTTTAAAGCCCACTGTTCTGATTAATTGCGTATGATCACTTTTTATTTTGCCTAATTTTAGAATCTGTAAACTGTATTTGGGTTTTTGTATCATGGATCTCCGTTTTTAATTATTGTCAAATTCGTTGTAGCAGGTAAAAAAATCGCATTAATATCTTGTCGAAAGAGAAGTGTTGGAGATGGGGTTCTTGGTAACTACCCTAATATTCGTAGTTGTTGGGGTTATTGCATCCCTTTGCGTCAGAATTTGCTGCAACAGAGGACCCTCTACAAATCTGTAGGTCTTTTACGTTGTTTTATTTTTGAAGAAATTCCATTTTAGGTGTTGTGATTTGTGATTTGTGTTTTATCTTAAGTTAATCACATGATTGCTCAGTCATCAAAACCTTGAGCTAACACTCTATCGAACAATAGAATGTGTGATCTGTAATCCCAATATAAGTTCTGCTACCAGTTGATTTTGCTCTTAAGCTATAGAATAGCCTGGTAATTGGTATATTGATGAGGAACTTTAGAGTAGTAACATTTATATATAAAGATGGCTAGTTTTGTGATTTTCTTAAGATGACTATTTGTGTTGCTCAGCCAGTTTTATATCTATGGGTACTTATCTTGTGTTTGGGATGATAAATTTTCTGTTACGATATCTGTTACGATAGTTGAGGGTCAACCTTTGCCTTCAACTATGGTTTTGGGTTAAGTTAGGGCTGTATAGTTTATATACCTAGCAATTTCATTTGTTGATTGACTTGTGTTTTGATGTCAGATATGAATTTTGCTGTAGGAAAAAAAAACTGTTTCTTGTGACTGTTCTTGAATATTGTGAGTGATGTATTACATAATTTTCTTGACCTTGGCAAGTAGGAAACTGGAAAGTTAGACATTCCCTCGCTGTTTTATGTAATTAATGTTGTTCTATCAACATGTTTGGATTAGTAAAATTGAATTTGGTTCAGTATGATAGACATATGCTTGATATATTATACGTGCTTGTAGAATTTTGTGGTCTACTATTGAAGCCGCCCCTGCATGGATCTAAGCTAATTTTTTGCTGCTTTGCAGGTTACATCTGACACTTGTTATTACTGCCACTGTGTGCTGTTGGATGATGTAAGTTATTTTTACTTGTATAAACAGCAGATGCACACATAAGAACATAGTACATATCTTCCTCCAATCATGCATGACTTGCCTTTCTTCTCTTTTTTCTTACCTTTATTTGTTATAAGGTGTGAGTGATGTTTTTTTCTTTTGTTTGCTGAATTCTGATTCAGCATATTTGTCATATGCTCTATAATGTGTGCGTGTTACACTCATTTTTTTTGTGATTATGGTTATAATCCCCTTTATAATGTATCATTGCTATATCTTTCTCATAAGAAATTTTACCTGGAGATATTTCTTTAACTGTTAAGCTGCATACTGTATTCTTGTTATATTGTTGCTTGACATTTGCTCTATTATGTAATATATAGCACATGTAGTTATGATGTCCTTGAGAAAATTGTAAAATTGCTCTAGGTTGGACTAGTAATATGTCTTTGTGCAGTTTGGGCTTCTGTTTTGAGCTTGAGTCGAGATAATTGGTTCGCTGATGAGGGGTTGTTTTCTCTATTTCTTGTGTTGTTATACCATGCAATGCCACTGATTATCCTTGGTTAATTGACCATGCTCTTGTTTTTCATGTGTAGGTGGGCTATAGTGTATCTTGCACAGATGAATCCACTAATCGTTCCAATTTTGAACGAAACAGAGTGATATGATTTGAGAAGCATGTGAATTTCTCCGAGAGGCAAAATTATTGATTGTGAATAGAGAACTGGAGCAGCCAATAACTTATTGAGCTAGGCATGCGATTCCACAATTCCCTTTGTTGTATGTATTTGTTATTACTTGAAAAAACTTGTTTGTGCTTTATCCTTTCTTCGCAAAATATATTCTCTTCTATTTACTTGAGATTGTACCCCCGTCTCCTTTTGTATATGTATGCAGAGATCAACTGGGAATAATACACACATGATGCTTATGTGATGGATTTAGATTGAGTGGTCAGCATAAAGGTTACTCCCTCCGTCCCAGAATCGATTGCACCGTTACTGTAGATACGGAGTTTAAGAAATGTTACTTTATTGACTTTTCAACTAAACTTTGAGGGGTAAAATTGTCCATGCATTTTGATTTATGTTTTGGATTAACTTTATCATTAAAGTTAATCAAAATCATAATCCACTGAAAATAATAACATAATAAAATAATTCAAAAAAAAAAGCTACAGTAAAAAAAAAACGTTGGATTATAATGCATCACTATTACAACATCACAAATTACAGAAATTTAAATTAAGCCCTATTACAATTCATCTATTACAAATTCCAAATATTACTACATGGAGTAATGTCTGAAATTACTCCAACATTCATCAAAATACATGATATTCTAAAAACAAAATTATTGAGGTGGATTTCTTGAAGGGGGTGGACATACACCTCTGAAAATTTGAAAGAATGGAACAACAATAGAAGTGAGATATTGTATGTATGATGTGCATGATTATGATATTGAAAAACCCTCAGATTGTAACATCATCATTGGGATTTGTTTTCCTCCCAAATAATTTGTGGGGTAAGTTTTTCCCACCATTTGTAGTTTTAATTGTCATTTCCCACCAAACTTAAAATTTCCCTCCACTTTTTTCCCTCTAATCTGTTTCCCACCATGATAGGCCAAATTGTTGAAATTTTCCCTCCCATGTCATCACCATAAATAGGGGGTTGTTAGCACACATTAATGCACTCACTCAACATTTAATGGCTGGCCTAAAACCACACCTTTCACTTGAAAAGAAAAATCTGATTGGGCAGTATCTACTGGTAAACAGCCATGATGGAAAAGTTGTCCATGGGAAGGTGTTAGAGGCAGTGCAGATCTTTGGTTGTTCTAAAAGAACAGTCCAAAACATTTGGAAAGAGGCTAGGAATCAGATTCAACAAGGGCTGCCAGTCAACTTCATTTCCAAGCAAAAGGGGGTGGCCAAGACAAAGAGAGTTCAACTAGATCCAGAGGATGTGAAGAAGATGGCTTTTCAAAGTAGGGGTACAATTAGAGGGCTGGCAGGTAATTTAAAAGTCAGCAAATCATCAGTTGGAAGATGGATAAAAGATGGACAAATAAGAGCTCACACTAATGCTATAAAGCCTGGCCTAACTCCAAAAAACAAGCTACAAAGGCTCAACTATTGTTTGCATCAAATTCATCTTGATAGGGCTGTTAACAAGCTAATGTTTGATGGGATGTATCAAGTTGTTCATATTGATGAAAAATGGTTCTATATGACAAGGGAGAATGAGAGGTATTACATGATTCCAGGGGAGGCAGAACCACATAGGACATGCAAGTCAAAGAAGTTCATCACTAAGATAATGTTCATGTGTGCTGTTTCTAGGCCAATAATTGGAAGTGATGGGGAAGTGTTGTTTGATGGTAAAATAGGCTTATTTCCTTTCTCAAGGAAGGAGACAGCAAAGAGGAACTCTAAGAATAGGGCTCGGGGGACAATGGTTACTAAACCATTTGATTCAGTGAACAAAGATGTTATCAGAGCATTAATAATCAATCAGGTATAACCATCTACTCATATTTCAGCTTTAACATCATTCTAGGGTTAATTTCTAGACAATGAGGCCTCCTAAGATACATTTATATGCATCTATACACATGGTGACAGGTCATTCCAGCTATAAAAGCTAAATGGCCACAGAATATGAGTAAGGAGATCATTATCCAGCAGGATAACGCACCACCTCATATCAATGACACTGATTTGGAGTTTGGAGCAGCTGCAAGATCTGATGGTTTCAACATCAGACTTGTTAATCAGCCTCCATGCTCTCCAGATCTAAATGTGAATGACCTTGGTTGGTTCAGGGCCCTACAGTCACTACAACTGAAGAGTGAAAGCTATAATGTTGATGAGATGATCAATAATGTGAACCAGTCATTTGAAAACCTAACAGCTGCTACACTCAACAATGTGTTTCTTAGCCTACAATCCTGCCTAATTGAGATAATGAAGTTCGAGGGGGGGAACAACTACAACATACCCCATATGGGGAAGGCAAAGATGATTAGGGAAGGAACTTTGCCCATCAATCTTGAGATTGATCCTGAATTGGTTAAAGGCTGCATAGACAAGTTGGTTGAAGAACAGGCTCTATACCAGATGGTGTATGACATTTCAGAGCTAGTGGAAGCATTAAGTGTTTGATTATTGGGTAATGGTGATCTTATTTTGGATAATGGCTACTAAGAACAGATTAAGAGAAAGGGTTATGGGTATAAGGTGTCTTAGACTGATAGTTTAAGTTGTTTACAGTAGAAACAATGGGTCATGTATTACATTTTGTTGTGTGAGTTTTGTTTAGGCTGTAAACAAGATCATATTTAAATGACATTGGAGGGAATATCCGTTGTGCTCTCAGAATGTAATTTCATCATCGAGCTTGGTCTCCTAAAAAGGTTTATACTGCCTATTGGTTGCCAACAATATATCCAAAGATATTTGGGCCTCCTAAATAGGTCGATAAACCCTAATGGTGACACTTAAACAATAGGGACATGGGAAAATTCACCCTCGGAATAATATCCTCATTGGGTACAGGTCTCCTAATTAGGTTAAGAAACCTAATGGTGACACTCAAACAATAAGGACATGGGAAAATTAACCCTCGGAATAATATCCTCATTGGGTACAGGTCTCCTAATTAGGTTAAGAAACCTAATGGTGACACTCAAACAATAGGGACATGGGAAAATTAACCCTCGGAATAATATCCTCATTGGGTCAGCCAAAAAGATCACCTGAGAATAGCATGGATAATCAATTAGAGGCCTCACAGGGCCAACATAAAGCATGTGTGACCAATAAAATGCCTCACAGGGCCAACAAATAGCATGGATAATCAATTACAGGTCTCACAGGGCCAAAATAAAGCATGTGTGACCACCAATATGCCTCACAAGGGCAACAAACTGAATGGAAAAGCAATTACAGGCCTCACAGGGCCAAAATAAAGCATGTGTGACCAATAAAATGCCTCACAGGGCCAAAAAATAGCATGGATAATCAATTACAGGCCTCACAGGGCCAAAATAAAGCATGTGTGACCAATAAAATGCCTCACAGGGCCAACAAATAGCATGAATACTCAATTACAGGCCTCACAGGGCCAAAATAAAACACGTGTGACCAATAAAATGCCTCACAGGGCCAACAAATAGCATGAATAATCAATTACAGGCCTCACAGGGCCAAAATAAAGCATGTTTGACCACCAATATGCCTCACAGGGCCAACAAACTGAATGGAAAAGCAATTACAGGCCTCACAGGGCCAACATAAAGCATGTGTGACCACCAATATGCCTCACAGGGCCAACAAACTGAATGGAAAAGCAATTACAGGCCTCACAGTGCCAACATAAAGCATGTGTGACCACCAATATGCCTCACAGGGCCAACAAACTGAATGGAAAAGCAATTAAAGGTAGTGGTCAAAGGTTAGAAATGTACCCCCACGCAGGAATCAACATACACAGCCATCTGTATATGAATTCCTCATCAGTCCCCCTGTCCTGTTTATCCAACAGGCTAGACCTTCTGCCCGAAAGGGAGGCGCCGGAGTGGCTTCGGTTTCGCGGGAAAACACATGGTCGGCGGGGGGGTCCGGCGGTCTCTTCCTCCAAGTCGGAGTCCTCCACCATGTCGGAAGACTCCACAGGTTCAGAGAACTCCGTCTCCGGCACCACCGTGTATTGGCTTCCTCCGACGCTCCCTCCGGCTAGGCCCATACTATCATCGATTGATTCTGGCCACATACAGACCGGATCCACACTCGAGATCTCAGATCCGTGCAACTCCGACTCAGATCCGGCGGAGATCTCAAACACCTCGCCTTCAGAAGGAAGATCCCAGAAATTACAGAGGAGGCTAGGGTTCCGGCTCGGAGGAGATGAAATGTCTGGCTGTGTATGCGGTGCGAAACACTCATCTGGATGATTCAAGCCCTCATCCGGATGGGTTCTAACACCTCGTTTCATCGACACACCAGATTGGAGGCAAGAAAAGGAAAGAAACGAACACACAGACAGGAGGGAGGTTAGGTTTTCATGGTGAGACGAACAGAGAGGAGGGAGGCTAGGGTTTGATGGTGAGAGAGAAGAACACACAAGAGGGAGGCAAGGGTTTGATGGTGAGAGAGAAGAACACACAGGAGGGAGGCTAGGTTAGAGAAGAACGAGAGAGAGAGAGAGAGAATGCAGTTATAAGTGTAATATTATGATTTTTGGTTTATAAGTGGGTTGGGTTTAAGGTTTTAATTGAGTTTGGGTTGGATTTAGTGTTTTAATTGGGTTTGGGTTAAGTTAATTGGGCTCAAACCCATTACTTAGAGATAAGTTAATTACAGTGGCATTTTTGTAAATGGTTAAAAACTGGAGGATAAATTGGTAATTTTTTTTTGCCATTTTTGAAAGGTGCAATCTATTTTGGGACGGACAAATGTGGAAAGTGTGCAATCGATTTTGGGACGGAGGGAGTATTTAATTTTGTTCTGTCGTATGATCTCTTTAGCACAAATAAATATAAACCATATTTTGTTCTGTCGTGTGATCTCTTTCAAAGCCAAATTATCTTGTGTTGTTGAATTGGTTGGACTCTTCTGGTTTTTTAAGGTGGAGAATGGATTTGAAATCTGATGTAAGAAAGGATCAGTCATTATACTAGGTAGTGCTTTATTGTATCAATACTTGTGATTTCCTATAAATACCTTTCTCATTACTGCAAATCTAAGTGTGGTACTCAATTCTTGTACTTAGGGATGCTACTCTCTATATTAATTAATTTTTAGATAGAAAACGCTGTGTGCTGGTTTAATGCGAAAAATTCACCGATTTAAATGGATTTCACAACTTGTTTTGTTCGAGTAATAGTTTGGGAAATAGGGAATATAATTTTGTATTTTATAGTAATTTTCTAAACTCTATGTATTACGTAGTAATTATGTAATTAATTTTGTACATGTTAATTAGTGACCCAAAATTATAAAATTTAATTTTAGGGTAATTGTGGGGTGCACCGGTACACCCCAAATAAGTTAAATAGGTAGTGAGGCATTTTTTGTTTTTAAAAAATTAATTATTTAATTTTTTTAATGATGGAGATTAATAAGTACATAAATCTAATTACCATAGTTGGACTCTTAATTTTTTCCTATCAAAATTTAAAACAATCAAGTATAATTATTATTCATTAGTTTATTAAATCTACATAAAAACATATAGCCTAATCATATTTTTACTCTTTTTTATTATTGCTATTATTATACATGTATGTGTCATAGTTATTATTCTTTCATATTTGAATGTCGGTCCTTGAAAATACTTTGTAATACTATATAAAATATAATTTCATATGTCTGTTTAGTTGAGAGGTTGTACCGGTGTTTGTTCTTTTTTTTGGTTCGGAATAAAATACAAAATGTAGAAGATGATTTAGAGAATCAATTGTTCCTGAAATATGCAAACATTTGTTTAGTAATGAAACACTAAAAATGTGGAGTAATACTTACATTAAAGTGTAAGCAAGCACTTGTCATTTGGCAAGTCTAATTTTAAAGTGCGTTATGGAACATACAATCCTTTGGAATCTACAAGGTAAAAATGGGGCCCAGGCCAACCTAGGCATGTATGATATTAATACCACATAAAACAAACTCTTCTCAAATATATCTTCTTTAATAACTAAAACCCTAAAACCTTTCCTTTTTTTGTGTTTCCAAATTCCAAATCAATCCTTCTCACCAAAAGACAAAAAGATAACAAATTCTTCATTTTCCAGCAATGGCGACTCTCACTCTCTAACCCAGTTTCTGAATTACCCTCTTCTCGCTCTTCAACGGCCTATATTTCCGCCGGCTTTTCCCCTCTGCTTAGAAAAAATGCACCTTCTTATATAACATCTAATTGCCGCCGGAAAAGTTTTGTCAATTCCAAGCGGCATCGTAATACGGTCTACTGCTCCTTTATACCAATGGACTCCGCCAGGATTAAGGTCGTCGGCGTCGGTGGTGGTGGCAACAATGCCGTTAATCGCATGATTGGTAGCGGCTTACAGGTTGCCTTCTCTGCCCTACTTCTTTTTAGTCTTTCTTTTCTTATCATTTATGTGTCTTTATCAAATGTCTCTAAACCGTTAAATTTCCATTTCAAACCTTAAATTGTGGGAATTTTAATTGCTAGAGTGTGGGAGAGCTGAAATTGTAGAATTAGCAAGTTTAAAGTACACTTCTCTTTGTTTATGGATATGCGGGATTCAATTCGATGTGATGCTTCTCTTGCAAACTCTTTTGATTTGATTTGTTTTTTTTTTGTGTTTTTTTGTGTTTTTTTGTGTTTTTTTTTTTGGGGGTATCCAATGCATATTCTTTCAAGCATGTTTATTGAGCTACGAGCATTTTCTCATAGCCATTCTCTTTTACTGTTTTACTTGAATAATATAAAATGTGGAGATTTATGCTATGCGAGTTTAATTACAGGGAGTGGATTTCTATGCCATTAACACAGATGCTCAGGCTCTTTTGCAATCTGCTGCGGAGAATCCAATCCAGATTGGAGAGCTTTTGACTCGTGGACTTGGTTAGCTTCTCTTTAAATTAGGCCCTGATAATTATTGAATTCTGGACTTGCATATTCATGCATATAGGAATTGCATCCTGGATTTTGCACAATATGATGTATAGTTATATTTTTAAGTCATCAAGCTTGAATGATGGTTGCACTGCTTCAGATATTTGGATATTTGCATGAAAATAACATTTGGCGGAACTCAGGTACTGGAGGAAACCCACTTTTGGGTGAACAGGCAGCAGATGAATCTAAGGAATCCATTGCAAATGCTCTCAAGGGTTCAGATATGGTGTTTATAACTGCTGGTATGGGTGGTGGTACAGGTTCTGGTGCTGCCCCTGTTGTTGCACAAATAGCAAAGGAAGCAGGGTACCTGACTGTTGGTGTTGTTACATACCCATTCAGCTTTGAAGGACGTAAAAGATCTCTGCAGGTAGGTGCTATTTTCTGCTTTATTGAGCTACATGAGAGTGACTATCTTGATAATTTTGTTGTTCTTCGACTATGAACTTCCTTTGTCGCATTATCTTCTCTTATTTTTCCTTTTTCTCATTCACCTATAACCATAATCGTATAAAACAAAAGGAAGGGAAATTGAATATGTTAATTGTCTGATTTCATGTAATAGAAATCCATCCTATGTCTGTAGCTTAGTAATTCCACTTTTGACGGGGAAAAGTAAAGTGTTGGGAAAGATTTCATGCAAGCAAGAAACTGAAATGTATTGAGTTTGTGGTCTATTCACTTGTACACTATTTCACAGGCTCTTGAAGCAATTGAAAAGCTCCAGAAAAATGTGGATACACTTATAGTGATTCCAAATGATCGTCTCCTGGATATTGCTGATGAACAAACCCCCCTTCAAGATGCTTTCCTTCTAGCTGATGATGTGCTCCGCCAAGGTGTCCAAGGGATATCTGATATAATCACTGTGAGTGATATATACCTACTGTTTTTCATCTACCTTACCTGTTTCTATAGAGCTACTGATGATGATTGAATTTCTCACCATTTCAGTGTGTCGTGTTCTTCCCCGCTCAACTATATTTGAAATGCAAAACAGTTCTCAATGTTTGAGACCATGACTTTCCAGTTCCAAATTCATCCTTGAGCTACTGAATTCCTATGATAAATTTTCTATTGTCATAACTTAACTGGAGTCACTTTGAGGAGCTTCATTTCCATGTTGTGTTTAGTCACTATAATATATTCGCCCCTTGGACCAATCATGTGAAATTTTAATACATTTTCCTTGTTTCTGTAGATACCTGGTTTGGTAAATGTGGATTTTGCAGATGTTAAAGCAGTTATGAAGGACTCGGGTACTGCTATGCTTGGAGTGGGTGTCTCCTCTAGCAAGAACCGTGCTGAAGAAGCAGCAGAACAAGCAACTTTAGCCCCATTGATTGGTTCTTCTATTCAATCCGCTACTGGAGTTGTTTACAATATTACTGGTGGGAAGGATATAACACTGCAAGAAGTAAATAGAGTGTCACAGGTTCTGCTGTCTTTTCCTTCATGTTTTTATTTTTATTTATTTATTTGGCTTCCTTCTACTCCTTATCTCACCTAGCAAAATTTGATTATTTTCATGACTAATGCATATTTAGCATCCCTGGGAGCTTCTCCATTCTTCTTTCTGGGTAGGGGCTAGAGATGTCAGCATTTATGGCAGCGATGGTGTCATGTGTCATGACTTGTTCCTTTTATCTTTAACTATACAACAATTGACCATGTCAGTTGAAAATATCTAGTGGAAGGCGAATTCTCCTATGCACCCACATTCAAAATATATACATTTATTAATTAAAACATATACACTAATGAGTAAGAACTTATACAGTTTATTAGCGATTTTTTGGCGAATTTACTGTTAAGTTTTTTAATGAAAAGCTGAATATAAAAAAGTAATACATTTATTAAGAAACACTTATATGTTATTGAATAAAATTAATACAGATATAGGTGCATGGGATATCAACTGACAACTCTTAGTGGAAATCATCAGGGGTGCAATTCAAGTCAGTCATAGACTCATAGTGTTGTGGAAAAGCTCGACTGTGTTTTACTGTACATTACACAATAATGAACGGTGAGAGCATTTCTAACATAGGTGTTGATGTGTGGCCTTCAGTATATGATCTAATATGTTGGGCATTGGTATCATAGGTCTTTGATTTGAATTAGGCTAGTCGGCTCAGTGCACTTGGCCTGCACATCTAGGTGATTGATAATAGAAGTGTGTGCAAGTCTCAGCTCATTTTTCTGTACTACCATATTTCTCTCAAGTAAGCCATTCTTTGCAGCTACAAACAAAGAAAATAGAAATGCATAAAATTTCCTCGTCTGGCTGAATCGCAGACTCCCTTCTCTCCTATTTGGATATGTAGATTAGATCTTTCCTGATATGAGCATTGGGATAAGCCTTAGCCGATCTTGGTTTATACTGTAATACGTTTTCCTTCGTTTCCTTTTCTGGGATATGCAGAGAAATGTAAGTTCTAGATTCATCTTGTAAGATATTTTTCATCTTGTTTTAAATTTTCTTGCACTGTTCTAAAGATCAAGGCAAAAGAGTCTGTTTATTATTTTACTTGCAACTACATTATCTGCTAGAAATCCTGTACGATTACCGAAACCTTACAACTCAACTTGCATTTAGGAATCCCTTCTACCATTGTTCTTCACTGCTGACTACTTGCAACGACCTGTAGTTTTTCTCATTTAACATTTTCCGTGGGATTTTCTGAATGGGTGCTGGCGTGCAGGTTGTGACAAGTTTAGCAGACCCTTCAGCCAATATTATATTTGGTGCAGTTGTGGATGAACGATACAATGGAGAAATCCACGTAACCATCATCGCTACTGGTTTCACACAATCATTTCAGAAAACTCTTCTGACCGACCCAAGAGGAGCAAAGCTATCCGACAAGGCAGGTGGCCTAAACAGCATGAAATCTCCAGTCACGCTCATGAATTCATCAGCTTCTCCTGTCCCTACGTCTCAGACCCCCTCCCGTAGGCTCTTCTTTTAGCGTTTTCGTGTTTGATTGCCTTTCTTAATTATTCAATCATCTTTGGTTCTTTCCTCAAATGAGGGTTAATATTGCAGTTTCAGTGTAACTAAAATGCTCTAATGTATAAAATTGCAATTTCTCAATGCTTTTATTCGTGGGCTTATAAAGTTTTGTTAGATGAATGTTGCATTTGAAATGGAGCATAAACTAGCTGTAGATTAAATAATTTATAAATAGATTTAGAGGATCAAAAATATCAAATCCCTCAACTCATATGAAATGAATGAAAATTTCAATTTCAGTTATGTTCTTTCATGAGTTATAATTAATTTTATATAGATTTGAACTCCTTTCTATCATGCATTTGAAAATTCAAAAAAAAAAAAAAAAAAAAAATCTCGTTCTACAAAACGCATCATCATGAAACTCATTATCATGAGTTTAAAGTTGATCCCATACAAAACCAGCTTAAAATTAATAATTTAAAATTTCTTACTTCATCAACTTTGTTCAACGAAAATTTGAATACATTCACATTAAAAGTCCATGCAAAAGATAACAGCCCTTGAGAAATCAAGAATCAATCAATTTTCAATAATTCTCTCTTTCCATTTATCTTTTAGGGGGTTGGTGTGTTGTAAAATGGTGAGGGTATCTGATTGACAAAGGAACTAATGATACAAAAGAATTATCCAATGATGTTTTAAGCTCGTCAATGGCGCTTGAAGCCAAAAACCTTCCTACCTCATACATGATACATATCAATCACAACATTGTGAGATTGCCCACTTCATAAATTTAACACCTCTCTTTTTTTCTTTGTTTCTTTTTTTTTTTTTTCTCAAGAGGAAAGATAATACAAAAAACAAAAATGGTTGCTAATTAGGCTTGCTATAGGAAGTAATCTGGAGGAGGCCTCTTGGCTGGTATTGCTCTTGATTCCTGCATTTTATCAGCACCAATGTGAGCCGATAAAATTTGTACACAGAAAAG
This sequence comes from Pogostemon cablin, assembly GCA_023678885.1. NCBI lineage: Eukaryota > Viridiplantae > Streptophyta > Magnoliopsida > Lamiales > Lamiaceae > Pogostemon > Pogostemon cablin. Next base: position 22,165,339 of record CM042973.1, read on the forward strand.
TCATATAACCAATGGATTAATCCTCAAACCAAGTATTCGATCGAAAGATAAAAGTAAAAAATCTTGGGTTGGCAATTTCAGCGCGTTGTGTCTATACGATAAGAGCAATCACATGGAACCATAAGCTTAAACACCCTGGATTGTTAATCCATGTAAACATGACATAACGGGTTGCTTCAGAATTTACTACATTTACCTCATAATACTGTTTGTTAAACGATTCACTGATATAAAATTTGATGTTTCCTAGATCTATTATATGCAATGCAACACGAATTTAAGTGTATTAACACAACAAATAGCATTCAATAATCATAAAGAAAGCACACTACAAATCCTAAATAGCAGTTGAATGCAAAATACAACATTAAGAAAAAAGGAATAAATAAAACATAGTTTGAAACTCTAAATAGAGATGGGGAGAGAGAGAGGCCAGCGTATGGACATACCGGTGGAGCTGCTTCAAAAACTCGAAATTGCTTCTCAAGATTCTCATTTAGCTGGAGAATGGCAGCTACATTTCCACATCTACAACCAAAAAAATTAATTCCATGAATAATGCAAGGAAAGATGACTGAAAGAACTATAACAAACTGTCACCACGTACCTATAACAGTAATTCGGAGCAGACCAAACCGTCACTATTTGCTCATTGAACATCCACTTGTAACCTTCCATCACCAGCTGATGAGCACGGCAGATGTAATCAATGTTATTCGCACGGTTGAATGTATTGACCACAACGCCCCCAAATAAGAATCCTGCACCACGTGGACTCAGCCCCCAACCATCAACTGTGTCATCTGGATCCGACCATAGAAGATCGCACATCGCACCCTCGTGCGGAACTTCTTGTTTTCGATCAATTGTACGAATCTAAGATACAGAAGAAGTTAATTTATATCACAACAAGGTAAAATAAAGAGAGATGAGAGATTCCCTTCTAGCTTTTAAGGAGAGGTACAACTATGTTAGCCATTTTTTAAGAAAATTTTAGTGTCGCACCCTCTCACAGAAAGTCAACCATACAATGAGAGTGATTGACAACAATGCCGAGGACAAGGTAATATGGTCCCCTTGTCCTCTGAAGTAACTAAAATAATGGTTATTCAATACCAAGTATCTAAAATAATCATTTTCTACTCCAAATAAGGCTAAATGAATCACATTTTCCCAGAGGACAAAAACTACTAATCTGATTTACTAATTATACCTGGTCTATTGTGGATATTGCCGGAGATAGACCACCATGAACACCAAATATTTTGTTCTCAATGAGAGCCGACAAGCTGCAATAGATCAAATACAGGAAATGATGAATTTTTACTCTTACCCCGAAAAAAGTCATTCCAAAATCACAAGGAAAAACCTAAGTATGTAAGACAAACAACAAAAATAAATGATTTATAGGTTACATTAGGTAACTAACAGGTCACCGGCCTATTACAATTCTTCTCAAGTTTTAGGCATGTTCCAGCATGTGAAATTCAGACAAAGTTTGCACTTTTCATTTGATATACCACATGAAAGTTTTTAAAGAACACAAACCTCAAGTAATCAAAAACTTCAGTGCAGTATCTCCAAACGTTGACAGAACCATATTTCCGAAGACACTCATCATAAAAACCATACACCTGGACCAAGAGATAACTATTAGTACATGATGCAAAATAGTACCTGAAACCTCACATGAAGATTATGATAGTACCTGTGTTATCTGTCGGCTCTCATGGTTTCCCCGGATGAGTGTTATCCTATCAGGATACCGCACCTGTCAATGCATTGAATGTTAGTAGGTTTGGGTGTGTCTTGTTGCCAAGGGAAACAGTAGCTTCTAACTTTCTAAGAAAAGAAAAGAAAAGTAATGAGCAATTTTACCTTCAGGGCAAGCAGAAGCTGGATGGTCTCAACAGAGTAATATCCTCTATCAACAAAATCTCCAAGAAACAAGTAATTTGTACTTGGACAATCACCTCCTACTTTAAAAAGCTCTTTCATGTCATAGAATTGCCCATGTATGTCACCACAAATCTACAGGAAACGATGATCAGGTAAATAATTAGTATTGCATCAGGACTGAAACCAATATACTAATGCAAAGGAATGCTTTGAGATCCTGAGAGATTAGAACTACATTAACTCATCGTTTAAACAGAAATCATTTCTATATTTTCACAATTAAGAACAAGAAATCAAATTTGCCTTATTTTCCCAATGTTTTTTTTTTTCCTTCCAGAATCATCTGGGGAGCTGGAATGGGTTTGCCATAATTTTAGGTTGTGTTGTGGTTTGAAAACCTGAGTTTGATTAGAGATTTGTGATGAATGAAATAAACTGAATTTGGAATCCACAAGTACTCGAATCACTCCTTTGGTTCTATATGCATGAATGAAAAGGAGTTAGTCCTTTTGATGGCAAAAGATAATGAGGCATTGCACTGAAATCCTCAATTACCTTTTTTCCAACCTTCTTTACTCTAAAATTGTAAACAAAATATATTACTACTATTATTTCCCTCAACAATTGTAACCATGAAAGCCAACATTCATATAAATTGATCAATAAGCACAGCATATTAACAACAATATTTAATGTTAAAGGTAACTCTATGTTCATTTCATTCAAAATATTTTTAAGTCAATTAAATATAAGGGAAAATAGTTTTTTCGTCCGTTAACTTTCACTCATTTTGAAATTAGTCCATTAACTTTTTCAATTTTGAAATTAGTCCATTAATTTTATAACAATTTTGAAATTAGTCCATTAACTTCATAAAATTCAACATTTTGGTCCTTTGACCTGCTATGGCAGGTCATTTGAATATTTTCACTCCAATTAATTTATATCATATTTTTATTTAACCAATTTTATCTCACTTTTCATTTTTCACTTCCGTATACCAAACAAATAATATTAATCTCAATACTAAAGTGGAGCAAATTTAACTAAATATTGATACTTCCTCCATCCGCTCGAAAGAGGGTCTTTTTTTCCATTTTGATCGTCCGTTTCAAAGAGGGTCACTTCATTTTTTACACAGATGGGATCCACACACACCCACTAATACAATTAAAATATGGGGTCCACACTCCCACTAATACAACTACCCACTACATATTAAATAACAATACTTCTTAATCAACGTGCACAAAAGCAAAATGCCCTCTTCCGGACGGACGGAGGGAGTATAATATAAATTCTTAGTGGGGGCTATTTTTTTGTAAAATAGTATATATATATATATATATATATATATATATATATATATATATATATATATATATATATATATATATTACATATTTTTTATTTTTATCTTTTAGAATAACCTGCTAATGACCTGTTGAAACGGACGATTTTGTTGAACTTGGTAAACATGATGGATCATTTTCAAAATTTTCAAATATAATGGATGATTTTCAAAATTTTGCAAATATAATGGACGATTTTCAAAAAGTGAAAAACTTATGGACTAAATTCAAAATTGGACAAAGTTAACGGACGAAAAAATCTATTTTCCCTAAATATAATTATGTTCAGCATACCATGACGTTATATTACATTGTCTTTGCCTGCAACAAAGAGTAAGCTACGAAATTCAAGATGAAGCAAGATATATTTTAGTTACACGGAAAAATTCACAGAATAAAATGTATGCATTAATCATCCTCCAGGAAATTCATCAGAATTTAAGTAAAATTTTCCAAGCCAATCCAGTTGCAGTGGCATGAAAGTGCAACAACAAGAAGCAGGGAGGTCAATTGCAGATTGCCTTAATATTGAATTCTAAATGAAGTGATGGCATCTGTTTTATTACATAAGCATGGAAAGCAAGGACACACTTTTTTTCCCTCCAATCTTAAATAGGGATTTAAATGGGCTTGTCCCTATGTCCTATATGAGGGGAAATGAGAGGCATAGATTACGTTCTAGTCTAGATGACAGATGAAAAAGAGATGATGAGCTAGCATTTTCTCAAGTCCTCTGATCCATTCTCTGCTCATCAATGTGAAGTGAATCTAGATAATGAATTTAAAATAAGTAATTTTGCAGCCCCATCTAAGTTTTGCAACTAATTAAAGAATCGCAAATGCAGTCTCAATCAATGTCAAAAAAAATATATATATACATATCTTTTGTGCAAACCCCAGACAAATAAGGCTAGGGTTTTGTGCATATTCTTATGTGAAGTGAATCTAGATAATGAATTTAAAATAAGTAATTTTGCAGCCCCATCTAAGTTTTGCAACTAATTAAAGAATCGCAAATGCAGTCTCAATCAATGTCAAAAAAAATATATATATACATATCTTTTGTGCAAACCCCAGACAAATAAGGCTAGGGTTTTGTGCATATTCTTCTCGAGCTAAAATTAGTCTTGCTTCTACCCCTTATCACCATGTAGTATGAATACCCTACAGTTTCAATTGCAAAAACACCTCAATGTTGGATCAAGTATTTCCATAAATTCAATATATTACTTCTTCACAAGGATCCCTCCACATTAAAGGAGTCTTTCTAGTCATATCACTGACTTGAGGGTTGGAATGCCAATGTTTGGACCGTTCAGCATGTGCATGCAGATCTTCCCGAGCTCAGCTTGTAACAAGCGAAGGAAGTTGTTATTCTTCTAGTTTTGTCTTTCATGAGGCATTACCCTCCATTCTTTTCTTCTATCATAGTCAACACAACAATTTAGCTCTCATCACCATCCTTCCCTTTTGGAGGATTATCAAGGGTTCAACACATTTTTCTGAGCTCTAACGGCAATAAAGATAAAGTGAAAATGTCCAAAAAAAAAAAAACTAACAACCGAACTTAGGGCAGATATATACCATTCTCTAGAAAACCTAAAATTTCATCATCAAGCATTCATTTTGGTTTTATTACTCAATTTGTTTTCAAATGAGAAGCTCCGGATTATTTACTTATGCATAATCAAAATAATTATTCTTCACATCTTTTTCTCAATTCACAAAAAACCTCCACCACAAATCAAACCTAGTATCCAGCAACAAAAGAACAAATCGGTCAAAAAAATCAGCCACTAGCATCGAAATCCAAGTTCCTCAATTAAGAAACATAAATTTAAAAGAACACGAAGCAGCATCCAAAAAGAAGACAGGTAAAAGCAAGGTTTGTTCTGAGAAACTTACAGTGACAGGGGCGTCGACGCGCTGAACATTGCCCTCTTCGACGAGGATTTCAATGGCTTTAACGCAAAGCTCCTTGACTTCGGATTCCTTCAAAGGTTCGCATCTCTTCAGCTGCTCTATTTGTCGGTCTAGGTCTGACATTTTTCCCAGATTCGGAAATCCAAAAACCCTTTTCCTTATCCCCTTTGATTGTGCTTTTGGGTAATCGCTGCAATTCAGTTGGAATTTATGGAAGGGTTTTAGATTGGCGCATGAGAGAACAGGAAAAGCTTATTTGGAGGTAAGGAAGTAGTGTTACTGGACATTGCTGAGCTGAGCTGAGCTTTCTGCCTTTCTCTACGACACCCCATTTTTTCTATAAATAAAATAATTTAAATTATGTCTTTTTTTTTAATTTATTTCAATTACTCCATTTTTTCTAATAATATTACTCTAATATGTGCTGTAAAATTTTTTTATGCTCAGTTCTTTTTTTTTTAATATTAGTACATTTTTATTTATTTATATATAAACTTTTGAATGTATGGAATTTGAATTCGTATATACCATAATGCAGGGAAGAATTTGTCTTACCCTAATATAGATTGAAAATAATATTTTGCTATCAAAATATATACTCATGTCATAGCAAACCTTAGCCTAATTTGGATTATTTCTAATATGTCAAAGCAAATCTTAGACTAATTTGGATTTATTATTTCATATTTAGATTTAAAAAAATCCTTTTTAAACGTCACCTCTATATATATATATATATAAACTCTATTACCACTTACCTAACTCTCTACCATATATTATCTTCTCAATTAAAATTTAAATCTATCATATTAAAAATAATAATAATAACATAAAATAACAACATTTATTAGTACTATATTTATTAAATTAACTTGAACTCAAATTAAACATACTCTTAATTAATTAGTAATTAATCGATTTAAATCTTATCTATGACTATTTTTTTATTCACGGAACCAATTCTATATGAAACATAGGGGTTCAAAATAATGTTGTTAAAATCCGAACAGACTAGCCGAAACCGATTCGAAAAACATAAAAAATCGATTTTGAAGTTGAACCGAATAAACTGATTCAACCAGTTTCTATAAATTTTTATTTTTTTCAATTAGTTTTTTACAAATTTTTTATTTTTTTTATTTAATTTTTTTATTTTTATTGTGTTTGTACATTTAAAACATAATATTTATATTTTGAATTTAAATTATGAATTATGGTATTAAATTAAAATTCTATGTAGGAAGTACGAAATTGTGAATCATAATTTTTTTTAATTGATTTTTTAATTTTGTAAAATAATTTTGGTAGTTATACCTAATGAATGGTGATTCTATAAAATATTAGTCACTCCGTGCCAATAAACCTTTCACTCCTTCCTCATTTATCTATCTCATTACACTTTTCAACCTCTAAAAATAGTAAAAATTTCAAAACAAATAATATATCAATACATTATATTTTAGAAAATGTCACTCTCACCTAGCATATATAACTTACTTTATTAATTACTTAAAATTACAACTTTACATACAAAAATTAATAAAGTTAGTAAAAAAAAAATCTCATAAACTCTCTCATCTAACATACTAGTATGGATCCCGTTTATTACACGGGTTATAAATTTATCATTTAAATATATATAATTCAAGTTTAATATAAGTATTTATTAAAAAATTTTAAAAAATATAATTCAAGTTTAATACAACTATTTATTCAATTATAATTTAGTATAAGATTTTATACACTCAATCATTGAATTAATTAATCCAGGGAACCCTTATAAACAAATCCTCCAAACTAAAATAAATATATTATATGTACTAATTAAAAGAAATAACAAAATATAAATTTAATTTACGATAAAAAAATAAACAGAATGAAAAAATATAAATTAAAATATCATGAAATTAATTAATTATTATAAATAAAGCAAAACAAAAATAAAAAACGAATACCTTTCTTTAGAATTAATAAAAAACAGACTAATGAAATTTATGTATTAACCGACTAACGAAATCTATGTATTAATTATCATTAAACTTTTATTAATAATTATTAAAAGTTCATGTATTTATCATTAAATTTTAATAAATAATTATTAAAGAATTTTATTTATAAGTGGAAAATATTTTTTTTCTTTAATATTAATTATAAATAAATAAGATTTGTTTGTTATTTGATCTGATCATATCCATATTTGAAACTTAAAAGTCAATTTATGTACCACTAAATTTTTATTAGAAATTATTAAAAGTTGGCAAAAACAATGTAAAGTGTAAAATTGGGCAAAAAAAAAAGATGTCTACTCTTTACTCTTTACTTTTGGACATTTTGTGTTGCATCCCAAAAATATTTTTTTTTACTCTATTTTTTAAAAAAGGAATTTTCTACTCCAAATTGAGATAAAAAGACATATAGCAATCCAAATCGAATCGTTTCGATATTCATTGTCTCATATAGAAGAAATAAATAATAATAATAATAAATTAAATAATCTAAAGATAAATCATAAAAATTTTAAATAAAAATAATAATAAAATTAATCATGAAAAGAAATTATTAACTTAAAATAACAAAAGATTAAAAATTACATATTAATGAAAAATTAAAAACAAAATAACAGAATTAAAACAAAAAAAATTAATAAAAACAAAAAACAATCGAAAGACAATTTAAAAAATATAAATAAACAGTAAAACTTATAAAAATAAAAAAAATATAACATTCATATTCGATCTTAAAAAATAAACTTATTTATGTATTATTAAATTTTAATATTGGTAAAAATATACTACCTCTGACCACTTTCAAGGTATCCATTTCACTATTCCTGCCGTCCGCTTCAAATGTATTAATTTCCTCTATTTAATAAAGAAAGTACACAATATGACCCATCAATTCTCTCTAATACAACTACACACTTTACCTATAATAATAATACTCCTTAATCCACGTGCAAAAAGCAAATAAAGTCCTTAGAATTGCCCACGTGCAAACAGCAAATGATTACCTTGTAAGTGGCCGGAGGGAGTATTTAAAAAAAATTAAAATAAAAATAACGAAAAATAATTACTATAAAAGAACCTTGAAAAAATATAAAAGAAAACTATAAAAAAAGCAACATAAGAATTAAAAAATCATAACAAAATTAATTAAATAAATTTGTAAAACTATGAAAAAAAATAACGTAAAAAAAATTAAAAAATTGCATACTAATAATTAAAAAAATACAGAATTAAAACTATAAATAAATAATATATAGTCAAAAGTGAAATCATAACCAAATTAATTAAGAAAAAATTTAAAATTAACCATGCGTAAAAAAGATCAAAAAATTAAAAAATTACATTCTTAGCAATTAAAAAAAAAAAGAACTGACAACCAAGAAAAAGAGCATATAAAAATGTTAGTTACGTAAAAAAAATTGTAAAATTAACAATGAAAAAATGTTAGTTACGTAAAAAAAATCAAAAAAATTATAAAATTAAATACTAACAATTTAAACAAAATAGTAGTAAAACAAAAAAATAACTGATAAAAAAAATAAAAAATATTAAAAAACAATAAAAATTAGTAATTAATAATAATAATAATAATAAACGGATACCTTTCTTTAGAATTTGAAGAAAAGCTTTTGCTCGTTATGATGAATAAATTATGTATGTATAACTAATGAATAAAGAGTCTTATTTATAGGTGGAGATAAGATAATTTTTTTAATATTAAACTAAGTATATGTATTTATATATATTAATTTTTAATTAATAGTAATTAATTTTGATTTAAATAATATCATATTAAAATCTTAAGATAATACATGTATTTATCTGCATTTAATTTTAATTAATAATTAAAATAATTGAGATTAATTCTAGTGACGACACCTCATCAAAAATAAACTCTCCTTTAATATATTAAAGATATATGACTTACTTTATTAATTACTTAAAATTACAACTTTACATAAAAAATCAATAAAGTTGGTAAAAAAAATCTCTAACTCCATATCTACCATTAAAATAGTTAAGGTGAAAAGTTTTTTTAACAGATGGAGTATGAGTTTTATCAATTTAAGGTCCGGATTATGAGTAAACTATCAATTCGGGGCCTGAATTATTTTTTCTATCAATTCAAGGCCTGAATATGTAAAACTATCAATTCAATGCCTTAATTTGACAAATATTATATCCTATTTTATCGATTTAGGGCCTAATTTTAGGTCCGAATTGATAGTTTTACATAATTCAAACTCCTAATCGATAGAAAACATAATTCAAACCCCGAATTGATAGTTTATCCATTTTTTAGGTTCTGAATTGATAAAATTCCGGATAAAAATTATGTGAAATTTAATTTTTCAATTGAACTGACAATTGAATTTGTAGAACTTCTTATAACGTATTTTGGGCCGCTTTGATTAATTAGATTACTTTTCTTTTACTTGAATTTCATTTTTATTTATAATAATAATGATAATAATCTATCTATATCTATAGATATATATACAAAAAAAAGTAGCATCTTAACTAATCATATTGAGACGGGTACATGTAGTTCTAAGAGGGTTTGGAAGGGTACAAGTATTTTAAGAAAATCCAATTAGAGTTTAAGATGGATACGAATATATGCTTAGAGTATCCGCGTATGTCCATTTATATAAAATTATGTAAAAATGTATAGTATATACTTCATATTATGAGATGTTATATACAGTTAATTAACATTCATAAGTTTTTATTGGTCATATTTATTTTTATTAATTTTAAAAAATTATTGAATTTATATTATATTTAATAATTAATACTCCCTCATCCTAAAAAGACCTTCACCTTTTTTTTCACGTAGATTATGAATTTAGTGTAAACTTGATTTATACGTGTACCATTTTTTTTTTAAATTACCTTTAGTAAAAAAAAAATCCTCTTCAGAGAGATAATTATTACTTTTTTGAATAAAAAATATTACTTTTCAAATTTTGCTCAACAAGAATATAAAAATCAAAGAATATCAAAATTTGAAGAGTAAATTTTCTCATTTAAAATAGTAATAATTCATCTTTCTAAATAAAGATTATTTTTTCATGTACTAAAGAGTAATTGATAAATTTGGTTGCAAACTTTGAAGAATATCTAAGTCTTTGCCTAAATTTCATTAAAATATTAATTTAAGCATTTAAAAAATATAAATATATAAAAAATAAATGAATAACTTAAATTATTATGAATAATCCGTGAGTATTAATAAACGGATTTGAGATGATTGTGAGTATTATAATGAACTTTTTTTTAATTAATGACACGGGTATGAATACAACGATTTAATTTTGGCTAATTATACTGTGCCCCAGGTGCACCATAAAATGGGCACCCATTTTAGGGTGCACGTTTACAAATATAAACAAAAAATATAAAATTATAAACAAAAATGTATAGTATAATTTAATTGTTAGTTTTTTTAATGAGAAATTGAGTGTAAAAAAATATATAATTATTAAAAAATATGTACTATACACTATTGAATAAAAAGTTATTCACATATGGATGCTAGTTTTTTTAATGAAAAACGTGTGAAAAAAGTATACAATTATTAAGAAACACATATACAAAATAGAATAACACATATACAAAATAAACTAACATGTATATAAAATAGAATAAAAAGTTATACACATATGGGTGCACTCCTACACCCGGATGCATCTAATATCAACTCTTTAATTTTTGCACACTGTTTTTTTTTTTTACATATTTTTATGAACACAAAATATATGTAGTTATTAAAAAAAAAAAAAAACTATTTCCTCAGTCCTGAATTAATATGCACCGCGCTTATGTATGAAGTTTAAGAATAATTATATTTCTTACAATTATTATATTGATCTGATAAGATGATGTCCATAATACATCCAGAAAATTTACGATACGATATCCAGAAACAGAAGAATCCAAGCAAGACGGGCCCAAGAAAAAATTAAAGAAGAAACTCAACGTGTACGGCGCGTTCGATAGCTGGCTGGTTCCAAAGAAAAGGAAATTTTCTATATGGACTGCATCCAAAACCTAAACAAAATCAAATCCTTCAAATCAAAGTAACTACAATCCGATATTATTATTCTACTGCGGCCGAATTGGTTTGTTGATTTGTGAATGTGATTGGCGAAGACGACGATTATCCACGACAAATTTCGCTGGTACCTGCTTCCGCCGCTACTCGCGTCTCATTTGAATTCCGTTTCTTGACAAATTTTAATATTTAAAAGAGCAGTCATCCTAGATTTTCACATCTCCTCTCACCTTATACATTGCTTGGTTCGTAATTCTGGTAGCCGGTTCTAATTGAGATGGTAAATTGAATTTCTGTTTAATTATCATGTAGCTTCAGGGTTTTGACGATGCTCTTCTCGATTGTTTTTCTTAATGTGATTTATTTGGAATTTAGACGTGTTTGTTTTTGCTGTTTGCTCGAATTTTATCTGCGATTAGTTTTTCTCAATTTGAGATCTGCGAGTTATATCTCAAACGTGTTTATTGAGATCGTAAATTCGCTATGTAATTTTCTGGTTTCGTTAGACTATGATGCTGTGCAAACCTTGAGGGATATTGATGGCTTCTTTAACAATTTTTTAGGCGTTCGGCTGAATCAACAATATTCTGAAGCATCGCTATTTTTCAAAATTAGAGACGGAAGATTATCTATTCTTAATGTCCAATTTACAATTTTCTTTGAATATTTCTCAATTCCAAGCTTGCGAAAATTAATTTGCATCTTTAAATTGCTCGTTTAGACCTTCATTTCATTTGCATCTTTCAGTAAATGTACTAGTTAAATTTAGTTTACCTGTTAGAAGAGTATTATGCAATTTTACACCTGGTTGCTTTTCTTGATGGCTATCCTCTTCATTTGGAATCTTGTTTTTGGATCAGACAATGGCAGCTTCAAATGACTCCTGGGTGAGGGAATATAATGAAGCAGTAAAACTTGCCGACAATATCACTAACATGATATCTGAAAGAAGTTCGCAGACATCATCTGGGCCTGAAGTGCAACGACACACATCTGCCATACGAAGAAAAATTACTATTCTTGGAACCAGATTGGACAGCCTACAGTCTCTTCTGTCAAAGCTTCCCTCAAAGCAATCTTTGTAAGTTATCTTATAAATTTCTTTTAAGATATGGTACATGATATTAGATTGAGATGATAAGGTATTTTGTGTGTACACTTCTTGACCCTTGTTTCACTTGTGTTGGCTAAATTGCTATGGGTACCTTCCTCTGTTCTAATCTGTGATATGTTACTCCCCTCCTGTAAACAAAATGCAGCAATGATAACCATGAACACTAACCTTATTTACACGATTTTGAATTGATATAATTTGTAAATCTAGAGCAACCTAATTGAGCTTCATATTTATATCTTCTTTTCATTATTTATGAATCAGGTTTATTATTCTTGCTTTCTGCTTTCACTTGTATTTGTGGATGCTATTGTAAATCTTGTTGGAAACTATGGTGGATCTTTGAACTTTTGTCCTCAATTGAGCTTTAAACAGCTCATGCTCACATTTATGTTAAGTTGTCAAAAATTTTGCTTGCAGTTACTTGTTTCCATTGATCTAGCCTTTGGTTCTTTGATCTTTCCTGGAAAATGTATTCCTCTTGTAATTTATCCGGCTTTCTTCTGTATGCAGGAGTGAGAAAGAAATGAATCGTCGGAGGGATATGGTTGCTAATTTGAGGTCAAAAGTAATCCAGATGGCTTCCACATTGAACATGTCAAATTTTGCAAATAGAGACAGCTTACTTGGGCCAGAGATAAAGCCTGCTGATGCCATGAGCAGAGCAACTGGCCTTGACAACCAAGGGATTGTTGGTCTTCAAAGACAAATCATGAAAGGCTGGTTTCTGTAGCAATGATTATTAACTTTGTTTAGTTTTTCTCTCTTAATTTTTATCCTGACTTTTCAGTCGTTTGTCTTTATCCTCTTCAGAACAAGATGATGGCCTCGAGAAATTGGAAGAAACTGTAATAAGCACCAAACACATTGCATTGGCAGTGAATGAAGAACTTGATCTGCATACAAGATTGATTGTCGGTTTTCTCAAATCATTTCATATGTGATTACTTTCTGAATCAAATTGTTTACAATCAAGAAATCATATATTCTGGTAGCTTTAACTTTTGCTGATGTGCAGGATAATCTGGACGAACATGTTGAGGTTACGGGCTCCAGACTACAGGTGATAATTATTTACATATCCCTAAACTATAATGATTTTGTGCTGCTAGACATTGCAAACCTTTCACCTTAAATTTCACTTTATCTCGTATAGTAAATTTATCATAGTATAGTGATGGTGAAAAAAATAATCGACATCTGAGCATTGAACTCAAAGTTGTAGCTATGCCTAGTCTCTTACGAGAGATTACATCATATTTTGGAAATCCATTTAAATTAAAGCAAGAACACAAGTCCATGCTTCTTCATGCGTTATACCTAGATTTTGACTGCAAATTTTCTTGAATTTATTAGTTATGCCTTCTAAGCCTCCTAAATTCCATAATGATGCGTTATGAACGAATATCATCTACTGGAATTACCAGAATTTGTTCTGCACTCCCTTGTTAGTGTTTAATAGATCTGATTTCGTAGCTGTTTAAGCTTTCATTTTTTGTTTGTTTGTTCACGCTCCTCGATGTGATTTAAATTCTTGTCTTTCGTTCCCTTATTATTTCTTATGAAACAGCGAGTACAAAGGAGGCTTGCAATACTGAACAAGCGGACGAAGGGTGGGTGCTCGTGCATGTGCATGCTTCTTTCAGTTATAGGGATTGTCATTTTGGTCGCTGTTATATATATGCTGATCAAATATTTGTAATTTAAGAAGATATCAATATATGATCTGAGGTTTCATGTGTTTCTGTTATGTATTTACTCCTATGTAAGTTAAAATTAAATATATCGGAAAAGAGAAGCAGCATATCTTTGTAATTTTGTTTAAAAAAACAATCGGTTTTCTCAATTTGTTAATTCTGTTTATATTATGTGGATGTGATCTTTAAGTTAAATGTTGATGATGATAGGTGTGATTACTTTTGTGCATTATGGATTAAAATTTTCGATTAAACTTATAAGTCCTTCTAGCCATGTAGTAAGCAGTTTTAGAGTTTATACTTATAATCCGTCATTTCATAATCTCAATGAACTAGATAAAAAATGATAATAACATAAAGCAATTGGATTGGTTTTACCATTTAGTCGATATTATTCATTATAAATAAATAGCATTACATTAAATAAAAAAGCAAATATTTGTTTGAATCGGGTTCACTAACATGTGAGTCCTAGGTTTATATTATACTTCCTCCGTCCACCGTCAATTTTTTTAGATTATGGGAACCACATCCTCTACTAATACTAATAAAACATGAGACTCATACTCTTCACTAATACAACTACCTATTACATATAAAATAATTATATTTTTAATTTATGTGTAAAAAATAAATGAATACATTGAGAATAATAATACTCTTTAATCCATGTAAAAAACAAATGAATATATTGAGAATGTACATAGGGAGTATGTGATATGGCCTACCCTTAGTGGGTCCATGTTACTTAACTCTGCTGAAATGGAAGCTTAATGGGCCGATGAATTGCAGGGCCCACTTTAATGACATGAGTCATTCCACCCGGCTTCGCATCTAGGACGGGAGAGGAGCTCGAGAGTCGAGTAGATGGAGAGACTCGCCTTAGCTGTGCAAGTGGGTCAGGCCCCAATAGCTCACCATTGCCTATCCTGACTCTCTAGGGATACGATCAAGATATCCCCTACATCACCCTAGTCGTCATCTCCTCTATCCTAATGCTCTATAGTGTTTGTAATAAGCCCTCGGACATAGCTCAAGTGGTAGAGGGGAGGGTGAAAAGACTTTTCAGCTGAACTTGGTTGCTGCAGGGTGGGAATTCGAATCCTGCCTTTGGCATGGATTTTGCCCCTTGCAAGCACAAGTTTAACAGTGAGCCCTCCATATAAGCAACTTGAGGCACATCCTGCGATTTACCTTCTCCACCAATCCCCAGAGTAGGGGCGGTGGGGACCCTTAATGGTGGAGTACACTATTTATAGTGTTTGTAATAAATCCAAATATGAGTTACCATTAATGTCTGACATCGCATTAATGACAGGAGAGAGAAATTGTAAATATAAATAAATATACCCTTTACGAAGAAGGGAAGATTCACCTAATATCTGAAATAGCATAAATAACAGGAGAGAGAAATTGTATGTATAAATAAATATACCCTTTACAAAGAAGGGGAGATTATACCATTTATGGTATAAATGCAGATAGATGAAGTTTAAGTCATTTTTTGCATTAAATTATCCTAAATGGCCACATCAGTTTACAATGAAGGGATAGTTAAACTCGCTATCTACTATATCACCTACAGAATTTAAACCTAAAGAATTTAATGTTCATTCTCTATATAGATTTAAAAAATAACAGGTGAAGCAGTGAATTGAATATAAAGTACTATGAATAACTCTCAAATTGAACCTAATTTTAAGGGTATTATTATAAGGAAAAAAGTTGTGTGTTCTGGAAACCATGAATCCAAATTTCACATTTTTTTTAATTATATTTCTTTAGTATTAAATATTATATTATTTAATATAAGAATTTATACAATTGATTTTCTTAGATAAAAATTTAATTTTTTATTAAATATTTATACTATTTATATTTTATCCAACATTTACAATAAAAACTTAATACTCCCTCCGTCCCAACTTCAACTTCACACTTTACGTTTTGGTCCGTCCCAAATTCAACTTCACACTTCCATAAAAGGAAAAAGCAACAAACTAATATCCCTCTAATACTTTAATTTCAAATTTGTCATCACCTTTTTAACACACATAAAATACTTTATCATTTATTTATTACCCAAAATACCATATTACCCTCAAAAGTAAGTCAAAAAGTGATTATTATTAATTAAAATATATATTACGTAACGAAACTTATATTCAACAAAAGGTGTACCGGTTTCAGCCGGTTCCATGAAATACTAATCTTATTGCTTTTTTAAAATTCTTATTTTAGTTTTTGGTGAAATTCAGCTATTTTTATGATTCATGTTTTTAACGGATTATCGTGTCAACTGTGGGAGAAAGCCACCGCATCCGCATCCATGAATCATGATCCAACCCTGAATCCTCCTAAATTTGAGCACACCCAATTCGGTAACTTTAGCTGCACACAAAATTCTTGTTGTATTTCACCCTTTCAACCATAATTCCACATCCTTCAATAATCATTAGAAAAATCTCAGTTGTTTGATAGTTTGATTCGAAAAGACATCTCCTGTATATATATAACCAAAAATTTCATGTCGAATTTGAAATTCCCTTTTCTATTACTCTTTCTATTGATCTTCACGCGTAGCCGTGTTCAATCCCATGAAGATGGGCACATCACAGCGGAAATTTCAAACACTGGCCTCGATTTTCTCAAGGATTTGTTGATAAAAGAGGCGGAATCTTCATTAGTCCCTCTTGACCTTCCCAAGATTGAGAAAAGTGTGAAAATTCCAGTTATAGGTAACGTTCATGTGGTTCTTTCCGATATTAGGATTGAAAGTATTCATGTGACTTCTTCTACTTTGAAAACTGGAGATAGTGGAGTAGTGATTGATGTTTCTGGTGCCACCGCTAATTTGAGTATGAGTTGGAAGTATGAGTACAACACTTGGTTGCTTCCAATTTCAGTGTCCGATAAAGGAAATGCTACTATTCAGGTATTCTTTTTGGTATTGTTTCTTGTTGAGTTGCAGAATCTTTAGAAATGTATGTAGTATTTGGTGGTCAATAGGGTAAGAATAAAGAGTATATTACCTTTTGATCGGTACTCTTTCTCAAACTTGCTCTACTAACTGTTGAGGGTATGCTGTTATAGTGATACTCAGTAGAGGAGTTAATAGTATCAGATAAGCATATGAAGGCTGTGGTCCATTATAGCTAAATTAGAGTTGGGTTGTGAATTCAATGTGGATTATAAACAGTAATGTTTTTGTAGAGATGTGTAAGTCGTTTGGCCAATGGATCAGCACTTTATGGATGATTTACATAATGAAAAATTCAGAATTTCGTTAACCAGCATGTGGGCATGTAATTTTACTTGTCATATGAATATGCAATTGGGCATTTGCATATATGAAGGTGGAGTATCTATCTTGTCCGTTTGTGTTTTAGTACAGTGGGGATTAAGGTTTCTTGTCACTAATACGATCTCTTAAAACTCCTTGTTTGAGTTCTTGATGCCCTCAACCTTATACTGTCACACAACTATGATTATATTATATCTCCAATAATGACCCTCTGGTTTAGCAAGAAGACTCCACCCTTGACCATAAGCCTTAATTACATCAGAAATTGTCATAAAATTGTGTTTTACTTTAGATGTCATGCATTTATACCAAAAAAAATAAAAATCTTTTTTATGAAATGCAATTGACAAGTTTCTGCTTCTTTTAAGGTTGAAGGGCTGGAAGTTGGCCTTACACTCAGCCTAAAGACAATAGAAGGATCTCTTAGGCTTTCTCTCTTGGAGTGTGGATGCTATGTGAAATATATTTCAATAAAATTGGATGGCGGAGCATCATGGCTTTATCAGGGGTATATTTACTCATGTACTCCTTTTTTCTGTTTGAGGAACTATAATCTATGACTAATCTCTAGGTGGCATACTTCTTTCAGCTAAATCTGGATTTTGATAACAATGTGAATCTATTTGAAATCATTCAAAAGAAAATTAAGAAATTAGAATTGGCATGTTTTTATATATATTGGAATGCTGGCATTAGAGAATTCTATGGGTTAGTTGCAACAAATCAACATCTTTGTCTCGTAATGATTAGTGACAGTTTATTTTTTTGGTGGACCCTGAGTTTAATTTATGACCACAGTATTGAGTTATTAAAAAAATATATATATATGAATTTGTAGCTCAAAAAGACTTCTCATAATTTTGGTCTCATTTCTGAAGAAGGGCAACCAAATATACATTGCTGATGGAGAATTTCCAGATTGTGAAGCATTTCATGATTTAGGATTTATTATCCAAATTACTGAAGTCTAAACATTATAATGTAAGAGTTAGAGTTACTAGAGTAGATTGGATACAATCAGAGGTCATGTACATAAGATGGATACCTGAGATATTAAAAAGGAGCTGTTGCCTGTTGGAATACTGTTGTTCTGTTCTTTATGGCTTGGAGTATTTGGCCATTACTGGACATCATGTGCATTAGATTGCAGCAGCAAATGTGTGAGTTTAGATGGGTAAGGGGAATTGACACAAGTGTAGAATTAGAAATGAGGGATTCAGAGCTATTTAAGTATAGTGCCAAGAAAGAATACGATTAGGGAAACTTCTATACCATGGAAATAACGATGATTGAGTTATTAGGCTTGGGCTTTGATGGTAATAAAAATGATGAGTCGTTGGAGTGGATTTATTACTCATGCCCTGATTGAATTATAAGTGGCTTTTTAAGTGTCAAATGTAAATTGAACTGAGTACAAGAATGAGAATGTTATAATGCTTTTGTTACATATTTTGATTTCATATAATCAGTTTTATCTATCCGTTTATAGGTTATTAGACGCATTTGAGGGTAGAATTGGCTCTGCTGTTGAAGATGCGGTTCCGAAGAAAATAACAGATGCAATAGAGAGGCTTGACTCATTGTTGCAATCTCTTCCTAAAGAGGTGTCAGTAACTAGTGTCGCTTCACTGAATGTTACATTTGTTGATGACCTAGAGTTGAGTGAATCAGCAATAGACCTTCAAATTGAAGGATTATTTTGTGCCAAAAATGAAGTAGCACTTTCCAGTTACTACTATCATAGAATACAACAGGCTTCAGCTTCCTGCGAGAGAGCAGATAAGATGGTCAAAATCTCAATGCATGAAGATGTGCTTAAGTCAGCAGTATTGGTTTACTTAGAGGTGTGTCTGAATTTATTTAGTAAAATTGTAAGAAAAGCTCTCTTTTAGTTGTAAATTTTGAAGCTACTGATATATGCATGCTAATTGTGATTATTTTTCTTTGGTATAGGGTTTGGTTTTACTTTAAACTTGACCCTTGATATGGATTTCTTTGCTTAAAATGAACTTCATATCATATTATTTTATAGCTAAGTAATTTTGGCTTTTCTGTTAGGCAAACAAGATGCACTGGATTGTTGATAAAGTTCCAGATCAGTCTCTCTTGAACACAGCTGGCTGGAGATTTATAATTCCTCAATTGTATAAGAAGTATCCCAATCATGATATGAATCTGAACCTCTCTATATCGTCTCCACCAGCCATAGAAGTTGAAAAATCTCGTATTATGGCACAAGTTCCCCTAGATATGGTGATTGATGTATTGGATGCTGAAGAAACAATTCCAGTTTTATGCATTTCCATGGTATGCTTTTGTGAAAGTCCTATATGGCTCTGATTGTCTAACTTTTATGCATCTATGCTTTTGGTATTCTTTGTTGCGAAGAGTAGTATATTTACTCTTATTGCCCTTAGTTGTCCATGACTAATATTGGTTGTGTCTTTGCGCGCGCGCACACACACACACACACACACACACACACACACACACACACACACACACACACACACACACATATATATATATATATATATATATATCATTCTGTTCAAAGCACTGGAATTGAAATCTAATTATCCTCTTTTGATGCATGCATTTGGAACGTGAATTTTAAAATTAATTGCTTGCTTGCATGGAAATAAAAAAATTGGAAGAAATGGAAAAATTAAAGTGGTACATCTGTTAGCATTCCTATGATTCCTATGATGATTGGTATTGGTAATTAATTCATACTGAAGGCTGAATGGCAGTACTTGGTGTCAATTTTTAATTTGGGTATTGGCATCTTACACCTCTTTATAACATTCTCTCTTCAATTTTGTTTTAATGCAGGTTGTCAGTGCTTCTGCATCTGCTGATATTTCAGGGAATACCCTATCTGGAATTGTAAAACTAAATGGCTTCACTATGTCTCAAAAGTGGAGCAGTATTGGTGACCTCCACATGTATCTAATACAGGTACTTGTTTAATCTTTCTAAGTCTGCGCATTCGAATGTGGTGAAGTGTTTAGAAGGCCTGGAAACATCATTCAATCTAGTTCTCAGAAAGTACTCCCTCCATCCCTCTAAAAGGGTTGCATTTGGCTTTTTCATGTAGATTAAGGAATATAATATTTAATGTATAGATGAGGAGAGAGATAATATTTTGATGTATAGTGGGTAGTTTTATTATTGTTGTGTGTGGGCCCCATGTAAATATACTTATTATTTGGGTCCCATTTACCATAAAGGGAAATGCATGGGACGAATTAAAATGGAAAAATGCATCTCTTTCAGAGGGATGGAGGGAGTATTTAATATGGCCATCTCAAATGAAATATCCTTCATGGAGACTGTGCAGCTGGCTTGTGTCCCACCATCCCCTGGGAAAAAAATAAAACAAAATATATTTAAGAGTAGAAGTATACAATTTTTTAGATAGATGATTGCCGTTCCTATGATCACTGCAGTTGTTTGTATTTGTTCTACAGTTCTGCATGAGGACGGACATCATGTAGCAACTCATACTCATTATAACATTGAATTGCTTAAAATTCTCTCTGTAGCAGTATTTGCAAATATTATTCTCAAATGCTGATCTAAGGACACGTTGCATCTGCAGACGTTGATTTCTGCCAGTCTGAAAACTGTGGTATTGCCTTACGTAAATTTAAAACTCAGCCAAGGATATCAGATTCCGGCTTTCCATGGTTATGAGCTACAAGATGCTCAGATCCTGTGCACAAATAATTGGATCGTGATTTGCAGCGACATTGCACCTGTCAAAACAGTTCAATCTAGTTTAGTTTCTCTCTACTGAATCTCTGATCTTCATATTTGTAAACTACAGATGTGTCAGAAGTTTCACTTGCCAGTTTTTCATGGCTGTAAGCTTCAAGATTCCTGTCTTTCTGCACTGATTCCACAATTCAATCTCTTTTCATTGCTGTAAAATCATGACATATTCAGGACAGAAGATCAGTTCAGAATGTGAGACGAACATTGCCGCGACCTGAGAGTTAGATTCGGAGGGGCTCTGGAGCACATTTCCTGTAAGATTTGTGCTGTAAATTAATGGAAAAAGTGTATGTATGTACTATATGTGAAATTATGCATGCCATATACATATGTAATTGTCGGGTATATGGAAACGAGCTGTATGAAAAACGCTGTAATAAAGCGTGCTTCTCAGTTTCCTAAACAAATAAAGCACTTCATAGTTAATTGGAGTATAGTGTGAATAAAATTATTTCCATTATTAATATTTTACTTTATATATTCTTTTAAAGTTGAGTTGGTCTCTTGTGCCTGGCACACCGTGCGCCATACACTTTAGTAGTATTAAATTGCTGAGGCATGCATCTCCAATTTAAAAATCTAAGTTTACAAAGCATGTTAAACATAATATTAAAAATCTAAGTTTACAAAGCATGTTAAACATACTCCATCCGTCCCATAAACAAATTCACATTTTCTATTTTTGTCCGTCTCATAAACAAGTTCACATCCCCAAATAAGGAAATACACACAAATTAATAACTCTACAACACACTTTAATTTTAAAATTGTCATTCCTTTACAACTCACATAATTTATTTTATAATTTATTTATTACCTAAAAATACCAAATTATCCCCAAAAAATAACTTTTTATTAAACTCCGTATCTAAGGTAACTGTGAACTTCTTTATGGGACGGGAGTAATACTCATTATTTTGAGAAGATTGTCACCAAGTTAATTTTATTTACCTTAAATGGAGTATAGTTTTGCAAGAGTCAACTACACAACCCAACTATGTCTTTATATTTATAACTATATACAAATTATATTTTATTTTATTTATATTTAAATATATTCAAAATATTACTAATATAAATGTTATATACTCCCTCCCTCTGTCCACTGTCAATCTATCTATTTTACCATTTTAGGCCATTTATTCTTAATCTATTCATTTCTCTTTTTGGATTATGAGACCCACATCCTCCACTAATAAAAATAAAATATGGGACCCACATTATCCACTAATACAAATACCTACTACACATAAAATAATAATATTCTTTAATGCACGTGTAAAAAGTAAATGGATACATTGAGGATGGACGGAGGGAGTATGAGCCACGAAATTAATTGCGTGAGGCGAATAATAAATGATATACAGAGTATTTGTTTTTATAATAAGTTATATTCTAACAAAAAGTGATGATATACAAACGTCTCATGAAATATTTCAATATACAAATCATAAACAATATCATAAAATAAATAGTAGTACATAATTAGAATGAAAGTGATACTCGAATAATAAAAATGCAAAAACTTTTGTGAGATCATCTTACATAAGTTTTTATATGAGACGGAAAAAAATGATAATTTCTATTATAAAAAAGTGATACTTTATTAATAAAAAGTGATAATGCTATTTCATAAAAAATTTATAGTATAAATAAAAAATAATAATATTTTATAGAAAAAGTGATAACTAATTTAAAAATATGTAAAAATAATTTTACTTGAAACGTTCTCAAAACTTACCCTAGTAAAAAATACTCCTAATACCCAAGTTTTATCTATTATTTTTTTAAAAAGAAAAAGAAATCATAACATAATATTTACTCCCTCCATCTCAAGAATACATGCATGTATTTGGTGGTACGGAGTTTAAGAAAAGTAACTTTCTATTATAATAATATAAGAAAGAGAAGGGGTATTTCATAATTTTGAGCAATTGAATAGAATAAAGTGTATGATATTATTGACTTTGACTACATTGTATGTAAAAGGAATGCGACAATTTTGTAATATTGTAGTATTGCAAGATTACTGATATTGTGTATTGTTTCTATTTTTTTATGTGCAAGTATTCTTGGGACGGAGTAGTATATTTCACACTTATATATAAATATTGCATAATTAAAAAATAAATACTTGCACAATCATTAAATTTATGCAAATTTTATTTTCATCAATTACACAAATTTATTACTCCCTCCGTCCCGGAGAAGTTGGTATTTTTTTTTGCACGGAGATTAAGGAGTATAATAATTTAATATAAAGTGAAGTAAACGAAGTGAGAGAAATAATATTTAATGTGTAGTGGGTAGTTATATTAGAAGTGATATGTGGGACAATGAGAATAGATTAATTGTTTTTGTGTGGGTCCCATGTATTAAAAAGGAAATGTGTCAACTTTAATGGGACAAACTAAAAAGGAAAGTGTGTCAACTTCTATGGAACGGAGGGAGTATTTGTATAACTGAATCCTACCTCTTTTTTTCAATCTGTCCGACCTGACATAATTTGATAATATTTTAAAATCAATGTGTTATCATCATAAGAGCAATGCATTAATATTGTGAGTTCAATGTATTAATACTTTTTCTGATAACAAGTTATAAAAGTATATGGAGTATGATTAATCAGGTAAGTTTTGCTCATGAAAAATAACAATAAAAAGAAAATATTCATTCAGTTTTTTGAAGGGAATAAAAGTTAATGTTCGATCGTCCCAAAAAAGAAGTTCAAATAAAAAATAAAATAAATATAAAAATTTACAGTTTTGTAAGATTTGAAGTTTGAAAAAATTATTTTTAGGTGTAGTTTTTCTATAATATGTGATAGTTACAATTCAAAATTTAAAGTATAGCTTGGAGTGTTTCAGAGTGTTATTTTTATTTTTTTTAATTATGAAGATAATACTAAAATAAATAAACGAGAAAATTGTAAATTTATTTATGCGATAGAGGTAGTATTTTGTTGGATTTTTATAGGCGATAGGTGATAGTGAATAGATGGTGTGGCGTGAGATGATGGTAGGAGTAACTTAGTTTTAGAAAGTGATTGGAATAGTGAGTTGGCAAGAATGGTTCTTCTACCACCACTAATTCAATTCATTACACTTATCACATATTTATAGTTACATGATGATAATTCTAAATTCTTAAATGGATCACTCTTCACTAATCTAGATTACTTATGTTCTAGATTCTTCTATATTATTCCACAATATTTTGGAGATTAGATCTTCTCTAAATAATTCTACTATGCTAATTATCTATCATCTACTAATACTAGAGTTTTCTAGAATATTTATTTTACTAAAATAAGCATCATTAATTTTATCATATTTAAAATGTAAAGCTAGCAATTCTCGTTATATATATACACATAGAAAACATGTACTCCCTCTATATCATAATAAAGTTTACGTAGTTCATTTTTAATAAGTGTGGGTCTAATCTAAAAATTAATATCCATAAAATTAAATTTTATAATATTATACCATTCATTACTAATTTAAATTAAAGTTAGAAGCAAAATGATAAACGTACCCTAAAAATTTTTATTTATCCTACATTAAAATATTATATTTAGTAAAAATCAAATATAAACGTTAATGACGAAGGTATAGTTGCACAAATATCACTTGCACGAGTTCCTCGCTATACCACCATGCAATGAATGTGGAGCATATAAAGCTAGTTGATGAGAAAGTGTATAAATAAATTAATTAATATTATTGCAAGAAAATATATTCACATTATTTTAAAGATAATATAATTATGTGTTTCAATAGTGTGTTGGTGGTATCAGTGGTAGCATGCATATGGCGATACACAGGTGGCCGTCGCCGTGAATGGCGGATCGGCTGGTGGGCTCCCGATTTGCTGACTTTCTTTTGTATTATTCCATCAACACATCATTCTCATTCTCATCCTCATCCTCATTCTCATTCCCATTTTCGTTCCGATGAGGATTTTGATGACTATGGTGGTGCTCACAGCTACTATTACAATCAGAACACGACTGCCATGCTTCTTTGTGCTTGATCACTACAATTCATACTACTCCCCTCCCCTGAAAAGCTTTTCACTAGTACTTACTCCCCTCCCCTGAAAAGCTTTTCACTAGTACTATATAGGGTTTTAAAAAATAGTTTTTTTTTTAATCAATTTTATTGATGACAAATTCTCTTGTGAGACGGGTCGACCTATTACTAAAGTATGCTAATTGTATAATTAAATTATGTTTTCTAAAGTATGCTAAATTGTGCATTAAAGTATAATTTTAGCGTGTTATAATAGTATAATTTATTATTAACATATTTTAACTACAATTAAACATATTTTATCTATACAATAAACATATTTTAGTGATGGTCAACCTATCTCACACCCGCCTCTCTTTTTATTGATTTTAAAGGTATTGTAATATTTTTAAATAAAAAATAATAAAGTAAATTACTAATTGTGTTAAGTGAGAATGTTATTTTTTTAAATATACTCCCTCCGTCCCAACTTCAACTTCACACTTTCCGTTTTGGTCCGTCCCAAATTCAACTTCACACTTCCATAAAAGGAAAAAGCAACAAACTAATATCCCTTTAACATACTTTAATTTCAAATTTGCCATCACTTTTTTAACACACCTAACATACTTTATAATTTATTTATTACCCAAAAATACCATACTACCCTCAAAAGTAAGTCAAAAAGTGATTTTTCTTAAACTCCGTATCTACAGTAAACGTGAACTTGAATTTGGGACGGAGGGAGTAATATTTTGAGAAGTTATTTGTCTTGAGACTTTTATAAATAGTGAGAACGTAGTGGGAGGGAAAAAAATTCAAAAAAAATTGACTAGTATAGTGAGATAAAAGGAATATTAATGTTTCTAAACAATAACTATAATGCCACCCGTTCTCTTTTTCTTTTTAGTTGTATTTTTATTATAATTAAAGATAATTCACTATAATGATAGTGTAATTTACTTAATTTAATTAATTGACTATAATTGACTAGTTCATGTTTGACTTTTTTGTATTAATTTAATTTAATTCTCACTCTTTTTTTCCATGTATTATATTTTAGTGGTTCATGCCTATTTTACCCAGAATCGAAGCAGGAGCAAAGCAAATACGAAAGAACTTTGGGTGTACCTCAATATAAATGTCACACCCCAAATTTTATAAAGAGACGTTCGTATATTATTTTCTAAAAAAAATCTAACTAGGACATGACCAAAATATTTAAAAATATCAAAAGGTAACATTTCAAGAAGAAGAAAAGATTTAAACAAAGGGGCAGGTACTTTAAGTTTCAGCAAACTATAAGAACATAAGTCAAATTAAAGAAATTAAATAAAGATTATAGTCCTTTGCAATGCAATTTTAAAGGGTATGGTTACTGCAGAATCCCATTTGAAGAAAGGATTATAAATTTAATTTCTCCAACTCATAACATGCAAGTTTACGAACATACAGACCACGCTCTCACGCTCTCATGTGAAATTCATTCCCAAAAAGAACACCCCTGCTTCACAACCGCTCCACTACAACATATAATTTCCAAATATGAAAAGGAATTATAGGTGGCCCGCATAAATGTGTTGTACCTCTAGGTACTCCTTAAATACTAATCCCTACTCCAACTACCCCTGCAATTCATCAAACTAAAACTTGGCAGCAAGATTAGCACAACACCTGACCACTATCGACCACAAGGAATTAATTCATACTATCACCCCTAATTAAGGACCACCACAATTTATTAATTCATTAACACATGGGGTGCTAAACTCCTAATGCGACACGAATACATCGAACATAATTAAAACAGTGTACACATACTAATAGTTCAATTAATCGTATTCTTATATGCGATTGAAAACCCAACTAAAAACTCTTAAAAGCATGCCACGAACCCACCACTTCCAATTTCAAAAAGTCAAATTCCTTATTTATACGTTCGATCCCGAACACAAAATTAATCCAACAATTTCAATGTAATAAGTCTCAGAGCACTAGACAGAACCAAATATTCAAACACCAATGTGGTGAATCAGTTTCAACAGTTTCAACGTAAATATCCATGTAAAAACGAGGAAAGTTTGCAGCACAAATACGCTGCGTAAAAATTGAAGTTTTTCATTATTAAGTCTCCTAGCTCGCGCTCCCTTCGCCACGCTTAACTTGAGATAAAATAATTATCGGGATGAGCAACCACACGCCCAGTGAAGAATTTAAACATACTTACATACGTGAATCAATCCATGTGCGAAAAATATAATTTCACTTATTATACAATCCTGCCATGTCTTACGATATCGCGATTCGTTTGTAATAAGAGTAAGACACTATTTAAAGTCCAAACTTGCATAAGAGTAAGGCACTATTTAAAGTCCAAACTTGCAATGAGAGTAAGGCACCACTACACGGTCCAAACTTGTAATACATATACACTTCACATATTCCAGTTAAAACATGTATCACATATGAAATATTTCGACATACACAAGATGAGTAAAACCCCACCTTAAACTTCTTGCGACAAGAATCGAGTCCTACGTGTATCGATCCGAAACTCCTTCGAAACCTATCATCATACAACTACACATTACTAACTCAAGGCTTTACACGATGAAAGAAAATTAAAATAGAATAACCATGGACAAATATCGGGTATAGAATCGATGGAAGAGAGAGGAAGAGAGAAGAAGGCACGGTACCCATCTCTCTTCGTATTGGAACAGCCTGTGGTAAAAATTATGAGTATCGTGAAGGAATGAAGAGAAAAAATCAGTTTTATACTTGGATGGCTGGACAATCTCTCCAGAAAAATGAGGTCAAACTTTCCTTAGTAAAGATATAAATTTTGGATTTGATTGCAGGAAGATATTTCATTGAGAAGAGACAAAATTTGATAATATTTTTCTTGGGCAGGAAGAATTTCATGTATAAGGAAAGTGGATCACATGTTGATACTCTCTCATTCACACGGCTGTAGTTGAATAAGTGGCTGGACAAGTTTCATGCTTGTATTGGGCTTCTAAGGGTTGGGCCTCAAATAATTCACATATATAATTTTATGGGGTGTTACAATAAAGGTAAATAAAATTCGATCCAATCTCTACCTCAACTCACTGGCTTTAACAAACATCTTCCTACAACCACTAGTCTACAATGTGAAGGAGTCGGGACGACGAAGAATCCTCGTTTCGACTGGACTAGGGTGTACTTGGTAGAGGCTCAGTCCCTGAAATGTGTGATGATGCATCATCCTTTGATATGGCCACATAGTTCACCGGAGCCACAGGCCTCGTATCTCTCTTACTGTCTTTATTCACTGACCTCGAGCCATTCTGATGAGCGTTCAGAGAGAGCCGTCTGCTACTACCATTGGCTCCTCCATTGGCTCGTGGAGCAACTGCTTTCTTGGCTGAAGGTGGTCGAGCAGGGCTTGGTGTTGAACCAAACATGCCATCCTGTTCTTTGTTAAACTGTTCATTGAACTTTTTCTGGTCCTGTAAAAAAGAGGAATAAAATTTTCGATTTTTGTTTGAATACTATGTATGGCTGTTATGTACTAATCACTATCATATATGTATGCAAAAATGAAAAATAGGAGAATGAGACTTACCCTTAACCTCTTCTTCTCCTCTTCTCTCTCGTGTCTGAGCATTGCGTACTCGTCTAGCATTGCAAGTAAAGGAACACCATCGTAACTGAATGTCATCCCACGATCTTGCTCCCAAGCACGAGTTTTTGCAACCAAGCTATCAACAAGAGCTGGATGAAGCGCAATAACCAAATATTAGGATCAAAATATATGTGCACCTTTTTTTACAAGGCACAAAATCATCTACCTCGAGCTTCGAGTAGACAAAAATGAATGTAATGATAGAGGTCCTATAGCCAAGAGATGGATATCTTATGGTTCTAATACCTGGAATTTTGTTGACAAAAATTCGTGCCTTTTCTGCTCTCTTCAAATTCAAATGCG
Source organism: Pogostemon cablin (assembly GCA_023678885.1). Lineage (NCBI taxonomy): Eukaryota > Viridiplantae > Streptophyta > Magnoliopsida > Lamiales > Lamiaceae > Pogostemon > Pogostemon cablin. The sequence continues at coordinate 22,194,457 of CM042973.1, forward strand.
CACCCCTACTTGCATTGTACCTATTTTCATCCTGTTTAACCAACAGTAATACATATTTAGATTAAAACATATAATCAAGTGCCAGAAAAACATATGGTTTGGGAATGATAACATCTTCAAGATTTAAAAGTTTCTACAGGCTTTTTTTTGTTGCACCATAAGTTATGCTAGAATTTATCTGATTCAAGTATAAAAGAGAAGTTGCAGATCAGCCTGAGTTCAAGGATGATACTGCTGGCGTAATTCGCATGCCGAAAGTTAAGAAAATCAAACAGAGAAAGAGGTGCAGTATCCAAACTTTTATATAAAAAATAATCAAACAAAGCAGCAGAGAGTACAAAAATTAAAGTCAGAAATTCCACGAGACCAACTCAAGCAATTTGAGGTGGCATTCAGACTCCATTAAAGAAGAGGATGGGGTTTCAAGTTGTTCCTCTAATCCTACTACTTAAATGTCAAAGGATTAAAACTTTTGACGAAATTCAAGAAATGATGGTCAACAAAGAAAGTGCACAACTGAAGAAGGAAGAAGTTAAGTACTCTGTTGTAGTCTTCAAGCCAACTTTCCTCTTCACAAGCCGACATCCATTTCTCAACCTTATCCAATATATCCTTCCTGCTCGAAGCCTCTTCCTTTGCTTTTGCTATCTGATTATCCATGTCAGCCAATAACTCTACTGGCTCAACACTACCTGAGTCGATAAGAGACAGAATTTTTTCACGAGCAGCCTCAGTATCGATCTCTATGTGAGCATGAGCAAATATCTCCTCAAGTTCAGTTTGTCTCTTAAAAGCAATTTCTTTCATTCTGCTAGCTTTAAGCTGGTCAAGCCTTTCAACTTCCACTTCAGCCTTTAAAAGTTTCAAAAGTCATTAAATTCAGGCGACAATTCTCCTTGTACATGCAATTTTAAGTTTTATGATATCAGGGCATCAAACCTGTTCAATAATGTCCATAGCAAGAGCTCCAGGAACAATAACCTCATCCACTGAAGCAGAAATATTGCAGGTAACATGATCAAAGATCTTGCGCTCCTCTGGGGATGTATCCATCAAATTCCAAAGATCAATTAACTGAGTTGCTAATTCTTGAAGCTGAAGAGAAAAATGAGTCAAAAGTTACCCACGTATGGTGCAGATAAGGTAAAAAGTTTATCTTCATGATTATAAAAATTCCTCACAGACACATCATGTATCATATTGACGCAAAATATGTGAACGAAAAGAAATAAATTGAAGTACAGGACCATTATCATCAACAATAAACATATCGAGTTATATTTATAAACAATTAGAAAAGGAAGCTTGCACAACAGTTTGAACTTGAAAACAGCCTATCTACAATGAATCAATCACATAAAAGGATTGAAGTAAACTGAGTATAATTTCATATTATGATACTTATGCTGATGCTTAAATGAAAAGTTCATATCAGAATCAGGACAAGGCGAACAATCACAGCAGAAAATCAGCATTAAAATCATGCAATTACCTTATGCAGTCTTGTCTTCTTATCCTCCTCCAAAGCCAAAACAGTCTTGGCCAATTTAGATAGTGTATCATTGCTTATGCTCTTAGACTGTACACTGCGAGAGTCATTTAGGCTTGGATGAACTTCTGTGACAGAACTAAAGAAGTCCAAACCAAGGACGGCACAGAGATCATGCACAGTGCTTACAAATTCTAGAACCTTATGCAACCTCTCACTCTGCAAAATCAAGAAAAAGATGAACCATGAAGAATTTACAGCTAAGAAATCCAAAAGCTTTTGATGCTTTTTCAAACACCTCACCTTTTCCTTTTGAAGGTTTTGAAGCTGAGCACGAAACTCATCTAATTTCTTTGTGGACAGGTCTGATTCATCAACTGCAGGACTCTCTAACTGCTCATTAGTTCCTGCAATTTCTGCACATATCTTCTGTATTTGAGACTGAACATCAGAAAACTCTTTTATCCTGTCATCTTTCTGCTTCCAAAGTCTTTCCAATGCGGGAGCAATAGCTTCGAGCTGTTCCTTGATTGTTCCTGACGTCTTCTCAGGCTTCAAAACAAACACACAAGACAATAGATGCTCTTAGATTCTACACTCTACTTTAGACCAGATAGTATTGACTGAATAGCTATCCTGACCATTTGAGAAAGTTCTGTAAAATCATGAAGTTGGTTTTCAGATAATGGAAAGAATACTTACAACCCCGCCATAAGTCTTCTCTCCAAGTGCTGATAAGAGGTTTGTGAGTTCAACTCTAGCATCAGCCAATGTCTGAAGAAGGTGCGCCCTAGATTTCACAGCGTGGTCAACTTTTCTCTTGTATACATCCAAGCATTCTTGCTCCAACTGAAGAAGCATTTTGTCTCTTTCATCATCAGTTTCACCAACTTCATCCCAGATTTTCTGCATGAAAACAAAGATTCCTCAGGGCCAGTTTGCAAGAGATTTACAGCAAGTGAAAAACAGAGTAAAACTTGAGACTGTAGCATTGAAAATTGGATTGCCTGCAACTGCTGCAACAAAGACCCACAAGTAAGTGGGCTTTCAGCTTCTACCGCTGCCATTCCACTATGCGTCAGACAAACCTGAGAATCGATCAAATTTCAGCATAATTATTCCCCCAATGGCTAATTACCAGTTAATGTAAATTATGGAAAAAACTATTACAATTTACAGGTAGTCAACAAAATAGTTCAAGTTTTAACAGCAAGTTATAAAAAATGAAAACTTTAATAAGTTGTGATTGCAGTAAAGATCATATAGTAATTTAATAGTTTTCCATGAGAATTGCGAAAAAAAGAATGACCAGGAAAACTCAAAGTAACTTACAGAATGGCATTAAGAGCAAAATGCTTCAACTACTTGGCCCGATAGTGCAAAATATTTTTTTTTCCTTTTTACAGAGTGCATCACTCTAGCACTCAACAACAAAATCAACTCAGCACCAAACTGTTATTGAAACAAGCTAAGAATCAAAAGTGTACGCATAACGCATTTAAGAAGCTTACACATGCTGTTCTATTCACAGAAAGAGAGAGTGAGAAAGAATCCACACTAGCGCACACACTAAACACAAGTTTAAGCAAGTAAGCAACTATACAACGCACAATTTTAAGCACCACATCCCACTGCACTGCATAATGCTCAATGTAAAACCCTAAAGCAAGTAAAACAAACACACACACACACACACACGAAGGCATAGAAACGCACAAGTTAACAACACGCACAAAAAATGCACATCAACAGGCATCGCAATGCGTTCACGAACACAGACAGGCAGCCATTGGCATCAAACCAAACGAAATTTAGCAATAGCAACAACATCAACGGCAACAATCATTCAGCACGCACATTCTCATTTCCACCGCGAAATCATGCACAGTAGAGAAACACTCACCGAATCGCTGCTTATGAGTTGGAAATCGGTGGATTGAAGCTTAGATCTAGAGATAATTTAGGAGTCCAACAGAGTGAGAGTGAGTGAGTGTGTCGAAAGGACAGGAGAGGACAGGTGAGAGTGGACTGGAAGCAGAGAAAAGGATATATGAGAGGAAAATAATGTGATGGGACCATCTACGCAAACGTCGTCGTTACTTTATCAATTTATTATTATTTTTTTTTGACGAGGATCAATTTATTATTGTAGTCTTGAAAAGTGCAGATCTTTTGTGCGGTCACTTTTATACCCCGCCTTCTTTGCTTATTTACGGAACTTGACACTCTCGCTGCCATGTGAACTTTCTAAGTCGTCTTTTGTTTTTTAATTTAATTTTCTTTTATGGAGTTTATTTTATTTTATTTATTGTTTATATTCATGAAAATATAATATACGCAAAAGCTGAAATATCCGGCGCCGGCCGGAAAGTTTCTTACGATTTACGAGGCTTGAATTATTATAAAAAAGGATTAATTAGCATAAAGCAATGATTTATACAAATAAAATGCAAGCATTAAGTGCATCACAGCAGTGTACATGGTTTGAGCTACCGGTTTTATAATTTTATTGCACATCACCAAGTCAAAAATTCAAATATTTTTTTCCTGTAAAAAGGAAAAAATAAAATACTTTAAATATTCTCACACTAATTCAATCCAATGAATTTATTCATTTGATTTTTACAAGTATTAAAAGTCAAAATAGTCAGCTTCTTCATGCACTTCATTTTTTAAAAAATAATAAATTTAATATATTTTATTATTTATTTATTATTAATAATATCATAATATCCTTAAAAATTAGTATTTTTTTTTTATTTACTTGTCCAGAAAAGAGAAAGATGGACGGAGTACTTTATAAAAATGTTAAATCGGATCGAATTCAAGTACAAGTATATTAAATCTTAATAAAATGACAACGTGAATATAAAGTTGAGACGTTTAATTATTAAGATATCATAAATTTTCTTTATTTTGCTTATTTATGACAAAAATAAAAGGGGCTCCAAAGGATAGGTTGATAAAAAATAAAAAACGCGCCAAAATTCTAATTTAAATGGAACAAAATTTTGTTGCATGTAGTTTAAATAATTTACTTTAATTTTATAAAATAATATTCTTATGATTAAAAAATATATATTTTTATTAATCAGTAAGACCTTTTTTATGTTTTCTTAAATAATAATTATTTTTTATTAAATATATTATCACTTTTTATTTATATTAAATTGTTCATGAAATAACTCGACATAACTGTCACTTTTCATTAATTTAAATTTAAATATTCTCTATGTCCAAATTTTAACTTTACACTTTCCGTTTTGGTTAGTCTCATATTCAACTTTACACTTTTATAAAAGGAAAAAACAATTAACTAATATTCCCTCTAATGTATTTTAATTTCAAATTTGTCATTATATTTTTAATATATATAACATATTTTATCATTTATTTATTGCCCAAAAATACTATATTATTAAAAAAAATAATTTTTCTTAAATTTCATTGGAGATAGAATTTTGAGATGAATGAAAGTATTATTTTATTGATACTAGAACGGACTTTGCTAGTGTACAATTTAAACCGCACATTATTTAAAAATGGACTATAGAGGAAAGTGCAACAGATTTAAAATACTAGAACGGACTTTGTTAGTGTACAATTTAAAATATTACTCCATCCGTCCCATAAAAGTTGACATATTTTTCTTTTTGGTTTGTCCTACTAAAGTTGATACATTTTCTTTTTAATACATGTGATCCACACAAAATAATTAATCTATTCTCATGGACCCCACATATCACCTCTAATACAACTACCCACTACACATTAAATATTATTTCTCTCACTTCACTTTACATTAAATTATTATACTCCTTAATTTCTGTGCTAAAAAAAATTATATCAATTTCTCCGGGACGAAAGGAGTAGAACGGAAGAACATGTAATACTCTCAACTCAGTTTCCCTGTTACACTCCCTGCTCCATCTCATGTTACATGGGGTAGGGAGTATGACAAGTGTCCTATTTTCACACAAGCTCCATCTCATGTTACATGGGGTAGGGAGTATAACAAGTGTCCTATTTTCACACAAATTGTGCGAAAATGGGACACAGGACACTTGTCACTGTGTGAAAATGGGACACTTGTTACACTCCCTGCCCCATGTAACATGAGATGGAACAAAGAGTGTAACAGGGGATCGTAATACTCTCTAACATAAAAAAAAATGAAAACCTTGAAATGAATGGAGAGAGTATTATTAAGAGAAAAAAATAAAAAAATAAACCAATTTTTTTAAAAAAATATGCATTATTACTAGAATTTACCACGAATGTCCGTGAGCAACGCAAGTTTAAAAAAAAACTTCTGGTAAACAAAATACAAATGCAAATATTGGGTGTACTTGCTACCTGAAATCACACTTTAGTACCTTTCTACAACCACTAGTCTACTGCAATGAGGTACAAGAAACGACACATAGATACACGACAAGTATACATCCTGGTCTCAACTGTCTATGGCGTACATGGAAGGGCTTCACTCCCAGAAATGGCTGATCCCGAATCCTCTTTTGATATGGCCACGTAGTTTACCGGAGCAACGGGCCTCGTATCTCTCTTCCCATCTTTGTTCACTGATCTTGACCCATTTAGAGAGAGTCGTCTGCCATTAGCACCTCCGTTGGCTCGTGGACCTACAACTTTCTTGGTGGTAGGCTGTCGGGCGGGGCTTGGCGTTGTACTGAACATGCCTTCCTGGTCTTTGCTCACAAGCTCGCTGAACTTCTTCTGATCCTGTAAAGAAAATGAATTGTACTTTAATTAATGGTGGTGGGAGATTAGAAACAAAGAACATCATCTTATGAGTTGAGATATGGAGGGGACAAATAACTTTTCAACAACAAACTAGGAATTTATCCTGATTCCCACATGTGGGGTCAGTCACATGGATCATGTCTTGCCGTTGCTTTCATTGCAAACACATGTTCTTTACTTCTTTTATCCAACAATAATGTATCTCTTCTAATACTAGTTTGTATGCAATTCTTATGTAGCTCTTTCTCTTCCACTTCTAATCTTGAATCAATGATTCGTGACTTTCCGTGAATCTTACTGTGAAAGGTGCAAATTTCAATTTAAGTAAAATATAGAATAATCAGATTTACCCTTAGCCTCTTCTTCTCCTCTTCTCTCTCATGTCTAAGCATTACATACTCGTCTAGCATCGCGAGTAGAGGAACGCCATCATAACTGAATATGATCCCTCGCTCCTGCTCCCAAGTACGAGTTTTGGCAACCAAGCTGTCAACAAGAGCTGGAAGGACAAGACAAAATCAAGAATTAGGATAAAGCAAAATTTGTGAATGTTTAAGAACCCTTCCACAGTAGAAGGTAGAAACTTCAGTTTTTTTTTATGATAAAGAGATGTAAACATTATCTGCATTGAGAATCAATTTGAAGAAACAAGAATTAAATGTAGGAGGTTAAATACCTGGAATTTTGTTAACCAAGATTCGTGCCTTTTCCGCTCTCTTCAGATTCAAATGTGCACCTCTGCTAGCATTGTATCTGTTTTCATCCTGTTTACGATAACCAATAATTAGTATTAACAAGTATTTATCCAATCAATACATGATTCAGAGGTTGCAGAAATCAAGGGATAATGCAGCAGCAAGATTAATGCATCATTAGATTGAGAAAAAATCAAACTTAAAGGTCATATTAGAATCTTTAAATCACAAAATTTGGACACAGGCTTAGAGAAACATAAGGGGGAAAAAAAAGGGAATTTTAAGGAGAACAACTCACGCTGGAGGGGGGGAGGGTGTTGGCGTTAGCGTTGGCGGTAACATAGACTCTAATATTAGATGAGAGGTTGGAGTTTCGAATCCTTAAATGTACTCCAACTTCCCATAGAATAAAAGGTTTTGAAGTCTAAAGATATTAATTTAAAATAAAATCCAAAAGTGCATCTCAAGTCCAACGAATAAAAAAAAAACATTTTTACATTGCTTTTAGTGTTGTTGAAGTGTCTATCGAGCCGAGTGAGCCCAATTATCACATAACGTAGTTCAGCTCAAGTATTTGACAGCCAGAAGGAAAGCAACTTTTGATTATCAAGCTCTGCTTGTGTGCAAGTAACAATATACAATAAAGCAAGTGCACAATTGAGGTAAAAAAGGTAGAACCGTAGAAGTTAAATTGAACGAATGTATTACCCTGTTGTAATCTTCAAGCCAACTTTCTTCTTCACAAGCTGACATCCATTTCTCAACCTTGTCCAATATATCCTTCCGGCTTGTAGCTTCTTCTTTTGCTTTTGCTATCTGATTGTCCATGTCAGCCAATAACTCTGCCGGCTCAACACTCCCAGAATCAATAAGAGAGAGAATTTTTTCTCGTGCAGCCTCACTATCAATCTCTATGTGAGCATGGGCAAATATATCCTCGAGCTCAGTTTGTCTCTTGAAAGCTATTTCTCTCATCCTGCTAGCTTTGAGCAGATCAAGCCGCTCAACTTCCACTTCAGCCTTTAAAAGATACAGAATTCATTAAATTCAAGGAACAAATATTACCGTTTATAAAAGCTTCAAAATTAAGATATGAAGGCTGCAAACCTGTTCAATGAGGTCCAAAGCAAGAGCCCCAGGAACATTAACCTCATCAACAGAAGTGGAGATATTATTGGTAACATGATCAAATAGCCCACGCTCCTCCGGGGGGGTGTCCATCAAATTCCATAGATCAATTAACTGAGTAGCCAATTCTTGAAGCTGTAGAGAGATAAATGAGTCGGAAGTTACCCATATATGTTAAAGGTTAAGGTAAAGAATACATATCCTAAATGACAAGTATTCACGACTAATAAAAGTAGAATCATAACAATTGAAAATATGTGCATGACAAGAAAATAAAATTGTAATTACAGATTTTTCATCATCAACAGGAAATATCCAGGATATTATTATCAATTTAAAAAGCAAAATTAGTTAAACTGTTCAAATCTGAAAACAGCCCATCAGGCATCTATAATGAATCAATCACATTAATGGAGTGTGAAAATCAGAGAACAGTTCAAGATTCAATGAATAAGCACATACTTTAACTTACAATCCTATAAGGTACAAAACTTCAAATAAAATCTGTGAGTGATATTTTTTCATATTAAATACCAAGAGAACATCTAATGCATGAAAGAAAAGGGTAGAGCTTGTAGTATCCATCAGTCATTATTGATTCACATTTCAGGTAAAATTATTCTACCAGAAAACTCATTTACAAAAGTTTTCTCCAGAAGAAAATCAGCAAGGAGATCATGAAATTACCTTCTGCAGTCGTGTCTTCTTATCTTCCTTCAGAGCCAAAACAGTCTTGGCCAATTTAGATAGAGTATCATTACTTATGCTTTTTGACTCCACACCACGAGAGTCATTTAGGCTCGGATGCACTTCTGTTACAGTAGTAAAAAAGTCCATGCCAAGGACAGCACAAAGATCATGTACGGTGCTCACAAATTCAAGAACTTTGTGTAACCTCTCACTCTGCAAAATCAGGAGAACAAAACATGGCAAATTATTAGTTAATATTGTAGCGTTAATTGAACAGCAAGCATAAAATAATTATCATGACATATTAAAAGACCGTACCTTTTCCTTTTGAAGGTCTTGGAGCTGTGCACGAAATTCATCTAATTTCTTTCTGGATAAATCTGATTCATCAACAACCGGACTCTCCACCTGCTCACTAGAACCAGCAATTTCTGCACATATCTTTTGTATCTGGGATTGGACATCAGAAAACTCTTTTATTGTGTCATCTTTCTGTTTCCAAAGTTTTTCCAGTGCAGGAGCTATAGCTTCAAGCTGTTCCTTAATGGTTCCTGTAGTCTTCTCAGGCTGCAAATGACCAAACAAGAAAAGAGACAACCTCAGATATGTCTTATTACACCAAACAGTAGCAACATAGCTGCTCTGACATTATGTTCATTTCAAAGAGTTAGGCAAAAATACATATAGTTGGTTTTTATGTAATGGAAGTAGAACTACTTACAATCCCACCATAAGTCTTTTCTCCAAGAGCTGATAGGAGGTTGGTGAGTTCAACTCTAGCATCGGCCAGTGTCTGAAGGAGTTGCACCCTAGATTTCACAGCCTGGTCAACTTTTCTCTTGTATACATCCAAGCACTCTTGCTCAAGCTGAAGGAGCATTTTGTCCCTTTCCTCATCAGTTTCACCAACTTCATCCCAGATTTGCTGCATCAAAGCAAGAATTGATTTTACCAGTGTGCCAGAGTTTTAGAGTAACTGAAACACAGAGAATGGGTTGTAACATGTAGACTCTTAAGAAATAGCTTGCCTGCAACTGCTGCAATAAAGATCCACAAGTAATTTGTCCAAGAAGAGGATTCTCAGCTTCTACTGCCGCCATTCCACTATGGCTTGAAACAATCCTGATAAATGATCAAACTTCAGTATCATGATATTGCACATGGCAACTTTGTGGGAAAGCAACCAGACAACAGAACAGTTCCAGTTCAAATCAATAAAACATAATGCATAATCAGCTATGGAGCGTATCCCACTGACCCTCAACAAGATTGACGGAAAGGGCAACAACTCAACTTAAGCTTTCACCAAATTGAGCTACTAATGCAGTGCCATTAACAACGATACAATGCATTCATCAGCTCCACAAGAATTAACATATCCACCAAGTATACAAGGTGACCATAATCCAAATCTCAAACAACATAAATTCCAGAGCCTAGAATGTAACTCCTTACGGATAACATTCACTAATGAAAAAAAACCAACAACAATAAAGCAACAATCACACAAGAAAGATGCTAGAAGTAAGCCGTTTAAAGCACCCAAGGCATAACTTTAAGCACCACATTCCAATAAAAATGCTAAACTTTAAAAACTTCTAATTTACACTAATACACACATACCCAATTTACACAAATATAAAACAATGCTCAAATAATGAGACAGATTGAACTCACAGTTAGTCATGATCGAAAACAATGCTAAAATAAAAACCCTCAAGCATGTAGAACCCCCCTCCCCCCACCCAAAAAGAATACACATACCACATAAATGCACAAGTTCACAGAAACTAACACCAAATGCACTACCAAAAAGTAAATGGCCAATTACAAACAGACAATGTAGCCATCCGTATGAAGTCAAACAAGATTTCCAACGCAGGCAACAACACTTGCACTCATCTGCAATGGAGCATTCCCATTATCTCCACAAAATTCACAAAAAAAGCGGTTACTAAGATAAAGTCTTACCAGATCGCGCCGTCTGAGTCGGATATCGGTTGATTCGGAGTCAGATCTAAGAAGTTATTTTTGGCGCAGTGTGTGTGAGTGCGTGTTTCCGGAAGGACTAAAGTGAGAGTAGAAAGAGTGATGGAGTGAAGCAGGAATATTTAAGTAGATATATTTTGAGGTGAGAGGAGAAAAGAAATGATATGTTGGCCTAGTGGTTGAGGGGTCAACATTGAGGTGCCCCTGATTGAAAGGTCAGGGGTTCAAGCCCCCCGGAACGCAATGGTGGAACAATTAATATTGAGGGCTACAAGCGGCAGTGTGGGAGGCTGAAACTCGGTGGGAACCTGCGGCTGAGCTAGGGGGAGGGTCAGCATGGAGCAATCACTTGGGATCGACTCCTTGTGCGCAGTAGTTAAAGACTGTGGGAGGCTGAAACTCGGTGGGAACCTGCGGCTGAGCTAGGGGGAGGGTCAGCATGGAGCAATCACTTGGGATCGACTCCTTGTGCGCAGTAGTTAAAGACTGAACCTGTGATCCATTCTCCTTGTGCGCAGTAGTTAAAGACTGTGGGAGGCTGAAACTCGGTGGGAACCTGCGGCTGAGCTAGGGGGAGGGTCAGCATGGAGCAATCACTTGGGATCGACTCCTTGTGCGCAGTAGTTAAAGACTGAACCTGTGATCCATTGTGTGGTTACCGCGATTTACTTGGAGGCAGTTCTGAGGGGCCGGGACTGTTTCCTCGAGGACTAGTCGGGCTTACCTGAACCTGTGATCCATTGTGTGGTTACCGCGATTTACTTGGAGGCAGTTCTGAGGGGCCGGGACTGTTTCCTCGAGGACTAGTCGGGCGTAAGCCCGGAACCTCGGTATCAAAAAAAAAAAAAAAAAAAAATGATGGATTATGGGTGGGGTAGGTGGGCCCATGGAACGTCGTCGTCTCTGACCAAGGATTTCTAGCCGTGTTTTTTGGGTTATTTACGGTACTTGACACTGGAGGTGAAAGGACTTTTCTGCCCTTATCATTTTAAATTCTCCTATATAGTACTCCCTCCGTCCCATAGAAATTGGTATAATTTTTTTGGGCATAGAGATTAAGGAGTATAATAATTTAATGTAAAGTGGAGTAAATTGAAGTGAGAGAAATAATATTTAATGTGTAGTAGGTAGTTGTATTAGAGGTGATATATTGGGCCCATGAGAATAGATTAATTGTTTTTGTGTGGGTCTCATGTATTAAAAAAAATGTGTCAATTTTAGTGAGACAAACCAAAAAGGAAAGTATGTCAACTTCTATGGGACGGAGGGAGGGAGTAGTATATACTAGTATAAAATCCGCGAAACACTCAGGATCATTTAATTATTATTCTTATATTTTATAATTAAATAACTCGTGTTATATAACCTAACAATATTGATTAAGCACTTTTTTTTCTTATAGCTAGACAATTTCTTTCATCAATGTAAAAAATTTGCAATAAATTATAACATTTAACTTTTGATAATGTATCGTATAACTAAATCATGTAAAAAGTTAATATATATGTAGATATTTTCTAATTATTTTAAAGAATATTTATTTGTATTTTTTTTTAATGTTACTTTATAATATAATACAATTGAAATAATTTATTACTCCCCCTCTCTCTCTAAAAAAAATGTGCAATCACATATGGGCAATTTTGTCTCTTTGCTGCATATTTATATAGTTGTTAGTATTTTATTTTTTCATAGTATTTAAGTGCAATTATGATCAAAGTATGTAACTCTTAGTAATAAATCCTTAATTTTACTGTTTGTCTAAAATAAATATCAATTATATATATAAAAAAACTTTTTTTTTCTACACATGATTTGATTTGATACTAAATAATTTATTTATATCGAAAGATTTATTTATTAATTGTAATTAATGATACTAAAATAAATTAAAACTAAATAATAGGTAATTAATTAAAACTAAATTATTATAATAATGTTTTAAATAGTTGCTATATTTATATTTTTTAAAATATACGTAATATTATAAATAATATTTAAATTGAATATTAATTTTTACTCATGATTATGATTTAGTATTTCTTAATTAACTATATAACAATAATTCTATTTCCATTAATGGTTATTTTTAAGAAACTAATGTAATATATATATAATATAAATAAAATTAATTTATATATATAATATAATTTTAAATATTTATAAATTTGTAATGAATTTATTAATTTTATTTTTTATTTAATTTTATTAGTTTCAAATTATATAAACAACTAAAAAAACAAATTTTATAATTCATATGTCATAATTTAATAATTAAGATATATGTAAATAAATAAATATTAATATACTAAATTTAAAAAATTAATAAATATTTACAAACTCAATTTTATTGTTATTTGATATATGAAATACTGATTTAACTTAAAGAATTTAAGCTTTTAATTCTATACATGAATTAATTTTTTAACCTCTTATATTTTCTAGAGGTAAATCAATTCTAGAGTACTTGAATAGTCGATCCTCTTTCACTTGAAAAATACTTGAATCAATACTTTAGAGTTAAAGAATACTTGAATCGATTTTTAAGAAGTAATACTTGAATCAATTTTTTTCTTGAAGAATCGATTCTTAAGATATAAATTGATTTTTAAGATGTAAATCTATTTAAGAATACTTGAATCGATTCTCTTCTTCGAAGAATCGATTCTTAAAAGGTAAAACGATTCAAGCATACTTGAATTAGTTCGATTCTTCAAGAGGAAGATAACTGATTCAAGCATCGATTCAGGCATACTTGAATCAGTTATATTCCTCTTGAAGAATACTTTAATTGATTTTTTTAGGTATCTAGTTAATTCGCTCTATCGAAATAAATTTTTATACTTTCATAAATAAACTCTCTAGAGGAACTTGAAGAAAGATCATATTTCTCTTGGAAAATCGAATGTGAGTATTTAGAATGAATAACAAAAAAGTCTTATTTATATGTGGGTGAGAGAGAATATTATAAGGAATATTCTTTTTTCCCTTTATATATGATTTAATTTGATATTAATTAATTTATTGAATTAAAAGATTTAGTAATTAATTAATGATACCAAAATAAATAAATAAAATAATCATTATTAAAAAAATACATTATTTTAAAAAGAAAATATTAAATAAGGAAGTTAACTAAAAATAAATAAGGAAAATATTAAAAAAGTATTAAAAAATCCAAAAAATTAAAAAAATTACACGTCACATTGGAGCGCTCTTGAGACGACACATCAGCAAGAAAAGTTTCTGCTATAGTATACTTAAGATATATATAAATACACACACACTAAAGGAGGGTTTTGATTTTAATAGGTGGCATCATGATAGTAATTTAGAGATGATGTGGAATTTTCTTAAAATTTTTATTTTTTAATAAATTTGCCAAACTTGCTAAGGAATGAGAGTGTGGATAGTTTATTTGACAACCAAACTTGCTGAGGAATGAAATAGTGGATACATTATTTCACAACCAATCAAAAAATATATTATATATTTTTGTTTTAATTAAAAAATTACCTAAATCTTAAAATATTTTTAATTTTTTAATTTTGAATAGTTTTTAAGTAAAAATTATATCAAATTAATCGGTATCACATGATCTTCAATTTAACATCCATATTGCTAATATAATATAATTGGAGTAATATTGTTCTCAAATTACATGAATATCTTTTTAATTTTTATTATACATAGAGGGGAAGTTTTTAATTGATGAGGTGTCATCACTATGAATAAGGATGATATGTAATTTTCTTATTTATATTAATTTTTATTTAAGTAAAAATTTGAATTAAAAAAAACTTATATACAAATATATTAATGTAAAAAACTTGTATATAATCATTAATATAAAAAAACTATATAATCATTAAGAACTATATATATACAAATTTGAATTAAAACTTATATACATGTAGATGCATTGTGCACCTGGGTGCACCAAATATCAACTATTTTTTTATAGAAGCGATAATACATGTTCTATTCAACGTAAAAAAAATATAATATTTAATTATTAAGGTTAATTGCGCCAAAAACCCTGATCTTTTCACGAATTTCAAATTAGTCAAAACTTTTCAATATTTACAAAGAAGTTCTCGACCTTTAACCCTTTTTTTCAAATCAAGCTATCGGGCAGCGGGAGGCCTGCCCGGTGCTGACGTGTTCATCTCTCTTTCACGTCACCTTCTACGTATACAAAACGACGTCATTTCGGCCTTTCACCTGTCGAAAAGTTAATTGCATGAAAAGTCTCAACTTTTTCGCCGATTGCGAATTAGTCCAAACTTTTAAAAAATTTGCAAATAAGTACCTAACTTTAAGCTCGTATTGCAACTCAAACCACCGGGTGAAGGGCTGTCCGGATGCTGACGTGTAACTGTATATGCCACGTTACTTTATACTAGTTAACAAAAATACATTGTTTTGATTTTTTTAATTTATTAAGATTTTAAAAAAAAAACCCTCATATATCACGCACTAACATTATTTAATCAAAATATGAATCATGACAGTAGATGGAGAGAGAAAATCCTACAATGTACTTCTGCATAGTTAAGGCCAAGAACAGATTAGCCACAAAATTGAAGGAGCCGATTAATCACTATTCTTGTCCCGAAAGACAACCCTCACACATGGCGGATTTTGATAGATAATGTTAATGTGTGATATATGAGGACGTTCTTTTGGATATACATTAAATTTTAATTTAAAAAATCAAAACAAAGCC
Source organism: Pogostemon cablin (assembly GCA_023678885.1). Classification (NCBI taxonomy): domain Eukaryota; kingdom Viridiplantae; phylum Streptophyta; class Magnoliopsida; order Lamiales; family Lamiaceae; genus Pogostemon; species Pogostemon cablin. The sequence continues at coordinate 22,209,938 of CM042973.1, forward strand.
CTGTTGTTAACAAATATAGAGTGACTTGGCTTATACAATCACACGGCAGCGTCCGCATAGACCTCGAGCTGCCAGATGATTTGATTTTCAATACGGACTAAAGTTGGATACTTATTTGCAAAATTTTCAAAAGTTTGGACAAATTCGCAATCGGTGAAAAGGTTGGGATTTTTTATACAATTAACTTTTCGACAGGTGGAAGGCCGAAACAACGCCGTTTTGTACACGTGAAAGGTTATGTGAAAGAGAGATGGACATGTCAGCACTGGGCAGGCCTCCCGCTGCCTGGTAGTTTGATTTGAAAAAAAGATTAAAGGTCGAGAACTTATTTGTAAATATTGAAAAGTTTGGACTAATTTGAAATTCGCGAAAAGGTCAGGGTTTTTGGCGCAATTAACCCTAATTATTATACTTAAACAATTTTAAAGTAAATTATAATTATTTTTATTTTAATATTTAATTAAAAATACATTCTTAGATTGATATTTTTAAGACATGTTATAATAAAATTAATTATGAAAATATTTTATATCTATGTTTAACCATTAAAATTATGTAAATTCCTAAAATTTCAGTTATGTGTAATAATCATATCCATATGCGTGCTTGAGAATGCTTTATGTAGATTTAAAAATAATTTTTCATTCACATATTTTTTTTATATCAACAACCTTCATGAATCGTTACATTGCTCCAATCGAATATATTGTTCGGGTACTCCAACCAAACAAACAATATATTATTCGAAATACTCTAATTGAACACAATATGAAATCTTAATTGTAGATAGTCGATTTTTAATGGGTGATGTGAGTATTTAATGTGGTTGTTATATAGTTTAATCAGACTAATCTAACATAATATGAAGAAAGAGTAGGAGAAGAAGAACACAAGAATTTTTCCCACGTTTGTGGGAGTTTAAAGTAGAGAGTTTATTTCTCTCTGTGTTTTTTTATTGTGGTTTGTATAGAGGTGGAGAGAGATAATTCTCCTTTACAGTGGTAATGATAGTGATGCAGGTGGTGGTGAGCTTCAGGTTGAAGACGGAGGTGAGGATGAGGATAGAACTCTTGTTGAAGATGAAGGTGCAGCTCCCCTATTATACAAGTAAGGTGAGCCTACTGTTCTAGCCATAGGTGCTATAGGCTAGTAGCAAGTGGGCATTAAATGTGGGAGATACGAATCTTGGCTCTTGACCTTTGGTGTTGTGAAAGGTTGCTTTGGGAGATGGAAAAGACTCCAGCTCTGGGAGACCTTGGCAAGACAGGGCTCGGCTTTGGCAAGGAGAGCTCGGGAGGCCGAGTGCGTGGAGAGCTTAGGAGAGGAGGCCAACTCTGGGGTGCCAACTCTGGGATGCCGACTGGAGGCTGACTCTGGGGTGCCAACTCTAGAGGTCGACTCTGGGGTGCCGACTCTGGGGGCCGACTCTGGGGGGCCGACTCTAGACTTGTCTTGTATATTGTGTGGTGAGTTAGGTGTTTACCACCTATCACATTAGCCCCCGGTTGCTGCTTGTAGTGGAATTGCAAGGAGTAACCTCGCACAGAAGTGATTAGTCTCCTGGATACAGATAATCTTTTGTTGGCCTCGTTAAAAACCTTCATACGGAAAAACCCAGTAGAAAAAAACCACAGGTAGGGAAAAAGAGTACCAACTCGTCGGCGAATCGATCATCTTGGATGTAGCTCTACTCCTCACTTTAATTATGTAGTAGCTTATCCATAGGACTCAATTTCGGAAGTGCGAGCCCCCGGCTTCTGTCATGTAGGACACCTTCCTAGGACTCTCGCTCTTGCTCCGGGCTTATACTATGGCTTGGCGATCGACTATGTTGGTCGGATCTGACTTGGCTCATATTTTTTGCTCTCCAAAATTCGATTATGGTCCCAGACAAATGAGGAGGTGGCTACAAAGATAAGCATAGTGGTTAATGCACTGTTATTGCCAAATAAAATACATGAAGGCTTAAATTATTTGAGATTTATCAAAGGATTTATTATCCCTTGACTTATCTTTAGCCAATCGGATGATGGAGCTCAGGCACTAGGGCTCACAGTCTCCTAGGGGCTCGATGACCTTTCTGCGAGTTGTGGCTCATCTTTTGGTGAGCTCGCAAGGTGTGAACCTCCTGTAAGAGCCTTTTCGGACTTACGCTTTGGCCTTTTTTGGCTTGAATCTCGTAAGGTTTGAGCCTCGTGTGGGAGCTTCCATGAGCTCGTGCTATAGTTATCTTGGGCTTTGCCTTAGCTATTGGAGCCTTTGCCTGGGGTTTTGGTATGGCTTCTTAGAGCTTAAACCTTTGGCTATTGGGCTTTAGCCCCCGAGTTTAGTCTTTTGGGTCTATGTCTTGGCTGCTGAGGAGCTTTTAAGCTTGTGCCTAGGGTTTAATAGGGCTTTTTGAGCTTACTCTCTCGGCTATCAGGCCTTAGCCCCTTAGTTTAGCCTTTGGGTCTATGCGTTGGCTACTTGGGGGACTTCGGTGCTTACGCTCGAGGTTGAGTAAGGCTTCTTGAGCTTTTCCCTTGGCTATCAGCCTTAGCCCCCGTGGTCAACCTCTTTGGGACTACGTCTTGGCCATTCGGGAGCTTTTGGCCTAGGATGATTTTCGAGTCTTCACACTCTCGAACATCCTCACGGCGTCTCGTCTTGTGGGTCCATGTAGGACCAATTGTGTGGAGAGTTTCTGCTTTTGGATAGGTCGGCTTTGCCTTCGGTAGGTCGGCTCTGCCTTTTGGACATGTCGGGTCTGCCTTTTGGACATGTCGGTAGGCCGGCTCTGCCTTGGCAAGACAGGGCTTGGCTTTGACAAGGAGAGCTCGGGAGGCCGAGCGTGTGGAGAGCTTAGGAGAGGAGGCCGACTCTGGGGTGCCAACTCTGGAGGTCGACTCAGGGGTGCCGACTCTGGAGGTCGACTCAGGGGTGCCGACTCTGGGGTGCCGACTCTGGGGTGCCGATTCTGGACTTGTCTTGTGTGTTGTGTGGTGAGTTAGGTGTTTACCACCTATCACATTAATTATTATGATATTTATATCTTATTAATTATAAATATTTTAATTTAATTTTTTTAGTATGCTTAACAAATTTGGAGGTATGAATAGCCGATTCCATAAAAAATTCAATTATCCCGCGTATTACGCAGGCTTCGTACTAGTCCTTATATTTTACTCCTAATCGTAATTAGGAGTGATCATAATATTTTCAAAACCATCTAAACCGCCGAACCGAACCACATTGTATTGTTGTTGATAATTTTTCATAATAAATCGCAGTTAATTATTTTGTGCAAAGTCGTACCACATAGTTGGGGCAATTACGTTTTTGTTATTGAAAACCGACCGTACCATCCATGGGTGGATCATCTCAAGGGCAGAATCGGACTCAAGCTCAGTGCTGCCTATTAAGAGCCTATTATAATATATATATATATATGTAATTTTAATTTTCTTAACGAAGTTCTGTTAAAAAAATTATTGAGCCCACCCCAAAAAAGTTAACAATAAATTAAGCCTTTTGCATTTATATATTCTTCCGTCTCACAAATATTTGCACCCCTCCTCCAGCACGAAGATTAAAAAAAGTGATAACTTTTAGAGGTATTATGGTATTTTTGTAATAAATAAATGATAAAGTATGTTAGGTGTGTTAGGTAAGGGTGGTTTTTTTATGGTGTACCCCACCATTAAGGGCCCCCACAACCCCTCCCCTGGGGATTGGTGGAGGAGGTAAATAGCAGGATGTGCCTCAAGTGGCTTATAGAGAGGGTTCACTGTTTAACTTGTGCTTGCAAGGGGCCAAATCCAAGCCAAATGTTGTATACAAACCCCCACCCTGCAGCAACCAAACTCAGTTGGAATGTCTTTCCACCCTCCCCTCTACCACTTGAGCTATGCCCTGGGGGCAGGGTGGTTTTTTTTATAAATAAAGTGTATGGGAAGGGTGATTGTGTTAAACTTTTTACTTTTTTAGGAAGGTGCAAATTTTTGTGGAACAACCCAAAATGAAAAATGTGTTATCTAAAATGGGACGGAAGGAGTATTTCTTAGCCCAATTATATTAAAAATGAAATTTTCCATCCTCACACTTATGCCTGTTTCTAAAAATGAAAAAAAATCTACTCCATATCTCAATAATATTTCCTTCTTACATACATCCCAATAATTTTACACTCAATAATATTCCCTTCTTACATACTCCATCCCAATAATTTTACATACTTAAATTTTTTTAAATACCAATTTTTATGCATTTCTCAACAACTTTACATACCTTTATACGTAAAAAAATAGTATTTTTTATTAAACTCCACGCACAAAAAATACGTACAATACTTTGTGGGATGGAGAATATATTTTTTCACGAACTATTGAAGTCCTTCCTTTTTAACCAGCCCACCCTATTATATTGTCCTGGATCCGTCACTGGTACCGTCTAATTTCAATTATAATTAACTATTATTATCCTAATCAATAATCATCGATCTTTTACTTAATTCATATATATATATATATATATATATATATATATATATTTTGTATATTCTGATTATTATTTTTATTTACACTATTTTAATTAAAATATTTATGAGATTAGCTTAGTTAATTTAAATTTCAAGTTGTATTAACAAACACTAACCCTTGGCATATAGCAATGCAATTTGAATTAAAAAAAAAAAAAAAACCGCAAAATCGCACCGTGAACACCCCTATTTCTAATAGTTATTATTATGAGATAATAATAAATGCAAGATAAAAATATATTAATTGAATAAAGAAAAAATATATATTAAGGATAGGTGAGTTAATAAAAAGGAATGGTGGTGTATATATATATATATATATATATATATATATATATATATATATATATATATATGAAGGTAAAGACTTGTGTGAGATCATCTCACGTAAGTCCTTATATGAGATAGATAAAAAGTGATAACACTATTATTATTTTCGCTATTAAATGTTATAACTTTCAGGATTAAATATAATCACTTTTTATTTATACTATAAATTGTTCATGAAATAGTTCACTGCATTATTATCACTTTTCATCGATTGAGAATCATATTTCGTTAACGATGTTATCACTTTTTATTCGTCTCGCATAAGGACTTATGTGAGACGTCTCACATAAGACTTGCTCATATAAGAATAGTTTTTTTTAAAAAATTAAATTTTATACAATAAATTAGTGAGCCTAAATGCGGTGTATTTGGGGCACTGATGTTCCTGAATAATTTCAATTGTTAGATCAGATTTTTATTTAATCTTCACCACTTAATAAGATAAAATAATTAAAAATAAATTTAATAATCACCCACTACATCTACAATTTTACCCTATAAATCTTCAAGTGCAGTCCAAAATAACCTTAAATTAGTAGCGGTATTATAAATTAAAAAATGAAAAATCTTTAAAATAGCAGAAGAAATAATAAATTAATTTTAATATTAATTTTTTAAATCTTACTCTCTCCGTCTCAACTTATTCTACATCGTTACACTTAATAAGATAAAATAATTAAAAATAAATTTAATAACCACCCACTACATCTACAATTTTACCCTATAAACCTTCAAGTGCAGTCCAAAATAACCTTAAATTAGTAGCGGTATTATAAATTAAAAAATAAAAAAATCTTTAAAATAGCAGAAGAAATAATAAACTTAATTTTAATATTAATTTTTTAAATCTTACTCTCTCCGTCTCAACTTATTCTACATCGTTACTGTAGACACGAAGTTTAAGAAAAATTATTTTTTAACCAATTTTATTGATTTTTTAAGAGTAATGTATTATCATTTTTTTTAAGTAATTAATAAATTATAAAGTATGTTATATGTATTAAGTGAGAGTAATAAATTTATAATTAAGATATAATTTTAGGATTGGGAATCATTAATGTGATGTTTTTTTTTATAGTAATGTTTAATGTTGGATAGGCGAGAGACGGAAACGTCGGAAAGTGTGAAATTAACTTGATACGGGAGGATTATTTTTTCTTGTTTATATCATCTTTTTTTAAATAAATATGCACCAATGGTACAGGAGTGTAGCGCTAATAGCCATAAATAGATTTTGTGGGGTTTAAATTTTTAATGCTCCTATGTTATTATAAGTAATGACTAAAAATATTCTAAAAACTTTTTTTGTTTTTAACATCAAAAATATTATTATTAAGCAAATTGGGGTAATGAGAAATACCCAAGGCTATAGCACCCAATTACAAATAACAAAAGTATTTAGAAAGTTTAGAAGCATTTAGAAAGCCTCAAAGACTAAGCACCAAACAAGAATTATTTTATGCAAGACATGAAGCATACTCTCTATCTATAAAGAAATAAAAAAACACTCCTAACCTTTCTTGCTCATTGATACCTCATACTTTGCTGCCTCCTGACAGCAATATATTCTCCAAACTTCGTCCTCCCTGGCCTCCTCTTCACCAAGTTAAATATCTCATATTAATTGAAGAAGTATTATTCTTTCTTTTCAACCAACTCCACACTCTACTCTTCATTTCTCCTATTAATTTAGACCCCTCTAGTTTCTTATCTTGAAATATCACTTCGTTCCTTCCCCTCCAAATCAGCCAAATCACATACATCCAAACCATCAAGACAACAGATTTATCAATTCCAGTTCTAAACAAACAACTAAATAAATAAAAATTGACTTTTGCTGACGAATGAATAGGAGAACTTACACCTAGCCACTTGAGGCATTCACCCCAAAATTTTGAACTCCAACTGCAATTAAAGAGCAAGTGATCAGCAGTTTCCTCGTCACTCTTATATAATATTCATAATTTTGTTGGTTCAATGCAATGGAGTATTAGAAAAATTGTTGGTTCCATGCATATTAATCACTAACTGGTCATGTGTGATCTCTCTCTGTATCTGGAACTACTCACAATTTACTTGAACTAATGCAACAACTCCACATCAATTTAGAGACATGAAGTTACATATTTTGATATTTACAAAAACACTACACTTAAAATAGTTATGTCTTTAGGTTTATGTTGTATATTTTTGCATGTGTTATCATACTTCATGTATCTTAATTATTATCTTATACGTTTATATGATCTATAAGCTGGCAATTTAAAATTATATTTGAAGTAGATTTGGACAATTTGTCTAGGTGCCATTTGAAAATTTGTTTAAATATTTTACATTGATTTTATATCTTGATGTTTTTGTAATAACATTTTTAAAGCTAGTTATGTTTATGACATGAAGCAATCATAAACGTAAAGTTTGTGAAAAGATTGTAATCATTGTATTTTAATCTTTTGTTCTCATATTAATGTTGGATGAAGTTTCATCGCATTTTGTGCAACATTACTCTATTGAACACATTGTGGATCGATGCCCTACTTACAGGTTAAACTTAAAAAAAATTAAAATTTTAATAAAATTAATCCGGAGAAGACATCAATTTTAACTCTATAACTTTGGCTATATTCAATTTCACTCTCATAACTTTTAATTTTTTTCAATTTTAGTTATCAATTTTAATCATATATCTTTTAACTTTCATTTTCAATTCTTTTACAAAAAAAAGTTACACAACTTACAGGACATGCAAGTACTATAAGTTATATTCTTTTATCATTATTATTATTATTATTATTTTTGCAGCCAGAATTGGAAAAAAATGAGAAATTACATATTAAAATTGAAAAAATAACAATTTATAAGACTGAAATAAAATTCTATTAAGTTTATGGGACTAAAGACAATATTATCTCAACTATATCCTAATAACATATATAAATTTAAGGGAGTACATCAATGCGCTCTATAAATATACTCTATGTGACCACTCTATTCGAATTCTTTGATCGAAATTATAATGAAATTATAATGATTATCATTAAGGAAGGCAATCACGATAAAATTGAAAATGACTGAAGTTTGTGAATTAATTATTGAAACAATAAATTGATTGAATTTTTTTTATCAATAAATCAATAAACATTAACAATATGAATCAATATACATAAAAAAAAAGTCCCACCCATTATCCCATCCATTATTCCCAACGAAAAACCTCCAAAATATTAAATATGAAATCTTTTGTGCCCTTAAAATTCAAGCTTCATCCTTTGCGTAAATATTCTTAAAAGATTGTGTGTCATATCCATGAGAAATCTTCGCAATTATGTGGACATTATCCATTATTTTTAGCAATCTCATTTAAGTATTGCCTATAATAATAGTTTATGATGGTTGATGGACCCTTGAAGTGTGGTGGGTAAAGTATGATATATAAATGTATGTGTTTGTGTTTTGATATTATTATTGAGGTGGGAAGAGAAAACCAAGATTTAGGGGCAACAGTCGCAATCATCGCAAGGGTGTAATCACGATTCACTTCATTTATTGCACCTAATTTCTTTCTATTCTTCGTACAAATACAGGTAATTAATAATGAAAACCTCTTATTAGTAGGAAAAATAGCAAAAAAATTAAAAAAAAAAATTCAATTTTACCAATCAATTAGATTTACAGAAATTTTATCTTATTGGCCTTTTTTTTTTATAACTAAAAATACCCTACATCCCATTTTTAAAGCTAGTTTTATTTATAACATAAAGCCGCCATAAACACAAAGTTTGTGAAATGATTGCATAATCATTGTATTCTAATCTTCTGTTCTCATATTAATGTTGGAGTACAAATTGTCAACACATTTTGCGCATCACTCTATTGAACACATTGTGCATGACCTATTGGAGACGCTAAGAACCATCGATTTCTGAATTTTATTGGGGTCGTTATGTATAGAGTTGGAACGGGTTTGATAGTGATGAACAACCAGGATGAACAACTATGCGGGTGTATTCATATTCATTTCATCTAGAGGAAAAGTTAGGGCTTACAAAATGATGTCGTTTTGGACAGGTGAAGGGTGACATATATGATAGAACAACACGTCAGTGATCGGACTGGCCTCCAGCGATCCGGTGGATCGAGTTGCAACTCGAGTTTAAAGTGGGTATTTTTTTGCAAATTCTCATAATTAAGTTTGGACTAATTCGCAATTGAACTAAAAGTTGAGACTTTTCTACCAATTAATCCTAAAATTATCTAAAGCCCAAAAACGATGTTATTTTTGACACGTAGATGATGACTTGGATGATAAAACGACATGTTAGCTATTTGGTAGACCTTCTGTTACTCAGCAGTTCGATTTGCAACTCAGGATTAAAGTGGATTACATTTTTACAAATTTCCAAAATTTTGATTAATTCGCAATTAAAATAATAACCGAAACTTTTTCAACAATTAACACTTAATATTTCAACACCCTCTCTTTATTTCACGTTGATTTGTCAAAACTTAAACTCAAATGTGTGAGGATAGTCTGGAAACGTCTCACTTGATAAATCTAAATTAAATTCCACATGATTGGACAGTAGCCTAGGTGAATTCACGACCTAACTAGCTTAGTTGAATATAATTATGACCTAACTTTGAATATAACAAAACCCATACCGGGATAAGAAATATAGTTAAATAAGCTACATAGAAAAATGTAAAAAAGTATACAGGACGGACTAAAAGATGACGACAGACACCCAAAAAATGGGTTGACAGACAGACGCAGCCGTGTGTAATGTACAGCTTCGACCCTGGTGCCACAGGCGGCTGACAAGCCAAATACACGGCTTAAAATGAAACCTAAATAAAAAGGCAGACTGATCAAACGACCTTAGGAACACCTGTAAGGCCTCATTAAAAATCTTTATATGAGAAAACCCAGTGGAAAAATCCCATATAGAGAAAAAGAGTACATTTCAAAAAAAAGTTCCAAAAAACCTGCCATCTAGCCTATAGGACCTAAGGCGACCACGATCACAACTGGGCAGACACATCCATCTTTCGTATCAAAGGATAAGATAACCCTGAAAATCGCCACAGCAACAACAAGTTTGAATTCCGAAAAAATCAGAATCAAAGATAAAAGTACAAGAAGAGGAGCCACCTGGCAAACCAGACAATGTCGCATCCAGAGAATAAACCCCTTCACATCTTATCGTCTGGCAAGAGGTCATCGAAAATGGTAGTAAGTGAAGTTAATATCCTCCACCAGATGCCTCTGAAGGATGGGAGGAGTTGTAAGGTGCCAGACAAAGGGCCCACCAACATCTGAGATAGCATTAGCTGCAGCATTTCCTTCTCTATAAATCTGAGTAACTCTGAATTGCATCAAAGGAATCACATCCTTAACAGATCTCCACTGCTGAAGGAATTTCTAAGGAATATCTGGATTGTCAGAAGAAAGAGTATGGACCACATATGTAGAGTCTGTCTCCAACCACACAGAGTACCATCCTCTATCATAAGCTAACTCAATAACCAAAAGAGCGGTGTGAAGCTCAGCCTCAAAGGCAAAACCATGATCAAATCCACAAGTGAAACTCCCCAAATGATCACCGTTTCCATCTCTATAAACTCCAGCCACTGTAATGTTACCAGGCGCTCCATCGGCATGGCCATCAGTATTCACCTTAACCCACCCATGGGCAGGGGGCATCCATATAACAGAAATGGTATTAGGGGCTTTCCTTGGATTTCCTCGAACTCCGAAATAGTGCAGAGTGTTAAGGTCATCAACTGAATTGTACGTTGTCCCAATAGCAAAATTATTAATCTCATGAGCCATGGCCATAATCAATGCAGTAATCTGAGTAGCACGAGATTCTTATCAACCAACTCTCCATCCTCCGTAGTAGAATAACCATCAGCCATAAAATTATTACGAACAGTCCAGATCAACCAAACATAGGTAACAATCAAATATCTCCATAAAGAAATGATCTGTGAACTCCCCTGAATAGTGATAGAGTGCAAAAAAAATACCAGAAAACCATTAGTACGTGGGACCCTATTCCCAAAATGAAACCCATCCAAAATATACTGAAGGACAACAGAAGAAACCGGATAGGTAACAAAGAGATGATCCATAGATTCAGAATTACATCTACACAAATAACACCTGGAAGGGCCTCGAAAACCCCTCTCCAAAAACACATCCCAAAGAGTAAGAATTCCCCTAATAGCTTTCCAAATAACCAAGGATCGCCTAAGAGGTATAAAAGAACCCCATATCCATGAGCCCCAACTCACAGCAAGATACAAAGTTCTCAAATAAGCGTAAGCCAACTTAGAAGTGACTTTACCACGAGAAGAATGGTTCCAACACCTCTGATCCGATTGATTTGGGGAAATCCTAACCCTTATGATAGCAAAGAATATATGAGAAAATGCATGAGCAAAATCTTCAGTGAAGTGTCATTTCCCATAATAGTAATTGTCAGATATCCTCTGATCAAAACAGTGTCTAATATCAATAGGAATATTAACCTGATCAGCAATAGGAATGCCTAACCAATTATCCAACCAAAACTTGACGGAGGAATCATGGCAAATAACCCAAGTTTCATTCTGCTGCAAGCTGCGAATGTGAGGAAGACATCCCCTTCTCAAAGAGGATGAAAGACGATGCTGGAAAATAATGCCTTGTCGAAACCATCTATGTCGAAAGATATACAGAGGCGTGTCATCACACAAAATATCCCAAGAAAGCTTCATCAAATACGCCTCATTAGCAATTTTGAGGGAGCGAATACCTAACCCACCTTCCTCCCAGGGGGAACAAACCTAGTTACAATTTAAACAAAAATAGTTACGCTGGGATGGGTTCCCAGTCCACATGAAATTCCTAACAGCTCTTTCAATGCGATTCAGCTCAGTCCTAGGCCATCTATAAACCATCATGATATGCAAGGCAGCCGAAATAATGACAGAATTTACAAGACAAATTCTACCAGCCGTGGAAAGACTCTCCCCTTTCGATCTACCAAACTTATTAATAATAGCATCAGTAACAGCCTGAAAGTGAGCAATCCTAGGAGACCCTATGAAAATAAGGACACCTAAATAATGAAAATGATAGGAACCATCCTGCATCCCAAGTTCCGTCCTAACCTGATGCTTAATGTAGTGCTTAGTGTGCTTACCATAATATGCCTTCAACTTGTTAGGGTTGAAAACTTGCCCAGATAACTCTCCATAGTTATTCAAAACATCCCTAACAGCTGTTATAGACCCAATATTACCTCTACAGAAAATAAGAATGTCATCTGCATAGAAGAGATAAGAAGGAAGAAAACACGATGAAGACGCCTGTTATCCACAAAATACAACAACCAAAAACCTAGGACTTCCTCAGCCAGAGAAAAGAGGAGGGGCGATGGGGGGTCCCCCTGCCAAACTCCTCTCCCACAACCAAAATAACCATGAGGAGAGCCACTAATAAGCACAGAAATTTTAGCAGAGGCAAAAATACCTTTAAGCAATATCAGAAATTGACCAGAGAATCCCATACGGCCAAGGTATTCAACAAGAAAATCCCACCTTAAAGTATCAAAAGCTTTCCTGATGTCAATCTTAAGAGCAACACTACCCAAAGTAGAAACATCCAGACTATTAAAAGACTCAGATGCAGTGGCAATATAGTGATGTATACTACGACTAGACACAAATCCATATTGATGCACACCAAGATGATTTTTAAGGATCGGACCCAAATGCGTGGCAAGAATTTTAGTGAGCACTTTAAAGAAAAAGTTGTACATATTAATAGGCCGATAATCCTCCACACGATTAGCACCATCATGCTTAGCTATCAAGGTAACAAAATTAGCATTAACCCCATCAGGTATAAAATCAGTGTTAAAAAAGTACCTGACAGCAATGCATAAATCTTCATGAATAATATGCCAAACAGCCTGAAAGAAAGAGCCTCCAAAACTATCAGGGCCTGGAGAACTATCTGGAGAAAGATAAAAAAATGCAGCTCTAATTTTCACATCATCAGGCTCAAGAGTCAGAGCAGCGTTATCTTCCACAGACACAAACTGGCGAACGAATCCCATCAATGCCCAATCCAGAACATCAGAAAGAGTACTGAAAAGGTCCCTGTAATAGTCCACAACATGCTGAGAAATAACAGATATATCGTGAGAGACTTCATCCCCAACCATCATAGTACTAATGTGTGTTCTAGTCTTCCTAATTTTGTGAGCTCTTTGGAAAAAAACAGTATTGCGATCACTATCCTTCAACCAACTACTTTGATTTTTTTTAGAATAAAAAATTTGCTTCTGTTTTAGCTTCTCCTCCAGAAGGATATGGGCCATCACCATACCCTTCATGATCAGCAGCATTTTGATTCCTAACAGGGGTCCATCTCGACTTGGTTTGCTGATTATTCCGATTAGTAGAGACATTAGGGGGAGGCTGCTTCCTTCATCTTCTACATTCTTCATTTCCATGACCAATTATGTAGCACCTCGTGCAGTATTCCGGAATATTCTCATAAGTTATGTAGGTGGAAAAAGAATAATCCGAAGTATTAATCATGATGTTGGTAGGAAGATTCTCCAACAAATCCACTTCAACAAGCACCCTCGCAAAATGGCCAAGAGACCCATCCAAGGCTCTAGCATCCACCTTAACCGGTTTCCCAACCCCTGAAGCAATGGAACGCAGAATGGCTCCACTCCAAAATTCATACGACAATTCATATATACGAATCCAAACATTCGTAATCGAAGACATAATTTTGTAAGGATTAAAAAAATGAACCCACTTCTGCAACTTAATCATACCAGATTCCAATTCAAAAGCTTTCTCCTTCAAGGCCCATTGACGAATAGAAACATCATGAATGTGGATGTTGTAGTAGCCCCTTCCCAAGGGCGCCATGAAGATATCGCGTGTTTTCCACACTATCATCAGCTGTTCGAGCAAATCTTGCTGAGTGATCGGGATAAGAAATATAGTATGTAGTCTTGCGGTACTAGACTACTACTCCCCCTATCCCATAATAATAAGTATCTTGATTACCGTAGAAAAAAAAATTGACCAATTTTATTGATTTTTAAAGGATAGATTTGCACAATCTTTTAGAGAGGAGATGTAATCCCATTCCAAATAGGAATGACAGGTGATCATGGTGTATTATATAAGTATGGTGGTAGAAGGTAGGGCTTCTTCAAAATCAAGGAGATAACCTTAATGTCTGAGATCGATCAATCAATCGAAGGATATTAGTGAGTGTCACGAGTACAGTTATGAGTTAGGGTAAGATAATGAGATCATTCCATATTTGCCAGAAGGCGAAAAATTATACCTGTTTGAATTCAGAACGAACATGATATGAAACTAAAAAGCATCGACGGCAGCAAAACGACGAAGTTGGGGAAATAAAGGTTCCGCGTATGCAAGAAGAAAGAATTGAACTCTAGTTAAACATAAAAGAGTAAAAGTAATATGAAAAGGGGAATTTTGTATTATTGTATCATATCATATTAAAATGAATGTACAATGAAATAAACTACGAACAGCATAGAAAGTTCGAAGCAATTAACATAACAATTACTCCATATACTATCTTTTTGTATATTCCATCATCCCCTCAAGAGGTGAAAAAGTGTCTTGTAACCATAACTTAAAAATAAATTGCTAAAATTATTAACCTCCAAGAATTTTGGTAAAATAGTCGGCTAAGGCACAAAAGTAGGAAGCACAAGTAGTGACTTGTATTGATCCCACACACAAGGAGACAATGAGATAATTTTAATCATTAAATTAAATTCTAATTTTATCTCCACCATTCAACTTAAAAAAAACCTGGAAAAGTTAACTACCCATTAACTAATTTTTTTTTAATTAACTTAAAAAAATTAACTACACATTTTATCTTAATTTTTTAAAAAAAGAAAAACCATAACTTTACTCTAAAATCAAACTAAAGTATTAATAGAATTGTCATTAAAATTATCCTATAATTAATATATTGACAAAATTACCAAGATGAGTAGATTATAATTTATTAAAATATGATTATTATATATATATAATACGATTTAATAAAATATAATAAATAATACGTTAAAATATAATTTTAAATTTTTTATTATGATTATTATAGTTATTTATACATACATCATGAAACAATTTAAGTATAAATAAACTAATCTACATACAATTAAAATGATTAATATAAATGATTATATATATATATATATATATATATATATATTATAAATTTTGATCATGGAATAATTACAAAGGTTCAATATTAGAAGATAAAACCAATAACATCATTTGTTTTAAATGAAGGGAAGTTTTGCTAGAATCCCCATTCAATGTTTGGGAGACACGTTGATCACACTGCCAATTGCCGACCAAATTTCTGTACGCCATTCTGGTATTTTTGATGCACAGATCAAATCTCCGCACGCCATTATGAAATTTTTGGTGCACCGCCATGATTGAAGAAAACATACAAAGTTATCCACACTTTTTTAATGGGGAAGACGTACATCTTAACTTTTTTTTAATGGGGAAGACGTACATCTTACCTCTCTTGACGATGGAGCTAGCATCCGATATACTGAGATATCAGAACCATAAGTCTTGTTTCAGATAAGGTAATTCGAACGGGAGGTCTTTGAATAACATCATATCATGTCTTTGAATAAATATCAACACAAATTTTAATTATAATGTAAAATATTAAATGTTAATTTAAAAAGAATTAAATTATCTATATATATATATATATATATATATATATATATATATATTGTGACATAAATCTTATGTGTGCATGGTGGAGTACTGTGCGTGGATTTTACTCATTAATTCATCAAATTTATGTATTGTATGTTAGTGTGGAATCGAGTGTTGTTGGATGAGTATTTAAGCTTTATCTTCATAGCTTAATTCATTGTGTGTTCTCTGATTTGAACTTATCAATAAGAAAACCCACCCACAGTGGATGTAGACTACATGATTGAAGAAAACATACAAAGTTATCCACACTTTTTAATGGGGAAGACGTACATCTTAACTTTTTTAAATGGGGAAGACGTACATCTTACCTCTCTTGACGATGGAGCTAGCATCCGATATACTGAGATGTCAGAACCATAAGTCTTGTTTCAGATAAGGTAATTTGAACGGGAGGTCTTTGAATAACATCATATCATGTCTTTGAATAAATATCAACACAAATTTTAATTATAATGTAAAATATTAAATGTTAATTTAAAAAGAATTAAATTATCTATATATATATATATATATATATATATATATATATATATATATATATATATATATATATATATATATATATATTTTGTGACATAAATCTTATGTGTGCATGGTGGAGTGCTACGTGGATTTTACTCATTAATTCATCAAATATATGGATTGTATGTTTGTGTGGAATCGAGTGTTGTTGGATGAGTATTTAAGCTTTATCTTAATAGCTTAATCCATTGTGTGCTCTCTGATTTTGAACTTATCAATAAGAAAACCCACCCACAGTGGATGTAGACTAATTCCCGTGTTAGTTTTGTTTCCAGCAAACACACAAGCACGCAAACACACAAGCACACACTAGATCATCATGAAATGTGATAGCCTTCGGATAATCTTCAATTCTTGTTTCCAAATTAGTTTTTGATTGAGTCAGCTAAACATCCAGGGAGAAGCTTTATATATATATATATATATATATATATATATAAAATGTTGGAAAATAATTTTCAAAAGAACATAAAAATGTCTTTAATATGTTATTCATATTTTATATACTTCAAATTTATATATATATTGTTATGTGATATTGATATTGTGATTTTTTTTTCTATGTAATATTTTATTTAGAGTACGTTACACATAGTCGGTATATATAATGAAGAGCATGGTTCATCCTGTTTGCCCTGTAAAAACAAATATTAATTAATGATTAAATTTTAATTTTTTTTATCAATATTATAAGAATAATGGCAACTTTATTTAAAATATAAAGCATACACATTTATTCTACAAAATCCCCAACCTAAACCTACTTAATACTAATTCAAACTAAAATGTTTAAAATAAATACTATTAATTATCCAGAATATATAAATTTATATATATACACATCATTCATTAAGTATAAGGTCTTATCTAATTAAATATTTCAACTTTCAAAATATCCAATCCTCCCTATTTTAGTTGAAGGATATTTATTCATCACTTATGATAAGTCTTATGTAATTAAATATTTGGTTACATATATTTGCCTATTCACTGTTTTAATGTAGCATTGTACTGTTTCAACTTTCAAAATATCTAATCATCTCTATTTTTGTTGAAGGATATTTGAAAACTTTCAAAATATCTAATCATCTCTATTTTTGTTGAAGGATATTTGAAAAAAAAAACTTTGCAATTAAGGTTCAATCCTAGATATGTAAAGGTGTAAAGTAAAGGCTGTGTAATTGAAGTTCCGAAACAGCAAGATCCTTGTTCGTTGGACATATTGTACTTAGAGTGTCGACCTAATTCTTTTGTAGAAAATTTGTTCGAAGGCACGAATTTTTGGGAGATAGAGCCTTTTCATTGATCCTGGTACTAAGGGTGTTCAAGAGTGTTTGGATAATCGTGTGTGTGAATGGAGGGAGTATTAGTCAAGTGTGCCTTTTTCAGGTGTTATTGTTATGAGTTTTTACTTTTTTTTTCTTTTTTTATTTTTTTTTATTTGGGTTTTTGGTTTCAGGATTCTTTTTGAAGATTTCATGAAATTTTATCGTTATGTGGGTTCTCACCAAGGTGAAGATACGTTTAACAGTAAATTTTTTAGTATTAGATGTAGGGTAAATATTTCGATTAATTTTTTGGATTTGTTTTGGATTTATGAGAAGAATTTCAATGTAAAAATATCTTGGATTTTTTTTTTCAAAACCTCCTCTGAATTATACTTAGTGGAATTTTAGCATCTTCGCATTTCTATGAGTTTTATATTGCTTGATACTGTTGGGTTGTATTGTATCAGTAAGAAGGTGAAGAGATGGATTATTGGAGTATTTGATAATTTTATAAACATCAAATTAAATAATAGGTAAATATATATTAAAAATGAAAAGTCAGTTAATTAATAGGGAATAATAATTAGTGGATGGTAACATATCAATAGTGAAATGGGGTAGGGATATAATAGTTTAAAAATGTTTTACATCACCTGATCTCTTTTAATATATTAGAATAAATAGTACTCCTTCCCCAACTCAAAATATTTTTTGACCAACTTTATTGATTTTTAAATGATAGTGTAGTCTTTTTTATATAATAAAGGGTTAATTGTATTAAAATACACCATATTTTCCTCTTTTTTCAATTTAATCGTGAGCTTTTTTTATTGTCAAAAAAATACATGACCTTATTTTTTCTCAATTTAATCACAATTTTTTTCTTTATCAATCAAATACATGAATTTTTTGTATTTTTTTAATTAAATCACAAATTTATCTTTTTTAGTTAAATATAATGATTTTAATATTTTGTCATTTAATTAAAATTCTTTCCTAAATAAAAAAGTCTATTGAACAGTTTTATGAATTCTTGCTAATAATATTTTTTTAAGAATTAATAAAAAAATAAACTTTTAAGACAATCATATTTTTTAGGAAAAATTACTACTAGGTACACACTTTGTACCCCTAATTACTATTAGATACATTGATTTAAAATAAGAGTCACTTACTAGGATGTACATAAAATAATGCATAATTGTTGTAAACTACATGACTCAAAGTATTATTACTCATAACTACACAATTATGATTGTGATACCATAAATATCTCTATGTATTTGCACAATTTGTTTGCACAATTTTGTTTTTGCACATTTTGTTGGCACATTTTAAATTCTGGCAGCAGGAGGTGGCAGTCAGCGGTTGTCCGGCCGTCGATCAACGCCGGTAAACGGCTGTTCGGCCAGCGGTCAACGTCGGTCAACGGAGGTCAACGCCACTCTTTTGCTGCACACATTTTTTTACTGCACACACTTTACTGCACATGAACTTTTGCTGCACACAACATTTATGTGCAGCACATTATAAGAGTAATATTGGAATATCACTATATATTTTTGTAGTTAGTAGTAATATTTTTGTATATTTGTATCTCATAATAATTAAGGGTTTTTTTTGTACCTAGTAGTAATCTTCCCTATTTTTTAGTCCACACGGCTAATATTATTTAAGAATTATATTATATTATATATATATATATATATATATATATATATATATATATATATATATATATATATATATATATATATAAATTATATAACATAATTTTATTAATAATAATTAGGAAGTGAATTTTATATTAATTTTTTAAAAAATAAATGTGACACCAATTGATATTTCTTGCAAACATTTTTTACTGAGTTTTATATTTAATTATTCATTCAAGTATTAATTTTTTTAAAAAAATTAACGATCCTCAAATTATTTTAAAAGATAATCAATTAAAATTGAGACAACTTACGTCAATTTTTATAAATTGTTTTATAATTTATTTAATATTTAAAATATAATCCATACATTATATTTAAATTATTTAATGCGTATTGATTTTTATTAATAAAAGATTTTTAAACAATGGCAAAATATAAGGAAAATTTTGTGATTAAATTGAAAAAATACAAAAAAGTCATGTATTTAATTGATAAAGAGAAAATTAGTGATTAAATTGAGAAAAAATAAGAAGGTCATGTATTTTTTTTTGACAATAAAAAAAGTTCGCGATTAAATTGAAAAAAGAGAAAAATGTTGTGTATTTTAATGCAATTAACCCTATAATAAATAAATAATACTCCCCCCATTCCACCCATAAGTCTTTTTGCACGTAAGGAGTATTATTATTTTATATGTAGTGGGTACAGTGACGGAGCCAGAAAAATAATTCAGGGCAAAATGCACTTTAATTCTATTCGATATTCGATTTACTTCACCTATTGTTTTAGTAAAATAAATATTAAATATAGAAAGAAAAATAACAATATAAATTTAAATGGAAAGAAAAAAAAATATAAATAAATATTTAATATATTTAAAATTTAAATGAAAATAAAATTTAACATAAAAGAAAAATATAAATAAATCAAAATATTATAAGAAAGAAGGAGATGGAGTTCGAACTTTTGATCCTATTATTTTAGTAAAATAAATATTAAATATAGAAAGAAAAATAACAATATAAATTTAAATGGAAAGGAAAAAAAAGTTAAATATAAATATGGGTAAATATCAAAATTGGTCCTGTAAGTATGACATTTTCCAACTTTAATCCTTTATCATTTGCAATTTTCAATTTTTGTCATTTTTTGTCCACTTTTAGTCTTTTATTGTTCAAATTTAGTCATTTTTGTCCACTTTTAGTCATTTTTGTCAAAATTTAGTCCTTTATGTTAAAAAAATATCAAAAAATGGTTCGAAAGTGTATACATTTAGGACCAATAGTGGACCAACAAGGATCAAATTTTGAAAAAAAAGATCAAAATGGACCAAAAGGATTAAAATTGAACAAAAAAGGACCAAAATTGAGAATTGCAAATGATAAAGGATTAAAGTTAGAAAATGACATACGTATCGGACTAATTTAAATAAAACAAAATATTAGAAAAAAATAAGGAGATGGAGTTCGAACTTGTGATCACCTAGGTTGCGGATAGAAGCTGAACCACTAGGCCAACGTTTGATTAGGTAAAAATTTATACATACTATGGTTAAAACACTAAATTTCCAGGGGGCTAATGCCCTATGCTGCCTCCTTCTATGAGTGAGTAATTATATTAATAGTGAATAATGGATCTACGTGAAGCTCTTTAACTAAAAGGGAAAAATTGAAACCTTTAAAAGGAACACTCAATATATTTTGAACTCAACCTTTCGGTGAGATGGAGAGTGTAAATTATAAAGTATAATTATATTTGTTAGGTGGGAATAATAAATTTAAATATAAGATATATTTTGAAGTTATATATCAATGTGAAGTTTCTATTTTTAAAATGAGCAATTTATTCCGAGATGAACTAAAACAGAAATAAAAGAAAGTAAAATAAGAGACGGATGAAAGTATCTGGAGTAGTAAAATGAATTTTAGATGGATTATCCTAATTTATCATCTGATCAATTATTCCATTATTTATTCATGCATGAAGGAGATGTTCGACACACCACATGAAAGGATTGAAGAGAAAACGTAAATTAAGATACAAACCCTACAGATAAGGGATTAAATTTCTCCTCACTGCTAACTATTGGAGAGAAAATGTAAATTAGGCCTAGATAGATAGCCCTTAATAATGGCTATCCACATAAGTTATATCACCATTTACAATGTTTGATAGGCCATACTTTATTAATGAGGGGACGGGTAAAAAATTGGAAGCCCCGTTAAAATCAACTGTTGCTTTCACATTACTTGTATGATCAAGAGCGTATTTGGCTTTCGGGGCTTTCTCTGGTTACTTGGACAGTCTGCTTTTTACATAGGTTTCATTTTCAGCCGTGTATTTGGTTTTTCTGCTGCCTGTGGCACCGGTGTCGAAGTTGTACATTACACACGGCTGTGTCAGTCTGTACACCCTATCCATGGGTATTTGTCATCATCTTTCCATTCGATCCTGTAAACGTTGTCTTTTTATTTTATGTTATAGTTCATTTCACTTGTATGAGCTCAGTATAAAGATTAAGGTTTCAACAGTGAATCCAGATAAGAAAGGACAATTACGAAAAAAACCCTTCATCTTCTTTCCTTATTAGATCTTCTCCTTTCTTTTTTTGTAAAAATTAATACTGCTCCTCTGTCCAATCTGCAGAATTTGTCTACTTATGGAAATTGCCCAGTGTTCACCCATTCTCTCTCAAAATTGAAGAACCCATAATTATCGTCTCTCAAATTCCCCAAATTAGTCAAAAATTTCAGTTCAAAAAATTGAAGAACCCTAGAATTCTTGTGTGTCAAATCCGACATAGCTTCTACTTCCCATCGGTGAAATCGCATAGCCATATTTATCTTCTGTTGTTGAGTGGAAAACAATTAATCGTTGCTTCTCCGAGTTACCATCTATCGTCCACCATAGTCGAAAGCTAGGAGAAGACTTTGAGTGGAACCAGAAAACTTGCAGATAATAGATGAAGAGGGGAATATATTTGCCAAATCAAAAAGATCGATCTACCAAGCATCACTACCAATAATCAGAAGTTACCTTGTGAGAAGAAACTGAATGAGTGGAGCATAGAACAGGGGAATTACCTTCTTTAATTGGTTTTGGATATTTAATTTTGATTTTTATGAATGATTCTTTATTATTTTGACAAATACAGGTCCATAATTTTGTGATTTATTATATCATGGAGAATTTCCCAAAATAAGTAATAATAATAATACACATTCATTAATTTTTCGTATATATGTCTAATTAATGACATAAAAATAAATTTAAAAATACATCCATTATCATCTTTAAGAGTAAATAATTAAAAAATAAAAATGTATCAAGGGCATTAAAGTAATTTATATTTTTTATACACAACACTAATATTACCTACCAAACACTATACTCCCTCCGTCCCGGGTATTTTTACCAGTTTGTACGGGCACTGAGATTAAGACGTTTTATTTTTTTTAATATATAATGTAAGAGAAAGTATGGATAAATTAGTAATTTAAAAAGAAAAAGTGAATAAAGTTATTGGGAATGATGAATAAAGTGTAAAAAAATAATTAAAATTGTTGGGATTGTAAAAAGTAGGTAATAAAATTATTATGTATATTTGCCAAAAATAGAATGAATAAAAATACATGGGACACCCAAAAATAGAAAGTGGTAAAAATACGTGGGACAGAGAGTATAATATTATTAACACTTTTTATACATTCTATCAAACAAACTCAATTATTCATATTACCTCCTTATATTAACCTACATAATACTTACCTCAATAATACATCTTTATCTTATCTTATCTATCAAACGAGCCCTTAATGTACAAACCCTAAAGATAAGGGATTAAATTTTTGACAGTCCAGACATCCATTAGAGTCATTTTGCTAGGGTGTAGGTACCAATCGATTCAATTAACCCCTGGACAATACAAAATTGGATAGTACAGAAAAACAAATGTACTATACAATCAAAAACATTAAAACAGGACCAATTTTATTAATACAGACCATGGAGGAAGCTAAAAGATGTAAAACACTTAACCCGGGCTTTGGACGAGGAAGGTGCTTCACTTGGTGTTTGATCATGTGGTCACTACTCCGGGTGAATGTCGGAAACCATCAATCTCTCATTGAAAAGAACAAATAATATGAAGATTCAAGGGTAAAATAGCTCGGATTCTATCTCCGAACTAAGAACAATACATAAAGCTTATCTAACTGTTCAGTTAATTCATTCATTTTTATAAATTAAAAGCAAGTTCAGCATTTTGCAGATGATATTTTTTGCAATTGATCCTCTCAAGCCTCAAATCTATTTTCAGCTTTCCTCGGCATTCACTGAAACAGTTACACCAACCTCAGCAGGTCTTATAACTCGGTCATGCAGCATGTATCCAGCCTGAGTAACCAACCGATGACACTATAAATTAGAATCTGAAATTCCTCTTCCAGAGGGAAAAAACAAAAAAAACAAAAAACATTCGATATATATTTAAATAATTTTTTTGAAATGTTCACTTGGCTCCTCTATTACCAAGTTTGCTCGAATTAGGTTCCTATATTAGAAGACCAGATCTTAATGCAAATAAAATAAAAGGACTTAATTCTTCGAAATGAAATCACTAGAACCTTGTCTAGAATTAATGACACTATTAGAAAGTCAAATTGCAAGTGTCAATGCATCCATATTGAAGGATTTTGAATGCACAAAACCCTATACATACCGTTTTCTACCATTAGAAGATCAACTGCATAAAATCATCAATATGCATGCAGCAGCAGGTGTAGTAGCATAATCGGAAAAAAAAAAAAAGACCAGAAATAAAATTTAAGACAATTGAGTACTTCTGGACAAAAGTTGAAGCTATTGAAATTTCGTTTAGACTTTCTAAATAATGTTTTGTGTTATGACATGCGTACATATTATAGCATTTTGGTTACCTTGAGAACAACAGCAACTCGATCTGCTGGCTTTGAAGCATCTGGTACTTGGAAAACAGCATTGTGCCTGTTCGGATCAAACTCTTCATCTACGGGGTCATATCTCTCTAGTCCAAACTTTTTAAAAGTCTGGAAAGGAATACAAATAAGTTCATTAACAATCCATATTTGCTGTTCCGCATTAAATTTCCAAGAATAAGTCAATTAATCACGAGAAAAACACTTGTATAATATTGACTAACTTAAAATACAACAGACTACTGTAAGATCTCCAAGCAGCAAAAAATATATTTGCATTTTGCACCATACTTGCTAGTGCTTATTATGCTTATTTTGCACCATATATTTGCAGTTTCAAACAGTAAAATTTGCTCAGAAGATCATGCCTGCTAGTGCTTATTATTATTCCGGAAACTTCCAGGAATCAGATTTTCATCTCACAAACATTCCCAAGAATTAATTATCAATTCCTTATATATATAATATGCTCTAATTTGTTGAATTGTCATTATATTCCCCCTGTAATCCAAGACATTTTCCCAATAACCATACATCGAAATAATGTAACTAGCATTCAGCACTATCCTCTACATATTAAAGGTTGAACTTTTACAAATTAAAGCATATTCCATTCTCAAATATTCTCATGAATTCATAGCCATGTTTATTATTATATGGCCTTTCTTTAAAGATTTTATTGAAAAATATTATAGTTTATCACTTTACCTTTATTTTCCTCTCACATTAATCTAGATCCGATAAGCAGTTCCTCAGCAAATCAAAATTATATTATTAGAGCTGCTCTTACAACGTCCTCAGTGTATATATAGATAACTACAAACTTATTTCACTTCTAAAGATGTATGGTATCATATAATGGCAAAAGGTTAAACAACCTTTCGAGGTATGATACCATTAGATCCCAAGGATATTTGCAGGAAATTTAACCTTAATCAAAACTAACTACACGATCACTGTGTATGCATAAAGCATTTAACCAGCACAGAAGATATAGGAAATTGATTATAGGAAACTAACTACATGATCACTGTACCTCTGACAACTGTTTCTCAGTCATTTCAACACCTTCAAGGAGTGTTTTAAGTTGCTGAACAGCTCCAGCTGCATCTTTAGACGTATCAATTTTTAAAAAACTCTCTTTTGCAGCAGAAGAAGCCCTTCCCAAATTATCTGCTACATCCAGAAGGCTTTTTGCAAAATTCTGCATCATACATAAAATTTTATTTTAAGTTGAAAATTCTCCTTGTGGTCTAGGAAGATTAAGAAGAACAGCAATAATCCGCACGAAATTTTTTCTCTTCTTTTATAAATATACCTGAATGGCAAATTTCTTTGCATTTTCTGATTCCCGCCTCGTACACTCCTTCACATTCTCCATCTCAGCAAGAGACCTTAGGAGATTGTCCTTCATTTGTTCAAGCTCTTTCTGCTTTTTCAACAAATCTTGTTCCTTCTCCACGACAAGTTTCACCAGATCATCTCTTGAAAGATCACTCTCCAAATCTGAATCACAAAAAAAATAATAAAAAATTGATACCTTCTCTTTAGAAAAGATTGAGATGTACTAGGTCAATGCACCCTAGCAAACCTGGTTCAGGTTTTCCATCTTTAATTGATTCTTCAGTTTCATGAGAAGCTTCTGCAGCTGATTTAATAGACTCCTCCGTGTTGCCTTGCTCATCTCCAGAATGAGCATTCGCAGCTGGTTCATTTTGAGATTGAGATGTCTGTGGAGATGCAGAAGATGAGAAGCCAAACCACTGGAAGGCTGATGAGTTTAGGGCTGAATGATGTAGTAATGATGCCTGACCAGATGCCACCTACAATGAAAAAAAGCGCACTCCTTAATACCACTAATTATCAGGCCCCGTAAAATAACAGAAGAAAGCAATCAAAATAAAGAGCAGGAGGATACTAGTATGACCACTCAATTATATACATCTTCCCCCAACAAAACCTCAGTATACCCATGATAGTTGCAATTTTCTGAAGAAGACCATGATGAGATAGTCCACAATAATGTTAAATTTCTATAACTCCGTACAGAGCGGGTGTTGGGAAGCCATTTAAACAGTCGGACGCAATAACACCCCATGCAGGGAGAAAAGTTGCATGCTATAACTTCAAGAATAAGGGAATGCCAAAAGGCACTTTACATGCTGGGTAAGAAGAAATCCAATACAAAGATCCACGGCAAAGTCTAGATACTTTTAGTCATAGCTATTAAAGGCGCGCTATTAGGCTCAATGCACATGAGGTTCCACGCGCCTTATAGTTATCAAGTCTGAAGCGGGTGCTTTTTATGCTCCAGAGGCCCACCTCTGTAGCTGCAGGTTTCCTCCGCTCACAAAAAATGTTTAGAGAATTTGTCATCATATTATTTACCAAAAAAAAGTGTAAATATAGTACATATATAAACAGAATTGAAATCAAACCCAATCTTTGGTTTCTCAATGCTCATGACAATTCATATGGATAAGGGTTTATCCATTGATTTAGGGAGAAGTTTCGAATTAGATTAACCTTATCCGTCCATGTGTTAATTCTAGCACCATAAAAAACCTGATGTAGGGATTCTTTTCAGAAATCTGTATGTGTTTCTGTACATACACATTCTAAAGAGAACAAAAAAAAAATATAAAAAAGAAAAAACTGTACTAATTCTGGCCTAGTGACATGAAACTTAGATTAAAAAAAAAAAAAGAGAAAAAACAATGGTCTTATTTTTTGGTCTCTTATTCTAGGTGAGTTTTTATGGCCCATGTGTTTTCAACTATATATATCCTTTTCAAGCAGGAGATTGACAAGTTTGGACAGGATAAAACTAACCCACCAGACTAATCATCAAATAATAGGGCTAGGATATTTTTCTTCTAAAAAACTGCCCATATTCAAGAGGCACGCTGGGCATCTCGCCTTTAAAAACCAGAACTTTTTTTTTTGAAGCACCATAGTTCTAGAATATTAAAGTAGCATTTCAAAGGAGCAAGTTATATTTTAAGCATGAGAGATGCAAAACAAATTGTTTGAATCACCTATTGGCAGTATCAGACTACAATTGCAAAAATAGTTGCAGTTAGAAAAGAGCACCATAATGATTAAATCAAATATATCAATAATAAGCGCAGCAAATTAAGTATTGTAGGTCTAACATCACATCTCTACTGGTCTTTCCACGACAATCATGACACATGTCGCACAACCCTTTACTAGCTCAGTCAACTAAACCGAAATTGATAACCATACCAGTGAAAATTCAGTAAATTAAGAAACTAAAGAAACTTCATTGAACGACACAATCTCCATAAAATTTGTATCATAAATGTGAGTACCTCATTTATGTCAGATCTCTTATGTGCATAAAAGAGAACACAGTTTAAGTGGGCAACTCTTATAAAGACAACAAGCTCACTTCAAGTTTATATCAATATCTCGATTAATGCATCAGTTTGGATGAATAAAGCATACACAAACTAACATGCATCATTGCATTGATGCAGAATAAAAGGAATCAAACAGATCATGTGCAGAGAAATCAAAGGAAAATATGGACCAAATGTAGAAAAAAGAAACTCGTCACTGGAGATGTTGCTAGGCACTTAAATGTTTTTTTGTAGATTTAAATGGACTTTCTATTTTGGTAAAGTAGACACAAAATTTGGTTTCTTTAGAAATTCGATCACCTTAAGATCCAGTGAACGAGCTCGAGCATAGGAAAAGGCACCATATTCTAGAAATCTGAATATTTTATGGCACGGTATACTTTCTTGATTGGTGATTTTAAATGCAGCAAAATATAATTTATAACTTCTTCTGCAAATATTACCATGATTTAAATTGCATCATTGACAAATTAATATTTTTATCCAAGATTACAAAAGTAATGAGCTTATCATGAGGAAGAAAAATAAAGTGAAATATTATTGGTGATGTTGCTCCTCGCAAAGCAATCATTGATATCATAAACATCAATCAATAATTAAACACAGACAAGAACGATAGAAAGTCAGCATAATCTCAATCCAGAATCAAATTCAGCGCGAATATAAATACAATGAAAGAAAGGTACAATTAAAAAATAAAAAAATAAAAAAAACAGACAGAAGCCACCGAATCATAGCTCACCAAAAGAAAGATAATCAATCGATCAACAACAGAAGTATCCATAATCATGGAAAAGTAATAAATTACCATATCATTCCGTCCAAGTAAGGAAACTAAGGGGTTGGAAAAAGACTGGAATTGCTTGGTCTCGTGGCGGGCAAAGGGGAGCCCGGATTTGCGACACTGAATCAAGGCGGTCCTCGAGAAGCGAGTAGTTATTCTGCTCAGGGACATGACTGCGGCGGCGCCGAGGTTTATTAAACGGTGAGAGTGGCGGCGTTGGGCGGATAGATGGAGACGGTGAGATTGATGGCGGTGGGCTGTGAAGGCAGGGTTTTAGAGGGATTTTGGACGTGAGGAAAAAGAAACATCCACCTGTTATTATTATTATATTTTATTTTATTTTTCTATTTTTTTCCTTTTCTCTATCCACATTGTTTTATTTTGTTTGATTATTGGTGAACTAAAACGTTTAAATTACATTAAAATTTTCACCTATAATAATAATGATCTAATATTCCACGTTTTTTTTTCCCAAACAACTCACTTAAAAATAAATAAATATATATTAATAATAAAGAAGTTAATTAAAAGTAAATAAGGAAAATATTAAAAAATGTATTAAAAAATCCAAAAAATTGAGAAAATTACATGTCATATTAGAGCGTTCTGGAAACACACATCAGCAAGAAAAATTTCTACTATAGTATACTTAAAATATATATAATCTATAATAAATATGATTTTTTAAAAGTTATTAGGTATTTTCACATTTTATTATACACGATCAAATTCTTCATTTATCTCAAAAAGATATTATTTGGTTAGGTTGTATGTTTATTAAAAAAAATAATAATAACAAGGAATAATTAAAGGATCCCATAAATCAATTATATTGTGGTAATTATAGTTTTGTAAATAAATTAGTAAATTTTTATAATGATTTGTCATTCCTATTAAATTATTATCTCATTTAAAAATTTAAGTTGATAGAGAGGAGAATCTTAAATATATAATCGTCACTCTAACATATCTCCTAACATGCAGACAAGATTAATTTTTACATTAAGCCTTGCATGTGAAAGTTTTTCACAAAAGGGTGTGGCGGTGAGATTCAAACTCTGAAATACTTAACCATGAATACGTCACTCTAACACGTTTCCTCAAATGCAAGCGAGAGTAGTTTTTGTCTCAAATATTGCATGTGGAATTTTCTCATAAATGGATGTATTAGGACATGACTCTGATACCATGTTATATAATCACTTCATCTAAAATTTAAACTAATAGAGAAGATAATCGTTTAATACTTAATCTAGTCACTTTAACCATTCTGATATCAACCCTTTAAATGGGAGAATAATACAGCATCACATTGTTTGGTATTGGGAGGGTAATAGAAATTAAAGCACAAACATTTATGTAAACCGGTTCACGATGTAGTGGTCCCCCTTCCAATCATATACTATACCACATGTATTGTTAAAGTGTTTAAATTAAAGGGGACCACATAGTTTATAAAGATATATGTCGGTTTACAAGAGACTAACTCAAATTAAAGAGTATTAAAGAAGTAATGGAAAAGCCAATCAATTCCTATATCAACCCTTTTAATCAATTTCTTAATTTACGAAAATGCCAATCAAAATTGTTAATAAAATAAATTTTTTTAAAAGAATGAATATTGTTACGAAACTTGAACCAACAAGCACCAGTGGTCTAGTGGTAGAATAGTACCCTGCCACGGTACAGACCCGGGTTCGATTCCCGGCTGGTGCAATGGCTGTGATGATTAAGCTGTGCCTTACGGGTGGTCGATTTGGGTCGCCACCCTAACAGATCTAATTCTAGATGAGTAGATGAGTAACGAGCGCATCTGAGCCATTCTTTCTTTTTCTTTTTTTTTTTTAATTAAATTAATCGGCAATGTGGTAAACATTTTCATTTTGGAAGATGACATGGTACAGTAAAATCGAAATTTGGTCAGTATCACATGAATTAGACTCAAAACACACTTCACTCAAAAAAATTCACATAAAAATCGAAATTTGGTCAGTATCACATGAATTAGACTCAAAACACACTTCACTCAAAAAAATTCACATAAATTGTGTTAATGCCAAATGGGATAAAATTATGATGTATAAAAATTGATGTTGCCTAGCCATTACAACAAAATGGGATAAAATTATGATGTATAAAAATTGATGTTGCCTAGCCATTACAACAACACTGTAGCTCAATGGCATCTCTACTCTCTAGTCGTAAGGATTGCGGAAATTGTTGAGAAGTTGAGGGACATCATAGCCAAGCATATCATCAACAGATTGTATCATTTTCTTGTTTAGCCTCTCAAACTTATCTATGCTGTATCCACTCAATTTTTCCCGGAAATGTTCCACATCCGGGAAGTCACCCGCTGGTAGGTGGTGTTCCCTTTGAACCTGAAACTTCGATACATGAGTGTGTTTGTGTCGATCATGCACGAACAAATTAACAAGGGAGCGAGAGAGAACCTTTGCGAATTCATCTTCCAGGTTGTCGATGAGCCTTTGTTGTGTCTTAGCTTTGCCCATCATTGCAGGCATCTCGTTTCTCAGATGACTTATAATGTAGGCATGTATCTTAGCAGAACGCGAACGCTTAACAAATTCATTTATCTGAAGATTGTAACAAATGTGAAAAAGCAATGTCACTTTGTTCTGAATGCCAATATGAAGTAATCTCATAATAAGAAACGGATCTTATACTTACACGTCGATCACATGCCCTCTTTGGTATTTCTTTCAAATCATTCATTAAGTCGTTTTGTTCTTTCTCAAAAAGATCTTTACCGAGGGGACCAGAAGCAGCAACATTTATAGGCTTATCATTAAATGAACTGCAGGGAGAAGAAACTTATTTGAAATGATACAAGAAAGTAGAGCAATGTAGGTACGGTTTATTTGCAAATGACATTATATCAGAAGAATACATATCAATTGGAGTTTACCCGAGATAAACACGCATAACCTCAGGAGTATTGAGTACTTTCCCTAGAGACCACATCAACGCTCCATATACCCGCATAAGCTGCAAAAACAAGGCAAAATGGTAAAATCAAATCATCCAAGATTACACGTTATATACCACATCAAAGGACAAAGCTATAAATGAGGTACGAAAAAGTTAGCTCATACTTGCTGTGTATCAACTTGGTCGGCCTTGTTCAAAACCACACGTATTTTATCATCGTGACCTCTTAGGGACTCAATAACTCGTTTAAATTCATCACTAATATCAAGTTTGTGTGGATCAAACAGAAGAAGAATGAGATCGCACTTCAAGGCAAACCAAGATATTACACCAGTAAAGTCATAGCTTCTCTGTGTCCTCTGTTTTTCGCCTGATAAGACTCCGGGAGTGTCCACAAACGTGATATGCTCGAGCAGCTTCAGCATTCAAAATGGACAATCAGCTAACAACTTTACCCCGTCTCTTAATTTTTAGTACATTTTATGAAATAGTAGTTTCACAACTCACAGGATTTGGCATTTGTGAACACTCAAATTTTGACAAAAATGAAGATCCAAAAGTCGTCAGCCCACTAAATGGCATATTTGCTTGGACCGCAATGGTGTTCCCAGGAATACTTCTCTCATCAGGTCCATTCTGTTGAAAACAAATTGCTGATAACCACTAAGAGAATGAATAATAAGCAAAATATACTGTGAAATTGGAACTCTATAATAAGAAATAGTCAAACTGAACTCTTTATGTGCTCACTCAAATAGTGTACATCACAAAACAGAACGAAGCCATACCATCACAACGACAAATCTATCTGTGGTAGGCTCAGGTCCAATGTGAGCTCCTGTAGTATAAAAAGATTACACATAATTCCAGAATAATAATAAAAAACAAAATATAAACAGTGAGCAGATTGATTAAAAATACCAGGATAACTAGATCCCATCAAATGTTTGATAAATGTTGTCTTCCCTGTGGAGTACTGCCCCAGTAGCATCACCATAGGTTTAGCATCAAAATCGCTGTTTGTCTTCCCACATACAATACATTACGAGAAAGAGTCAATCCCAAGTCAATTTTTTATTTTAATTACTATTTTTTAATGTCCAGGTAAAGCCAATATCAGGATTCTGGAAGCCAAAAACAAAATCCAAGGCCATAAAATCCTTCATTTCTTTGCACATTGAAGAAAATGAAGGTAGCTGGAATAATTACCAGCGCAGGAGAAACAAAATCATTGAACTTGTAGGTAACTTCTAGGGGCTTCAGCTTCTTAACATAGAGTTTCTTCAAGCCATCAATTATAGAAGTGACTGGGGCTGCACTGGAAGGTACCTAATAGTAGATGAGAGAAGCCATGAATCAAGGAGCCAAACAGAAAAAATTATACAAGACGTCGCAAGTACAACACGAAGAATGCTGAGAAAGAAAGACAGCGATAGTATAACTTAGAATTAGTGAATTCGATAAAACGTATAATAGAGTTATGTTAAATCAATAAAATGTTGACGAGTTTCTACAGACGTTCTATTTAATGGAAACATGAAAGGAATGAGTTTTAGCAGACAACAATCTAAACCGAATACATTTTAAGTTACTTAGAAACATGTTAGACTACCTTTGCCGATTTTGAAGACAAAAACCAACCAGCTGTGTATGATTGCATTTGACTGCCTAAACCATTAATAGTTAGCTGCCTCAGAAGAATAAGTTCAGTCATCTACTAAGGACAAAACAATCAATCTTACCATTTGGTTCAGGATCCGAGTGACGCTTTTTTTTCTGCAAAAAAGGATAACATGTTAATACAATTAGTATTTATATTTCCACGAAAAGAGAGCAGCAAACTCACACGAAGGATTGCATCAAGACCTTCCATGGCTGGAGGTTGCAAGTTTTTGAAGTCAACTGTGAAGTAGATAATGAAGTCAACATGTCACAATAATTTGACAACACAAACAAACTATAGGAACTGTATCAAGAACTCGATCAAAGATCAAAACATCGTCCCAAAGTCAAATTTAAAAGATTAGATACAGCAAACGAAATTGAAACTCAAGTCTGATGCCCCATTACTAACCTTCAGCATTTAAAATATCACTTGTGATAGTATTCCCAGCTTGCGCCAACGAGACTAACTACATGTGGAAACAATATAAGAGGTTTGCACTACAACACTTGCGATTTCCGATGGACAACAAATTTACACAGGGAGGATAAGAACCTGCATTGCTAAAATGAATTCCTGAAATCCGAGATACCCCTGCCTTTTCGAATCAGCAATTGCCCAAACCTAATGGAATCAAAAGGAAAGTCACCAAAAAAATACATAGAAAAAGCAAACCAAATATAAGTATTAAATCTAGTATCAGAACATTTGGACATAATGCAAACAAAAACCTATTGCTGGCAAAATTTAAATATAGCAGCTAAAAGAAGCTCTCTGCACACCCTCATTCCAAAAATGCTATTTTTTCTCTCGAACATAAGAGAAAGTTTCTACAGAAAATAGCATCATCGGACTTCATCATCACCAAATTATAACATGGCATCCCACTAATTTTCGACACAGTGCTAAACTAAACTAAAAAACCCGAGAAAGAAACAGAGAATGAATTAAATAATATAACTCATAAACATCTATGATCCAACGAGACCTAATTAAGACTAGAAGTGAAATCAATCTGCACTTTGGTTGGTTTTAACCTATGGAACAGTGAAATGCAAGACATCTTCAACTAAAAATACATTTTTTTTTGGCAATTAATCATCCACACGCTCCATTCTCTGCAGGTTTTCCAGTCTCATCATCACAATAATATTCCAAACGGTCGAAAATAAATCGAAAAGCAACGAGCAATTTTCCCGCATTACCCAAACACACACAGAATGTCAGAAGAAGAATCGAAACCAGAAGCAAACCTGTTTGAGATCCTGACGAGACAAATTAGACATGGAAAAGAACTTGGAAGCGTCGTTTCCCGAGAGACGGCCATCTCCATCTGCTCCCAATCACAAAATCACCGTGTAAATTGCTGAAATTCTGCATGAAAACATGGGGAAATGCGCACACACCTGAATCAGCATAAGAAAACCACGACTGATAGATCGTCTGGTGCTCCTTGGAGCACCGAGCGACGGATGCAGAACCGATCTCCATCTAAAAATCAACGCGTCGCAGGATTTCAAAAAGGCATGGAATCGAAAGAGGGTTTGGAATTGGAACTTCTCTCATATCATTCAACTATTTTAATCAGCAGTGGTTGGAGGGTGGAATGCTGTGGCGCAGCGTCGTATCGCGGTTGGCATTTTCCGAATCAGCAGTTCCACCGTTAGTGTGTCAACCAACATGTTACACATTCATCCTATATTTAATCGGGGGAAATTTTGTGATGGTATGCTATCTTCTTTTTTTTTTTTTTTTTTTTTTGACATTTAATATGCTTTTGTAATGGACATTAATTTTTTTAAATATTATCATTTTTTTTCTTTTAAATGTTTATTAAAATTATAAATGATTCATAAAATAATTCAAACCATCATTAATATAAATTAAGTATTACTTTCAAATATAAAATTATCATAAAATCATTTTAGTTTTTGTCTACTAAAAAATAACATAATTTAATTAGTGTGCATTTAAATATGATAATAACTTATGTGAACCACCTTGTTCTATTTTCATACATTTATATTCAATGTCATTAGTATAAAAAATTATATTCTTCATTTTTCAATTAAAGAAAAAGATAATTTATTGTAGAACATTAATATTCTTTGTATTATTTCAACCAATTTCAATAAAAAAAATATATATTAATAAAAATGGAGGATTACTATTAGGTACAAAAAAAATCCTTAATTACTATGAGATATAAACATACAAAAATATTACTACTAACTACAAAAATATATAGTGATATTTCAATATAACCCCTAAAATATGCTGCACATAAATGTTGTGTGCAACAAAGTGTATGTAGTAAAAAAAGTGTGTGCGGCAAAAAAGTTGGGTGGTCCGGTGGAGCTCCGGCGGTGGCAGCAGGTTTTCGGCGGTCCGGCAGAATTCCGACGACCGTCTGGCGGTCCAGCGGAGCTCCGGCGGCGGCGGCGGTGGCCCGGTGGTGGTCCGGCGGTGGGTGGAGGTTTGGGTTTTTAGTTTAAAAGTGTATGTGTTTAGGGTTATATTTGATATCTTACTCTAATATTTTGTATGTGATAATAATTATTTTAAATAAATGTATCTAATAGTAATTAGGGGTATAAAGTGTGTACCTAATAGTAATTTTTCCAAATAAAAATGTATACTTAAATTTTTGTGCATCCAAATACACACTAACAACTCTTTCTAGTATAAAATATGTTGAAATTTCTTTAATTTAATATGAAATATTTACATACTCCTTTTGGTTTGAATTGTAATTGCAACATGAGAAAGTAATGAGATGTAAATATGGAGTATAATAAATAAATAAGTATTTCTTTTATATATATATAGTTCTAATGTAGTCCTTGTTATGGTAAAAATAAAAGGTAGTGTTAGAATTAAATGAAAAAAAAATATTACGTGTTGAATTGATAAAAATAAAAAAAATATTGATAGATTTAAAATTTTATAGTGAATATTTTAGTAATTAACCTATTTTTTTATGAGTTACTCTCTTGTGAGACGGGCTATTTGTGAGACGGATGTGAGACGGGTCGACCCATCACTAAAATATGCTTATTGTATAGATAAAGTATACTTATTTGTAATTAAAGTATGTCAATAATAAATTAAATTATAACACATTAAAATCATACTTTAATGCATGATCCAGCATACTTTAGATAACATACTTTAACAACTATTAAACATACTTTATCTAAATAATAATTATATTTTAACACGTCTCACAAACCGTTTCAAGTAAACAACGTCTCACAAGAGAAAGTCTCTTTTTATATACAAATTTAGAAGGTTGTATAAAAGAATACTACACAATATAAAAATTTGTATGCTACGCGCGTACATTATAGAATATATTGAAAATATTGAAACTAATTTGATTCAGACCTTCAGTATAGAGTATTGAAACTTTGATTCATATTTATATAATTTTTATATACGGGAAATTTAGGTACGATCCCTAATTTTATTTTATGGGATGCTTATATACCCTAGATTATTCACAATTAAAATTAATGTACATACGACCTCGTTTGAGATGCATAATTTTTTATGCTTATTTTAGTGTTGAATTAAAATTTTAATTTAAAGAAATATATAACTCATAAGCTTCCAATTAAAGGTGTAATCTTGTTTCTCATATTATTTGGAGGTTGTATGAGAATGAAACAAGCAATTTATGGCAGAATTCCAGAGAAGCCATAAATATAGTATACAGACGTTGATCAATCTTGGAAAAATATATAACTAGCTAGCTTACATAATAGTACATTAGAAAAGGATGAAATTAGATATGTATGAATACGTATACATGATTGGACGTTGAAAAATGAAGGAATTAAACTTGATCCACCCTCCTCTATCCACTATATCTTCATGCATGCTCACTCCCTCCACTCTGTATAAATATGCAATCTTCCATCCTGCACACAGGCTATCTGATTTGGGCTTAATTTGATTCTCCGTTAGTGCCGATGGTCCAAGGCTCGCTCGTTCAAGAAATACCTACCGTCTTTCCCAGCAGCCATAATACCAATGATAACTCTATACCAAAGATTATATGCAGAGAGCTTCTATCCACCATGAATCCGTATATTGTAATCCCAGCTCTGTTATTCTCAAAATAGGTAACTGCAACACCATACAACCACCCTATTTCATTGACTACGTATGCA
The DNA here is from genome assembly GCA_023678885.1 of Pogostemon cablin. Classification (NCBI taxonomy): domain Eukaryota; kingdom Viridiplantae; phylum Streptophyta; class Magnoliopsida; order Lamiales; family Lamiaceae; genus Pogostemon; species Pogostemon cablin. The sequence goes on from CM042973.1 coordinate 22,246,962, forward strand.
TAATTGCCGGTTTGTGCTATTTTGGTGTAACATCTTATGTGTCACACTATTATATGAATGACACGTAGGAGAGAGGGAGAAACTATATCCTAAAAGGAAAGCTTAAACTCTGTGTACAATGGTTGATACAAAAGATGATCTGCATAATAGCATACTCCCTCCGTCCCGCCCATATTGCACCGTTTGCTGTAGCTTTTGTGAGAGCTTTATGCAGTCAAACGGTGCAGTTTGACCGGGATGGAGGGAGTACAAATTAAATGTACGTGCAAGGTGACAAACTTACCCAATGCTTGTCTTTTGTGAAATGAGGTTGTGTTGTGGGCAGCGGATGAAGGGATGAATTTAGAGTTGTCCAGTTTGTCCTCTTCATCGCCCACATCATCAGAGGATCCCTCGGAATTACTTGCTGCAAAGAGACCTGCAGTAGCCGCACGAGTTACTGGGGAGTCGGTTTCTGCTGTGTCGAAGGAGTTAATCGTTACGCTCACATGCCACTTTGCAGCTAGGCATGTTACAGCTTGTGCCTTGTGTGTTATCTTAGTTGCACTTCGCAGCAAAACTAAGATCCCTGCTAGAAGGCTAACAGAGCATACCTGTGCATCAAATGCTGCCTAAGATTTTTTTCACAACCATTTCAACAAAAAGACTAAACTAACTGAAATTATTAATGTCAATCTTTTTTACTGGCTTTGATTGATAAATATAGGTAAAAGGCTACATTCAAATGCTGATAAAAAAATATTTGTGCGGGCTGATTTAGAATTTTACTTTATGTCTTTAAATGAATAAAAAATGAGTCTGCATGAATATGATAGGATATAAATTAATGTTAATATTATTATTAAAAAATAAAAAAGTTGACGTACGGCAAGTTCTCCAGTATTATATATGTTGACATCTGCGTTGGCACGTGTGGTCATGAGCAGGGACGAAAATTGGCTGACGGTTACGAAGAACAGAGCCCATAAAATGAAGGTTCTGTATCTGTGGCTTATAATCGTTAGATGCCTTCTGATTCTGAGGTGTTCCTGGAGGATCGCAACGACGTCGTAATCGGCCGTAAACACCTCCGCGAAGTCCTGCAGACGAAGGATTTGCAGGCAGCAGATCAGCCGGAAAAGAACGCACACTAAGAAAAACACCACCGTTCGGTAGAACCACGAGCACAGATCCAGTATACACGCCACCGTGTTGCTCACGATCACGTTCCCCAGAAACGGAATCCGAGTTCCGCCAGAGCTGTACCACCATATCTTGTACGCGCTCTCCGCGGCAAAACAGGGTAGCACGAATATGAACAGCAGCTTCATCGACCTCTACACCACCAACAATTCACCAATTCATGATTCCATTTCGAAAATTAATTCCAATTAGGGCAAAATTGAGGGAAGAATCGCTTGCTTACATTCAATTGCTTGGTGTACCCCTTCCTCACGATCTCGCTCTCGTCGCAGAGCTTATCGAAGAAGAGGAACCTGCGGAGGCCGTACATCCGGACGAAGGTGGAGAGACAGATGAAGGAGAGGGAGGCGATGCCGGAGAGGGAGAGCTGCGCAACGGCGTCGTATGGCCTGTTATGGATCGTGTCGCAGTGGGAGCACGCGAGGACGAAATGGGAGAGGGCGGGGACCACAATAGCGAAGACGATGAAGACGAACCAGGAGAGGCAGGCGGTCAAGGGGGTGGATTGATCTACGCAGAGCCATTTGAGCCATGAACGGAAGAGGTAGAGCTCGTCCCTGGCATTGGACGCGGATCGCGACAGCACCCTGCGCTTGTTGGGGATCACCAGCGGAACTTTCCGGTCGTCCTCCATTGCCGATTACGCAGGGGAAGAAGAAGAGTGCAGAAATTTTTGGGGAGAATCGGACATGGAGGAGAGATGATTGAGGGTGTCAATAAAATCTCTGTTAGCTGCCCTGCTAAATTTGATTCACAGGTTATTATGTAGGTATGTTTGTGGAAACTCATTTCATACTCTATTTATATTTTATATATAAAAATAGGATATTTATATAAATAGAAATTTGCCGCGAAAATATATTTATCAGGAAGTAAAAATTATGTTGTAATTAAAAATTATATAAAATGGAGTAATAACATATGCAACCTGAATCCTGATCAGCTGAAGTTTGAGATTTTGGACACCGTAAGCAGCGACTAAAGGTATTTTAAATTTTCTTTTTCTTCTTTTTCTTTATAGTATATATTTTGATTTGCTTCTCATTTAATCTTTGAAATTTACGACTCCTTCGTATATCCGGGGATGTTAGGTCAAATGGTATTACCTATTTAATAATAATATTTAATTTTTTATTTCACATTTTAAATACACACGAGTCAATGATGAATATCTAAATTATCCCTATGTATGCAATGTTTTATTGATCATTAATTAGAGTAGCGCCCGGGGATAAATTTTCATGTGAACATAACTCTCCCCTCTCTATATTCTATTTAAACATATGTATTACTAGTGATTTAAATTGTAAAGGGGCATGGTGTCCCCGGGGCGCGTCACTCATTAGAGTATAACATTTTAATAAGAAAACAAGTTATGAAAATTGAAACACCATGTAAAAGCTACTCCCTTCGTCCCGGAGAAATTGGTATAATTTTTTTTGGGCATGGAGTATAATAATTTAATGTAAAGTGAAGTAAAGTGAAGTGAGAGAAATAATATTTAATGTGTAATGGGTAGTTGTATTAGAGGTGATATGTGGGGTCCATGAGAATAGATTAATTGTTTTTGTGTGGGTCCATGTATTAAAAAGAAAATGTGTCAACTTTAGTTGGACAAACCAAAAAGGAAAGTGTGTCAACTTCTATGAGACAGAGGGAGTATTTCTTAAATTTACTACCTAATTATAAATCTAATTTTCTTATTCCTATTTATATGAACATCATGCAAAAGATAGCATAAATTACAATAATTAAATATTGAGAGTAATAAAATATTTTTAGGTAATAAATAAACTATTTTATTATAATAACACGTATCAAGATAAGTTACACCATTGCACAAAATGTATGTATCTTACTTTTAAGCTTCATCCATTACAATAGTTACATATTATCATTTTTATTGACAAACCTAATTAATTTTTATCTATTATTGGTGCATAGATACTCATACACGTGTAATCAGATATTTTGTCATTTTATTAAGGAGTGACTTCATTGTTCTCAAACTTTAAAGCAAATAATTAATTAAGTAGTTTTAATTTGATGATATTAAAGATATGATTGATTAAAATAATTAAATTACACTGTTTTTCCCTTCACTCAAACTCATCAAACTATGATTACTATTCTTTCTCTAACAATACACTCTTTTCATTTAAAATTCAAGTAATTGAAAAAATAATAATAATCAATTTTATTAATTTATATGGTACTTTTAGATTTTGAATTCCTTTTACTTAAAAAATTCAATGAAATTTTAGAGTTGGTATAAAGTTTAATACATTTAATTTTAGAGTTAAATTACGTGCATTTATACAATTATATATAGTCTTAAATTGAACTTTAATTAAATCTATACCATCAATTAAATTAAATAATAAAAAAATAAAAAAGAAAAATACCCACTATCTTATATTTTAGCATATAAATTCTCGAATGCAGTAATACACTAAGTACATGTCAAAATCACCCTAAATTTTATTATTTTATATTTAAACCCCTAATACCTACTCCCTCCATCACATAGGAGTTGACACACTTTCTTTTTTGGTTTGTCCCACTAAAGTTGACACATTTCCTTTTTAATACATGAGACCCACATAAAAATAATTAATCTATTCTCATGGACCCCACATATCACCTCTAATACAACTACCCACTACACATTAAATATTATTTCTCTCACTTCACTTTATATTAAATTATTATACTCCTTAATCTCCGTGCCAAAAAAAAATTATACTGACTTCTATGAGATGGAGAGAGTATATATTTCATTATAAATTAATTTAACACAAAATTAAAATTCAATCCAATCAAAATGTTTATTTTAATATTCTCTAAAATTTTAAAGGCATAAACTTGTGTGCCCGGGGCACACCGCGCTTTTACAATTTAGTTTAATACTAAATTGTAAAGACGCACGGTGTGTTCGAGAGCACAAAAGCCCAACTCAATTTTAAATTAATCTAAATTTCAAAGTAAATTTAAAAGCCAATAAATCCAAAAAGAAATATTTTTAATTAGCTAAACTATGCAATTTTTTTACACATAGTCAAATTGAATAGATTTAAGACTAATTAAATTGAGAATTGATTTGATCGATATAGACATTTAAAAGTAGTAGTCCCCCATAAACCTTCAATCTATCAATTTTATTATTTTGGACCTTTTTATTATTTTGGGTCGTCCTTCTTAATCTATCCATTTTTTCTTTTTGGACTATGAGACCTACACTCTCCACTAATACAAATAAAATATGAGACCCACACCTTCCACTAATACAACTATCTACTACACGTAAAATAATAATACTTCTTAATCCACATACAAAAAGCAAATGAATACATTGAGGATGGACGGGGAGATTATATTATATTGATTTAGAGTATATTATATATTGCACAAAAGAATCAACATATTTTGATCGAAAATTTTTGTTATTATCTTACTTCGTTAAGTTGATACGAAAAAATGAATTTATTTAATCCATTATTTAGATTAATTGAATCATATCTCCGTGTAAGAATAAATCGAAATATTCCAAAGTGTAGAGCTATCATAAAACCGTTGGTGGGACCATAGGAAGTGAAACGTGTACACTGAGCTGGTCGATTTTAGCCATAGCCAAAACCAATTTCCCATAAATGACACATGACATGTTGTAATGTTCCATAATCATATTTATTATTATATTATTATATACAATTTACCTAAAATAATAAGTAAATAATAAAAAAATGACGATTTAATAATTAATTTATAAGATTGATTTATGGTAATTGATCTAATCATGGTTCGACGTTGGTCCATTTGAATATACATATTTGAACTGTGGGTGAAAAAAGAAGTGGGTCTCGTGAATATTCGAAGTTGAATTTCTTCAACCACAAAATTTTATTTTTTTATTTTTATTAATTAATAAAGTAGTGGGGGCTGATAGACGTAGCAGCTGTAAGTCACGGAATCTAATTTAAATTTTAAAGTTAGTGTGTCCATTAATTTTGCGCCTCTTGTGATCTCAATCCACCATTTACATGTCTGCTTACTTTCCTCCTTTTCTATTTATTATTAAAATCCTAAGGGCCATTTTCAAGGTATTCATTGGATGATTGTCACATGATATAACTCCCCCCCATAATTCGTTTGCAATATTAGTTGAATTTAGATCCATCACTTTAGTGAGAGCCCAATAAACACGTGAGCTAATCCACCTAGTTCCACTTTCGCTTTTACTATTTTTTTACTTACGAGTGCTTAAGGTGCGGTTTTTCAGTTATATTCAAAAAAATCTAATTGCATTGCTTAGATGGTCGGTTTTTCAATTATTATATATAAATAAGGCGATTTATTAAAAGAAAAACTATGCGGTTTCGAGTTGTTTCAATTAGTTGTTTTTGCAGTTTGATGTTTTAAATTAGTGTAAGTATTGATGTTTGTTAACACAATATGAAATTTAAATTGACTTAACCAATCTCATATATATTTTAATTAAAAAAATATAAATAAAACAAAAAAATAATTAAAATACATAATACATAAAAATGAAATGTATTGAAGATTTAATACAGTATATGAGATTAAATATTAAAGAACAATATATGTTATTATATAAAACTAAAAGTTTAAATTTAAAAAATCATGACTAAAATATAAATATATAGGTATAGATTAAGTTAAAAATAGATGATTATTAATAAGAATATTGACAATTAACTATAAATAAAATTAGGCGGTACAGTGCAGCCAGTTTTCAATAAAAAAAATATAATTGTAATACGGTTCGTTTCGGGCGATTTAGACGGTTTTGAAAAAAAATATGATCACCCCTAATTTTAGTGTTAGCATATATACTTGCAGAGCTATGATTGAGATTATTTTACATTTTTTAGATTAGTTACTCCATCTCCCCTCTATTGTTTCATAATTAAATTTAGATTTATTATTTTTGTTCATTTTATAAATAATTTTACACCATTAAATAAAGAAATAATACATAACTCAACAACTTCACAATATTATTTAATTTTAAAATTATCGCCATTTTATAACTTACATGCTTGTTCACCTTTTTGCATGTGTCCCCAAGTGTAGGGAATCAATTGTAGTTCAACGTGTGACCAAGTAAAAATATCGAACCCAAGAGATTAGCGTTAAATAAGATACACACTAACTAATTCGCACCACTAATAATTATGTCAAAGTAACCTTTTCTGATTTAGAAAATTATTAAACTAATTATGCAGAAAAATAAATATTAAATAAAATAAATAAAAATAAAATAAAAGTCACAAACAATCACAAGTGTTTCAAGAGAGAAGACAAGATAGCTCTAGGAAATCCAGTTTAAATTGGTCAAACTAAATCACTAGACAATCGATTATAATTCCTGCAGATTTTATGGAAGCAATCACATAACTATGTTAAATCTCTTGGTTAAAGTAAGCTTTTTAACACATAAATCCGATTCAAAACCTCAGATGTGGAAGAATAATTCCTACTCCCTTTCTAGATATTTCATGCAAAATTTCATTAAATGCTAGAGTACTAGACTTTCCTTTATAGGTACTTAGGAATAAAACCTCGGTTCCCACCTAAAAATCTAAGGAATCAAATCCTCTAGAATGGTAATTAATAGATATATTAAGTATCCAATATTAATTATTCTAATGAATAAAGGTTATATGGTTAAGTCCCCTTTACCCATAAATATGTAGATAAATATAATTCCTTCTATGACATAAGCAATAATCATAAACATGCAAAGGTAATTGGCATCTTCATGAATAAGGACAGATCATATAAGACAAAAATATCAATCTCAATTCAAAACATTAATACTGAAATAAGAATACTGCAGAAATCCATAACCTAGTCTAGGTCATCAATTCAGACCAATTCAACCTTCAAAACCTAGCACTATCCAAGAAGTACTAGCCCATGGTGTTACAGGCAACACACATGGTTAAAGATGAAACACCGTGACTGAATGTGATAGGTGAAAGGCGGGTGAAGGGTAGAGATGGATGGCGGAAGGTGATGGGTTAGGATTTAAAGCCCTAGGTGATGTGGTGGTGGTAGATTATGCGGTTTCTCCACACTTTATGTAGTGGTGAGAATGAAGTATATATAGGTGTGAGAATTGAATAAAATATGGAGTAAAAGAATGTGGGATCTTGAAAAATTAGGAAAAATATAATTATAGAAGATATGGAGGGATATTAAATTAGGAAATAACTTGGCCACCAAGAAAATAGGAAATAAAAGGTAATTTTCGTGAATTTTTAGAATTCTCACTAGTAGCTGCGCAACCTCACGGTTTTGAGCATAACTTTTTCATCCGAATTCCGATTGAAGTATTTTTGTGCCCACGATCCTCTCTTCCTTTTCTTTCCAACCATATAAAGAACTCACGAAAAATCTCCCATTTGATTGTGGCACTGGTCGTGCAGGCTCGGCACAGCTTGCGCGTCTTCACCGTTTTGATCATAACTCCCTCATCAGACCTCCAATTGAGGTGTTTCTTGAGCCAAAATGACCTTCTCTTCCGTGACTTTCTAACCATATATCACATGATCAGTTTGGACTTCCACAAAGATACAGAAGCGATTTTTGTGCACACGTGATCCTCTCTTCCTTTTCTTTCCAACCATATAAAGAGCTCACGAAAATTCTCCCATTTGAGTGTGGCACGAGTCGTGCAATTGGCACTGGTCGTGCAGGGTCGGTTTAGCTTGTGCGTCTTCACCGTTTTGATCATAACTCTCTCATCTGACCTTCAATTGAGGTGTTTCTTGAGCCAAAATGATCTTCTCTTCCGTGGCTTTCCAACCATATATCACATGATCAGTTTGAACTTCCACAAAGATACAAAAATATTATGCAAATTGGACATGTGTTTTTCAACATTCTTTCACAATTTTACTCTTCATTCCAACTTTGCACTTTTAATCCGTTTTCTACCTAAAAACACGAAATAACACATCAAATGCACCAATATCTTAAATATATGAGAATGAACCATTTAGTGCTAAAATACGAACATAAATCCAATAAAACGGTGCTAAATCGGACCCTAAAAGATGTAGATTTTCACACTAATCATTACACAACCTACTTTATAATTTATTTATAACCTAAAAATATCAAACTATCTCTAAATCAAAAAATAACTTTTTTAGTATTCCATATCTATAGTAACTGTGAATTTTATTGTAGAATGAAAAGAAGTACTCCCTCCGTCCCATAATACTTTTCACGTTTACTGTTCTACGTTGTTTAAGAAAAGTTGCATTTTTTGACTAATTTTATTGACTTTGGAGGGTATTGTAGTATTTTTAGGTGATTAAAAAGTATAAAGTAATGATAAGTGTGAAAAATGTGTGGCAAATTTAAATTAAAGTAACTTTTGAGGTTGTTAGATAAAGTGATGTTTTCTTTTTTGGGGTGTGAAAGGTTTTGTGGGACAAACAAATAAGGAAATTGTAAAAGGTTTTATGAAACGGATGAAGTATTAATTTAATTAAATTAAATATATAACTTATCACTTTTCATTTAAAATATTATATCATTTTCTATTTGTATTGTAAATTATTCATACAGTAATTTACTGCACCACTATAAAATTTCACCGATTTAATTTGTATATCACGTTTTTGTATTTATAACCAAAACCAAATTCTAACACTGTTCATTCAATAAGTAATGAGTGTATTTGTCGTTACACTATTTGATATACTAGTTTAAAGTTTCGGTATATTGTAACGAACACCTAGTCGTAGGTGGATAAAGATCGCGGAGAACAAAGTTTGGATCTGACAGTGGGAATAAGTTAATGGGCCAGCCCATTTACATATTAAATTTAGTTATGTTTGGTTCTACTAGATCTGACAGTGGAATAAGTTAATGGGCCAGCCCATTTACCTATTAAATTTAGTTATGTTTGGTTCTACTAGAATGTATATGTGGAGCCTTTTGCATTTTCTTTTGTTGGTAACGAAAACAAACTAAACATGGGAATGTCTTATGCACTCGGTAAAAAATTCCCACTCAGTGATGTATGTATTTTAATTAACGTATTATTTTTTAAATTTTAATAGTTAATTAAAAAACTAATACTCCCTCCGTCCCAACTTCAACTTCACACTCTCCGTTTTGGTCCGTCCCAAATTCAACTTCACACTTCCATAAAAGGAAAAAACAACAAACTAATATCCCTCTAACATACTTTAATTTCAAATTTGTCATCACCTTTTTAACACACATAACATACTTTATCATTTATTTATTACCCAAAAATACCATACTATCCTCAAAAGTAAGTTAAAAAGTAACTTTTCTTAAATTCCGTATTTACAGTAAACGTGAACTTGAATATGAGACGGAGGGAGTAAAAATTTGACTAGCAAACTGTATAATTTCTTAATCATTATGCATACTATATTTCATTATTAAGTGTATATGAATTGAATGTAAATTCACAAATTAGTGACCGTGCATTCGATTACGCATGATGTTTTGTTGAGAAATGGAGTATTATATTATTAAACTCCCACCCTCGATTTCGCTCATGAACATGTTCGATCATATGTTTGTGAATAGTTAATTCGCATACGCGTTTTTGAATATGTTCATGAACAACAAATAAATATTTTATTTATAAACACTTGTATAATTTCATTTATGAATATGATAAACAAACAAACTAAAACTCTAAAATAGCTAAATATTAATCTAACTACTAATAATTGAAGAAACCTAGAAATTTATATAAGTACTTTAAATATCTTGAATATTATATTTATATTTTAAAGAAAAATAATAAAATTTTAAATATATATATTCTTATATCTTTAATCGATCCTTATCCTTATATTAATAGTGGGAAGGATTTGAAAAACTTTTTTATGCCATAATTTAAAACATCCACTCAAAAAGTAAAAACCATATTCTCTCCATCCCGTTTTAATGTTTACGTTTGCTTTTTGCACGTTGATTAAGGAGTATAGTATTTTAATAAATAATGGGTGGAAAGATATAATATTTAATGTAAAGTGGGTATGTGTATTAGTGTTGGATGTGGGACCATGGTGATATATTAATTGTTTTAGGTGGGTACCATATTCCAAAAAAGAAAACGTAAACATTGAAATGAGACGCCCAAAATAGAAATATTTAAACATTGAAATGAGACGGAGGGAGTATATACTCCACTCCTTAAAAAAATTTCCCAAAGTGATAATGATGTTTAAGAACAATTTATAATATATATATATTCAGCCATTTATAATATAAATAAAAAATGATATAGTAACATTTTATAGCGAAAGTATCCACAAAAGAAACCACTATTTTATTTTAACTTATTTTATTTTAACTTATTTTTAAGTATAAGTTTTAAAAATATTCAATTTTACAAATAAATTACTTTTGACTCTGATTATTAATTCTATTACTAAAATAAATAGTAACAATTAGGAAAATTTTTGGTGTGACAACTAAAATGAAAAAAAAGATATTTTTTAATGAGAAGGGGGAGTAATATTTAGTGGTTATCGTTAACTCGATTGTAATTTCGTAATGTAGGACTAATATTAAACCTATTTGGGTGTATAACGGTTAAACCCGAAAAGAAATCAAATAGCAACAAAAGAAAGAATCAATCTATAATAACCAATTGATCATCACTCTCCCCAGAAATTGCAGCTTCCATAACCGACTTGGGATCCATTCCAGCAATTCCACCCTTTTCCAAGAACAGAGTCAACGGATTATTCGAGTATCCGCTCACCAGCGCCACCCCCGGCTGCTTCGCCAGCACCGGCGTAAAATATGAACTACACTTGTTCAATTTCCGGCACGCAATCTCCATACCCATTCTCCTTGAACTTCTTCTCTATCGTCATGTAATCTGTCTTGCGGCCGCTTTTGGAACCCCTGTACTCACCGTCCCCGAATCCCATGTTGGAAAACACGAATACCCTTTTCACCATCTCCTCCGCCTTGATCTTCCCCTGCACCGCCACTCTCAGCAGCGCCTCGAACCTCTCTTTTCTTTGTAGCTCTTCTTATCTCTCCTTTCTCTGCCCACTCTTTTCATCAACTGGATTTTTGCTCTCAAGCTGGCCCCCTTCACAATTTGCAGCGTTGGATTATTGCTGAATGTGATCAGCTTCCCCTTCCACGGCCCTTCACTCAACTCCGACACCAGAATCCCCAGCGCCATCGCCAGGCAATTGCCCAGATTCCCCTTCTTCGCCATCTCAGCCACCATGCTCTTCCACTGGAGCTCCGACACCTGATCCTGAACCTTCACCCCCCGGATTATGTCGTGCGGCAGCAACGCCGAAGAATCTATTTTTGTTTCGCCGGAGTCGACTCTCGCCAGGTACTCCTCGAATCTCTCCTTGTCATGCTTCAAGAATTTCCACTTGTAGATTTTCATGGCGTCGGACGACACCCTCTCGTACGGAATCGATCCCCATTCATTGGATGCAATACAAACCTCCGGCAATTGCAGAGCTTTACGCAGCGGCACTAGCACCTGCTTCCTCAATCGATCCCTCACGCGATAAGTGTAGTGTGCTTCCTCCACGCCTTGGTACTCTGGATATTCCTTCAAGGGGAACACCTTTCTGGCTATGGTTTCACACAGCAGAGAAGGTTCGAATGTCGAGACCCACTTGGAAATTATTTGCCCGTATCGTGTGCCTTCCGGACTCCCGAATCTTGTAAGTTTTATTACAGCCTCTTTTTCTTGTGCCCCTTATCATTTCTTACTAGTGTTTTTCTCTTCTACATTGTATCTTTTGGTAGCTCCGCTTCGGCCGGCTGAGGAAGAGCTGTTTCTGGGATTTTGCCGAGCTTTCGACGCAATCAATCGTATGACTCTTCCCCATGATATCTTATCACTTTTATCTAACGAAAAGCTGTCAGGGGCAAATCTTTATCAAGATCCGACTTAGGCTCCGCCGGTAAGCTTTGAGAGGAGGGTAAGTGATAATTTCTCATCTTGGGACGCCGCTCTTGACGAGTATTTTTTCGATCAGGTCGCATATCCTCTGTCTCGAAGACCCCGCCAAGAAGTTGGCCCGAGTCTGGTTATGACTGAGGATTCTCCCGCAGCTACGATGGGTAGGACTAGGCTCCTTGGTGTAGTGTCTGTCGATGTTAACGGAAAGTATTTTACTGTTTAACTTCCATTCCTCATCAACAAAATGTGCTGTCAAACAAATATAACCTTCACCGGTACAAGATGTCCAACAATCAGAGGTCAAACATATTCTCCCTAGACAATTAATCATGATACGTTTCAATCTCTCCTTTTCACTAGAATATAATTTCAAAATATCAGTAGTTGCAGTTAATCTACCAATATTTTTCATATCAGGATTCAAGTACTTAAGTAGTTCTCTAATCCATTTATATTCAACAAAGGAAAGTGGAAGATCATGTGAAATGATTGCCATACTCATCAACTCACGTACACGTTTTTGATCAATTTTTTTAGCTCTTAATTTCCCCTCTTGATCTAGCATCATACCCACATCGCCATATTTTATTTTCTTGCATTTCGGTATATGACGCCCAAGAGTTGAAGTCCCATAACTACCATCAACATAAGCATAATCTTTCCCACAAGTCATGCATATTGCCTTACCATCAACAGGTAAGTTAAAATATTTCCATACCTCCGAGGTATAACTCCTTGTCTGTTTTGATTCTTTTGAAGACTTCTTAGTATTACAACTCTCATTAGCATCTACACTTTCTAAGTTCTCCTTATTTTTATTATTACAAGCTGATCGGCTTTGCGATTCCATTCTGCAAGAGAAAATTTTGAAAATATTTGATTAGATTCAAAATATGATTAGAGACTAATCAACCAGAATATTTAATTACTAATACTTGCAAGGAATTATTAATCATTTGGTGAAAAAAAATAGTGAATAGCTAAACATAGTCTTACATTGAAGAGAGAGTCACAACCTATCTCATACAACAGAAGGGATTCCTCCATCAAAACCCCACTAATCAACAAACTTCACTCATTACAGCACAGTTCACACACTCCAAACCTAACTCATCCCTCATTTTCTTTTTCATTATTGTTTTGTCTTTCAATTCTTTCAATTATGTGAGCCAATAAATCGTAAAGAAACACATATATCACTATGGTGGCTTATATTCCTAAAGCCCTTTAATTATCTCAAGAAATATGACGTCTGCTTTCATTCAATTTATGCTATTAAGAAAAAGAAGGAAGAGCTCCCATAACAAAAGGTACCTTGAACAATTACGATGGCCAGTGAGGCTTCTCGACTCCACCAGTAGGTGTGACGTACGGTGGCCACGACGTGATGAAACGACAGCGACGGCAGGGAGTCCGATGAAATGAGAGAGAGCAACGCTCAGTCGCTTAGACGCACTACGCAGCGACGGCAGGGAGTCCGATGAAATGAGAGAGAGCAATGCTCAGTTTGAGAAATTTTGCCCTAGACACGTGATTATTGGCTATAATTAATTATATTGGGTTGAGCTTGTTTAACTAATCTAAAATTATTAATGGGCTTGGCTTGGGCACTGGGCAGTATTCATATAATAGGAAAAAAAATGCCAGCCCGCCGGGCCAGCCCGATTAGCCCACGGCCCAGCCCGTTTAACTCGCGGGCTAATCGGTTCGGGCCAAAAAGCCCGGATGTTAAACGGTCCCAAATTTATCGGCCCTAACCCTAATTTTATACGGGTTAATCGGATCGGGCTCACGGTTTACGGGCTTTTTAACAACTCTAATCATATAGGTAAAATATGCATATTTGTAGTTAAAGTATGTCAATAATGAATCATATTATAATATCTTAAAATCATACTTTAAATCATTATCCATCATACTTTACAAAATATATTTTAACAACTATTAAACATACTTTAACACGTCTCACAAATAGTCTCACATAAGTAGCGTCTCAAAAAAGACTTTGTGTTTTAAATTTAGTATATTAATATTTATTTATTTACATATATCTTAATTATTAAATTATGACGTATGAATTATAAAATTTATTTTTCTTAGTTGTTTATATAATTTGAAACTAATAAAATTAAATAAAAAATAAAATTAATAAATTCATTACAAATTTATGAATATTTAAAAGAATATTATACATAAATTAATTTTATTTATATTTATATATTTTTAAGAAACTAATGTAATAATACAGCAACTATTTAAAATATTTTAATAATTTCATTATAAAATATTTGACCTTTTTCCATAAATAATCAAAAAAAAAAATATATATATATATATATATATATATATATATATATATATATATATATATATATATATATATATATATATATATATATATAAACAAAGTTCTTTTTTGTTAATGTGTTGTTCATGTATAGTCTTACTATATATTTATTTTTCCTATACACTTATTATGACTTATTTACTTTAGTATCATTAATTTCAATTAATAAATAAATCATTCGATATAAACAAATTAACTAGTATCAAATCAAATCATGTATAGAAAAAAAGGAATAAATTGAATTTTTGTTATATATAATTCATATTTATTTTAGACAAACAATAAGATTTATTACTAATTAAGAGTTACATACTTTGATCATAATTGCACTTAAATACAATGAAAAAAATAAAACACTAACAATATATAAATATACAACAAAGAGACAAAATTATCTCTATATGGTTACATATTTTTTAAAAAAGACAGGGAAAGTAATAAATAGTTTTCAATTGTATTATATTATATTATAAAGTAACATTTAAAAAAATATAAATCAAGGTTCTTTCAAATAATTAGAAAATATGTACCTATATATTAACTTTTTACATGATTTAGTTATACATTATATATTAACTTTTTACATGATTTAGTTATATGTTACATTATCAAAAGTCAAATGTTATGATTTGTTGTAAATTTTTCTTTACATTGATAAAAGAAATTGTCTAGTTATAAGAAAAAAAACTATTTAATTAATGTTGTTACATTATATAACACGAATTATTTAATTATATAAATAAGAATAATAATTAAATGATCCCGCGTTGTACGCGAGTTTCATACTAGTTTAAAGATATATCAAAATATCGATAATACAACGATAAATTGATATTTCGATATATACCGATATATCAAACCTAAAATTAAATTAATATTAATATTAATTACTAATTATAATTTATATATTCCCTCCGTTCCATGGTTAAGTTTACCGACACTGTAGATACGGAGTTTAAGAAAAATTACTTTTTGACCAACTTTATTGACTTTTTATGGGTATTGTGGTATTTTTTGGTAATAAATAAATTATAAAATATGTTATGTGTGTTAGGTGGGAGTGATATTTTTGAAATTAAGATGACTTTTGAGGTTTTTGGTTAATGTGAAATTTTCTTTTTTGAGTGGTGAACATAAGTGTGAGACGGACGAAAACGGAAAGTGTGAGTATAATCTAGTATAATATACTAATTCTGTAAAAAAAAGGTGCAATAGAGAAGGAATTAGTTTAATTTTGAGTTTTTCTAAAAGAGGAATTAGTTATGCATATTCTTACTAACTACTGATTAATATAACTTTCTCCATTTTATATTTTATAATTTTTATGGTATTCATTTTTTTTTAAATATATTAATATTTCAAAATAATGTTAGTGTGAGAGATTCCGAGTTAAAAATCCAAAGTTAAGCTAAATGAGCAATGCAGAAAATGTAGATTTGGAGTTGAAAATAAATAATAAAAAAAGGGATATACAATCCAATACTATAATTACTGTTCAACAAACTGTGGCCCATCATGAATTTTCTGAGCCCAATTTTATTAATTGAGAATAAAATCGAAAGGCAAGCAGCATGGTTGTGGCCTATATCATTAGGTCAATGTCCAGCACCCATCTCATTTTATTGCAGGCCCAATTCTCTGTTACTTCAGATAATTAAATTTGAGGGCCCATGGAATTTGATATCAAGCAGAATAGCCTATTAAGGGAGAATTCCTAGAGGAGTCCAAATTTTTTGACAAATAGCCCAATAAAATTGTAATTCTTGATCTTGATGCAAAAGGTGGTATCCGAACCAAGCGCCCCTCTACCCGACCCGACAGAGTGGTGAAGAGGTAAATTATGATAACCCAACTAATCAATAGGGGCTAGACCAATACCCACAGCATACAAGGAATCCCTGAGAGGGTGCTCTTATATTATTCTTAATCAATTGGCCAAAACATTTTGTTTTTGCAATGTTTCTGGAGCAAAGGTTGCTCTTATATTATTCTTAATCAATTGGCCAAAACATTTTGTTTTTGCAATGTTTCTGGAGCAACACTTATGTGATATCACGTGAGATCATTTGTTATCACCTTTTATATATACTGCAAATTGTTCATGAAATAATTTTATGCGCCACTATTATTTTTCATTAATTCGAATATGATTTTTATTAAAATATTACCTGTTCTTATTCTTCTTAACAAAGTCTTCCCGTAAGACAATCACATACACGAGTATTTGCCCTTTTACAGTATTAATTTTGGATTATTATACTTTCTTAGTGTTTTTTTTCTTAGCTCATGTTTTACTTTGATATCTAAACTACTCGGATCTTCCCTTCTGATGCGCAATCCATTAAATCTTTAAAAAATTTATCTAGAACTAGAAAATGAAAAAGTATTGGAAATCTCTATTTTGATTATAATACCTCGTGAAAATCAAAATCTATACAGTAATTTTTCTAATAAAAAATAAAATTTTGATTTGGTGAGACGAGAATAATTCAACACTAAAAGATCACATGACCTTTATTGCAACTGCAACCTGTGGTCGAAGAGACATAACAATGGTTGTCGTGGAAAAATTCAATGTTCCAGTTCAACTTTTTCATATTCTATTACATATTAAAAAAAAAATTAAATTCATAAAATACATGACACCTGGCTCATTTTTTAATTATACAATATTAGGCAGAGAAAGTAGATAAAAATAATAATTGAAATGTAGTATATGTAGAATAGAAGCGTGGTGGCCTAATTTATGAGGCGGTTGACTGACGCTACCAACCTTGCTGCTCAATCGCGGTTTGAATCTCCTGTTATATTTTGGTGTTACATCTCCTGTTACAAATCGTTGGGATAATTGACACGTAGGATATACTCATCTATACCCTAACAATCAACCCTAAGGGGAAAGGTTGAGATTTTACTCTCCGCATACGTGTCACTCATTTAACGCATGTAATAGGAGATGTAACACCAAAATGTAATAGGACATCCAGGGTGACTCAATCGTTATTCTGTTTACACTAAAAAAAAGTTAATTTCATTACTATCTATGGAATTAGGGATGCTTCATTTTATTCTTGTTCAAATAAGTATATTTAATACAAGGGGTGCATTTAAAGAGATCCTTTGATATTTAATGAAGTTCTTGCTTATAGAATTGTGAGGAGATTAAGACTAGATTTTGGAGTTAATTTTATGTAAATAGAATAGGGTATTCTAATTTTTATATGTTTTTTTTTTAAATTAACTAGCTCATGGGAGGATTGTATTAGGATGTTAATAATTGAAAACTTATGACGTATAATTTATAATTTTAGGGCTTTTTTTTACATTGTGTGAATTTATTTCTTTATTAATTAAAATAAATAAATAAATATGCTTACACTTATTACTTTTATTCATTTCATAAATTAGTTCTCTTCTCAAATAAAGAAATATTAGCCCCACATCCAACAATCAAACATCACGCTTTTATTTTAAATTATCGATCATTTCTAAATCATATATTTTACCCATACTATGGCAGTGTATTCTCTAGATATGTCAATGTTACTTGTTACTCATCTCAAATTAATAATCTGTGATACATAAAATTCATCCAATTTAAAGAAAAGCAATCATCTATCATATCATTCAAAATAGTACTGGATCGATTCCATTGATAACTTTTTGTAGAAACGTTGCATTGAATTTTTTACATTTTTTTATTTTTTCTCATTTTCATTTTAAAATATTATAAAATTTATTTTAAACTACAAAAAATTGAAAAAAAAAAAGGAGAAAAAGAAAAGAAAAGTAATTGGAGAGGTACAAATATAGAGAAAAGCAATTTTGACGCATTATTAGGGAAACGGCCAACGCTTGGTTAAAGCGGAAAAGCCACGGACTAAAATCCAACTACCTGTAGCTGCGCCTCCACATGGACCATTCCATTTATTTATTTATTTTTACAAAAACGTAAACAATTGAAAATGAAACTATATAACAAAATTTTATGTTATCAAGAATTTAATTTAATAGCCCACAGGGCATAGCTCAAGTGATAGAGGGGAGGGTGAAAAGACCTTCCAGCTGAGCTTGGTTGCTGTAGGGTGGGGGTTCGAATCATGCCTTTGGCATATATTTGGCCCCTTGCAAGCACAAATTTAACAGTAAGCACTCCCTATAAGCCACTTGAGGCACATCCTGCGATTTACCTCCTCCACCAATCCTTAGGGCAGGGGTGGTGGGGGTCCCTAATGGTGGGGTACACCATTTCAAGAATTTAATAAATGAATGTTGATTGACTCACCAATCTCCAAGACAGGGACAGTGTTGGTTGGGTGTCAACCAAAGTCCCACATCGGTTAGAAGTGGGAATGACGATGGGTTTATAATTGAGGGATGGACTCTCCCTAGCATGAGACCTTTTGGGCGTGATGCTCAAAGTGGTAAAACCGTGCGGGTCAGTGGGCGGCTCAAAGCGGACAATATCATGCTAGTGGATTGAGTGAGCCTGGCTCCCTGGGCGGATAAACCCAACAAGTGGTATCAGAGCCAAGCCCCAGACTTAACCGGCCCAGCCCGGGGTTAGTGGGATGTTCGGAAGGGAGCCCCTGATGGTGGGTACACCATTTCAAGAATTTAATTTAACAAATGAATGTTGATTGACAGAGCATTCGTATTTTCTAAACTATTCTCAGCAGAAAAGAAAATTGATAAGATGGTCCATGAAAGGTCAAACCCTTTAGTTTAAAAAAAAAAACATAGTGTAGTTTGGGTGGAACGTTTGTACAACTGGTTTCAATGATTTTTTTTCTTTTTTTAATTATTATAATTAAAAAGACAACTACAGTAAGAATAAATCGTAAAAGTAAATCGCAAACCATAAATCTAGATATTATGTGTACTCAGGGATATGAATCTAAATATATGCACCAATTTATTTTATTTTTTTATTTTTTCATAACAAATTGTCACAATTTTAATTTATGTGTTTCATAATAGTATTATTATTTTTATTTAACTATATGAATAATTTGCATTGAAAAACCGTGTTAATTTTACTATGCAATTTCATATTTAAAAAAAATTGCATTAATTTTCAATCAATAACAAATTGTATTAGTTTTAATTCATTAATATAGAGTATTTGTTCTTTTTTTTCACTTAAAAGAATATTTACTTCAAGTGTAAGGAATAATTATAGCACTATATTTGACCAAGTTAAATTATCGGATCCATAAGATTAGAGCTAACAGATTATAAAAAAATACTAATTTGCACCGCTAGTAATTAATATAGGGTAACCTTTTCAACGGAATTTTAAAATAATTACGCAAGAAATTAAATAACAATATAAACTAAATAAAATAAAGGTCACAAGTAATTACATGTATTTCAAGTGATAAAAAGATAGTTGTAGGACAATTTAGTCCTAACAAGTTGAATTGACTCTCTAAACAAATGATTTAGATTCTGTAGAAGTTTATGAAAACAATCACATAAATATATTAGCGGCTAAGTCAAACAAACTTAGTGCATAAAATAAAAATCATAAGATCTCATGAGAAAGTTACCCCATTCTTTTTCAAGATACTAACGATGTTAAGACATTCCCTTAGAATGTATTTATACTCTAAAATGCATTCTTAATAGGTATTACAAGAATTAATATCATATTTTTTGACCTAATTATCTAAAAATAATAAAATACCCACAAAAGTTAATAAAGTTGATAAATAGCATACTCCCAATATAGAAAAATGGGAAGCTTTCGGTGGGACGGAGAGAATAGTTTTTTTCTTAAACAACGTAGAACGATAAACATGAAGAGTGGTGTGGTATGGAAGGAGTAATATTAATTGAGGGAATAGAATGTATAAAAAATGAATATGTTAAGATTAATGGAATTTGTAATAGAATATAGAGATGATTTTAAATTTTGGGTCGTGAATTTTGAAAACCTAAATCTTTTGTCTCAAAATCAAAAACAAACATAGTTTGATTGGCAAAGACTTCTGTGCTCTCGAGACACACCGTGTTCCTATGTGAATATAAGAGTTGTAATACTAAAACTCTTGTGTTCACATGTGGACAAGGTGTGTCCCCGGGGCACATGAGATCAACTCAATCTGATTTATCAATTACTCTTTAATATATGAAAAATTACTCATTAAAGATGAACTGCTACTACTCTTTTGCATAAAAAAATATTACTTCTCAAAATTTTATAAGTATCTTAATTTACCTAACACTCTTTAATATATGAAAATTTTTCTCTAGAGAGATAAAATATTATTTTCAAAATAAAAAATATTACTCTATCAAATTTTGATATATTTCATAAAGTGAGTAATATTTTTCATTAAAAAAATTAATAATTTATTTTTCTAAAAAATAATTTTTCCTTTTGAAAAATAATTTTACTAAAACAATGTGCATGACGAAATAATACAACTTGTTCTCATAATTATTTAACATACAGATTCCTTGCATTATCAGAGCGTTTATTTATTTATTTATTTTTAAATATCTTTAAGACACAGATATGGTGAGTCAAACATTGATCGATCGATTAAAATTCCATGAATATAAGTGACCCCATATAATTCAAGAGTGAGACTTTTGTGCACTCGAATGCACGGAGCACATTCCGTGCCCCTTTGCAATTTCCATACCCCTTTGCAATTTAAACCCCTAACAATACATAGATTTAAATAGAATTAGAGGGGGAGAGTTGTGTTCACATGGGGACACAGAGTATCCCTCCGTGTCTCCGGGGGCACTAAAACTTTTGCCATAATTCAATTCGTAAATGACCCATCACACAAATAAATTTATTTATCAAATAATAGGTTTTCACTTTTCAATACTTCTAGACTACGATTGCTTAAATCTCATGAAAAACCTTGGTGTTAATAAGAAAACTGATTAAGGGCTGGAGTAAAATTTTTAGAGCAACAATCGTGTGACACCGACTCAAAAATCATTTTACGTAGTGAATTATCACTTTCACCTATCAAATACTATATTTTAGGATGATTTTAGAATGCAATTATACATTATAAAATGGAAAATTTTCATACACTTTATAATTTATTACAAAGTTATTATTCCCTTCATTCCCAACTACTATACTTCACACTTTTCTATTTTGATCTTCAACTCATCTTCATACCCCCAATAAAAGGAAGTAATAATATGTCAATAACAAATCCATTAAATTATATTTCCTCCATCGGCTGGTAACTATCTTGATCGTCCATTTTAAAAGTATTCTATTTTCCTTTTTAATAAAAAAAATCTCACACGCCCATTACTCACCACTAATACAACTATTTATTTTATTTAAAATAATATTTTTAAATCATTAAAAATCAAATGTATAGCTTAAGGAGGGGATGGAGTACTTAGATTTTATGTATTTTGAGGATGGATATTTTGCCTAAGTCACCGACTCACAACTTATTACAACAATTTTAACCAAAATTGATATTTTACAACTCATGAAATTGATCAAAACTGATAAGACCGGAACCAACCAAAACAAGCCAATTACAGGCTGTAAATCATCAATTTTTACTTAAAACCACCAAATAGTGGGTTATAAGGTAACGTGTCCTCCTCATTCATTTTGGTAATTATACTACTACATGTTATGTTCATGAACCTTATTAATTATATATATGAAATAAGTTTTTCTTAAGACCATTTCATGGTATGTCCATTCTGATCATAATTATATTTTTATCATCTGGTTTGACAAGTTATATTTCATGAAGCTTATTCTTAAAATATCAACTAATTTTTTCTTGACACCATTTCATATTAAATAAATAAGAAGTACTTCCTCCCTCCCATAGAAGTTGACACACTTTCCTTTTTGGTTTGTCCCACTAAAGTTGACACATTTCCTTTTTAATACATGAGACTCACACAAAAACAATTAATCTATTCTCATTGACCCCACATATCACCTCTAATACAACTACCCAATACACATTAAATATTATTTCTCTCACTTCACTTTACATTAAATTATTATACTCCTTAATCTCCGTGCCCAAAAAATATTATACCGACTTCTATGGGACGGAGGGAGTAATACTTTTCCAATAGCAAAAAAATAAATAAATAAAAAAAAATAAAAAAATAAACCCTAATATTTAAGCACTGTTAAAATGTGATCCTCAATGCAAAGAAAGTGATAACCTCGTATCATAATGAAATAATTTTAAGCAACCTCCCTGTTAATCGTTGATGCAAAATCTTCTCACCCTGCAACTTTGTTTTTCAAAAAAGCCATCTCATTTCAGAGTAAAACCATTTAATTTATTTAATTAAATATCAAATTTTTATTAAAATAATTAAAAAAAAACGTTTCCTTAAATACATTCATTTTTTAAAGAATGGTTCTCCATAAGTAATTCATTGGAAAATATATTATTTTTCATCAATGGATATCATTTAAAAAAAAAAAACATCATCATTTCTTGTTCATTTATATGAAATAATCTTCCACAAGTGTTTACCTTACAAAAATATCCGGGTAACAATGACCAACTTAAATAAACAAATATATATGGCTGGACAAAATTACCGATTTTTCGGTATCCCGCAATTACCATATCGAAAATTACTGAATTTAACGAAAATTTCGGTACGGTATGGTGTCGTATCGAAATTTTCGGTACGATATCAGTAAATAACTTTGAAAATTTTTGGTATTTCCGTATATATTTCGGTATACCGAAATAATCTTACCTAAATTAATTTTTATAATAATAATATTAATTGCATATTATAATATTTTAAGTATTTTATACAGTAATAAGTGAGTCATCAGTATATAAAGAAGTGAACTAACTGAGAAACCCTAAACAATTAATTATTCACTACTCGCCCCCTTTAGAAACCTTGCACAACACCCACGCCGACCGCCCACTATCCACGCGCACCGCCCACCATCCCCCTGCACTGCCCACCATCCTCCCTCTCTATTACAAAAACCCTTTCCGCCCTCTTGCTCTCAAGTTTCAACACCCTCCCGCTCCGACGCGAAAACAAGTAAAAAATAAAATTATTTTTTTATCATGTGCGATTCATCACTTTAAATTCTCTGATGGCCTTCCGCTGCTAATGCTGTTGATTTTATTGTGATGCTGAAGGTGGAGTATTACTAATATACTACCTTAGGATAAGATTCAGAGGAATAATTACTTCTATTATTGAATGACTTCTATTATTTTATTAAAATATATGAATTGTATTTTGATGTATTTTTTTGTGTTGTTTAAGTGTAATACTTCTTATTTAACAGAAATTTGGATTATTAAGATATTGAATTAAGGATTTTTTTATTTTTTCGATATGTGTTGATCTTGTCTCGGTATTCCAATATGATGGGTGTACATTAACCGAACCAATCGAATTTTCAAAACCGAAAATCGAATCGAAATATTTTAGAAACCAAAACTAAACAGAAATATTTCAAAATCAATTCAAAATCAATGCAAACCGAATTGGTTATTTCGGTTAACCGAATCGAATTTTTATTTTTTATAATTAATTTTTTTTATATCATTTTATTACATTTTCATTACTTAAAAGAAATATCTTTAATATATGTACACTATAATAATAATATTATATATATATATAGGAAATGATATTTAATTTTATTTTTTTATAATAAAAGTGTATAAGATCTAAAGAAAACATGTAGAATAAATGAAATTATTTAAATTTGAAGTAAATTTTGATATTAAAAATTAAATAATATTTTATTTAAGATAAAAAAAGAAAATTAATTGTTGGTAATTAATATATATATATATATATATATATATATATATATATATATATATAATTAATAAAAAGTTCAATTCGGTTTTTGATTAATCAAACTTTCAAATTTCAAAATCGAAAATCGAACCGAACATCGAAGTTTTTATTTTAAAAATCGTAAATCGAACTGTAAATCAAAAACCGAATCAAATTGTAGAGCCGTCAAAATGGGCTGGGCCCGTCGGCCAAACTGCACCCGCCTATATAATTGGTGGGTTGGGCCAAGTATTTCTAGCCCGCAACCCGCTTAGGCCCGCTCGCCTAAGTCCGCCAAATGCGCGGGTTGAGACGGGTTTGGCCCGCCCCGCCCCGCCCAAGCCCGCCACATGTCAAACTCGAGATAAATGCGTAAAGTTTATCTTTCTTGTATTATGCTTTACAAAAGTTTATTGCTTTAAACATGTTCTTTTAATTATTGATTTAGATTGAAAATTTGAAAAAAAAATGTTGATTATGTTTAGGTAATTATTTTGTTTGAGGGTAATTAATAGTATTTGTATTAGTATTTATATTCTTGCAGATTAAAAGAAAAAAATTATGGAGTTTGTCGATTTGAATTAAAGTAATACTAATATATAGTATGATATTAGAAATACGAACTCAAGTGGTAAATATAAGTAGAGGGAATTTTCAAATGTTTGGAATTTTTTTTTATGAAGAGAGTGGTTGGTAAGAATGCAGATTCTATAGGTATCATGTTTATGTTGATATTATAGTATTTTGTACCATTATTTTGGTATTCCATTTTAATAATATAATTCCTAATTAAAAAGGAAAAAATTTCACGGGTTGGCCCGCCATAGCCCGCGATCCGCCTTTGAATGGGTTGGGCCGAACATTTCTAGCCCGCAATCCGCCTAGGCCCGCCCGCTTAAGCCCGCCAAATGCGTGGGTTGAGGCGGGTTTTGGCTCGCCCCGCCCCGCTGACCCATTTTGACAGCTCTACCAAATTGTTTAATTCGATTCGATTTGACCGATTTATTCGATTTTGTCCAAAGTTTGCACACCCCTATATGCTGCTATGCTATGTTTCGGTATTTCGGTAAAAAATGATATTTGTTGTTAATATACCGAAATTTCGATATACCGATATTATCGGCACGGTAACAGTATGAATTTTATAATACCGATTATTTCGATACGGTATACGGTATGATCATATTTTTTCGATATGGTACGGTATACCACCCCTATATATACCTTTCATTCCACGAAACCCTTTTAACACTTTTTTATTTATGTCTTGTGATATCCTTTAACACCCCAAAATAGAAAATATCACTTTCTCTAATAACTTAAAAAATTACTTTAATTTCAAATTTATCACTCTTTCTTCATATACACATACTTTATAGTATTTTATTATCTAAAAATACTATAATACCTTTAAAATCAACAAATTTTATCAAAAAGAACAACTTTTCTCCGGAACTTGGAGAGTATTTATTCATATACTACTTTCTCTATAAAACTCAAATAAGAATCCCAAGTCAATAAATCCACAATTTACACAAGTTATCAGTTGAAGCATCACATGGACTCGCTTCTTTTTCTAGGCATGTCATGAAGATAAGATGCAAGAGATGATTAACAATGAAAGTTGACTTGCAACTTCATTTTGAAGTTTACATCTGCCATGCCCATTGAACCTCAAAATTGAGAAAGAAACAAGAAACGAAAACCCATAATAGCAACACTAAAAAAAAAAAAAACATTTATACACACACTCAAAAAATAACTTCTTGTTCAAAGAAAATGTCACTCAAACTCAGCAAACTGCAGAATATCTGCTGCCAAGAAACACAAAATAAACTACTAATGTACCAGCACAAATCCATCATACGGTCATACCCATTATCAACTTCAGGATCGAGTCTTCTGAGCATCGAGGATCGGAGGCTCAATCACAATGCGCAACCTAGTAAGAACGTTCAATAATATGCATAATGAACTGAAAGACAATTTCTAACCAGATCCATTTGTGATACTTTCAGTTCCGAGGCAAATATACATGACTCAATCACAACGCGCATCTTAGTAAAAACGTGCAATAGTATGCATAATGAAGTGAAGACAATTTATAACCAGATCCGTCGAGAATACTTTCAGTTCCGAGGCAAATATACATAAAGCAGTAACAGGCATTTACAGAATAGGGAATGTTCTAGATTTGACAGAAGAAGAAGATAATAAGTAAACAAAAACATGTTCTTCATCCTACTATCTCCATCAGCCAAGAAGAAAGAGAATTCGCAGTAAAATAAAGAAATAAAACAGGAAAAGAAGGCAGCGATTTCTTTCCTAAGGTCATAGCAGTTAGTAAACAATGTTCTGCACGAGCTTCTTATATTACAACCAAGAAGGTGGTTTGTACATAGGTCACACTGGTTAAGGGCAAAAGGAGAGACATGGTGTATAGTCAGCAAACACAAAATCACAACTTTCATCTTAGAACGCAGATGGAAATGCACAATCAAGTACGACAATTAGCACACGTGGTAACGAACAACATTCCTTACGTAGAAAATGACACGAATACGACAAATCCACAATAAACAAAAGTTTACATAAAGGACTAATTTTCAATTTATTACGATCCCAAAAGCAGGAAAGAATCAATGTCTTTCAACACGTGGTGACTAACACCAGTAAAATTAGATTACATCGACAAAAAACGATAATAGATTAACAAGCAAATCATTAATGCAATCAAAAAACATAAGGTAACCTATTAAAGGCACAATGGTGATCATGCTAAATCGCAAAACACAACATTAACTCAGCCCACGTGAAAATTCCGGATAATAAGAAAACATAATCCGACCACCTTCATCAAGCAAACCATGGCCTAGAAATATCACTAGCTAAATGAAAATGCAGACATAAATCAAGGAACAATAAAAAAGACCTAGCTAAATAACCTTCATCTCAAACTAATACCCTAATCAAATTCAATTAATGAAATGTAGGAAAACATAGTAACACAAAAAAAAAGCTCAATGTATCAAAGGCCTAAAATAAGTTGGAAAACAGAAGACAATTGCTTACCTACTGACTTCAATATACTGAAATATGGACTAAAAATGCAGACTTTGCATAGATGAGCAAGAACATCATCAAATGGTCAGATAAATTAAAGAACACATTTTAAATATCAATCATAATATCCTCTATTATCAATAACATTAGGGATTTTAAATATAAAAAAGTAAATTCTCTTCATACAACATACACTCATAGAATAGAAGACTCTGAGTTATCATGATATCACCTCAGTCTTCACCCCATGTCAATGAGCAATCATCTCTGATTCCTTCATTTTTTTTTTTTATCAATTATCCCGCATATTTTAAAGGTAGAAAAAAAAAAGAAGAAAAAGAAAATTGAGTAATTAACCAGATGAGTGGAGTTCTTCAATGATTAGTACATGATATATCACCAGATGAGAGCAACTCAGATCCGGAGAGCGGTGCAAGCGAGCTCGTCCAAGTCGCCGGCGGCGTCCCCTGGAGGCGGCATGTTAAGATCGAAAGGCATGAGTTTTTTACAAGAGGATGACGCGATGTCGCACTCAGCATCATCAATTACGGATGACGATGAATCACAGTCGCTGTGACATTCATCTGGAACAACAGGCAGCGAGCGCGGTTGCCTCCTCTGCGGCTGCACCACCGGCTGCGGCGGCAGCTGCCGTGGCCCACTGAACGACTCGACGGTGCTACTCATGCCGCTAGAGGTCGGCCTCAGCTGCGCAGCTGTGTATTGATTGTATCGGCAATCCACGAACGGATCGTGAGAATTATTGTTGACTTGTAGTTGATTAGGGTTTTGAGGGTTGAAATCAGGGAAACCGGCGCCGTTTTGGGGCAAGGGGAAGTTGGTTTTAGCCTTTGGGCCGCGGAGAGAGCGGGCGGCGGCGTCGTAGGCGCGAGCGGCGTCCTCCGCCGAGTCAAAGGTGCCGAGCCAGACACGTGCCTTCTTCCAAGGGTCTCTGATCTCGGCGGCATACCTCCCCCACGGCCTCTTTCTGACACCTCGGAATCTGATCTCCTTAGATCCTCCCGATCCGTCAGCTTCTGCAGCATAAACGTCGGGCGACGCCGCCGCCGGCTTAGCCGCTCCTCTGCCTCTCCGCATGGCTGAATACAGAAATGGAGTTGAAATTGGTCCTCAGAAGACTAGAAACGACCTGGGAGAGCTAGCAGGGCGAATTGAAGAGGCGGAGAAAACATGTGAAGGGAGGAAGAATCAAGCACCCTTACAATGCCATTCTCCAAAACCTAACTCCCCTCCTAATGCGTTCCCAAGAAAATCGAATCTGGGTCTCTCACAAATCCTATTTAGGCTAGCCCAACCGGTTAAATCGTTTTATATTGAATTCCTATCTTCTCACACGCCCCGGCAAACCAACCATCCGCACTCACACATTTCACCTATTTTCCATTACTTTAATTCTCTTGGACAATAAGTGTAATCTTCGTTTTGTTTTACGTTATATTATTAGTTGTTAATTATATAATTATTGAAAATATTATCAGTTTTAATTAACTTGTGTTGTAATTTATTCATGAAATAATTTATTTGAAAGTCTATAATTTTTCATTAGTCATAGATAAACTTTACTATAATGCTACTCTCATCATTTCCATTGTACAAGCACATTTTTTTTCCATTTCAAAATGAATTGCAAGTGTTTGGTTAATTATTAGGTGGGTTAATAAAAATTAATAAAGATTGAAAATGTTATAAATAAGGAATGAACATGTGAATTGTATTTATTTTTTATGACTTATATGGATTATTGTAACTCATTTCCCCAAGTCCTTACTTTTAACTAAGGAATTCAAAAGGAAATTAAAGCCATTAAAATGCAATTAGTATAAACTCCCTTATTTTTAGTAATTTTTTTTACCCGTAAAGTATTATTAACTCAAATGAACCATACACTCTTAATATTCTAACAATACAATACTACTAATATGCCATCAACTATATTTATATTAATCTAAGGAAACAATTTTGTACACTTTATTTCATTCATTCAAAAGCTCAAAATAACTTTTTTTTTATGTCATTACGTCAAAAAGTTATTTTTTTTAACTACATGTAACTAAATTTGTATAAATATAATTGAAACGAAAAGAGTATTACTTTTTTATTCATCTTCAAAATGAGTTACCTCACACACAAATATTTGTCTCCTCTCGTACCACACCTATGAATTACTAAATTACACGATTTTATGTTTAACAATTTATTGCGTACTAAACAAATACAAAAGAATAGTGCGAATTATTTTTATCAATCTAATATCAACATACTAGGGTTTGCATGGTCTATTCAATTATGGAACTAAATTTATATATATAAATTAATTTAATCAAACTTAAAGTTGTATATGGTCAAAATTGAATTAAAAATTACTTAAATAAATAGTAATCAAATCGAAAATATCAATTGTAAATAAATTATCGAAATTCATTTTTTATATGTATTTTAGTTGCCTTCTTTCGAGTGGTAACCAATGTTACTCGCCCCTACCTTGCTCCCTCTCTGGAAAGCTTTTTAGCACTTTTTCTAAAGCTAAATGGTGTACCCTACCATTAGGGGCCCCCACCACCCCTGCCTTGGGGATTGTTGGAGGAGATAATTCGCAGGATGTGCCTCAAATGGCTTATACAGAGGGCTCACTGTTTAACTTGTGCTTGCAAGGGGCCAAATCCATGCCAAAGGCAGGATTCGAACCCCCATCCTGCAGCAACCAAGTTTAGTTGAAAGGTCTTTCCACAATCTCCTCTACCTCTACCACTTGAGCTATGCCAAGGGCCAAGTTGAAGGCCTTTTTCTAAAGCTAGTTTATGGCTTGTGGCGGCATTATGGAGAAGGGAGGGAATCAAGTTCAAGAGAGAAGGAAAAATAAAAATTAGAGATGGAAGCTCGTTTTTATAAATCCTTTAAATTAAATTTTTCTCTATATTATTTTTTACTTCAATTTGTGTTAATTTTGCAATAAATACATTTTTTTTGGTTATATTTGGTTTGTTTATTTAATACTTATGAATAATATCAATTATTATAAACGAAATGTTCTTTTAATGTCTACGAACAAAAATATTTATATTTTCATGACCAAGTTTTCTTATGTGTATATGAAAACGTTCACGAGCCTTAACAAACGGTCCAAATTCGAGCTTGAGTTTTTTCTTTTCGACGAGTTCGAATTTGGGCTCGAGTTCGATTATTCCTTAATAAATGACACTCAAATCCAGTATTATTCGGCTCGACTCAATTCAATTACATCCCTACAAAAGGGTAAAAGTAATGCTCGAGAAACAACTTGCAAATCCAGTCACATTTGTTTCGAATTTTTGTTGCGTTAGAAAATTATTTGAATTGTCTATATTTGTTTTAGATTTTTTAGAGTATGTTATAATTTTGTTATGTTAAATCAATATGTAATAATGTAAAGATATATGTTTTTTTTGTTTACACCTAAGGTTAAATTAATATTTTAATGTGTAATGAGTTAAGAGATATAATATTTTAATGTGTAGTGAATAGTTGTATTTGTATTGTGTGTGAGCTCATGTGGTAATATTAATTGTTTTGTGTGACTCCCTCCTTCCCGAATTAACGTTTACCTTTATTTTTTTGCACGTAAATTAAGAGATTAATATTTTAATGTAGAGAGAAATAATATTCAATGTGAATCGAGCAGTTGCATTAGTGATATGCATCTTATATAAAATAATTAGTTATTTTGTGTGGGTCCAACTTGACAATAAAGGAAATATAAATCTTAACTTGAGACAAACCAAAAAGGAAAACGTAAACTTTAATACGGGACGGAGAGAGTATAATGTTATAATATGTAGTGAGGTGCGAGAAATAATATTTAATATGAAGTGAGTAGCTGTATTAGTGTTGTGTGTGGGCCCTACATAAAATAATCAATTATTTTGTGTAGGGCCAACTTGATAAAAATAAATAAATGTAAAACTTTATTTGGGACAAACCAAATGGAAAACGTAAACCTTAATGCGAGACGGAGGGAGTATAGGGTAATGTATAGTACTTTATATTGGAACGAACCAAAATGACAGAACGTATACATTTGGGACAAAGGGAAAAGTTGGTGGATATGTGTTGGCAAGTTTGAGAGATGGGAGGGGTGATTGGTTTGAAGAGAATATTAAGAGGGTGGTAATAGGAGGGGGGACACAAGTTTTTGGTTAGATAAATAGTGTTGTGAGTTTGAGTACTAAAATCAAAATTCCTAGATTATAGGAGTTGAATATTGGGAGGAATAAGTATGTAAAAGAAATGGGTGGATGGGTGGGGAGAATTGGGTCTGGAATTGTGAATAGAGAACGTGTTGAATGGGATAACTTGTTTGAATTACTTAATAGGTATAAGATTAAAGCTGGTGCAGACGAAGTGGGAGCCGAACTAAAAAAAAAGGCTACAAGCATGTCAATTATTGGAAGGTAGGAAGACAGAAGCAGAAGCTTAAACGTGGAAGCATACAAAATAATCTGGAATAATAACGCGTGCCCAAATATCAAGGTTATGATATGGAGGCTCATCAAAGGAAGGATGGTGACAACGATCGAGTTGCGGAAAAGAGGGAGTCTACCATCAAATGGAGACACAACATGGTCGTTATGTAAGCAAAGTGACGAGTCAATCTCTCACTTGTTTTGCGAGTACAAATTTTTAACAAAATTGTGATTAGAAACTCTCAAGTAAATAAAGGTGCATACATCATTCAGCAATAACATCCAAGTGAACTTAATGCGCGCTATTTAGTAATTTATTTCAAGAAAGGGAGAGGAAGAGGTTAGCAATTGATATATGGTTATAAACGGTGTGATTATTTGGAAAAGTAAAACAATATAGTATTTAAAGATGTAGGTTGGAATCTAATGAAGAATATGGACAAAATAAAATCTAAAGTATAAAGTTGGTGGATATGGAGAAGAGAAAAAAAAAGACTGAATATAAGGTACTCCGATTGATGTGGAGACCCTAACAATTGCATACTGAAAAATGACTTAGTTATGGATTATATGTTATCCCTAATGTAATGAGAGGTAATATAAGGGAATGAGATCACCTGTTACATAGTGGTGTTTCATCTCCTATTCCACTAATTAAATGATTGCCACGTGGCATGATCAATGCCCAAAATTCAATGCTTGCCCCAAGGGTTTATTAGTCATTTGTAGGGTATAGTTTTTTTATGTTGTGGAACACCAATGGAACACCGAAAATGTAACAGGGAAATCAACTTGTAATATAAGTGTGCTATTTTTGTATTTTGTACTCTTTTATTTAGGTAAATCTCATATATGAAAGCAAAATATTCCTTTCTCAAAAAAAGAAAAATAAAAAATTACCTCACTTAATGTACATAAAAAGCAAACATAAACATTTATTAGGGATGGAGGAAGTACATAGTATTTCTTTTCAATTTTTATTTCTCACTTTTATCCCCCTAAATTATCAATAATTAAAGCTAATTATGTAGAGTGTTTTTTTATTTCATTAGGATTATTCACAATTTAGTGACACATATAATTGTTTACCCCACAAAGAAATATTATTATAATCTAAATCTCAAAAGTACAAATCAATTTAAAAAATGACTCTCTTCTTTCCATGCACACATAACATAATTTATAGTATTTTATTTATTACTTAAAAGTATCACATTATCCTTAAAAATCAATAAATTATTCAAAAAGTAATTTTTCCTTAATATTTGTGGTATAGTAACAATGAACCATTCTTAAGAATGGAGGGATTATAACATAATTTACACGGATCAAAAAATAATTATCTTAATCTAGCTCCATGAAAAAGTAAATATATAAACCATTTAGTGATAAGAGTGTGGTAGAGTCCGTCCAAGATGGGCCCAAGTTATAGAAGCCCAGCAAATTCCTCAATTACTGTTCGAGTCCAAAAGGGCCCATTATGAGATTTACCACGCGGAAGGCATCACGCTGCAGTGCAGGAGAGCCACTCTCTCCACATACTCGAAAGACGACCTCCCAAGCAAGGTATACTAGGGATCAGTGACGGTGCCAGAAATCGAAGTGAGGGGGTCCAAATTTACATTATAAAATAAAATATTTTTTCCGTCTATCAAGATTATTCATATTGTTTAGAAAAAATAACTTCTTTCATCTCAAAATTTGATTTTATAATTGATGTTACATACATTTTTTTAGGACAAGCAGGATTTTATAAATGAATATTGTAATATACTGTTTAGTAAAAATAAAATAAATTTAGTATTATATAAGCTGTAAAAAATTTAAAAGAAGGTACGTAAAAAATAGAATAGAAACATTAATAATATATAAAATAATAGAGAAAATTGAAGACATTGAGAAAAATAGAAAGGTACATAAAAATAGAATAGAAACATTAATAATATATAAAATAATAGAGAAAATTGAAGACATTGAGAAAAATAGAATAGAAACATTAATAATATATAAAATTGAAGGAAAAGAAGCTGAAGTGGGGAATTGACCCCGTGACTTCTTCAATTAATTTAGCAACCAATACCACCAGGCTACGCAACCCCTTATCAAAGTATCATATATATAATTATTAATGCTAAAATCTGAGGGGGGGCCAGTGCCCCCTTGTCCCCAACGTAGCACCGTCGCTGCTAGGGATGCTCGGAAAATCGAGTGAAGACCCTCGATTATATAGGAGTTGTGCAAGGTTTGCCCGTCCTGCCTCTTAATGCGAAAAACTTTCTTCGTAAGTTTGAAAATTGTAACCTTAGAATCAGCATCCCTAAGAGTGGGTAGAAGTTATAGACCAGTCACCAAGGCCATACATCCTCCACCTACTCCATCATGGCTAGGGATGCCAATGGAACTGGTATTCTTGGGAACCCGGCCTACCCGAACCCTAATGGAAAAGGTACGGGTAGTTGTAAACGGATTTGGAACGGGTACGGGTAGTTGTGAAAAATACCATTAGAGTTTGAAACGGTTACGGGTATCAAATACCCGCGGATACCCCCGTTTATATATATATTTTTTATAAAATTTAATATATATTATATAATTTATATATTATGAAATATTTTATATATTTTATTAGTAGTTATAAATTTTATTTAATCATATTTATTAAATATTTATTTAAAATAATAGAATTTATATTATATTTATTTTATATTTAATTAAAAATAATGTAATTTTCATTATTATATTTATTTAAACAATAAAAATATATAAATATATATTAAATAAATAAATATTAAATGGGTACGGGTATCCGCGGGCATTAATAAATGGTTATGGGACGGGTACGGATACCATAATAAATTTTTAAACGGGACGGATACGGGTAGTTGATTTTTATTCGGATACGGGTACGGGTACCCCAAAATAAGCGGGTACCCTACGTGTTGCCATCCCTAATCATGGCGGCCTCGAGGAGCATAACTTATAAGGGATAAATTCAGATTTAATCTTATAAGAATTGCTCAATGTCAATAAGATCCCAAAACTGGCAGATTTAGTCCCATAGGAAATTTTCATCAAAATCTGTTAATAGTTAACAAAATATTCTGAACCATTAGAAAGACCAAAATGACAACTTGTAGATTTGATTCCATAATTTGCAAAAAATAATCCCAAAAAAAAACTAATACAATGTTTATTGAAAGAGAAAATAGAGGGGAATTGTCGTAATTGACTATATCTATGTTGAAAAAAGAAAATAATATAAATCTGCTAGTTTATAAGAATATAAGTTAATTTGGGATGAAAATTTTCGAAAAATTATGGTTATAATATTCTTATGGAACCAAAACCGCTAGTTATGGGACCATGAATTCCTACGGAACTAAAATTGAACTGAAGGAATTCTTATGGGACCAAATGTGACATTTTCTCTAATTATATGTGCATTAATTGCATAGAGAGAAATGTCTAAATCGTCTCATCATTAGTTATATATAAGTAAATAGCATTAACTTGTAAATGAAGGAGGATCTTTTCCTCCAATTCTCAAAACACCTGAAAAAATGCACTCATGCATTAACTTCCAATAATTTGGGAAGAATTCTGTTGCCTTAAAACATTTAGTGTAATCTCTTTGTTATGTTAGATTAGTTTGTTCATGTGTAAACAGCCACACTAAGTACTAGCTATCGACAAAGAGCATTATGTTTTATTGATCGATTTGTTTTTTGGCAAACAATATTAGGTATTTATGAAAAAAAAAAAAAAAGCCCCATCAAAATGAGGTAGTGTTCGATGGATTTGCGTCGAGTGGCTTGGTGGGTCGTGTCCAGACATGCGCAATTAAAGTAATGTGTCTCACCAACGCTAATTACATAATAATAATAATAATAATAATAATAATAATAATAATAATAATAATAATAATAATGATAATGAAAATGAACTTCTTCAAATGTGTATTATTATATTTTAGTATTACATTTTCTGTCACATGTTAAATGAATAACATATATGCAGTGAAAAAATCTCAAAATTCCCCCTTAAAGTTAATATTATTATCCTTTTAGAGTATATATATATTTTATTATATTATATGTGTCAATCATTTAACGATTAACACCAAAATGTAATAGGAGATTCAAACCGTTTTTGAACACTTTAATTTTCATCATTTTCACTTCTTATCACCAAAAGTTAAAATAATTGTTTTCCCATATTCTTTATTTATAAAAAGAAAAAAAAAATCATATTTAATACTTTATCAATTTATTATAAATTTTAATGTTGTGTTTGGATTGAGTCATTTCAAATTTAATTTAATGAATTTGAAGATGTATATATTTTAAATTGCATGTTCATTTGATCAATTACGTTATTTGAATATATTATAGATTTGTTTCAAATCCATAATTCAATAATTATTTTTTAATTTTTTAGATAAAATTTTATTTATGATAAATAAAAACAATGAAATTTTCTTATATTAAATTAAAATCTAAATTCTATAAATTGGTTGTGGTGGTAATTTTATATATTTTTATATATATTAATATATCTATTACACAACGGAAGGATTTCAAATGACATGGTTTGAGTAAGTATTTGAAATTCATCCAAAACTTCGATTTTTGCCCCAAAAAAGATAAGTGATTCAATTTTGCCCTATAACTAATGAATTTTTTCAATTTTTGCCCAATTTTCGTAGGAAAATGTTAATTTCACCAGAATCCGCCACGTCATGCTTCAATTTGGGGGTTTCCGGCAGGTCAATCCGACGTGTCAATTTTGACTTATTTTGAGCCAATGAATCCGCCACGTCATTTTTGTTTTTTTTTTTAATTCCACATAATCCACAACACCAAATTAATTAAAATAAATGATGGATAAATTAATGAAAAAGAGAAGACGCCTTCTCGTCGGCGGTGCCCCTGCCACCAGCCATGGATTTCCGGCGCATGTGGCATCTTCCACCGCCGATCATCGTGTCCATTGCCTAATTCCACCACAACCCAAACCCTAAAATACTATCAATCCAACAAAAGGCCACCAAGATTCAATTCACGTTCAACAGATTTTCGCATATAGAGAGAAGAAGAGATGACGAGAAATTGCTCGCCCTACCCATCGTTTGCTCCCAAATTTGAACCCGTCGCCACGTCGCCATCCTCATCGATGTTGTCCGTTCACCGCCACCGAAGTCGTGAATGCCGAGCCCCACGCTGCCGGAGATGCAAATCCGTTCAGTCGACCGCCACTGGCTCACGAACATCGTCGATCGAGCTGCGACGGCGACACGGTGGTTAAAAAACCAGCAGCAGAAGCCCACATTTGCCATCTGTTAAATTCTTTATTCATTTCTCCATTCTTCGTATGATTGTCAAATACATGCGAGAGAGATCGTGCAAGCAACGCCTTAGAGATAGGGAGAGTTCTGGGCAGTTGGGTTATGAGGATGCGTTTGCACTAGTCTACGCGTCTTGATTGATATATAGAATATCTATGTAGAGAGAGAGGGAGGATTTATTGTGTGTGTATCTGTGTGAGAGAGAGAGCGCAACGGCATAAATTCACCGGCGCCGGAAATCCATGGCTGGTGGCAGGGGCACCGCCGACGAGAAGGCGTCTTCTCTTTTTCATTAATTTATCCATCATTTATTTTTTTAATTAATTTGGTGATGTGGATTATGTGGAAATTTAAAAAAAAAAAAACAAAACAAAAATGAAGTGGCGGATTCATTGGCTCAAAATAAGTCAAAATTGACACGTCGGATTGACCAGCTGGATACCCCCAAATTGAAGCATGATGTGGCGGATTCCGGTAAAATTCGTATTTTTCGGCGAAAATTGGGTGAAAAAATTCATTAGTTATAGGGTAAAATTGAACAGCTTATATTTTTTTAGGCAAAAATCGAAGTTTTACTCAGTTATAGAGCAAAAAAAATTAATTTAACTCAACGTTTATTTATTTTGACGTCTTGGGCAGGGATAGCAACATGCGCAATTAAATTAATGTGTCTCACCAACGCTAATTACAAAATCATAATAATAATAATAATAATAATAATAATAATAATAATAATAATAATAATAATAATAATAATGAAAATGAACTTCTTCAAATGTGCATTATTATATTTTAGTGTTACATTTCCTGTCACATGTTAAATGAACAACATATATACAGTGAAAAAATCTCAAAATTCCCCCTTAAAGTTAATATTATTATCCTTTTAGAGAATATATATATTTTATTATATCATATGTGTCAATCATTTAACGATTAACACTAAAATGTAATAGGAGATTCGAACCGTTTTTGAACACTTTAATTTTCATCATTTTCACTTCTTATCACCAAAAGTTAAAATAATTGTTTCCCCATATTCTTTATTTATAAAAAGAAAAAAAATCATACTTAATACTTTATCAATTTATTGTAAACTTTAATGTTGTTTTTGGATTGAGTCATTTCAAATTTAATGAATTTGTAGATGAATAGATTTTAAATTGCATATTCATTTGAATTACGTTATTTAAATATATTATAGATTTATGAAATGATTTTCAAATCCATAATTCAATAATTATTTTTTAATTTTTTAAATAAAATTTTATTTATGATAAATAAAAACAATGAAATTTTCTTATATTAAATATTAAAATCTAAATTCTATAAATTGGTTGTGGTGGTAATTTTATATATTTTTATATATATTAATATATCTATTACACAACAGAAGGATTTCAAATGACATTGTTTGAGTAAGTATTTGAAATCCATTCAAAATAATTAAAAAAACATCAAAATCAAATTCATGATTTGAAATTCATTCATTTAAAATCTTGGATTTATAAATCCGTGAATTTAATAATAAATCCAAGCATGAAGGAAGATTAAAAATGCAAACATGAAGGAAGGATTTAAAAATCTCTCCTCAAATCCTCTCATCCAAACACATGTTTGAGTAAGGATTTGAAAATTCATTCAAAACAATTAAAAAAAATCAAAATTAAATCCATGATTTGAAATTCACTCATTTGAAATCTTAAATTTATAAATTTGTGTATTTAATAATGGATCTAAACATGAATGCAGGTAGGAATGTAATCGAACCGAATCGAGTCGAACACTACTAGGTTTGAGAATCGTTTGTTAAGAAATTATCGAACTCGAGCCCGAGCTCGAACTCGTCAAGAAAAAAAATATCGAACTCGAGCTCGAATTCAAACTATTTGTTAAGACTCGCGAACATGTTCACGAACACATAAAGTAACTTGTTTATGAATATATTTTTATGAACATTTAAATAATTTTGTGCCTGTATATTAAAAGAATGTTTCGTTTATAAACATTTAATGTTATTCATAATATTAAATAAACAAACTAACAAAATATAATTATAAACAGTAAAAAGTATTTAAATATTTAAATAATCACTTAAGTTATTATCATATTTGTGTGGTTTAATATAAAATATTTAATTATTGAATATTAATAAATAATAATATATAATTCTAAAGAATAACTATAAAATTTACGAACGCGTTTGCGAGCCATTAGCGAGCCTATAAACGAATATGTTCGCGAGCTTTCGAGCCGAACACCCTTAGGCTTGAGTTTGGTTTGATAAACTATTCGAACCCAAAATTCAAGTTTAGTTTGGCTCGTTAAGGTTAACGAACGAGTTCGAACAAATATTTAATCAAATCGAGACTCGAATAGTTCGCGAATGGTTTGATTTGGTTACATCCTATATGCAGGATTTATAAATCTCTCGTCAAATCATTAAATCCAAACACAATCTAAAATTGGAGTATTACTTTTCTTAATCTAGTGAAAATTATTAAGAGTAGGATGGAGTGTGTATATATACTCCCTCCGTCCGGTTTTAAGGTATCAATTTGCTTTTTGTACGTGGATTAAGGAGTATTATTATTATATGTGTGGTAGGGCCCTTTAGACTGGACCCACAAGTGAGCCTGGATCAATATTTAAAGACAAAAGGAGAAGGTTGTACTCACGCTCTTTGCCTAAGTGGGGAGAAGAGTAAGGGAGACCGAGCGAAGGAGGAACACGAGCTCGTCCCATCCTCCTGGGAAGAAAGTGGGGGGCTTTCTACCCCCTCTCCGCCCACTTGCTCCACTTTCTCTCTCTCTACACTCACCCTCTCTCTCTACCCACTTGCATTCATTACTCTCCACCCACTTGCTCACTTTCTCTCTCTCTACACTCACTCACTCTCTCTACTCCCACCACCGAGAGTCTCCCTATCCCTCTCTACCCTCACTATCACCCTCTATCCACTATCCCCCGAGTCTCACTTCCTCTCTCTACACTCATTCCCTCTCTCTACTCTCCCACCACCAAGTTGCCCACTTGGGCCTGACACCCTATAAGCCTAGTAGATATCTCCTAAGATATCTACTAGAAAGATAATCCTACGACATATCTTTTAATAGCCTCATGCGGATACGCAGTTAATGCTCACTTGCTACTAGGTTCACCTCACTTGTATATGAGGAGGCGGCACTTTTATCTTCAACATCAATTCATCTTCACCATCAATACCAAGCTCACTTTCATTATCACTATAAAAGGAGAATTATCTCCTCCACCACACAAACAAAAAAAACACAGGGAGAAATGAACTCTCTACTTTAAACTCCCACAAACATGGGAGGAATTCTTGTGTTCTTCTTATTCTGTTCTTTCTCCATATTATGTTAGATTAGTCCGATTAAATTATATAACAGCCACATTAAACCACACCTCACCCATCAAAAATCGACTATCTACATTTGGCGCTAGAGAAAGGGCCCTCCCCTTTGCAACTCCAAGAAATCATGGCGTCCAACTCTCGCCAATCAAGTTCAAGTTCAAAGACTTCCCAGTCTAAAGGGAAGGAATCAACTCACAGTAGAGTCCATAGTTAAGAAATGGCTTTTATGAAAGCACAAGCTGAAGAAATGATGGCCCTAAAAAAGGCTAGATGAGTTAGAAAAGGGACAACAGTGTGGAGTGAATGAATTACCTCTAGGCGGAAACTCATTCACACCAAATCTCACCTCTCAACCATACCAACCAGAGGTGAAGGTCCCTCAAATTGGCACATATGATGGCAGATCTGACCCCATGGTGCACCTAAAGAAATTCACGACGTGGATGATTGCCCAAGGAAGCTCAGAAGCTACCAAGTGTCAGCTATTCCCATTAACTCTCGAGGACATGGCCTACACATGGTACAGTTCACTCCCCCAGCCTCTATTGATAGCTGGGATGAACTCTCCAAGCTCTTTCTATCTCAATTTGCTTACCTGGTCCAAGTGAAAGGCTCCAAGCTGAAGCTAGCCTACATAAAACAAGGCCCTGAAGAGTCCCTCCAAAGCTTCATAAGAAGATTCAATGACCAAAAGGCAACAGGAGAAAAGATGAGCGATGAGACATACATCGTGCTGGCCACTGCCGCCTTACGGCCAGGGTCAGACATGTGGGTGGCCGTCCAACGGAACCCTCCACTATCTTACAAAGCATTCATTGCAATGGCACACCCCTTCATCCAGTTAGAACAAGCTTGGGAGGGGATTAGAGAGCATTTGCCTACTCATGAATAAAGATCCAACATAAAAAAGATCCAACCCACAGGAAGGTGGATCCAATCCACTCAACAGATCCGACCGAGAGCAGACCAGCTCGTGGATAAATCCAACATGTCCGAAGACAGATCTGACCTATCCACAGGCAGATTCGACTGAGTGGACCATTTCATGGGTAGATCCGACATGTCTAAAAGGCAGAGCCGGCCTACCGAAGGCAAAGATTACCTATCCGAAGTCAGAAACTCTCCACACGCTAGGTCCTACATGGACCTACAAGATGAGCCGCCATGAGGATATTCGAGAACGTGGAGACTCGAAAATTATCCTAAGCCCAAAAGCTCCCGACAGTCAAGGAGAAAGCTCAAGAAGCCTTACTCAACCTCGAGCATAGGCGCCGAAGCCCCCCAAGCAGCCAAGGCATAGACCCAAAGGCTAAGCTCAGGGGCTAAGGCCAAATAGCCGAGAGATAAGTTTAAGAAGCCGTACCAATCCCCAGGCAAAGGCTCCAATAGATAAGGCATAAGCCCAGATAGCTAAAGAATGAGCTCATAAAAGCTCCTACACTAGGCTCAAACCTTACGAGGTTCAAGCCAAAAAAAGGCCTAGACGCAAGTCCGAGAAGGCCCTTACAGGAGGTTCACACCTTGCGAGCTTACCAAAAGATGAGCTCATTGAGAAAAAGAGGAACACATTTAACACTTTTTTTAATCGAAGAAAGGACATCGAGCCCCTAGGAGACTGCGAGCCCTAATGCTTGAGCTCATCATCTGAATGGCTGAAGATAAGTCAAGGGATAATAAACCCTTTGATAAATCTCAAATAATTTAAGCCTTCATATATTTTATTTGGGAATAACAGTGCATTAACCACTATGCTTATCTATGTAGCCACCTCCTCCTTTGTCTGGAACCGCAATCAAATTCCAGAGGGTTATAATATGAGCTAAGTCGGATCCAACCAACATAGTCGACCACTAAGTCATAACATGGGACTGGAGCAAGATAAAGTATCCCGAAAAGATATTACACAAGACAGAAGACCGGGGGCTCACACTTCCAAAATTGAGTCCTCTGGAGGAGCTACCACATAATTGAAGTGAGGAGTAGAGCTACATCCAAGATGATCGACCCGCCGAAGAGTTGATACTCTTTTTTTCTACCTGCGGTTTTTTTCCATCGGGTTTTTCCGTAGGGAGGTTTTTTAATGAGGCCAACAAAGGGTCATCTTTAGCCGGGAGGCCAATCACTTCTGTGTATGGTTACACTTTGGGGGCTAATGTGATAGGTGGTCCACACCTATATCACCACATAGCTTAGAAGACGAGGCCACGTTCTATCAGAGATCACCTCAGCGTTTGCGCGCATCACTGACCGAGGCCTCTCCGAGCCGACCGACTGAGGTCCCTCCAAGCCGATCGATCGAGGTTCTTCCGACCCTCCGCGTCTCCGACCGAGGTCCCTCCAAGCCGACCTATCGGAGTCCCTCCGAGCTGACCGATTGAGGTCCTCCGACCCTTCGCGTCTCCAACCGAGGTCCCTCCAAGCCGACCGATCGAAGTCCCTCCGAGCCGACACGCCTCCGCATTCCAAGTCCTTCGGAGCCGACCTCCGAACCTCCTGCACCCTCTGAGTCGCAAGCTTTCCCCTCTCCCGAGGAAGCTATCCCACCAACACTTAAGAATGCAGGTCTTTCTATCACCTAAGGCAACCTTTCTCAACTCCAAAGAGACATCATCAACTTCACCTCCATCTTTATCCTGACTACCATCTGCATCTTCAAAATTAACATGATGACTTATCACATGTATTAAGAGGCTTCACCTTTACTCTACAAGTCCCGTGAAGCCAAAGCCTGGGGGCTAATGTGGTAGGGCCCTTTAGACTGGACTCATAAGTGAGCCTGGATCAATATTTAAAGACAAAAGGAGAAGATTGTATTCACGCTCTCTGCCTAAGCCGGGAGAAGAGTAAGGGAGACCGAGCGAAGGAGGAGCACGCGCTCGTCCCATCCTCCTAGGAAGAAAGTGGGGGGCTTTTTACCCCCTCTCCACCCACTTGCTCCACTTTTCCTCTCTCTACACTCATCCTCTCTCTACCCACTTGCATCCATTACTCTCCACCCACTTGCTCACTTTCTCTCTCTCTACACTCACTCACTCTCTCTACTCCCACAACCGAGAGTCTCCCTATCCCTCTCTACCCTCACTATCACCCTCTATCCATTGTCCCCAGAGTCTCACTTCCTCTCTCTACACTCATTCCTTCTCTCTACTCTTCCACCACCAAGTTGCCCACTTGGGCCTGACACCCTACAAGCCTAGTAGATATCCCCTAAGATATCTACTAGGAAGATAATCCTACCGCATATCTTTTAATAGCCTCATGCGAATACGCATTTAATGCTCACTTGCTACTAGATTCACCCCACTTGTATAAGAGGAGGCGGCACTTTCATCTTCAACATCAGTTCATCTTCACCATCAACACCAAGCTCACTTCCATTACCACTGTAAAAGGAGAATTATCTCCTCCACCACACAAACAAGAAAAACACAGGGAGAAACAAACTCTCTACTTTAAACTCCCACAAACGTGGGAGGAATTCTTGTGTTCTTCTTCATCTGTTCTTTCTCCATATTATGTTAGATTAGTCCGATTAAATCATATAACAGCCACATTAAACCACACCTCACCTATCAAAAATCGACTATCTACAATATGTAAAGTGGATAGTTGTATTAGAGGGAAGTGATGGGTTATATTGTGTAT
This sequence comes from Pogostemon cablin, assembly GCA_023678885.1. Classification (NCBI taxonomy): domain Eukaryota; kingdom Viridiplantae; phylum Streptophyta; class Magnoliopsida; order Lamiales; family Lamiaceae; genus Pogostemon; species Pogostemon cablin. The sequence continues at coordinate 22,291,152 of CM042973.1, forward strand.
TTTTTACTAAATAGGGGAAATTGATACCTTTGAAGCGGATGCAAAAAATAGTAAAATGGATACTTTAAAAGTGGATGGAGGGAATATAATATTTTGGGTAAAATTCAAAGGCCAAGTACATGTAGAAGTTGGATGGATTAAGATTCTCTGTAATTATTTAATCAATTTTCCCACATGCAGCTAGGATAACTACATTGAGTTAAAATGACGTACTACAATTACTACTCAAATCATAACTCGTGATGAAATGACACAGTAATCGAAATTACTTGATTCAGAAAGGTAGAATCATCCATTTCAGGTGGAATCGAGATTACATTATTTTGTTTTGTTTTAAAAGCAAAATAATTGAGAATGTAAGAATAGTCTGTGCTAATACTTTTAATAGCTATGATTGCTCCTGTAAATCTAGAATCAATGGCAATGGCAGCAAGAGTGGTGGAGGTTGCGTTGTTGTGAGCGTGTGACTTTCAAATCTATTCAATTTTTGGATGAGTAAGGTAACACATTTGATCACTAGTATACATTTCGATCGATGTACCTCTGGAGCATTCTATCTGAACAAACTCATTTCTTTGTTTTGAGTTTAAAGTGATTTAATAAACCAGTGAATAATATTATTCTATATTTGTTTTAGGTTTAAGTATGGTAAGTTTAAACTTTATGTCAAATCAAGTATTAATTGAAGTGAGAGAAGAGAAAAGAGAAAGAAAGAAAAAGTTAATGTTAATAGGAAAGAAAAAGTTAATATTAATAGGATATGTAGGCGTAGTATATGAGAGATTTAAGGAGATTTATTAAATCTAAACCCGAAATATTAAACCGGAATCAAACATCACCTTAAGGTTTGGAGAACCGAACTTGTCTTCTCATAGATTTGATGAAATCGATAGAATTGTACTAGGTAATAATTTTAAGATATGTTTAGTAATATATTTCTGTATTTAAATTATATTAATTATAAATATTTTAATTTAAATTAATATAGGGTATATTCAATAATTTTGGTTTTGAGAATAAATAACCTTAAAAAATAACGTAGACTCTACAAGCATGCCCCCAAGGCTAGAAGGCATACACTAATCAATATAATTTGACAATAAAAATCCTATAAAAATAGGGGATGCTAAATGTCCATAATATGGACATCCATATATTATTGAAAATGTAAGTTTACTAATTTACTCTTTATTAAAAAAAACTCTGAACCCTAAAAACATAAATCCTAATTTTTAAAATTATAAATCCTAAATCATTATAATACCCTAAACCACATGGCTAAATATCGCTTAAACGATGGCCGCCAAACAAGTATGTGTACGGATTTTGGTTCAAAATCGCGGAATCCGTAAAATAAGTAACTGGAACTATACCAGTCCAACACAATTCCAATTTGATTTTGAAACCGACTGTTCCTAGTTCTTTTTTTTTAAGCTTAAACTGTGTTTTTTTTTATAAAAAAAATAATAGAGACAAAAAAAACCGATGGTTTGAAACCAGAACCGAATTAGATTACGGTTCCAATTAATTAGTGCATATCTACCCCAAATGTAAATATAATGAGTGTATATTGGGTGCACCCGGGTGCAAGGGTGCACCCATATGTGTATGACATTTTATTCTATTTTGTATACATGCTATTCTATTTTGTATATGTGTTTTATAATAATTGTATACTTTTTTCACACTAAGTTTTTCATTAAAAAAGCTAACATCCATATGTGTATAACTTTTTATTCAATAGTGCATACATATTTTTTAATAATTGTATATTTTTTTACACTCAAATTTTCATTAAAAAAAATTAACAATTAAATTGTATACATTTTTACTCATAATTGTATATGTTTTTGTTTATATTTGTATATGGGTGCACACTATAATTAGCCAAATATAATACTATATTTATATCCAATTGAGAGAGTGTTTGGGTTCATTAAAATTAAATTAAGTGACTAATAAAGCTTTAATATCATAAACAAGGAATGAATTTGAAAATTCCATTAGTTCTTTATTACTTTCATGGAAATTGTAATCTACACCCTCTTCTTAGATTGTAATACACCAAGCCTCTTGATTTTAATTAAGGGACTGAGAGGAAAATTAAGTTCAGTTCGATGCAATTAATAAGTAAAACTCCTTCATTTTGAATACTCCATCTGTCTCGGAGATATTGACACATTTTTTTTGACACAAAGATTAAGGAGTATAATAATTTAATGTAAAGTGAAGTGAGAGAAATAATATTTAATGTGTAGTGGGTAGTTGTATTAGTGGTGAGTGTGATGTGTGTGGGCCCATGTAAATAATAAATTATTTTGAAAAACTTTTATGTGAGACGGGTTATTTGTGAGACGGGTCTAAGACGGATCGACCCATCACTAAAGTAAATTTATTGTATAGATAAAGTATGCTTATTTGTACTTAAAGTATGTCAATAATAAATTATATTATAACATACTAAAATCATACTTTAATGCATAATCAAACATACTTGAAAACATACTTTAACAACCATTAAACATATTTTATCTAAATAATAGACATACTTTAACACGTCTCACACACCGTCTCACAGAAATAACGTCTCACAAGAGAATTTCTCAATTATTTTTGTGTGAGTCTCATATTCTTAAAAAGAAAATATGTCAATTTTGGTGGGACAACCCAAAAAGAAAAGTGTGGCAATATCTTTGGGACGGAGGAAGTAAAATTTTAAGGATCATGAAATAGTATTATGAAGCTATCTTGTGCAAAACCGTCTCATGATGATATCATTTTACATTTTTGCAATTAATTATCACTTTTTATCAAAAATATTATCGCTTTTCGTTTAAAATATTATCAAATTTTATTTGTACTACAAATTATTCATTTAATAATTCAATGCACCATTATCACTTTTCATCATTCAAATATCACGTTTTCATTAAAATCATATCATTCTATAAAATGGTCTCACACAACTTTTTTATTACAAAATGTGAACCAAACAATCGTTAGATATAAATAACAAATGAATATATGGTACATGCAGATGTATTAACAAACCCCAAATTTGTAAAATTAAGCACCACCATCCATATAAATTAGAAAACAAAAGAATTGGCCATGATGACTTAATATCCATCCATCAAAAACTAGCACAAAATCAGGAAATTGATGTATTCACACAGATCTTGTCCATAACCCAAGTTACGTCTCTTAATTACAATTGAATTCGTATTGTAGGAAAGTCAAGCCCCCAGAATCCGGATTACCAACTCAAATAATGAATGAAAACCTACTCCATTTATTTCTCTTTGATACACAAAAACCTCCTTAATACACATCCAACAAACATACAATTCAAATTCTGTCATAACACCACCATCATAAGAGCTTGGAGGCACCAACTGGCCTACAAACAAGGCACTATATTGGCACATCCTAAGCATATTCAATAAACCCTAATATATTACTTTCAACCAAACAAGAGTCGTTGTAAAAGAAAAGGCAACGAGAAAACGGAGAATGTACACATGTAACTCTTGGGTAGCAGATGGAGTGAATGCGTTCTATTCTGTACGAACTTCCAACACTTGAAACCAGCGGCAGGCAATAAGGTGGTGGAAGTGAATGATGGTTTGACAGCGTTCTATTCTGTACGAGCTTCCAACATTTGAAACCAGCAGCAGGCAATAAGGTGGTGGAAGTGCTCGATTGTGTGAGTGCATTCGATTCTGTACGAGCTTCCAACATTTGAAACCAGCAGCAGGCAATAGGTGGTCGGAAGAAACCAATAATGAATCAGCCAAAAGCTCTGGCTGGAAAATGTAGACCGCCTATGAGCTAATCCCCTCAAGATTTCTCACATCTCCATGATATTACATTATTTCCTATCTTCCAGTAACTGCAAGAAGCTATCTTCTGTACTAGAAAAAGGCGAACACAACTAACATCAAACAAATTAGATTTAAGGGCTTCTTGTTCTTACATGGTTCATCGCCGAAGCAGGAAGAATCAAACATGTACATCTCATGCTATTGTCAATTACAGCCAGTAAATTCATATTACACAAATTCAATTTTGTAGGAACAAAGCTTATCAACAAGAAATCAGAATCGAATAAGTTAATAAATAAGTGAAATAATCCAAACATATTAAGCAATTCGGAAGAAAAGAATTAGTGATCCATAAAAGAACAAACTAGGAGCATGATCTATCAGCAATCAGTGTTTACTAACGTATGGAATAAGTTCAGATAACAGGACACAACATAATTCATCAAAATATGCCAATATAATAGTGTGATATCAAACAAGCTATCTAAAGAACAGATATGCACATACATATCAGAGAATAGTGCTAATAACCTAGAAAAGTTTTCACAAATGTTTTATGACAGCATTATACATCTACAGATTACAGTCTTCATTTGAGCAATATAAGCAAAGCCCCAAGAACAGATCACAATTTCCAATCCACCCACTGCTATTTATGTTCTAAAAATTTTGACTAAAAGAACAGAATGAACATTGTCCCAAGGAACATCGCCTTTATAGATATAGAAATGAGAAAGCACACTTAAATATCGATCTTAATATCATTCTATTATCCATAACATTAGAGATTATAAATACAAAAAAAAAAAAGGGTAAATTCTCTCCAAACAACAAAATACAATCGTAGAAGACAAGACTTAGTTTTTACGACACCCTCAGTCTTCACCCATCTCTATGAGCTTTCTTCTTTCTTTTCTTTTTTCTTTTTTTTTTCATTTTTATGGAAAAAAAAATTAAAGTGAAAAAAAGAAGAAAATTTGAATAATTAACCAAATGGGTGAATTCCTTCCAATGATATTTAAATGATTAATCATCGGAGAAGAACTCAGAGCCGCAGAGCCGTGCAGGCAAGTTCGTCCAAGTCATTGCCGGCGTCGGCCGGCGGAGGCATGTTAAGATCGAAAGGCATGAACTTTTTACAAGATGATGAGGCGATGTCGCACTCAGCATCATCAACCACGTACGATGATGAATCACAGTCGCTGTGACAATCATCGGGAGCCACCGGCGGAGACCGCGGATGCCTTCTCTGCTGCAACACCACCGGCTGCGGCGGAGGCAGCTGCCGCGGCCCGCTGAATGACTCCACGGTGCTGCTCATGCCGCTGGTGGTCGGTCTTTGCTGCGCAATTATATGTTGGTCATGGGGGAAATACCGGCAATCCATGAACGGATCGTGGGAAATATTGTTGGCGTGGTGTTGATTAGGGTTTCGAGGGTTGAAATCGGGGAAAACGGCGCCATTCGTGGGGGAGGGGAAGTTAGTTTTGGCCTTGGGGCCACGGAGGGAGCGCGCTGCGGCGTCGTATGCGCGAGCGGCGTCCTCCGCCGAGTCAAAGGTGCCGAGCCAGACACGTGTCTTCTTCCAGGGATCTCTGATCTCGGCGGCGTATCTTCCCCACGGCCTTTTCCTCACCCCGAGGAATCTGATCTCCTTAGATCCTCCCGATCCAATAGCTTCTACGCCGTGAACGGCGGCCGCTGCCGCCTGCTTTGCAGCTGCTCTGCCCCTCCGCATGGCTCAAATTAATAGGTGAACCACCGAAAAAAATATCGAAAAAAATAATAAAAATGAAAGGGAAATCTCTCCTCAGAGGATGAGAATCGATTTTTAGAGAGAGAAAAAAGAAGAGAGATGAAAGAGCGGAGAAGAGAACATATGTACAGAGAAAGAAACAACGCCACAGAGAGAGAGAGGGGATGAGATTGTGATAATAATTTTCCTCTTTTTCTCTCTCTACTGTGTGTTGTGTGTGAAAAGGAGAGGGGTTGGGAGGCGAGCGCTATTTTTTTATTTTTGATTTTTTGGTGCTTTCTATTTTTCCTCCATTTATAAATATACTAATCTTGCGGCCTTGCCATTATGTGTGTAATTAAATACTAGTACATTATTATTATTATTATTATTAATAAATTAATAAAAACCGAGAGGGGGTGGGTGGGTTTAGGGGGGGTAGGGGGCAAGTGGTAGGCTGGTAGGGGGTGGTATTGCTTTATCGATTTCTCTACCTTCTCACACGCCCCCACAAACCAACCGACTGCTCTCTTGGATTCATAGATTTTGCCCTCTACCTTTTTACCTTTAAATTCTTTTTTTCCTATTTTATTTGTTAGCATTAATATTATTTACCTACTAGAAGACATGAGAAATAAAATAATAATACTAATAATAATAATAAACCGAAATAGGCTAATCAAATCAAAATCGGAAACCGGCCAAAATAGAATTGAAATAAGTAATATTACGGTTACATTTCAACTCATCATTTTATGGAATTGAATTGATGGTTCCTCTATTTCTTTTTTTAAAGAAAACTCTAATAACTAATGCTTTACAAAATATCAGAAATACGTGGTTTTAAATTGGAACTAAAACTAAAGGTTAACAATTCGATTTTGGTTCCTCATTTCCGAGACCCAACCTCCAATAGAAAACAACAAATCTAAATCCTAAACGACAATAGACTCCGGAAGCCCGTGCAAATGAAATACCTATTGAAAAAATAATTGTGTGACATCAATTGCATCTGTGTTCATTTTACAAAGGATAAAGTAATGCATCCTGCAAAAACGATCAACAACCACAAAAATAGAATCAAATTCACGCTGCATACGAGGTAACCTCAAAACAAAATTCATACTAATGGCTGCCCACGTACAGGCGTGAAGGTACGGGAAGAGAACGATACAACCCAGCATTAGAATTCATGCCTTTAGAAAACTTGAAAAACTCGATAACAAAAAACAAAACGGGCTAAATCACGTATTGCGCATGGCCAAAAGAAGCACCTTAGAAATAGCTCAACTGAATAATTCCTACCAACATCCAAGGCCATCAAAACTCAACAATTAATTTTGTCGCATGTTATAGTCAAGAAGATAGAGTGGTATCATGTCTTGACGGCATGACAGGAATGAATGGTTGGTCTCTAGATACCAACTGATACAGCGCGCATATTGAATGAATAGAGAACACTTTCTATCATGACATCATGTTAAATGATCACCTCGTCTAAAAATTTAAGCTGATAGAAAATAGTTTAATACTTAATCAAGTCACTCTAACAAATTCAATCAGAACACTAGGAAGATAGGATTTACGTAAACATTGTGTTCAAAACTTCTCCTCCAACATACTTTCAGACAACGTATAAATACTATAATGATAAAAAAAAAAGAGAACATAAAGAAAAGCCCAACAAGCTGGGTCCAATTATCGACCACACCTCCGATTTTACTAAACATATCCCATAAATTTATAAGAAAAATTATCCTTATATGTTAATACATAAATAACCTTATTAATTATTAACTATTCCCTCCGTCCCATAATACTTATTACATTTATTGTGTCACATTGTTTAAGAAAAGTTGAACTTTTTGATCAACTTTATTGACTTTGGAGGATATTGTTATATTTTTAGGTAATAAAAAAGTATAAAGTAATGAGATGTGTGTGAAAAAAGAGTTGCAAAATTGAAATTAAAGTAACTTTTGAGGTGTTAGATAAACTGATGTTACTTTTTTGGGGTGTGAAAGATTTTGAGGGACAAACAAATGAGGAAAGTGTGAAAATTATTATGGGACGAAGGGAGTATTATTTATTTAATCTTTCTCCCAATTTCTATACGTACTCCAGTGAGATTTCTATATGTACCTCAATCTTGTAGAACTATAATCATGAATTATAAACCCTATAAATTTTCATCATTTTTCACATAGTAATGTAATGGAAAGAGCAATAATCATGAAGAATTAATGAGAATAGTGATGATCAGGAACTGGCAATAATCATGGAGGAGGAGAATCATCATGCTGGGGATATTAAGATTAGTATTTATTTGTGAAATTAAGTTATATAATGTTTAGTTCGTAGTTTTTTTAAGTTCAATTCGTAGTTTTCTTAAGTTAGTCGAGCGCAATATTTACTTTGAAATCCTTAAAATTCAATATGTTCGGACGGTGTAACTGAACATATTGAACTGTTCGGATGCTGTGACCGAACAAGTTGAACTGTTCAGCTGCTGTGATCGAACGGCATAGAAACCAAAATTTACGCATGATTAAATTCCAAACTTAAAACCAAAAGAAACCCTAAAATTTGTGGCAAGTGCAAAATGAAAAATGGAAATGACAAAGACAAAATGGTACTTACTTGACATGTTCAACAAAGCCGTGACGTGGGTAGAAAGGTGTTCGACGTTTTTCTTCTCCTTCTCTTCTGTTGGAGTCACGACCTCAGCCTTTAGGAATGAGCAACGTTTTTTTTTTCTTTTCTGGAATTATTTAGTTTTAAAAGGTTTGAGTTTAATTAATTAAAAAGGTGAAAGAGTCTAAAATGAGGTATAATTAGTAATTTATTATTTATTTTTTATTTTTAGTGGAGTACGTATTTTAGAATTTGGGATGCGTTTAGTAAAATGATGGGTTGTGAATAGCCGCCCCCATATTCAAATTTACAATAAATGAAAATATATATATATATATATATATATATATATATATTATTTTATTTATTTACTGAAATAGGGAATGAAATTATATGGTCATAACTTCTCATTTGAAATGATAATTAGTTTGAGATTTGTCTCGTGAAAGAATTTAACTTTCGTGAAATAAAATAATCTTTATTTTTTATTTTATCATTTATAGTATAAAACAGGGCTTGAAACATGTTGATCATCATTTTAGGTATTCATTTTAAAGTATTTTGAATTTGTAAATTTTCAGATGACTTAGTTAGGGTTGTAATCGAGCTATATCTTATTGGACCTGCGTTTAGCTTATTAGATTTTATTCAGCTCAAACTCAACTCCAATTCAAATTGAATATGATAAATCTCAATACGTACATTTGAAAAATATTAAGTTTTCAAACAATTTTAGTTAGACACAATTAAATTTCATTAACTACTAGCTCGAGTTCGGATTAGAAAAAGTTTGTTAACAATCAAAAATTAGCTTAGCTCTAATTTGGCTCCAGAAATTAATTAACAAGTAAAATAACTTCGCACCAAAATAATTTGTTAGCCAATAGAATCTAAAATGTGTGTGAATTTTTTAATAAACATGTTAGCGATAATTATTTAAATATATTTATGAGGTCTATAACATGCATGTTTGTGAATTTTAAAGTCGAATTAATGTACTTAAATTTGAATTCGGCTAGATCACTCTTTTGAGCTCATAATTCGAGCTTGACTCGATACATTAAGTTTAAAAAAAGAATTTGAATGAATATTTATTAAATCAATACCAGGATATAAGTTCTGGTATAACTATAATATATCTCTACCTAAACGTAAAAATTAACTTCTATTAAGCCTTGTAGTTTATATAATTGTACTAGTAAAAAGATCATGTCATATATCATAAATTACATCAAGGATACAACACAAAATTTGGACGTGGTACTGTATTTTTTTTTTTTTGGTATAACATAATTGGATAAGTTTAATCCAAAGTTTAAAGTTGGGTTCTAATTAAGATCTTATTAGTCATGTGATCTTCTATGACTTGACGACTTGGATATTATTCAATATCCATAACTCGGATACTTTATTTTTTTTCTTATTAATCATCGAGATTTTTTAGTTTATTGCTCTCCGCTTTAAAATACTTCACAATATTTCATTTGATTCGTCCCTAAAAATTTATAAACCTCAAAAGTGGAAATAATACACCAATACATGCATATATTAATATTATGGAGAAGAGGGAGTACTATTTATTCAATAAATAAAGTATAATAATCCCTCAATAGATGTTCACGTATATTTTTGTGGGGTTTGAATGTCTTATAACACTTTACTGTGACATCTCTTATGCTAGTCCATTGAATGAGTGATATACGTAGAAGTGAAGATGGAAACTATACCCTAAGTTAATGTGTAAACTTTTGAAGCAATAGATCAGATTTCTCCATCTTGCCACATTTCATCTTTAAAAAGATGGCACAAGAAATGTTGCACTAAAGTGTTCATTAATATCAGATACTATTTTTGTGTACATAAATTTGAAAAAGTTGTCCTTTAAGTGTAAATGATAAATAATTTAATTAATTTAATAAAAAATATATATAAAGTTGTTAAATTAAAGGTTAAAAAAAGGATATATAGCAATTGTGTAGTATTTTAATGGTGTAAGTATTGTGGGAATTATTATTTTTAAAATTGCTTAAATTTCTAAAATGAAGGAAAATAGAAGAGTAAAGTAGAAAACAAAAAAAAAAGTATGTAATTAGAAGTTTATTATGATAGAATAATTGAATAAATAAAATATAATAGTAGTCCATATGGTTGTGTGTATGAATGTTAGGCAATGAAACCTGTGTGATCCTGAAGAAGCTGCGAGCAAACGGTGCTCATCCAACAAGCCATGTGACACTTTTGCTGCCTCCAATTTTAGTATTTCTTTTCTATTTTTGTATTTCACATTTTCTTTTTAATTTAAATGTGTCTCCTTATCCAAATTCCACTTTGGCATGCAATTTATTTTGTATTTATTATTATTATTTTTATTATTATTATTATTATTAATTGCATAACATCACGAATAGCATAACTGTGCGTTTCTTGTATTTTCGGTAGAATTTTCATAGTTAGGGTAGATTTTTAACAAATTTTATTAATTATTGAAGATAATATAACTTTATTTAATAATAAATAAATGATATAGTAAGTTATGTGTAATGGGCCGACAATGTCATTTTAGAAATGTTATTTCTTTTAAATTTTTTACGATTTTAAGGTGTAAAAAATATAATGAGTCAAAAAAATGAGAATATATGAAATGTGTAAATAGATAAAAAGGGGTATTCAATAATATTTTAGTAATGTTCAGTATCAACATATAGTACTTAGCCATTAAAAAAATAAAAATCAAATCGAGACTTTATAACTTGATAGATCATGGGGCCTAGGGGTAAAAGATTTAGAGCTCTAATAAAACTTTATTGAGTAAATGAGCATGGAAGTATTTGAGAGAGAAAAAAAAATAGATTGTGGATAAGGGTGGCGGAGTCGAAATATGGATCAAGGCAGTGTTGTCAGAACCGGACCGGATCGGTCGGTTCGACCGGTTCAACTGGGAACCGGTACGGAAACCGGTCCGAAAGCACATATCAAACCGCTTTTGCAGTTAAATCGGAAAAAATTGGTTCGAACCGGTAAAAACCGAGAGACCCGGAAGAACAGGAAATGGCCGGTTTGCGTATTTTTTATTATTATTTTTAATTAAAACAAGTCCTAAGGCTGACAAATAACCCTCACCAGTCGAAAATTTCGACAAAAAATTGAAAAATAGAAGATTGAGAAGAACATAAGATTGAGGAATTGATTCATATAATTGCTTTCTCAAGGAATTTACCCATTAATTATCATCATTAATAACAATCCAAAACAAGAACATTGGAATTGAAATAGAATATCGGAAAGAGAACTTTTCTTGCTTCCTTACATGACAACTTCTTCATATCCTCTTCTTAAAATAACCGTATTTGCTAAGGAGAGAAAGAGCTGTAGCATGTTCGGCAATAGAGGGAGGGAGAGTTGGAGAGTGAGAACTGTGGAGAGATTCAGAGTGCGGCGCATCTGTGTTCAAATGTTGAGGAATATGGATGGGGAAATGAGGAGAAAATATCAAATTTTAGTCCTATATCTTCTACAAAATCCAATTTTAGTCCTGTAACTTTTAATATTTTCAATTTTAGTCATTTTAGTTTCAATTTTGGTCCTATAACTTTTAAAATTTCAATTTTAGTCTTGTAAGTTTCAAATTTAGCCATGTATCTTTTAAAATTATCAAAATTAGTCTTGTATCTTTTGAGATATGATATAATTTATAATAGGACTAATTTTGAAAATTCAAAAAGATATATGACTAAATTTGAAACTTATAGGACTAAATTTGAAATTTTAAAAGTTACAGGACCAAAATTGAAACATAAAAGACTAAAATTGAAAATACTAAAAATTACAGGACTAAAATTGGATTTGGTAAAAGATACGGGACTAAAATTGATATTTTCTCGGAAAATGAGATTGTAACCCTACTTATCTATATTTACACATGAGTGGGCTTTATATATTTTTATTTTTTTACAAAGTGGGATTTATTCCTTTACAACAATATTTAGTGGGGGTAAATAATTCATGGGCTTTTATTTCACCATTGAACATATTATTTTGTCAAAAATTATTTATTATATTATATTTTTTAATGATTATTTTAAAAATATAATAAAAAATATATAAAATTTAATTTTCCGGTTGAACCGCCGGTTGAACCTGTTCGACCGATTGAACCTCGAACCGTTACCACTACCGGTTCGATCTCCAGTCCAATTATATAAACACTGGATCAAGGGATAGGTTGGGGATGCTTCTTTTAGTGGAGAGGGAGATAGCTTATGGTCAAGGCGGTGGAGGGACGTGATGAGGCTTTGTTTTGAGGAAGGGGGTATTTGGTTAAAAATACTCCCTCCATCCCACAAAAGTTTGCATGCTTCTTCCGGCATAGAGATTAAGAAAAGTGATAACTTTTAGAGGTATTATGGTATTTTTTGGTAATAAATAAATGATAAAGTATGTTATGTGTGTTAGGTAATGATTTTTTTGTAAATAAAGTGTATGGGAAAGAGTGATTGTATTTGACTTTTACCTTTTTAGAAATGTGCAAATTTTTGTGGGACAACCCAAAATGAAAAGTGTGTCATCTGAATTAGGACGGAGGGAGTAGATTAGTAAGAATGTTGGGTGATGGAAGAGACACAAACTTTTGTATTGATGATTGGACGGGAGAAGACACTTTGAAACTAAAATTTTCACGTCTCTTTCAGCTTTGTATTAACAAGAATAGTTGGGTTGGATATATGGGGAAGTGGGAAGGAGATAGGTGGAGGTGGACTTGGGATTCAAGAAGAAATATTTTTGATTGGGAACTTGATAGTTTTAATTTGTTATTATCTATTCTTAACATATTTACTTTGAGGCAAGGAGTTGCAGACTCATGAGATGGCTGAGAATTTCTAACTATTGCTATAATACAAGGACTGGTTATTCAATCTTTATGCAACTCAGTGAAATGACAGCGACTGATAAAGATATGATGCACGAATTCAAACTTATTTGGAAGACTTTTCCACTGTTAAAAGTAACAGCCCACGCATGGAGAGTCATCTGCAATATATAGGCTACCAACAAGAGCTAATTTGCTTAGAAGAAATTTGTTGCATTCGATGGAAGATTCAAAATGTGAATTTTGTAAGACACATCTTGAAACTGAAAGACATGTTCTCTTCGAGTGCTCAATATCACATGAGGTATGAATGACCTGCTTTAAGTGGTTGGGAATTTATACTGTACTTCATTCTCATATCTTATCTAACATCATTGCACATAGTCAAATTTTAAGAGGCAAAATAGGGAAGAAAGTAGCATTAACAATTTGGGTGTGTGTGATTTGAAGACTGTGGAGAGGTAGAAATAATTTGATATTTAATAGTGTGGAGTTTTCTGTTGATAAAATTGTTGAAAATATTAAGGCAAGACTTTGGAGTTGGTTTTATGTAAATAAGATAGGGTACTCTAATTTTTATTTTGTGACTGACTAGTAAATCCGAGAATGGTACTCGGATGTTAATCATTGTAAACTTGTATAACTTATAATTTTTGGGTATTTCTTGTACCTTATGTGAATGACATTTTTTTTACTGAACAAAAAAAAATCAAGACTTTAGAATCAAATGGATAATGAGTTTTTTGCGAAATTTGATCATTTATATTGAAGAATAGATAGTTTCTACTTTTATCAAAGACTTTATAATTTTTCATTTTGAATCAATGAAAATATGTAGTCTATATTTTTCTTAATTTTAAATATTGAGCATTGTATGAAAATATTTCCTTTTTTTATTAACAAATTATGCTTTTATATTGCGTCAATTAGTATTATTCAATGTCCACATATGAATTATAATCAACATAATTTTGAGTTAGTCTCCTGTAAATTATGTTTACGGTGTAAATTTAGAGATCCCTTTAATTTAAACACTAACAATACATAGAATATAATAGAATTAAAATGGGAGCATATAATTTACATCGTGAATTCATTTTACACAAATATTTGCCCATATTTTTTATATCTTGTCCCTACAAAAATTATCTAGCTCTACCCTTTCTCACTACCAATAAAAGTGTGGTTGGATACTTTGTTGACTTCATTTGATTTTAGAGGAATAAAAAACTTGATGGCTTGGGAGAAGACTCCCCTTTTCTCATCCACACAGCAATGCATTAATTATGTATGTTTATGGAATTTCAAAGTGCTCAGTTTTGGCCGCAATCAGTCACTTCTAAACCCAACTTGGAATCCAAATTCTTTTTTTTTAGCTTTCTGGGTTTTCTTATATGAGGCTATCTAGCATCTTCAGCAGTGTTTTAAACCACTAATTTAGCGTGAAGTAGTTCTCCAGCCGTCCGCTAAAAGCAACGCTAAACTAAATTCTTCTACAGTGTTGCGCCACAACTGGCGCAGAGATTTCTACGTTACTCTAATTTTTTTTCTTTTCCTTTTAATTTATAAGTATTTATCCATATATTTATGATATAGATTCTTATTTCCTTTTAATTTATAAGTATTTATCCATATATTTTTCATATAGATTTTATTATCTTCTGTTATTTTATAAACCATATATTTTTTAATATTATTTTAGATTATTATTTTAAACTTTAATTTTAATTCTATTAGATTGATTTATAATAATTTATTTATATTAAATTATAATTTTATTTAAATTATAATTTTATTAAATCCTAAATTAATATTAATACTACAATTTTATTCACTATTTTTTAATATTATAAATTAATACTACAGTTTTTAATATAAATTAATTGATTACTTTTATTATTATAGCTTTTTTTTTATTTTATATTACAACATATTAAATTTAATTTTAATTTATTTATACTAATTTATTTATCTAAATTATAATTTATGTTAAATTACAATGTTGATTAACTAAAATAAAAACATTGCAAACAATACTTAAAAAGATAAATTATAAAATACTTAAAATCATAAAAGCACACTATAAATTAATATAATAAATACGTAAATTAGTAAATTTATTAAAATTTAAATTAATATAATAAAAAATTATATAATTTATTAAATTAAAATATCATATAAATATTAATTTAAAATTAATATAAAATGGAATATTCTTGGAATATTCTGTTAGTGCAAAATTTTAGTGCAAAACTGCTGGAGTTGTATTGTGACTTAGCGCTAAAATAATATAAATTCTGCACTAAAATAGAGCAATCTGATGGAGATGGTTTAGCATATCTTTTGTATATTGGTTGTTGAGTCATGATTGTTTGTGGTTCATAACAACGCAAATAATAATCCATGGCCTTACCATGAAATTTGTTTGTATTTAAAATTTGGAGATACCTAAATTCCTTGAGAGTACATGTGTTAAATTAAACGAGATGTTAGCTCGACTCGTAACTACTCAATCTCGAGTTTGAGCTCGTACAACAAGTCAAGCCATTAATAATAATAATAATAATTATTATTATTAATAACAAATATGATTCAATTATAATATTACTATATTTATATAATAATTTCTAAATTTAATAATAAATATAATAATATTACTTCATCCGTCCCATTGAAATATACTCACTTCCTTTGTAAATTACAAAGGAAGCGCGTATGTTTCAATGGGACGGAGAGAGTAATTAAAAACAGGCTTGATAATACTAAAAAATTCGACCCCATTTGCTTAATGAACTGAGTCATACTCGGCTTTAGACTTCTCAACTATTCGAGTCGAGCTCAACTCGATAAGTACTAGAGTCAAATTCAAATATGTACTACTCAAACTCGCTCTACTTTTTAACAACACCGTGTGAGAGTGATCTATTGCAAATTCTATGAGTCTTTCTCCATGTTCTAACCGGATGATGTTGTGATTTTTGCCACTTTGGGCAAATCTATTGCACAACATTGTGCATACCAATTTAGAGTTGGTATCATGTGTATCGGGTATACACGTGCATCCATATATGTATAAACTTTTATTTAATAGTGTATATATTTTTTAATAATTGTATAGTTTTTTATATTTAATTTTTTATTAAAAAAACTAATAGAAAATTCGCAAGTATAAACATTTTTATTTATTAGTATATGACATACTATTTTTATTAATAAGTCTATAAGTTATTGGATGTTAAGGATCTCGTGGGTAACTTGTTTTGTTTGTTTTTTTTTTTTTTTCACATCTACTTTGAATTTGCCGTTCAGATAATAATACTAGTTAATAGTACACCAGCTTGCTTGCTTTAAAATTTTTCTTCTTATTTTAATTTTAGGTTAATTGCAAAAAAAAAAAAATCTCAACCTTTACTTTTAAGTTTTATTGTAAATAAATCCCCGTCTTTTAGAAATTACAAAAAAAACTTCGATCTTTAAGTTTCGTGCAAAACGCACTCAATGGGCAGGAGAGGGTTGCCCGACGTCCTACATGGCGTTGACCTTTGCCACGTTAGATTTGAGTTTATTGCAGAAAAAACCCCAACACTTACTTAAATTGCGATTTAATATCAACCTTTTAGATTTTTTTGCAAAAAAGACCATCAATTTTTTATTTTTTATTTTAAATTGCACCCATTATATTTTATATTTAAAATTTAAATTCTAAGAAATTGTTAAATAAAATAATAAATTTACTTTAGTTTTTAAAATATTTTATGCATTATAATTTTTTTATAATTTATAAAATCAAAGTATTCTTGAACATGTCTTAAGATTTTTTTGTAATTTTATGTTATACTAATATGACAAAATATATATATTTAGATGACAAAAAAATTATACAAAAATAATTTATAATTCATGTAGGCTTAATTTATAAACTCGTACTCCAGTTTTATACGGACAAAAAATAGTAGTATTAGTTAATTTTTAATTTATACAAATAAAATTTGCATGTACTTCTTCCGCCCATTTCAATCTTTACATATTTCTATTTTTTGCGTCTCATTTCAATCTTTACATTTCTCTTTTTGGCAAATGGCCCACCTAAAATAATTAATATAGTACCATGGGACCCATATACAATAATAACGCACTTATTATATCTTTAAACTCATTATCCATTAAAATATTATATTCCTTAATCAAAGTGAAAAAAATACGTAAACAAACGTAAAATGTAAGTTTTAAATACGTACATAATAATTTTTTGAGAATATAATTTTAATATAAATATAATTTTTTTATTAGATTGGTGCAATTTTAAAAAAAATAAAAATCTGATGATTTTTTTTGCCAAAATCACAAAGGTTAGGATTTATTTGCAAACATAAATGGCTTTACGTAACACGTAAAAAATGTTATCTAATAGCATAAATGTGTTATTATAGACGATAAATAACACTTTTAGGGGTGTCGCTGTGCCCCTGTTACCTATTGTTTTATGTAACACTTTTTCTTAATATAATAACACTTAAAAAATATGTTACATTTACTTTAGTAACACTTTATAAAAGTTACAACAAAATATTTATGTAATATTTTTAAAATAAAAAATAAAGTTTTAATTACTTGGATTTGATCCCATGACCTATATGTTAGGATGCATTACCTATTGTCTTATGTAACACTTTTTCTTAATATAATAACACTTAAAAAATATGTTACATTTACTTTAGTAACACTTTATAAAAGTTACAACAAAATGTTTATGTAACATTTTTAAAATAAAAAATAAAGTTGTAATTACTTGGATTTGATCCCATGACCTATATGTTAGGATGCATTACCTTTATTCTATTATATATTCCTAGTCTTTTTTTTCCTTTTTAAATTAAATTTTTGTAGTTTAATATTTTAACCATTAACATAAAAGGTAAGAAAATATATTTTAATACATTTTTTCGTGAATAATAGTATTCTTTTCAATTTTATAATTCAATTTTAAATAATATATATTAAAATAAAATATATTTTATGTAACGAACTATATATATTTTGTATTATATAATTACATTAAACTAATTTATTTATTTTTTAAAATATATATATTAAAAAGTATGTAATATATTTTTTAAATATGGGTTATATATATATATATATATATATATATATATATATATATATACATATATATATATATATATATATATATATATATATATATATATATATATATATATATATATATATATATATGTATGTGTGTGTGTGTGTGTGTGTGTGTAACATTTTAATTAATATTCATCTTATAAATATGGAGTATTAAAAATACCACTCCATTTTAAATATTGTGTAAATAATTTATGTATGTAGAAGTGTTACTTAAAAATATTTCTTATGAATAAGTGTTATATTCTAGTGTTACCTTTGTAAAAGTGTTACATAAAATGTGTTATATATATAAAAGTGTTATATGCATGTGTTACATATTAGAAAAGTGTTACATGTATGTGTTACTTATATAGAAAGTGTTATAAAAATATTACATATCATAATAATTTTAAAATTGTTACCATTTTGTGTTAAATAAATTTAAAGTGTTACTATGATGTGTTATTTAATACTGCTTATGTTGTAGTGAATAGAAGTAAAGGTTTAGATTTTTTTTTTGTAATAAACTCAAAGTTGACGTGGCAAATGTCAATGCCACGTCAAACGTCGGGCAACCCTCTCCTGCCCGTTGAGAGCGTTTTGCACGAAATTTAAATGTTAAATTTTTTTTTTGCAATTTCTCAAATGTTGAGATTTATTTGCAATAAAAGTAAGGTTGAGATTTTTTTTTCTTTTTCAAATTACCCTTTAACATTCCATTATACCTTGTGAATTTCCTCTCGTGAATCCATGTTGCTTCCAGCCCCATTTTACTATATTGTGTACCATTGAGATACAATGTGTATCTCATTGAATGCACGTATTTGTTTACTAATTTTTAAATTTAACTTACACTTGCTCTGTAAATAAACATAAACGATGTATTTATATTTTATTTATTATTTAAAAATATAAATTATCTTCAAAGCCAAAAAAGAAAAACGAGTTTATATTTCTTAAACTCCAAAGAATGACAATTATGAAAAGGATAGCGTGACATCATTTTTTATTTTCTTAATTAATTATTATTTTTTGAACGCGTGCATCTCACGCTCAAATTTCCAGAGATATTTTGTAATTTCCAGCAAAATAAGGGATAAAAAATGGATAAAAATAACTAAAATCGGACACTATAATATCTAAATTTCAAATTTAGCAAACTTGGGATTGAATTTGGATTACGCCAAAATATAAAGGATCAATTTTGAAATTTTCCAGGCCCGTGAGGACTAATTTCGAAATTTACCACCGCATGCATCTCATGCTTTATTTTTCGAAGACATTTAATAATTTCCGGTAAAAAAAAATCAAAAGTGGACAAAAAAAATTAAAATCAAACAATGCAAAACGAAGGTTGAGAATTTACCAAACTTAGGTGCTGAAGTTGGATTTCGCCAGTAACAAACCAAAAGTTTATATTGTGTGAACTTAGTCTTATTGTTCATTAGAACTAATATACTATATAAAATGAAAGAAGTACTATTTTTTTATATTGTGTGAACTTAGTCTTTTTGTGCATCAAATTAATATACTCTATGGAATGAAAGAAGTACTCCCTACGTCTCGAGAAAAGGTTTTTATTTGCTTTTTGTACGTAGATTATAAATATTATTATTTTATATGTGGCGGGTAATTATATTAGTAGTGAGTGGTGAGCCATATATGTGTCATTTTACTAAAAGGGAAAAAATGAGGACATTTAAATAGAACACCCAATATAATAAAATGGGAACCTTTCAATGGGATGGATGAAGTATTAATTTTTTGTATTGTGTGAACTTAGTCTAATTGTACATAGAATTAATATACTCTATATAAAATGAAAGAATGTATTATTTTTTAAAATATGATAAATTATTACTCTTTTAAATGGTAAATTTGTGTATTTAAACTCAAGTATTCTATACTAAGTTTTTTTAATGATAAACTATTATTTTTTTAAATGTCAAATTTATTTGTTTCAATTAAAATATAAATTTCACGATATTACATAATTTGAACATGATCTAATACTTCCTCTGGTAATGTATCCATTTTACCATTTTAAATTAGGGGTGTCAATTTTGACCCGGCCCGCGGGTACCCTGCCCTCCCCGCATGTTTTGGGGCGCCCCAAAACCGGTCCGTAGGAGAAATGGGGCGGCCCGTCCTAGACCCGTACATATACGGGACGGGTCCAGGTAGTAACTTAGACCCGCCCCGACCCGCCTCGCCCCGTCCCGGACCCGCCCGTATATAATATATTAGAAATTATTTTATATTTTATACATATATAATTATATTTTATGTTTATATATATATATATATATATATAATACAATTATTTTATATTTAATACATATAAATTATTTATAAGTATATGATATATATATATATATATATATATATATATATATATATATATATATATATATATATATATATATATATATATATATATATATATATAATTTATTAAATTATAATTATATTTAATATTCTTATGGTTTATTCTTTTAAATATATGAATATTTTTTGTATGTGAGTACATGAAAATTTAAATTTATGTGATTGAGGATTAAATTTTTTTTTAAAAAAAGGGGCAGGGCGGGCCGGACCCGCCCCGTATGGGTCTGGGCACGGGTCCGGGGCAGGTCTTTCAGAAATGGGCCGGGTCCGGGTAGTTAACTACCCGGCCCAGACCCGGCCCGTTGACACTCCTATTTTAAATGATCACTCCAGAGTATTCATTTTATTTTTTTTATAAAAGGGCTCATACATGACCCTTAAATACAACTATCCACCATATATACATATATTTATCAATTTACATGTAAAAAGTAAACGAATATCTTCTATTTGGTATGAGTAGTGCATTGTTCATAAGATTATTTTGAAGAAGAAAATTTGGTGCACATAATTTTACTTAGGACGACACTATTACCATATGAGATTTTGCTTAGGGCATCCGAATTGAAGATAATAAATATTCTTTTCGTCCGCTTTTAAGGGTATTATTTTTTCATTTTGGGCATCCGCTCCAAGGGTCTCATTTCCTTTTTTATCCACACGTACTCACTAATACAACTAAAAAATGGGACCCACATCTCCACTAATACAACTACCCACTACACATTAAATAACAATACTCCTTAATCTCCGTGCCCAAAAGCAAATGCACCATTAAATCCGGACGGAGGGAGTACTCCATTCATCCCATAAAACGCTTTGTTTTTATTATTACACGTTGTTTAAGAAAAGTTGTTCTCTTTGATCAACTTTATTGAATTTAGAAGGTATTTAGTATTCTTAAGTAATAAAAATGTATAAAGTAATGATATGTGTGTGAAAAATTATGGAGTTGAAATTTTGAAATTAAAGTAACTTAAGAAATTGTTATATAAAATATATTTTTTTTTGTGTGAAGAATTTTATGAAACAAATAAATAAGAAAAATGGGAAAGGTTAGGTGTGATGGAGGGAATATGTGAAATTTAAATAATTACTCACACCGCATTTTTAAACCCTATTTACTGCATTAAAAAAAAATAAAATTTACGTTGCACACCCCCCTACACTACACCTAAAACGAACATCAAAATAGGAAAGTCAAATAATTGATGTAAAGTGAATAATTTTACACTCCATTCTTTCTCAAAATCATATTTTGTATTTTAGGGTTTGTGGATTAGTGAAATTATATAGTTTATCAATAAATTATTGATGGATTAATAATATAATTATAAATGTAATTTGAGTTTAATAAATTGTTGGAAGATGAATGTATGTAGTTTAGGGTTGAAAATCGGAGCTTCAAGATTTCAAAATTGGTCCAGCAAAAAATTGCTAAATTTTGGCAAGAAGTTGCCAAAATATTGTAAAGATTTCGATAGGGAGATGCCGAAATTTTGTCAAAAATTCAGTAAGAATTGGTCGAAAATTTCCTGGTACTCTCAATGGCCTTTTAGGTGGATGAATTACAAAACACCATTCAGAAAGAACAAAAGAATTTGATGGAAGAAATGAGAACAACAGTTCATGAAGCAAATTTGACATCAAATACATGTTAATATATGTATTTTTGGTGTAATCATGTATGTGTGCGTTTTATCAATTATTTAACTCGTTCTCAATTTTAGTGTTTTGAATGTGAAATTGAAGTTCTCTTCTTTTCTTTTCTTCTCCTCTCTACTCTTTAATGGTGAGCGTGTGCAGTGTGTGTTTTTGGTATATTTGTGCGAGTTTGTGTTTTTAGGTAAGAGGTGGGTGTGCAAAGTTTTTTTTATATTATTATTATTATTATTATTATTTTTGTGTGTATAATGTAGTAAATGGATTAGGGTTTAAAAAAAAAGGAGTGCATTACTAAAATTTCACATATTTTTTATCTTCAACTCAAATGCACTAATCAAAATCCCGAGTATCAATAGCATGGCCCCATAAATATTTGATAGACCTAGCCACAAATTATTAAAGTAGAAAATAATCTAATGGTGTATCCATTTAAAAATGCATCCCTAATTTTTAAATTCAGACTATATAAGACTATATTATATAAATATTTTGTTTGGAATGCTAAAATCTACGAGTTAATCTCTTATAAATCGGGTTTACATCATAAACTATTGTAAATCCTATGATTCTCCTTAATTTAAACATTACAATCAATACATATAGTATATAGTATTAGAAGGGGGCCACATGATTTACACTGTGAACTCGATTTACACAAGTGTTCGTGAAAATATAAGCTTTAAAATAGAATTAGAAATAATGAATTAATCCCCGCTGTAAAACTCTCTTTGGTTTCTTAATTTTTTTGTTTCACGACACTTTTTAGTTTTTATATCCTTAAAAAAAATAATGCGTACATCTATTCAATAACTTTTAAAAAAAACCTTTTAATTTTACAATTGTTACTTCTACTAACATGGATAATGTACTTTACTATTAATTTATTATTAAAATATAGTATTTCAAAATACTCTTAAAAAGTTAATAGAATTGATCAATAAAATATTATTTTTTAAAAATTATTATAAAATAGTAAACATGAAGCAAATCATAGAACATTAAGTTTTGCAAAGCAAACGTTGGAGCATGCATGGCCACAAAAATTTATTACATAAATCGGGTCATATCTTTTTAGCTTATCCGAAATTTTAAAATAGTTAGTAAATTCATTTTCTTTTCAAAATTTTCAATTTTGCTCTAATTTCTTCCCAAAAGAAATTCTTTTACCAGTTCGTCTCACAACTTTGTAAAAATATCAATTTAATCTCATCTCATGAAATTGGAAGGATTGAATATTTTTAAATAAAAATAACAATTTTAATGAGAATTTAAATATTTTGAAATGATTTCGAAGAAATTAATTTGAGACTATTTTAAATAAAATAAGTTAGTTTTTCATTTTTAACTCCATGGTCACCAAAAACAAAATACTCCTTAGTTACACTTTTTTGTCAATCATAATGCATAAATGTTGTCCAATAGTAGTATCGTTTAAAAAGTACAATCTTCTTATTAATTAACAAATTTTAACCACATTGCATTTTATACTATAAATAAATGTGGATTAAATAATTCCCACCAATTTATAAATTTATAGTTTTTTTTATTTAATGTGGCATTAATGGTGGTGGTGTATTGAATGTGAGTTTATTCGCATAAAATGGCAGAAAATAGTTGTGGTAGAGTCTTGTGGTACCAATATTAATGTCCTGCTTTTAATTTTCTTACGACTTTTGAATTTTGTTATGAATATATCTACCAAATCAGATCAAGCAACGACAATTTGAATTACATATAATGATGAATAATAAATGTAAAAAAAGAAACATACAAGATCGAGAGGATGAAATTTTTAAGCAGAAACTAGTATGGAGTTCGGGTTACTCTTGGTACAATTTGAAATTTATTTTTAATAATAAGGATTACCCCAAAATCTTTTGTAAAACGGGTTATTTGTGAGATGTGTTGTTTGTGAGACATGTCGATCAATCACTAAATTATGTTTATCGTATAAATAAAGTATGTTTCATGATTGTTAAAATATGCTTTATTATGCTTTAGCGTGTTATAATATGATTTATTATTAACATACTTTAGTCGATCTATCTCACAAATAACGTGTATAACAATAGAGTGTCTCATTATCCTTTAGTATATATATAGTAAAATTACTATTGTTAATAAATTTTTTGAGTAGAATAATCTATATATTTTTAGGTAACCCTCCCATAAAAGTACTATATATATATATATATATATATATTTATTGGCGTTGCACTAAGAGCATTTCCAAAATATTAAAGAGAATTTTCACAAAATAGAGAAGAATTTTTTAATTTTAATGAATCATATTTTTATTATGCCCCCAACAACTGTTCATATTTTCATTTTCAATGTATATTTATAATATATTTTCTTTTTTAATTTATTAAAAATTATTTCTCTTAAACAAAAATACATAAAAAAGTCAATAATATTTAAATTTGAAGAGTAGATTTGATTCTTCAAATTTAGAGAGTGAAAATGATTATATAAATTTAAAATGTTAAAATACAGAGTGTTATAAAACTTAATTTCATTAAAATCCTCTTTATAATATAAATATTTTTAATTTTACATTGTTTAATATATCTTTAATTTTTATATAATCGATGTATCAAATAAGAGATCGAGAGAATCTAGCTAGAATACACCGGCGATTGATAAATAATAAATAAAACTGTAAATAATTAAGTTGTTTAGCTACTTGGTGAGCATTATATGAGGTGGTGTATTACCTCGAAATAAATGTTATGGTATTCAGTACCCCTCCGTCCCGTTTCAATGTTTACGTTTCTATTTTGCGCGTCTCATTTCAATGTATACGTTTTCCCTTTTAGAAATATGGGACCCACCTAGAACAATTAATATATCATCCAACATTAATACACCTCCATACTTCACATTAAATATTATATTTTTTCACCTACTATTTATTAAAATATAATACTTTTTAATCAACATGCAAAAAGAAAATATAAACATTGAAACAGGACGAAGGGAGTATATAAAAAGCCAACACTTCATATACACTAAATGGTGTACCCACCATTAGGGGCCCCCACTACCTCTGTCCTGGGGATTGGTGGAGGAGGTAAATCGCAGGATGTGCTTCAAGTGGCTTATAGAGAAGGCTCACTGTTTAACTTTGCAAGGGTCAAATCCATGCCAAAGGCAGGATTCAAACCCTACCCTGCAACAACCAAGCTCAATTGAAAGACTTTTTCACCCCCCTTACCACTTGAGCTATACCATGTGAGCATTTCTATACACTAATATGCACACACGCAGGCATGGATCCATGTAGGGGGCAAGAGGCCAGTGGGCTCCCCTTCGATTTCAAAAATATTTATTATACATGTAGTAAGTTTATAGTAAGTGCATTAATTGCCCAGTCATATTTTCAGTGAGAAGGTAGGTGTTCGATTCCCGTGTTATACACCATGTGCTCCTTTTTTATTTCTTTATTATGATAATTGTCCGTCACTGCACACACGTGTATAATATGTATATTAATTTTTATTTAATAGTGTATATGTATTTCTTAATAAAAGTATAATTTTTTCATATTTAGTTTCTCATTAAAAAAAATTTGGTAACAAAATATATAAATTCTTACTATTTATTAGTCTATAAATTTTGAATATAGATACAAAGGTACAATTTTTTTATATTTAGTTTCTCATTAAAAAATTTTAGTAACAATATAGTATATAAATTCTTATTCATTAGTCTATAAAGTTTGAATATAGATACACGGGTGATAGAAAATGAATGAATATGAAAAAATTAAATAAATAACGATAAATATAAAAATTTAAAAGGGTCAGATACCCATGGATAAAATAGGACTAGAAACAACAAATTATTTATAAAATCATGTCATGACTCATGAGGAAGTAATCAATCAAGAATTCAACTAAAGAGAATCTCAAAAGATATTCTTAGTTTTTATGAGTTACGATTAAGTTGTAGATTTTTATAAAAACTCCTAATGCACATAATCCACCCCAGATAATAATTTATTTTAGAAACAAATTGTTCACGAAATAGTGACTAAACTAATTATCACATTTTATTAAAAATACTATCATTTTTTAATTATGCTACGAATTATTAATGATATAATGTATTACACCATTATCACTTTTCATTAATTCATGTATTACTTTTTTATTAAAGTATTATTATTTCTTATTTGTCTTATAGATATTTTTTCTTATCTGATATTTTTATGTAAAACGATCTTATAGTCGTGTTTGTCTTTATTCTATGAATTCCTATATATAGGTAAATTACCTATATGTGTACTAGGGTAAATATTGTTTAATTCTTTAATCAAATTATGGGTAATTTTAGAGTGCATCGGGTGCACTGGTGCACCTAGAGTTTATAGGTATAAATTAAAAGTTAGGGGGCGGTTATTTTTTTATTATTTTTTTATTTATTTAATGGTTGAGATTGAATTAAAATTTAATCTAACTGTTATGATTGTCCAGGTGCACCGATACACCAGGTGCATACTAGTTAAACTCTCTAATTATATGGGATGAAAACACACCATTAACACAAATTATATATTAATAATCGATCATTTATAAAATTGACATTCAACTGAAAATAATAAAACGGATTTTTGCGAATGACTCAAGCAATTAAATCCTAAATAGAAATAAAAATTCTTAATAATAAATTGAAGCTAATTTAATTTACATAATAAAAATTATCTAAAAAAAACTTTTCTAATAACTCATAACACTGCCCTTTCAAACTTAAAAAAAAAAAATCTTTTGTTCCAAGATTGAAAAAAAAATCCAAAAATGCCAAAAAAAACTAAAAAAAAAATTAATTCGATATTCACATCATATTATTTTTTTAGAAAATCCAATCGAGTCAAATTTTTTTTTAAACGGAGTATTTAAATAGATCAAAACTTGATAATGTAAAGGAGTCAAAATCGAGTCACTTCACTTAATTTGTTTACTATTTGATTAGCTTAAACTTAGGTGGAAATGGTAAAAAGTGGGCACTTTTGGATAACTGTAATTTTAAGTGGCCACATTTGTTATACATAATTTTTTCTAGCCACTTTGAAATGAATTGACCAAAATGCCCTTGTGGGGGACCCACTTTTCAGGTGGTTGCAGATGAGATTCCACACTTTTTGACCCAAAGTACAGTAAAGGAATCGGATTCTTCTTTATTTGTGAATAAAGTGTGGAAGTACAATACCTAATACCTAGTACTACTATGTAGGCATGTGCTCCCGTAGCTCCCCCATATCCATACAAAATAATGAGGATAATATATAGTGGAAATTGAAAAATGGGGGTGGTCGTCCAACACATATTAAAATTTTTTGTACCAGAGGTTGAGCATTTGGGAGCAAATTTCCAGTAATTTTGGAGAGAATTAAGATATTTGGGTAGCAGGTGTACAAGGTATGTTAAAACAAGTTTTATAATTGTGATGCCCTAATTTTATAATTGTTGACATGACTCATGAGTGTATTCTAATTATTCAACGTTTTTATAATAGAATAGAAAAAATTGTATGACTTGTAGAATAATTTTGTAATATTCAAAAGTTTTCTCTCTTAAATCTTCACCACTCATGTTACATCTTGGTTTTTTTAATTAATCTTTTCAAATTTGTTAAACAATGGTGAGTAGGCCGAATGGATTCAGTTGTTGGGCCGAGTAGAACAACTTTTTGGGCCGAATAGAACACCCGTCGGCCGAAATGCCCAAAAAATGATCTTTTTATTTTGTGAAACTTAGTAGGCCGAATAGAAGAAGTTAGTGGGCCGAATAGAATAGCTTGGTGGGCCGAATAGAGTAACCGTTGGCCGAATAGCCCAAAAAAATTATTTAAATTTCAGAAAGTTAGTAGGCCGAATAGAAGAAGTTAGTGGGCCGAATAGAACAACTTTGTGGGCCGAATAAAACACCCGTCGGCCGAAATGCCCAAAAAATGTTCTTTTATTTTCTGAAACTTAGTAGGCCGAATAGAAGAAGTTAGTGGGCCGAATAGAATAGCTTGGTGGGCCGAATAGAGAAACCGTTGGCCGAATAGAGAAAGCGTTGGTAGGCCGAATAGAAACTCAATGTTGGCCGAATAGAGCAAGTTACTAGGCCGAATAGGAGACACTTTTGGGCCGAATAGAGGAATAATTGGCCGAATAGAAGAAAAAAATACTGACACATTTTAAGGTGTGTCAAGGGTTTAGGGTTTTGTTGAAACAGTGTAGGTTTGCATACATTAATTTGTTGACTGGATAGAATACAAATTTAGTACAAATTTTCTAATGATTTAATGATGCAACTAATTATCTAATCTTTTAATGTTGATGTCATTAAAGTTGTTTTTGAAAAAATGTGCAGATGAGTTATAGAAAAGCTGGGATATGTTGGGGTGGAGCATGGGAAGGATTGCAATATATAGGTGGAGTGGTGAACTGGTTGTTCTTGCCAGAGGCCAGTTTGTGTTATAGTAGCTTGCTAAAAGAAATTCATGACATAGTGCAAGCTGATTTGGGGCATTGGGGTTATGTAGTTCATTCTCTAGTTGATTACAATGGCCGTTTGTTCAAATATAAGATAAAGAATGATGCACGTGTGGCAGAAGTGTTCAAGTGTGTTGATGATGTCGGAATGATGTACGTCACACTCTGTCCTATCACGGGTGCAGGGAGTAGTATGGTTTTAGGGATGGGTTATGATGACGGAGGTGCTGGTACGAGCAATGACCCATGTACGAGGGCAAATTCTTCTGGGAGGCATGCTTTTGATTTGAATGTGGAGTGTTGTCCGGCCTCAGAGATGCAGTGTGTTGGTTTTAGAGAATCTGTAGATGCAGAATCTGGTGATTTCTCTGGTGAGGGTGCGGAGGACGTAGACGGTTGTAACGATGATGATGATGACCCCGAGAATAGAACGGTGGAAGAAGGGGATCGCATACAGCAGGATACTAATCAGTCTTCTAGCGAAAGCGATGATGGTGCTGAGGAGAGAAGACACCAATTGTATGAAGAAATATGTGATTACATACGTAAGAGAGGAGGGCCTAGCTTTCTTGAACCGATTAATCGTGAGTTGCGCCGTCCTGAAATGCAGTCAGAAGAGTTGCGTAGTGCACGGCCCAACACCCGTCCTTGGTTGATTCCAGGCATGCCGATTGAAGCAGAGAGAGTAGATCAGCTGACTGGCCTTGAGATTGATGCGTCTGGTGTTATTGAAAAGAACAGTGTATTTCAGACAAAAGAGAAGATCCAGACAGCAGTAGGCATGTATAACTTGAGGCACGGAGTGGAGACCTATGTTGAAAGATCTAGCACGACAAGGTACAACGTTGTATGTAACATGAAGGGTCAAACAGGCTGTCCATTTAAGTTGCACGCAAGAATGAGCTCTGGGTTGTGAGAGTGGTTAAATTCGTCGAACATCTTGGTTGTTTAAATGATCCAGACAGATCTGCTCCTACACAGGTGTCGTCCAAAGTAATCGGTCAATATTTTGTTGCTAGGCAGTTTGATAAGGTTCATGGCCTCCGACCCAGTGCGATGATAGATGAGATCAGGACTGATTTTGGATTCAACATTAGCTACAATATAGCGTTAAAGGCAAAACACTACGCTGTTGGACACACGTACGGGGATCACGATAGCTCATACGAATTGCTCCCTGCTTACATGTATCAGTTGGAATCCATAAATCCCGGTACGTACACCCGAATATCTGTCGATGAAGATGACCGTTTAAAGTTTACATTTTATGCACTTGGAGCATCGAGGCGGGGGTTTTTAGAGTCTGGTCGTCCGGTCATTGTCATTGACGGCACTCATACGAAGGGTAGTCATAGAGGAACCGTGTTTGTCGCAGTCACGCATGATCCAAACCATCAGATATTTCCACTCGCCTTAGGCACTGGCGATGTTGAGAGCAACATGTCGTGGACGTGGTTTCTAGAAAGGTTACGCGAGTCCTACGGATGTCCACGAGACCTGTTGATAGTTTCTGACGGTCATGTCAGTATTGCACACGCTATTTCTACTGTGTACCCTGATGCCCATCACGGTCTATGTGGCTACCATTTAAAGCGCAGATTGGCTGGCTTTGGAAAGAACGTTTTATATACATTCCATCGTGCGATGGATGTATACCTACCGAGAGATTTTGATAAGTGAGTCAACCAACATATTACACTTTTGTAATTTTTTTTACAAGAATGAGTTGGTACAATGTCTTCTTTAACCTAATTTTACCACTCCTACATTGTTATTTGCAGGATGATGGACTTACTGAGATGTGGGACACGATCGCAGGAGTTAATGGAGTTGATTGGGTCGTGGGGATATGAGAGATGGTCAAGGGTGCATTGTCCTGTCAATAGATACGAGTTTATGACCTCAAACGCAGCTGAGTCGTATAACAATGCCATCCTTTGGGCGCGGAAGTTACCTATCTGCACAATGCTAGAGGTTTGTCGGACTACCACTGAGAGGTGGTTTTACGAACGTCGAACAGCAGCTGAACAATGGAGTACCATCCTATGCCAGCGTCTCCATGACGAACTAGTGGAACTTTCTCAATCAGCCCAAAAGCTAGAAATTTCCATGCTCCTTGAAAATAAGTTTGCGATCAAGGATGCTAGTAATATATTCACTGTTGATCTGAACTACTACACCTGCACATGTCAGAAGTTCCAGAAAGAACTTGTTCCATGCATTCATGCGACGAAGGTAATCGAGTACGCAGTCATTACCTTACTTACTTGCATTGTTATAATTTTTATGTGTCTCTTACACTATACGTTGTACAGTGCTTGCGGTTTGCCAGCCAGCGGTTTTGTGTCTACAGCTTATCATAATACGAGTGTCGTGAATATGTGGCGTGGTCCAGTATTGCCTGTTCCCCACTACACTCAGTGGGACATACCCGAAGGAGTCCTGTCACAGAAGGTGAACCCCCCGCTACCACACAGACAGGCCGGCCGACCACGAATGTCTCGTATAAGGTCAGGGATCGAGTCGTCCAGGAGACGTCACAAAGAACATGTGTGCTCAAGATGTCGACAGCCAGGTCACAATCGTAAAAATTGTACTGGATTGACGTGCTCACAAGATAATCCACCTCCTCCTATAATAGATAATCCTAACCATCGTATACGTAGACAAAAAAAATGTGGGAAATGTGGTGAAATTGGTCATACACGTCTACGTTGTCCTTCTTAAACAAAATTAAAATTAACAAAGTTCATCCTGTTCTACCCGTCTCATACCTATTTATCCATATTTGTCTATTTAATTATATTTTAAACAAAATTTAATATTACTTTTTGACAATAAATTTCATTTAATAAATTAAATATATGAGTTCATATAATACAACATAATCTACCTTTAAAAAGAAAATAAAAATGAAAATTAAAATTTACTAAGTTCATCCTATTCTAGCATACTGAAAGATCGTGAAGGCAACGTGCTTACGGAAGCGCAGGATGTGATCAGGGGTGTCCCAGTTAAAGTTCCTTACTAACAGTTCCTCTATGGTTCTCAGACAGGCTGGTCCGCAACTCGAACCGTCCTCTTGCTTGAAACAATACTCTCTGGGAGCTGGTGATAGAGGGAATGTGTGCGGGACCCCGGATGAGTCAAGCTCGCGCATCAGAGATGGGATGACACGTCTGTATGGTAGAGTCTCCAGTATCCGGCGCTCCTTCATGTCGGGCTCCTCATCCCATCTATGGCGAAACGAGTCAAAACAAATGAATTTCATTTGCTTTGTAAGGACCACACATGGGTAGTAGTGCCCTGAGGTGTGGACAATGAACAATAACTGCCAAAGAAAGTTAAAAGGAACGCATACATTAGATGTAAAAACACTAGAGTCATTCTAGGGGATATTATCATGTAAGTGAAACAATGATTAGGATATAATACCATATCACAATCAATCCAGGATCTCGACCCCCTCCACATTGGCAATGAACCTCGGGCGTACTGACGGAGATCTGTCAACAATTCATTAGTTATGTTGGCATATGTTGATCTATCATCCCTAAACTGACCCGTGTGCTCATTCCATACTGCTTGTACTCGGACCTTACACGAGAATCATTCATAATATTAGTCTCAAAAAATTAAATACCAAAATTGCCACAGTCAATTATAATGAATTAATTTACTTACAGAGAACTCCATGTCCATAATGCAGTAGGGGCCCACCTCCGGATGCACGTGTACACCTATGTCAGAGGGGCGCTCCGATAATAAGCGGAGGTATGCATCCAGGTGCTGAAAATCCATCGAATAAAATTAACAATTGATGACATAATGAAAATATTTACAACAATTTATATAAACACGAACTAAATATTTCTGACCTCACTTTCAAACCAAACACTGGGGTTCTCCATCTCAGTGAAAAAGGAAGCCCCTACTGTAAAACTAAGACCAACGTCGATCCTGCATTCAATAATTCATTAAAATCAAAGCACATTGTTTAAAGTAATATATGATAACGTCTACACTACTGGCGTAGTACTTACTGTTCTCTGCTTGAAATAAATCTGCGGTACAGTTCCCATCGGCGCTCTCGGTCTGTCGTGGTAAATGGAGACTGTAACACTGCAGATGGATTTCGCTGCCTCTTAGACTGCATTATACCCTCTTCATCACCCCTGGGTGTGGGGGCCATCGGGCTGAGCGCCTCCACCGGTCTAGTAGGGAAATGTCTAACCCCTGAACTCGAGCTGGTTGGCCCAACTTCAGATAGCCTGGTCTGCGCAAGCTCTGATCGAAGGCGCCTAATCTCAGCCGTAAGTGTCTGTCGAAAATAATGAGCTGTTTGATGCTCAGACACAACCTGACAAGCAAGGTTGTGTAAAAATTCATCCTGTTGATCCAGCCTACGAAAGACCCTTTCTTGGAAGTCCTGATCATATCCCTGGTGTGGTTGATCACCTCGGTATGCGTCCCTAGAGCCACTCCCATGAAAACCTGGGGAATCATTCATCCTATCGTCAAGATGCTGCTGCGCGTCTGCGTCGTAACGATGTTGTTCGTCATGCTCTTTCATAAATCGAGCATGCCAGCCAGCACTCGGATCATAGGAACCGGGCTCAACATACGTCCTCTCCCCTGAAGCATATCCGCTGTGATCAGGACTGGGAGTACAGCGAGGTTGGTAAGAATGGGGATCCCGATTTGTCATCCAAGCCGCAGCATCATCCGCATGTTGGCCCCTCCACGCATCATCAACAGCCACACCCGTATAGTACCGCTGATCCCATGGATTACCGGTAGGATCGTATGCCCGGACAGCCTTTGTGCTGGTTTTAGAGAATGACTTTGTGTACATCCCCATGATCAACCCCTCCAAAGGCTCATCCTCTATGCCAATCCAATACCCTTGGCTAAGCTCATCAGGAAGGATCATCGGAAAATCAACCACATCAAGAGCCTGATTCAAAATAAACAATTACATAAGAAACAATATAAAACATATATGTCTTCACTAAATGGATTAATAAGTCATACCTGATCAAACAGAGTCCTATCAACCCTCTTCCATTTGCGAAAAATCCATCGCAAGCAGAGTGGCCTTAAATTCAACCTACCGTGGGGAACATGGCCATACGGTGCAGCAACGGCAGGTAGACGCTCGTACGCCCAAACCTGTCACACGTAAACCACATATGTCAGATAATTAATACTAAAATTGAAAATACACTATAACTTTAATATATCAAA
Organism: Pogostemon cablin; assembly: GCA_023678885.1. Taxonomy (NCBI): domain Eukaryota; kingdom Viridiplantae; phylum Streptophyta; class Magnoliopsida; order Lamiales; family Lamiaceae; genus Pogostemon; species Pogostemon cablin. The sequence goes on from CM042973.1 coordinate 22,325,129, forward strand.
CCTAAAACACGTACCAGTAATGCGAATGTGCACCCGTAAAAGTGGTATCTGTACCGATCGGGATTTGCTTTAGCTGGGACTTTGGTCACAATGTGGTCCATAAAGTGCAAAAGCGTCATATAGCTGACCTGTCCCCAAGGGAATAAATCCCATCTCTGTTCGTCCTCCACTAGGCACCAGACCCAGTTGTCTACTCCCACCTTGGTGACATCCGACCCAAGGAGAAAGTAGTACAACAACAGAACTTTAGCAACCTTAACTGCGTCCTCAGGGCTAACACCTATAAATCTTCGCCCTTCAAAGTCACTAGCAATCTGACTTACTAAAGGTCTCTCACCCTGACCATAAAACCTATCATATAACCCACCAGACGGGATACCATACGTCTCGTTCGGATCAAAGCCGAGTCTATCCCGAAAACAGAGTCCCATAATCCTCATGAACTCTACCCGGCTAAATCTAAGGCACACGTCTCCAACCTGAAAATACCTAGCCGTTAAATCGTCCCCCCTATGTATGATCTCACAGGTCATGAGACTGTGCAGATGAGCATTCGCGTTCCACTCATCGCTGAGATCCCAGTAATGACCAAAACATGATCTCTTAAATATCTCCTCCGCATTACCCCCAACCCTAGTTAACTGCCTACGAATGATATCCATAACTACCCCAGGTTTGCAGTAATTATGTATACTGCATTGTTGACCCTGCATGGAAGGACGCTTCCATTCACCCTGCACATATATATTTTTTTTTGCTAAATAAGACATAAATTCATAATTATGGGCAAAATAACAATAAGTTCATGAAAACCCTAAAACGAAATATTTGAACACAAACATTTACTCTATTCGGCCCAAAGTTCCTTCTATTCGGCCTACCAATTCCTCTATTCGGCCTACAGAGTTGTTCTATTCGGCCAACTCTAAATCTCTATTCGGCCAACAAAAATTTCATTAAATTTAAAAATACAAGTCTTCCAGTTTACTCTATTCGGCCAACACTTGTTCTATTAGGCCTAAAGATTTGTTCTATTCGGCCTAAAGAAAACCTCTATTCGGCCTACCAAAATTAAAAAAGTCATTACTACACTTTGCTCTATTCAGCCTACACACTTGTTCTATTCGGCCTGAAGTATTGTTCTATTCGGCCTACTGAAAACCCCTATTCGGCCAACCAAAATTATATGTCATTGCTCATATATTTTGCTCTATTCGGCCTACACATGTTCTATTCGGCCTGAAGTATTGTTCTATTCGGCCTGAAGTATTGTTCTATTCGGCCTACACTTGTTCTATTCGGCCTGAAGTTTTGTTCTATTCGGCCTACACTTGTTCTATTCGGCCTGAAGTTTTGTTCTATTCGGCCTGACGTTTTGTTCTATTCGGCCTGAAGAATTGTTCTATTCGGCCTACTGAAAACATCTACTCAGCCAAGACAATATTTAAAAAAAACCAAAAATAAATGAACACCACTGCATTCCTACTACAGTAAAGGCCAATTCAACACCTTACATTACATTACACACAGTACATTATAGGTATTTTAACATGCCAATAACAATGCTTATATACATACCTGAAAATTTGCCATTTCAAGTTGATGCACTCTGGAGACCGCAAATGGAGAATTCTGGAGACCGCAAATGGAGAATTCTCCACCAAGAAATGCACTGTTCTTCACTGGGACGAATGGAGAGAAGAAGAGAGAGGTGTTGGACGAATGGAGAGAAGAAGAGAGAGTATGTTGGACGAAATATGAGATAGAAAGAAACAAAGAAACAAAGAATGAAGGGATAGAAAAAGGTGAAAGTGATGGGTATTGATGTACCCCACCAACCCACATCCAAAATCTTAAATTCAAAATTTAAAACTTCAAAAAATGTGGTCCACCCACCCCGCATTTATTGCAGTCAAAACTGACATGATGATGGCTCAATTATTTTCGTCCTTTGTGTAACAGTTATGGGGGTAATTTGGGGAATCCACTTGAAAGTGGCTAGTAAAAATTGGTTTTAAGAGATGTGGCTATTTTAAATTGTACTTTATCAGAAGTGGCCATTAAAAAATCGGACCCTTAACTTATTTATTGTTTCTATCTATGGGATTGGGAAGTGACATTCCAAATTGCGAATGATTGCAGAGCAGAACTGCTGAACATGAAAATTGTGCATCCTCAAGCCTCTAAGTTGCTTATCCACATCACAAAGAAATTGCACCCTCATGCGGTCATGCCTCTGAGTTGCTTATCCACATAAAAAAAATTGCACATTGACATGATATTAATATTTAAAAAAGTTTAATCTAGTATTTTTTTTATTTGACTCGACCATACCTTGACAATATAAAAAAGTCAAAATCGAGTCAAAGTACATTTATCGAATCAGGTAAAAAAGTTGACTCGATAATAAAATTTTAAAAAATTAATATCATTTCGATATTGAATCAATGATTTTTTTGTTATTTTAGGTATTTTTGAATTTGTTTTTAAAAAACTTGTTACGATTGTGACAAAAAAATTTATAAAACCTGAAAAGCCACCGTTCAAAATCACCCAAAGCCTTTCATGATTTATAGTATTTATTTTTAAATTGAAAAAACTCTTATCTTGACATTATATTTATATTCAAATATTTGAAAACAAAAATATTAGACAAATACTTGAGTGACGGGTAGGATATCAACCATACTAACTAGAGGTGAGCAAGATTTTTCGAAAACTGCGCAAACCGACCGTACCGCACCGCACCACACCTAGTGATAATCGTACTTAAATCGCGCTTAATAATTTGTCATGAAACCGCACCGCCCCAGACAATGCAGTTTCGATTTTTTACTAAAATCGTACCGATCGCCTATATATACCTAATATTATATATATATATATTAATTATATAATTTTGAAAATATAGAGCTAAATTGGTATTTATATTAATAAATGTATAACCCTAAATATGTATGATGTACAACTTCTTGAAGCTCACAGCCACCCACAATCATTTTTGCTTTTACACCAATTTCTCTCTGCCTCATTTCTCCAAAAGATAGATTTATTTTGAATAAAAATATTTATATCAAATTTTCTATTCTTCTTCAATTTTAATTGATTAAAAATCAAGGCTAAGCTATGCAACATTATTTTACTATTCTTATATGTTATTAGATATTATTATTGGACTTTGCAGGTTATTTAAGAATAGTATTATAGTGAATAGGTGTATTCTAAGACTTCGTTATTAGATGCTTTTGCATTTTACTTGAGTAGGTGTTATAGTTTATATTATTGGTATTGTATCATTTTCTTATTGAAACCGCTAACCAAACCGTAGTTAGCAATGTAATTTAATTTTAGTCGAAAAAATCGCGAAATCGCACCGCGAGCACCCCTAATACTAACTTGCCACCTTATGCGCATTAATTTGATATGCAGGTGTAAGCAATTAAAAATCACGGTCCAATCAAATGGCGACACGTGGATTTTATTGATTAAATATCAATTTTAATTTATTATATTTTTTTTGGGGATTTAATAAATTAATTCTTAAAATAGATTAATAAATAATTGATAATTAATTTAATACCCAACAAATTAAGTAGGGTTTAAATTAAGTAAAACTTGACCCATAAGTTAAGTAAAGCATGGAAGGTTCCAGAATCAGGTCAAATTAAGCAATTACCAATCAAGCTGTGATATATATGGAAAGGCCTAAGCCCGCAGAACCAGACCAAATCTATCTTGGACCAATCAGATTGCAAGTTATTTATGGGACATGCTCATCCTTCATCTATATAAGGAGCCCTCCTTCATTCATTACAGACACTAAAAAATATACTTGAAGACATAAACGCTCTGAAGAGATCAAGAATACGAGCAGTGCTCCCTTGAGATCTTCAAGCATCTTCAAGTCAAGAACGACAAACGATTCGAGATTAAGGTGCGGAGCCCCCTAAATCAAGCGTTCTTCATATACTGAGTTCTTCGGTGTTCTTCGCGCCAAGAATAGCATACGACCCGGGATTAAGGTGCTAAGCCCCCCAGATCGAGTGTTCTTCGGATCAAGTACGTTTAATCCAAACAAAGGCTCGACGCTTCTGGATTAACGTTATAAGGTCCCAAATCAGAGTTCGGACAAGCTTCAAATGAAAATCCGACTCAACACACACAGTCAACGCGGTCAACACATAAGTCAAGTCAAAGTCAAAGTCCAAATTGGTTCGAGAGAAGAATCAGATGATAGATAGAGATTGTTTCCTAAATTATCAAGTTTAATCCATCTAGATTATTATTGTGATTCTTTTGTGTTTATTTCATTATAAATACAAAAATTTGTTGTTACAGCAGGTTTTATTTTTTATTTTTATAATTATTTTTATGATAAACCTAAAATTATTAAAGCTTATACTTATACTTATTATTTATTTTTTCTTTTATAATTAGTATGTTATAAGATAAAAAGTAATAATATTTTTAATAAAAAGTGGTTAGTGATCAATGAAAATTGATAACCTGTCTAGTGATAATATTTTTGATAAAAAATGATAATCAATTTTAATTGAACAATTAATAGAATGGATAAAAAATCATAACATTTTTATCAAAAGTGATAAATGAAAATGGAAAGTGATAATCATCCAATTAAATTATTATCATCAATAAATTTATTTTTTAAATAAAAAGTAGGAATAATTACTAATAGGTACACACTTTGTATCCCTAATTACGAGTATAAGATACATTGATTTAAAATAATTACTCTCACATACAAAATATTAAAGTAAAATACCAAATATAACCTTAAACTCATACACTTTTAAACCACAAACCCTAAACCCTCACCCACTACCGGACCGCTGTCGGCCGGAGCTCCGGCGGCCGATCGCCAGATCGCCCCACTTTTTTTCTGCACACACTTTTTTTTTACTGCACACACTTTTTTTACTGCACACACTTTTGCTGCATACAACATTTATGTGCAGCACATTGTAGGGGTAATATTGGAATATCACTATATATTTTTGTAGTTAGTAGTAATATTTTTGTATGTTTGTATCTCATAGTAATTAAGGATTTTTTTTTTACCTAGTAGTAATCCTCCCTAAAAAGTAATAATATTTTTTTTTATAAAAAGTGATACCTGGTCAAGAAAAAGTGATTATCATTTATCAATTCTACTAAATTATTTCATGAACAATTTGTATAAAATATAAGAAGTGATAATATTTTTAATTAAAAGTGATACATAAAAGAAAAGTGATAACTACAATTTATAACACAAATATAAAGTGATGACAATTTTAATAAAAAGTGATAACAGTTTTAATAAAAAGTGATACAGTTATAGAAAAGTGATAATTATTAATTAAATTAGTTTTTGGATGAACAAATTTTATGACAAATAAAATATAATAACTTATCTAAATAATTCAATTAAATATACTATTTATTTGAATAATATATTAAATTTGATTAATTTTAGTTTATATTCAAATAATTATATTATATTTTTATTAAAAAATTAAAACAAAAGAATTAATTTATGAAATAAAAGACTAAAAAAAACAACTAGGGAAAAAAAGAAAAAAAAAACATAAATTATGCTGTTTGATTTTGAAATAAATGAAAGGAATCGGTTCAGCATCTACCTTTAAAATTAATTGAACTTGTAGTGCTGGAAGCCTGGATGTGTGCACTGCGCTTTCTAGCCAATTTTATCATAAAATTTAATTCAAATCTGCATATTTCTAAAAGATATTAATTCCTAATAAAAATAAATTTTATAATATCCTACGCGTCAATGTTAGTAAAACAATGAGTGTAGAAAAAAGTTTCAGGAATTCTCATGCAGAAATGTAATGAATTTACTTCTTATGCTAAATACTTGTTAATTAAGGGAACTTAAAACCAAACAGAACTCAGTACCATATGCTCCCTCTGTTCTACAAATATTTGCACATTACTTTATGCACGAATAGTAAGAAAAGTGATAACTTTTATGGGGTATTATGATATTTTTGATAATAAATAAATGATAAACTGTGTTAAGTAAATGTGTGTGTGTTTTTTTTAAATAACGTGTATGAGGAAGGATAATTGTATTTGATATTTTAAAAAGTGTGTCATTTGAAATGAGATGGAGGGAGACGGGGAGTATTGCCATTAGTTCGACATTGCAATATAGGCTTTCAGCCATTTAACATGTCTAAGAAGAAGACTAGTAATCAAAATGAACGAACAGAAATTTTATAAAACCTGAAAAGCCAACTAAGAACATTGAAAACATCCTTACAAACAGGGGCGACGTATGAAGGGGGTAGGGGGCACTGGGCTCCCAAACTTCTAAAAATTATTAATATAGATATAATTTTTTTTTTAAATACCTTTGTATCCAAGTGGTGAAGTGAGGATGTTTTAGTTTTAAAGGTCCCGTGTTCGATTCATGCAGCACTATTATTTTTTTCCCCTCTTCTATTTCATTTATTTATTTATTTTCCCTCAAAATAACATATTTATTTAATAATTTTAATGACTTTAGTTTCAAAATTGTTACTCTTACATAATACAATTAAAAATACTAAAACATCTTTAGAACTTTAATAAAAGTTGGTAAATAAAATAATTCTTCTTAAAATTTGTAGAACAAAAAACACGAACTATTATATGAGAAAAATTGGGCCCCCCTCGACGGAAATCCTGCGTCCGCCACTGCTTACAAATATACATACATAAATAAATAAACTAAAATGAAAAATTGAAATCAATCCTTAAGTATAGTCATTTTTCAATGGCAAAGACTTGTGTGAGACGGTTAGAAAGTGACAACTTTTGTATCACTATAAAAAAACTGGTCAACAGTGACGGACTTTGTGACGGAAAAGTGCCCGTCACCCGAACATGCGTCACAAAGTGTTTGTGACGGTCCCGTCACAATTAGTGACGAATTTTGTAACGTCCGTCGGGAAAGTGCCCGTCACCCGAACATGCGTCACAAAGTGTTTGTGACGGTCCCGTCACAATTAGTGACGGATTTTGTAACGTCCGTCGGGAAAGTGCCCGTCACCCGAACATGCGTCACAAAGTATTTGTGACGGTCCCATCACAATTAGTGACGGATTTTATAACGGAAAATATTAGTGACGATTTCTTTTAACCAATATTTGTGTCGGGAAAGTGTCCGTCACCCGAACATGCGTCACAAAGTATTTGTGATGGTCCCGTCACAATTAGTGACGGATTTTGTAACGGAAAACATTAGTGACGATTTCTTTTAACCAATATTTGTGACGGATTTTTGTGACAGAAAATTCCGTTAATTATGTAGATTCGCCACCAACCGGGTTTGATGGTCCCGTCACAATTAGTGACGGATTTTGTAACGGAAAACATTAGTGACGATTTCTTTTAACCAATATTTGTGACGGATTTTTGTGACGGATAATAAGCAAGGGTGCTTGTGTATAAGTGTTGAGTCAATTTGTCTAGATGTGTTTTGTGTTAGTCTTTAATAAATATTGTATATATTCAATTAATTTGTATTAAAATGATATCAACCAACTTTCAAAATAAATATGGTGGTAATATTGATTAATGTAACATATATTAATATGACAAATAATTATTAATATATTAATTAATTAATTAATTTTATTATTTATTTAAGATAAATATTAAAATTTTCATAATTAAATTAAAAAATCCTTATAAATTTTAAATTCTCAATCTATAAATAATATCTAATTATATTATTTATTTATAGATGAAAAATAGGTTAATTTGTATTAAAATAAATAACATTCTCCTAATTTCTCAATTTAATTCTCTTGTTAGAAAATATACACAATCTTCATATTTTTTCTTAATTCAATCACAAACTTTATTTTTATCAATTAAATACACGATCTTTTTTTTTTTTAAATTTAATCATCAACTTTCCTTTATATATATATATATATATATATATATATATATATATATATATATATATATATATATATTATATACTAATTATGAATACACTGATATAAATAACTTTTTAAAAGTATGAGGTGTCGTAACGTGGTTAAATTTCGTATATTTTTTGTTTTAATATTACATATATAATCTTTCTACTTTTATTTATTATTATCATTATTATTATTATTATTATTATTATTCATGTATATATCTTTAAATCATGTATATCTATAAATTAAAATTACCTTTAATCATATTTTTTTGATTAGTTAAGGAATAGATAATCAATAAAATATATCCAACTTATTAATATTATTATTCATGTACATCTTCAAATTAAATACCACCTTTAATCATATTTTTATTGGAAATAGATAATTAAGTCAATCAATAAAAATATATCCAACTAATAATTTATTTTTTATTTTTATTCTTTCTTGGTTACAAATAGATAATTAAACTAATCAATAAAAACATATATATCTTTAAAAAAAACTATATAAATAGAGCAAATATTAATTAATATACATAAATCACGTATACTAATTCTTTAGGGCTATTTATGTTTTCTTCAAATTAAATACCACCTTTAATCATATTTTTTATTAGTTAGAATACTACTTTTATTTATTTATTTATTATTATTATTCATGTATATTTTTAAATTATGTATATCTATAAATTAAATACCACCTTTAATTATATTTTTTGATTGGTTATAATAATTCATCCGCGTATTACACGGAAATCTGTACTTGTATATATAAAATTTTAAAAGTTTCATTATTTAATCACAAATTCATCTATTACAAAATATATGACTATATTATTTAATAAAAATCAAGACACATAAATATTTAAATTATAACAATTCATACAACTCATTGCCATTTAAAATTAAAGTAACTATGTTCTCATAATTATTTTGATTTTAAAATTAACATTACTGTAAAACACAGTATATTCAATTATTCAAAATTCACAATAAATATTAAAAGAATAATAATTTCTTTAAAAAAAACTCTGTTCTCACTATTATTTTGATTTTAAAATTAATATTACTATATACAACACATTATATTCAATTATTTAAGTTTAAATAAATTCACAATAAATATTAATAAATAAGAATTTCTTTTTAAAAAAAGAAGTAACTCTATTCTTATAATTATTTTAATTTTAAAATTAATATTATTATATACAACAGTACAATATATTCAATTATTTAAGTTTAAATAAATTCACAATATACATATTAAAAGAATAATAATTTCTTTAAAAAAAATGTAAGTTTAACCTTTTGTTTTATATAATTAAATTAAATAGCATAATGTACATGTGTAACGAGCAAGTACAATTTTAATATTTTTTTAACTGTAAATTGTGACGAATAAATTCCGTCACAAAGTCCGTCACAAATTTTGTGACGGCTTTGTCCGTCATAAAATCCGTTACAAATGAGACCCTTTACATTGTGACCATATTTTTCCGTCACTAATTAAAAAAATAAAAATAATATATTTTTGTGACGAAAAAAATTCGTCATAAATTTTTCTGTCACAAATGCCGTCACAAATATCGGGAATGACGAAATTTTAAACGGTCAACTATTACCCGTCACTATTTTCAAAATGCCGTCACAATTGTGACGGCAAATTTTTCGTCACAAAAATCCATCACTGTCGGGCAATTTTTTTGTAGTGTATTAAAAATTGATATTAAATTAATAAAAAGTGATAATGTTATTTCATGAATAACTTATACTCCTTCCGTCCCGCACCAAGGGTCACTTTTTTCCATTTTGGTCGTCCCATTCAAAGGGTTCCTTTTCTTTTTTATGCACATGGGTCCCACACTCACCCACTAATACAATTAAAACATGGGATCCATACTCCCACTAATACAACTACATACTACACATTAAATAATAATACTCCTTAATCTACGTGCAAAAAAGAAAAATGCATCCTTGGTGCGGGACGGAGGGAGTAGTATAAATGAAAAGTGATAATATTTTATAGCGAATGTGATAACGTTTTATAGCGAAAATGATAACTATTATAAAAAGTATAAAATGGTCTAACGTGAGACGATCTCATGTATGACCTACCCTTTTTCAATACACTTTGTATGTAGAAGATGAGATTAAAATAAAATAAATAATTAAAAAAAATGTTGTTAAATATACACCCCTTTTTATTGAATACACACACTTTATTAAATACACATCCCTTTTTATTTTATATTTCTTAATTTTATTATATACACATCCCTAAAATTCCAAAATAACCCTTTTACAAATATAATTATGAATTGATATTAGGTGCACCCGGGTGTAAGGGTGCACCATATGTGTTTTACTTTTTATTCTATTTTGTATACACGTTATTCTATTTTGTATACGTGTTTCTTAATAATTGTATACTATTTTCACACTAAGTTTTTGAAAATAGAGAGATAGAAATATTGCATAATGTCGTGATTTTCATTCATGAGATCACAAACCTATATATACAGGTACTACAAAGTAGGAAAGCATGAAAACCTACATACAATGGGCTAAGCTATACAAAAGCCCACAAGATATGAAATAATTTATACATATAAGCAAATAATATCCCGTAATACTCCCCCTCAAGGTGGAGTGTGAAGGTTACGAATACCCAACTTGCTCTCAAGAAACTGAAAACGATCAGTTCCAAGGGCATTTTTGAAGATATTGGCGACTTGATGTGCAGTGGAAATAGGAGATGGAGCGATATGACCACTAACAACACGTTTGCGAACAAAGTAATAATCCATTTCAACATGCTTTGTTCTTTCATGGAATACTAGATTAGCAGCAATATGACGAGCTGTTTGATTATCACAGTATAAAGGTATCGGCCCTGATTGAAGAACACCAAAGTCCTTCAATAAGCATCGTAACCAAAGAAGCTCACTGACTGTGAGAGCCATAGCACGATACTCCGCCTCAGCTGAAGAACGCGAAACTACTGATTGTTTCTTAGTGCGCCAAGAAACTGGGGCACCACCAAGAGTGATAAAATAACCAGAGCTGGAACGACGCGTAAAACAGCAGCCCGCCCAATCTGCGTCGTAATATGCCTCCAAAGAAAAATCACCACTTGCTGGAAGAAAAATACCTTGTCCAGGTGTGCTCTTCAAGTATCGAAGAACACACATTGCTGCATCGAAGTGAGACTGACGAGGACAACTAAGAAACTGGCTCAACTGACTAACAGAAAATACGATGTCAGGACGTGTGATGGTGAGATAAAGCAAACATCCAACAAGACGTCGATATGGTGTGGGATCAACACATGGACTTTCATCATCAGGCTTCAATTTTATGTTCTGCTCCATGGGAAAAGAAGAAGGCCGACAGGCCTGAAATCCACTATCTTCAAGAATGTCGAGGGTGTACTTTCGTTGACTCAAAATAAAACCTTCATCACAACGGGCAACTTCAATGCCAAGAAAATATTTCAACACCTCCAAATCTTTAATGCCAATGTATCATCCAAGAATTGCTTCACACGCCCAATATGATTTGAGTCGTTACCCACAAGGAGTACATCGTCAACGTAGATGAGAGCAACCATATATATGGAGCCCTCTCGAAAGACAAATAGAGAGTGATCTGCACTAGACAACTAAAAGACAATACGTAAAAGAGCTCGAGTAAATTTATGATACTAATTATGCGATGCTTGTCGTAAACCATAAAGAGATTTCATCAACTTGCAGACACGATAATCTCCCTCTTTCGCGAAACCTTGTGGAACTCTCATATAGACATCCTCATTGAGATCTCCATGCAAGAATGCATTATTTACATCCAACTGATGTACTTCCCATCTCCGTTTAGCTGCAATTGCTAGAATGCAGCGTATGGTAACAAGTTTGGCGACAGGCGCAAAAGTCTCATGGAAATTCATCCCTTCTATTTGTGTGAAACCCTTAGCGATAAGCCATGCCTTGTATCGCTCAACATCCCCATTAGTCTCATGGAAATCCACCCCTTGTACTTGATCTTGTACACCCATTTCGAATCTACTACTTTCTTTCCTGGTGGAAGAGACACCAACTTCCAAGTGCCATTGTTCTCAAGTGTAGTGATTTCTTTCTGCACAGCCTCACGCTATAGAGGATCACACACTACCTGTCTGAAATGTTTAGGCTCATCACGAGATGTGATGGCAGCTAAGAAAACCTTATGAGCAGTAGAAGAACGATTATAAGAGATAAAGTAAGATAGAGGATATACCGTCGAGTTCACTGAATTGGCAATGGGTTGTGAATGGTCTATAGATGGTGGAAGATCAACATCAAAAGCATCCAAGTATTTCGGGCGCCGACGAACACGCTGACTAGTATATTGTTTGACCGGCGGTGCAGGTGGCGAAGTAGAAACCTGTTCAACAACCCCTTATCGATGCTCATTGTCATATACTGGTTCAAATATATTCGTCTTAGGTTCTAGAGGGACTATTTATGTTTGTGGTAGAAGCGTATGGTTAGAGACATGTTTGAGTATTCCGCGTGGTGCAATGCACAGTGAGGTAGGTGAGGGAGATGATTTGTTTGTAGGATCAAGATGAACACCAAGAACAAACTTCCTTGCAAGTTCAACATATTGTGTAAAGGAAATTTGAGGGTTGAATAAAGTGGGAAGAAAGGAAAAATATTTTCAAAGAAGGTAACATCACGAGAGCTATAGATATCATATGTGTGTAAGTCAAAAACTTTATATGCCTTTTGACCAATAGGATAACCAATAAAGATACACAGACTCCCCCTCTCACCAAATTTATCCTTATGTTTATTATCATGGGCATACACTAAACATTCAAAGACTCGAAGGTGATCATAGGAAGGTATTTTGCCTAATAAGAGCTCATGAGGAGTCTTATTCAAGATGACAGTGGAAGGTAGACGGTTAATGATATAAATAGCAGTAAGAATGCACTCTCCCCAAAAATCAATGGGCAAACCTGCCTCGAATAGCAAAGCACGCGCGATTTCGAGGATGTATCTATGTTTGCGTTCAACAACTCCATTCTGCTGAGGGGTATCAGTGCAAGAAGTCTCAAGTAAAACACCATGCGCAGCATAAAAATTAAGCAAAATACCAGACTGAAATTCAACACCATTATCAGCCCTTATACGTTTGATAGAACAACTGAATTGAGTATGAACCATGTTGTAAAATTGCATCAAATATTTGGCTACCTCAGATTTTGCCTTTAACAAATAAACCCAAACACCTCTACTGCAATCATCAACAATGGTAAGAAAATATCTAGTACCAGAAAATGATTCATGTTATATCCACCTGTAAGCACTTGAATTTTATTGCCGATTAAAGAAAAATATGTGGCAAATTAATGCAATAATTATCAATTAATTATTTATTTATTAAGGGATTTAAATAAATAAATTCAAAAAATATATTAATAAATAATTGATAATTAATTTAAAACCCAATAAATTAAATGGGATTTAAATTAAATAAGGCAAGTTCAAGACAAATAAACCTGACTTGAGGCCTAAGAAAGTGAAAGGCCCAAGCCCGCAGAATCAGGTCAAATCAGCCCTGGACCAATCAGACTGCGAGTTATTTATGGAGTATCCTCATCCCTCACCTATATAAGGAGTCCTCCTTCATTCATTCCAGAGACACTCAAATATCTAAAGACAAAAGCTCTGAAGAGATCAAGAATACGAGCAGTGCTCTCTTGAATACTTCAAGCATCTTCAAGTGAAGAACAGCTGCCAAATTGAAGAGTAAGGTTCTAAACCCCTTCGATCCGGCGTTCTTCTAAAGTAATAGCCACCAATTGGAGATCAAGGTGTCAAGCCCCTCCGATCCGGCATTCTTCAAGCCAAGTGAAGATCAAGATCAAGCGAAGATCAAGATCAAGTAAAGCGAAGATCAAGATCCAAGTTAAGTGAAGATACAAGTTAAGTGAAGATCAAGATTCAAGTTCAAGATCTTCAAGTCAAGAACACTCAAGACCTTCAAATTAAGTTCAAGTTATATTCAAGTCAAGAACAACAGCCAATCAAAGATCAATGTGCTAAGCCTCTTCGATCCGGCGTTCTTCAAATCAAATTCATTATCCGTGAAGTCAACCTTCTACCAAATTGAGCGGCATACTTCACAACAAATTCAAGTCAACGTTCAATCCGAATAAAGGTTCAATGCCTCCGGATCAACGTTCAAGACTACACACTCGAGCTCGGATAATCTTCGTTTGAAGATCCAGCTCAACTCGACATACGCAGTCAACATAGTCACATACACACAAGTTAAAGTAAAAGCCAAATTGGTTCAAGAGAAGAATCAGAGGATAGATATAGATTGTTTTCTTAATCCTCAAGTTTAATCCAGCTGGATTATTATTTTAATTCAATTATATTTATTTCATTATAAATACAAAATTTATTGTTACACCACCCCAAATGTCACAATGAATCAACTCAAAACAATGCAAAGATCTATTGGTACTAACAGGAAAAGGTAAATGAGTCTGTTTGGCTCGTAAACAATAATCACAAAAAGTGTTTGAACGTTTAAAATTACTAAGATGACTAATATAGTGAAGTTTGCCATCAGAAGCATGACCTAATCGACGATGCCAATAAATAGGATCCACTGTAGCAGAAAAGGTTGTTCTTCCAGTTGACAGTGGTTCCATATAGTATAGACCATCACGTTGCTTACCCACTCCAATCAGCTTCCTCGAGAGTAAGTCCTGTATAACACAAATATCCCCAATAAATGTTAGTCTATAATTAAGATCCGAAACAAGACGGCTAACAAAAAGTAGATTGTAGCAAAATTGTGGGACAATCAAGACACGTGGAAAAAAAGCCCATTAGGTAGGCGTATTCTTCCAACGCCAGTAACAGGTATATTTTCACCATTAGGTATGCGAACTGGAGGTTCTGAAGAATTGGCAACAATATCATCTAAAGCATCACTGTCGCAAGTGATATGTTCAGTGGCACCCGAATCGATTATCCATGGCTTAGAAAATGGTAATTTACCTGCCATGTTGACAGTTGGTTCAGTGGAAAAGGTAATATTATTAATCTGGAACTCAGTTTGCATAAATTGAGTTAGCCGATTAAGCTGCTCAACTGAGAGACCAGGAATTGATGACTGTTCATTATCGGTGTGTGCAGCCCGTGGTTGAGCACTAGTGTGTTGTCCTCCTCGTGAATCTGTTCAGTGTGCATCATTGTTGTTGGTACGCGAATCTTCCACTATCTGCGCACCTTGGAATCGATTTTCTTGCCTATCAGTCTTTCTCCTTTGATTCCAACCAGGTGGATAACAAATGTGTTCGAAGCAAGTCTCATAAGTATGATTTTTCCGATCACAATGGCTGCAATATCGAGATTCTCGCTTCTTTGTGGTGGGATCGGACCTTGACTGTGCCTGAAAAACGGCGACATCAGGCACTGATTTGCGAGCATCTATGATAGAGCGATGCTGCTCATCCTCCGAAACTAGATGATAAGCAGCGCTAAGGGTAGAGACTGGACGAGTTCCAAGAATTTGAGTCCGTATGGGGCTAAAAGCATCATCTAACCCCATCAAAAAATCATACAAAAGATCTCTATCACGAGATTCAATCAAGGCCATTGACAAATTGCAAGTGCAGTGCCCACAAATGCAGTTTGGTGGCGGCATCAAAGAGTACATCTCATCCCAAACCTTTCTTAGTTGGCTGTAATATGCAGATAATGTGTTGCTATCCTGCCTAATCATGCCTAATGTTCGTGCAATTCATAAGTTCGAGGTGCAGACTCCTTCCCAAATCGCTCCTCAAGATCACTCCAAATCTCATGAGCCATGGAAACTTGATGCTTTGACAAACTTCAGGCTCCATGCTGCTGTGTAACCAGCCTTTAACCATCGCGTTGTTGCGTTGCCAATAAGGTGAATATGGTGAATCTGACTTCGGCATTGGAATTTCTCCATTAACAAATCCAAATTTGTTTTTTGCATACAAAGAGTTGGTCATGTCATCAAGCCAATCTCCATAATTGCCATCGCGAAGGAGAGTCCCAACAAGAACATCACCGGTTTGTCAGATCCATTAAGATAGTATGGAGACATCGCGTCGATAACGACGCTGGAAGAAGACAACGCCTGAATTTTCCCGGAATGATCATCATCAGCAGAATCTTTAATGGACATGATGTTCGGTGGTAACGAAGAAATAGGGAGAATTAAAAATTAAGGTTTAAATTACCAGGTTTCGGGTCTGGTACCATAAAAATAGAGAGATAGAAATATTGCATAATATCGTGATTTTCATTCATGAGATCACAAACCTATATATACAGGTACAACAAAGTAGGAAAGCATGAAAACCTACATACAATGGGCTAAGCTATACAAAAGCCCACAAGATATGAAATAATTTATACATATAAGCAAATAATATCCCGTAATAATTTTTTATTAAAAAAACTAGCATCCATATGTGTATAACGTTTTATTCAATAGTGTATAGTAATATTTTTTGGAGTAATTATTTACACTCAATTTTTTATTAAAAAAACTAGCAATTAAATTGTATACATTTTTGTTCATAATTGTATATGCTTTTGTTTATATTTGTATACGTTTTTGAAAGTGGATGCACCCTTGTGCACAGTATAATTAGCCTAAAATTATACACACTCCTTATTCATCTATTAAAGCATTCATTTTTCTGTACTGGAAAGCAATAAATCATTTGTTCTTCTATAATATTGATTTCTGTTAAATAAGAAACAATCATCTTTTGAATAGAGTCCCACACCAATTTCATTGTCATTCTTTGTTCTACCAAACATGATTTTGCAATATCCATTAGCATCCACTATGTTTTGATACTGAAAATTCAAGTCACAATTCATAAAAAAAATATCATGGACAAAATAAATGTTTGACATGGGCAATTTCCACTAGAGAAGCAATGATTAATTCTTTAGGAGAAAACCCTAAAAACTTGGTGAAATTGGCGAAGAAATTGGCAGAGTCGAACCAGGTGGACATGATCATCGCAAATACACCTTTAGCCAAAATTCCAAAACCCTGCTTCACGAACATGGCGTCGATGATCATCAAAGTGGCGTCGTAGACCTTTTTCTGCCAAACTAGTTGCCGCTTCCGATGATAAGAAGAAGAATGTATCAAGATGAGAACTGGGATGTACAAGATCTACATAAATTTATTGTATTAATAAAGCTATTAATTCTTTTCAAATCATCAAAAGTTCTAACATGACGCAACATGAGTTCAAGATTTTGAAGAAAATCCAAAAAGATCTATGGAACGGAGTATTATTTTACTGCAGAATGACTGCAATTTTGATTTGCAATCTATTATAAATTATATAAATATGTATAAAGAGTGTATGTGTGTGTAAAATATATAGGGACAATAAATGATATTATTAAGAGAAGAAATGAAAAGATACAGGAATTACAAAAAAAATGTTTATAAAAGAAAAAGACTATCTAAATCTATAGTAGTCTTGATTCATGTCAGTAAACAAAATCCTATTGATGAATCCCGAGAGATTGTGATACCAGGAGTATGCTCCACCAATAGCTGATAAAGCGTCTGCAGCCCAGTTCCCTTCTCTGAAGATATGTGAAATATGAAATGTCATTTGATGTATCAAATCTTTTGCCCTGCGCTAACGTGCAAGCCATCTCCATGGAATGACAGGCTTTCTTGTAGTAAAAGCATGAACAACATACATTGAATCTGTTTCAAGCCATAGCCGTTTCCATCCTTTCTCAAAGGCGATTTCAATAGCCAAGCAGACAGTCCCCAACTCTGATTCG
This sequence comes from Pogostemon cablin, assembly GCA_023678885.1. NCBI lineage: Eukaryota > Viridiplantae > Streptophyta > Magnoliopsida > Lamiales > Lamiaceae > Pogostemon > Pogostemon cablin. The sequence goes on from CM042973.1 coordinate 22,342,937, forward strand.
AAAGCAAAACCTTGCCCATATCCACAAGAGAAATCCCCCATAGCAAATCTCTACTATTTCTGTGCAGTCCACCTCCAGAAATACATCCTGGAGCACCCTTTGCATGGCCATCAACGTTTACCTTGGTATAGCCTGCTGCTGGAGGTTGCCATCGAACAGTAGTCACTGTTGAAGCCTTCCTCGGAACACCAGCGATTCCAAAGTATTTTAGTGTATACAGGTCCTCAACCGTATTGTGCATCACCCCAAGATTGAACTTGTTACCTTCCTTTATTAGCGAAAGTAAAGCTGTTGTTATTCCAGAAGTCCGTACCCTTTTATCATAACCATCATCCTTGTAACCATCAGCCATCATGTTATTTCTCTCCTGCTAAATGATCCATATGTATGAAACAATGGCCAGCCTCCATAAAAATGTGATCTGTTTACTCTCTTCTATCCCAATGGCTTGAATTAGAAACCAATGGCTGATCAACTCGCATTCTACTTCCAAAATCAAAATCTGCAAGAATTATTTTAAGCACAGCAAAAGATATAGGACAGTTAAGAAACAAGTGTTCCAAGCTTTCATCTCCATCTTTACACAAATAACATCGAGAGGGATATTTGAATCCTCGATGCACCATGAGATCCCAAGTAGTAAGAATACCATGCATTACTTTTCATGCTGTGATAGACCTCCAAGGGGGAATAAAATCTGCCCAAAGCCAGGCCCCCAGCTGGTTTTCAAGAAAGTGGTGCGAGTGTAAGCATAAGCAACACTCGACAATACATTGTCGTGTAAAGACCTGCTCCAATACCTTCCATCCTCCATATTATCTGACATTCGAACTGTCAAAATAGCCTGCACAATACTTAGGAACTTAGTGGTGAAGCTCTCGGTGAAGTGCCTGTTGCCATCAAATAAGTAATCCCTTATTACATCATCATAGAGATGATGAAATTCTTGGAAAATTTCCACCAAATCAGCAATGGGGCTTCCTATCTAATTATCAAGCCAAAACCGAACTTTAGAGTTGTACCCCGCTACCCATACCTCCTCATTTTTCAAATTTTTAATGTGGAACATGCATGATTTTCAAATAGATGAAACCAAGTAATTTTTTCCTGAGGTCCTCTCCATCAAACCATCGTCCCTTGATCACAGATAAACATATTTCCCTTGTAATATATCCCAAGAAAACTTCATAATGTATATCTCATTTGCAGCTCTTATCGATCGAATTCCCAACCCACCATCCTTTAAAGAAAATATGAATAGTTGTGTGTAAAGATTTTAGTTGCAGAAGTGTGTGTGAAATCAATCCTTAAGGATAGTGGCTTGTGATTTTGGGGATTATTTGGATTTTGGAGAGCATTTGGGATGTGATTTTATTTAAATGTCATATTCAAATCTAAAGGTAATTTTATGTATTTATTTATATAAAAATTTAATTTACATTAAATTTTAATTAATAACAATTTTAATTTGATAAAATCCATATTCAAATCAAATATAGTATATATTTATCTACATTATTTTTAATTAATAATAAAAATAATTAAGACAATAATAATATCGAATCAACTATCCTAACATAAATAAAGCCATAAAGCTTATATGCAAAAGATATTAGATAAAATTACTTTTTATATTATATTTTCAAAAATAATCATTTACTCAATCAACTAATATATTTAAGACATACTTTTAACAAATATTTAAAAAGATTTGATGGTAATTTTATAAACAATCCTACATGCTTACTATTAAAGGAGAAATAGATCTGAAGCATGATATATTTACATATATTTACCGAAGGAGTAAATAGATAATTGAAGCGCCAATTAACTGCGTGAATACATGCAGCCCCCTTGAGTGCAGTGTCAAGACCTAAATGTTCGCTAGAAATGTGTGAATTGTATGAATTTTTGTGCAAGTGTCCGACAATTCAATTTTTGTGCAGCTGTTCGACAATTTGACAAGAACTGACGAACATCAACATGGATACAACTCACATTTACGATTAAAAGGCTGCAATATGTTTTAGGAATATGTAGATAGTGCGAACTAATTTTCATGTAATTATGAATTGATTTGGCTGTTCAAAGAGAAATGAGGGGATTATTGTCACTAATCTGACATAATAATAGAGTGATTGTTCAAGATTTCCTCCCAGTTTATCATGCCTTTGGGAGGGAAAAAGTGTAGTAGTTTATTTGTTAGGAGCAAGCTCAATATATTGGTGAACTGAAGTCATCCGTATCTTCAGATAAATCGTCGGGTCACATCGCATTTATTACAAATACTATAGACATTAAATGCGTAGCCACACGAGGGTATTTAGAAGATACTTTTTAGGATATCCCCTATTTGCGGATCTTGGGGGATATCCAAATAACTCTTAGGCTTGTCAGTTGAACTTGATTTCAATTTTGGTATCAATTAATTAGAGCAAGCGTACTCTATCACGTAGTAGACTGTAGTGACAAAGTGCAAAATTTAGAATATCGAACTCAATGGCGAAAGTGGGTAGCCATAATTGAAAGATGTTTTACTCTAAAATGACTAATCAATAAAAGAGGGGGTTGTTAAACACTATAAACTAACTAATAAAGCAATTAAAGATAGAACATATACAAATGGGATGGATGATGGATGAAGGTGAGCAATTTAAGAAGAAGGTGAGGCAAGCAACATCATGGAAAAGGCTTATGTAGACTCACACACACATGCATTGAAGATCATCATGCTATGATATTAAGGGCACTCGAAGAGTGTCTCCAATCTTCACTCTTCCTATAGGTACTTACGGATATTAATATACCAATATAGAGATATTATCACGAAGAATTTTCTCTAGTAGGCAGGGACGTTTTTCTATGTTCCCTTTTTAAGGTCAAGTGAGTCTTGGCTTGAGTTCCCTCATCATTTCAAACACTTTCACAAGTAATTATCAATAATGTCCTATCATGTGATTCTAAGCACATGAAGGTTATGGTCAAACTCCCCACATACTAATATAGTCACCTCATACAATTAATGATTCAATTAAACCACTAAGCATAATATTGGAATGGCTATCCTTATACTATAAATAGAGAATTTAATCACACAAATCATATATAAAATGAGAATAAGCATTCATGATAGAAAATATTCATAACAATCATTTCATCAAATATGTGGTGTGAAAAATCTCCATAATCCCTAACCAATCATATTGCTAGCCTCATATGAGGACTAGCCACTACATATCATTACAAATTCAACATAATCCATGGCTTGCTCTAATTGAGCCAAATAATGAAGAAAATAATAAAATAAAGGTAAGTTGGCTCCCCTTTGATGGTAAACTTCCTCCTCCTTGATCATGCTAAAATCTTTAACCAATGATGAATTCCCTTTCTTAGATTGGTGGATTGATGGAATGGTGGATGGATTTGAGGAGATCAAGTGGATTGGATGGATGAAGTGAAGGGTGGAAGAGATGGAGATGAATGTGTGTGATTTAGGTGTCTAGTGTGTGTGAAAACTGATCCAAAATGATTACTCCCGTAATTTGTGATCAAAACTTGCATTTATACCCCCATGGAAGCTTCTAGAACACGTTCTGGACTTAAAACTGACTTTGGGCCGGACTCTACTCGAGTAAGCATAGCTCGAGTCAAGCTGCAATGTGTTACAATAGTTTTTTCGACTTTTTACGGAGCTTGGGTAGAGTTGGTGCAGTGCGTGCAGCACAGTTTCACCGTTTCGCGCATAACTTCTACATTTGGACTCCGATTCAAGTGTTTCTTGCACTCTCGCGATCCTCTCTTCCGTTTCTTTTCAACCATATATCACACGTCCAGTTTTAAACTCCACACAAATATAAAAAAATTACACAAATTTGACGTGCATTTTTCAGCATTTTGTTTTGACTCGTTCTCTCTCGTTTCAACTCCAAATTGAGCTCCGTTTTTTCTCACATTTTCTTATTGCGTCTAGAATCCATTTTTACCTAAAAATTTCAAAAATTACACAAAAGTACCAATTCTCTAAATATTTACAAATAACGCGCAATTTAATACACTTAATCATGAAAATCACACATTTATCATTCAAAGCACAAATCTCCATATCTTCATATAACACCACCAAATAATATATAAAGTGTATAAAAACACACAAAAATACATAATAAAGAGACACTAAAATTTAGGTGAAATGACACCAATCATCAGTGCAAATGGCCAAGTGGGGGAGGCGAACGGGGAATGTGGATGACTCGCTGGAGCCGAGCATGCAGAGTGCACGCCCTCGGCCATATTGTTGGGGGAAGCGACTGCTGAACACTCTCTTCCGTGGCCCACGCGGAGATCTCAGTAGGGAGGGAAAGTTGCCTCTGGGCCCTATATTGTGTGGCCCACGTTCTTCTTTAGGACCCAGCATAATAGGTCCTACCACAGAATATATTTAAAGGGTGGGTATGTTTAGTAATGTATTTATGAATATATGTTTTTATAAGGGTATTTAAGTCGTGTGAATTAAAATATTTAAATTTAAATTATTTTTAGGGTTAGTCTAACAATTTTGGGGGGTGAATAGTTGCCCCTTAAAACAATTTAGGGTAATTTTGGATACGATACCTCATTAAAATAAAACTGCGTATATTAAAGATATGATAATACTACTCTTTGTGTGTATCCCATCAATCAAAAAAGAAAATAGATACTTGACGGACTTATCTAAGGAGGGAATATTAAACTTAAAAGGATGATTCTTGTTAGTAGTTAATACTAAACTTAAGGATGATTCTGGTTAGTAGTTAATACTAAACTTAAGGATGATTTTGCGGTGCACTGAGGATTAAGATAAACAGTAAATCGAATTTATATGTAAACCTTATTTTTATATATTCTCTACGTCCCACCAAAAGGTCTCGTTTTATTATATTGGACGTCTCATTCAAAGGTATCAATTTTTCATTTTTAGTAAAAGTCCCCACATATAGCCCACCACTCACTATTAATACCACTACCCATTACATATAAAATAATAATACTCCTTAATCTACGCACGAAAAACAAATGTACATCTTTCGGTGGGACGGAGGGGGTATTATTCTTTAGTACATAAAAAATTACTAGACAAAAACTAATTACTCTTCTAAATTAAAAAAATTACTCTTCAAATTCTTGTACACCATGATTTATCGATTACTCTTTAGTACATGAAAAATGACTCATTAGAGACATGACTTATTATTTTTCTATATAAAAATTATTACTCTTCAAAGAGTAATTTTTAATGTAAGAGTAATTTTAAAAAATAAGATTCACATATAAACCCGTTTTACACCAAACTCAATGAATAATAGGGTAAAAATTAAAATACAGTTATTGAATTAATTTTTAATTATTTTATTTTATTTTGTTGTGAGATTAAATAAAAATGTAATGTAACTATTGAGATTATTAGATTGTAGTTGCACATCAGTTAGATTCTAAAATATAGTACTCCCTCCGTCCCGGGTATTTTTACCCGTTTGTACGGGCACGAAGATTAAGACGTTTTATTTTTTTAATATATAATGTAAGAGAAAGTAGGGATAAATTAGTAATTTGAAAAGAAAAAGTGAATAAAGTTGTTGGGAATGATGAATAAAATGTAAAAAAGTAATTAAAGTTGTTGGGATTGTAAAAAGTATGTAATAAAATATTATGTATTTTTTCCAAAAATGGAATGGGTAAAAATACGTGGGACACCCCAAAATGGAAAGTGGGTAAAAATACGTGGGACGGAGGGAGTATTATAAATTGCAATTTATGAAAAAAAAAATAAAAAATTAACACAATAATTTGCACGGTGAAAAATCCTTTCAAAAACTCTATTCAAATTCAAATTTCAAACATAAGATTATTTTATTTAATCAAAACTCCAATAACATTTCTGTTATTAATAAGACTCATTAGTATTTGAATTAAGTATGATGATGTGACAAAATTTGCACTTAAATTTATGGGACCAAATTTTTAGTAGCCACTGTTGACTAAGTACAATTTTAAATAGCCACCTTTCTTAAAAGTAATTTTTAGTAGCCACTATTTAGAGGACTCCCCAAATTACCCCATAACTGTCAGATAAAAGACCATAATAATGGGGACATGATTATGTCAGTGTTGACTGCATTAAATAGGGTGGTTGGGATCACATTTAAAATTATAGGAAATATTTTTTTTCCAGAAAAAATTAAAAAAATTCAAAAATATTATTTCTTCTATTCGGCCTATTCAGCCTACAATTTTTTTTATTCGGCCTACACTATTTGTTCTATTCGGCCAACACTTTTTTTCCAAAAAAAATTAAAAAATAATCAAAAAAATATTTCTTCTATTCGGCCTACAATTTGTTCTATTCGGCCTACACTATTTGTTCTATTCGGCCCACACTTTTTTTCAAAAAAAAAATTAAAAAAAAATAAAAAATTTCTTCTATTCGGCCTACAATTTGTTCTATTCGGCCTACACTATTTGTTCTATTCGGCCCACACTTTTTTTTCAAAAAAAAATTAAAAAAAAATTAAAAAAATTATTCTATTCGGCCTACAATTTGTTCTATTCGGCCTACACTATTTGTTCTATTCGACCCACACTTTTTTTTCAAAAAAAAAAAATCTTCTATTCGGCCTACACTATTTGTTCTAATCGGCCCACACTTTTTTTTCAAAAAAAATTTAAAAAAATCAAAAAAAATATTTCCTGAAAAAATTAAAAAAAAATTATACGAATAAAATTAATGCATCTTTTTTTATTTTAATAAAATAAATATTCATGAGGCATATAAATGTAACCGATTAATGCATTCAATAGACTGTACTTCCACACTTTATTCAGAAATAAAGAGAAATCCGATTTCTTTACTGTACGTTTGGTACTTTTGGTAAGTGTGGAATCTCATTCTCCAAACATGTGAAAAGTGGGTCCCCTCAAGGGCATGTTGGTCCATTCCTTTAAAAGTGACTAGAAAAAATTGTGTATAACATATGTGGCCACTTAAAATTACACTTAAGCAATAGTGACTACTTTTTGCCATTTTCACTAAATTTATTCCATCTCATCCGTCTTTACTTAGTCAGCGTACGTATCACGCAGCGTATTTTTCTAGGCTTGACGTTCCATCTCCAAAAGACGTCGTATTTACTGCATACTATAACTCACATCCTCCACCGTAAGATCACATATCCTATCATCACAACCGTCCCTTTTGTTTCCCCTTTAATATATATTTCTCTGTATATAAAAATGTTTTCCAAAATTCGGAACACAGAGAGTGTGTTGTGTTTGTTCAGTCGGACGCAAATCGACGTTGTAGCGATTAATCGGCGGCCGGAGTGAAGATGTCGACGGTGGAGGATGAAAAGAAGCCAGCAGATGCCGCAGGCCACATTAATCTGAAGGTTAAAGGCCAGGTATCTAACCCTTATTCCGATGATTCGTTGTCGATCTTCTGTTTTTCGATATTGGTTGTTTTCATGTTTCTGGTTTTCGATGGTTTTCCGAAAGCAATTTTAGGAGTGCTAGGTTACTGGAGTGATTGAATTGATGCTGGTTTACGTCTAGGGTTTCGCTCAATATTTGGGTTTTTGTTTTCCTTTTTTTATTCTTACATGAGAAATTTGTTTCTAAATAGTAGGACTGTAATTGATGAATGTTCCTAGTTATGTAAGTGGAATTGGGACTGTAAATTTTCATTTGTTTGTGGATTTTTTTATTGTGTATGGGTGTTGAGATTTTGCTGGTTCAAAAGTTTAACTTGAATTTTCTTTCTTTTTCTTTCCTCTTTAGAAGTTGGAACATATTTCTTGATGGTAACACATTATCTTTCTGTATGTTTGGTTTGCGTAGGTGGTTCTTTATCTTCAAGTCCTTTTGTATTTTTTTTGGTATAAAAACATATTTTTCTTTGGGAATCCATGACAACCAACTCTCATTGGTGTCATGCTTAGATGTGTGTATTTTGATAGTCAAGAATCAGTAGCTAACGATTGTATGATTTTTTTTAAAAAATTTTTTTGCCTTAAAAGTAAAATTTAAAATCTTTTCAATGTTTGGAAGCAAGTAGTATTATTAATTGAGTGCTTGCTGTAGGATGGAAATGAAGTTTTTTTCAGGATTAAGCGAAGCACTCAATTGAAGAAGCTCATGAATGCTTACTGTGACCGGCAATCAGTGGATTTCAACTCAATTGCTTTTCTGTTTGATGGTCGTCGCCTCCGGGGAGAGCAGACTCCAGATGAGGTTTTCCTTTTTCTCTCATTCACACGAGAGCAGACTAGCTGGACTTCTTATTGTTTTTTCAGTATACTCTTTAACGTTCAAAGGAGTGCCGATTTTAATCTGTTGTTGTGTTACACAGCTTGAAATGGAGGATGGTGATGAGATTGATGCAATGCTGCACCAGACTGGAGGGGCAGCAGCCTATTAGCTTGGTTGGAGACATCTAGTCATATTGTAATTTATGTCTGCTAGACTTCTTCGACACTGGTGCGTGTGAAACCCATTATCACCAGCTAATTAGATTTTGAAAAAAATTATCAGTCTGAACGTGCTTAACTTTTAATCATTTTAACTCCTTTTCGCTTTGCATTTGCTGCTATGGTATAGTCGAAATGTTTTTATGTATGCTACAATGCCAATCGGCTTCTAGTGGTGTTTATTCTGGTTCACTGTGCTGAACTGCTGCTACCTTTTCTGCCCATATAAGAGTGATGATGATGCCATATATTTATTCACTCTAGACTATGAAAACAAAAGATTGTCATGTAGAATTAAATGTTCTTTAGATTATGAAAGAGCTTGATGTGTTAAAGTTTAACATGAATCAGAAACAAGGTTGATGATCTTCAAAATTGGGTAAATCTTATGGTGCAGAATTGGTAGCTCAACTTAATCCAGTGGTTGAGACTCTCACAATTAGTGCCCAACCCTAACTGCTTTAGTGGGGTTACATGTACAGATGTCAAATAATTTGATGTGGTTTGCATATAATTTGAAATTTGTGGGTGGTAATACACATATAAGCCTTTGTTTTTTAATTTATGTACTCTTTATATTTGTTTTTGTAACTAATACATTAAGTAGTAGAATTTGTTTTGTTTGCATCAAGTATGCCATTTTCAATTCTGAGTTTGAATATGAAACTAAAATGTGACGACTAATTAAAAAGAGTTAGTTTCTTGTGATTTATTAGTAATGATGTAATTTTTTTATTGAAAAGATCGGCTATAACATAAATATTATAAAATGTTTGAGTAAAAAAGTTAAGTATTTAAAAAAAATATGGGATTTAGGGGAATATATACAAGTTTTAGCCAATTAAATTAAAAAAAAAAAGTAAAGATGGTTTTTTACTATAAATCAAAACTTTATTATCATATGATGGGTCAACTCAAACCCAATCAGAAAAAATAGTGCTAATAAAAAAGTCGTGATACATGTAAGATTTTGCTTATATATTTAGACAAAGTCTCTTGTGAGACGCTACCTTCATGAGACGATTTGTGAGACGTGTTAAAGTATGTCGATTATTTAAATAAAGTATGTTAAATAGTTGTTAATGTATGTTTTTTAAAGTATGTTGGATTATGTATTAAAGTATGATGTTAGTGTGTTATAATTTGATTTATTATCGACATACTTTAACCACAAATAAGCACACTTTAACCACAAATAAGCATATTTTAGTGACGGGTTGACCCGTCTCACATCCGTCTTACCAATAACCCGTCTCACAAGAGACTAACTCATATATTTATAGGAGAGATTCACAAAAATTACTACTACTATATAATAAATTAAAGATATGCAATAGACAATATTATTTCATAGGTTTACTTCCTCTAGATAAAATATATAGTCTTTTTATTTAAAAAAAAATACAATACTACATAATTTTAATGCGTCACACATAGACTGATTTCGTTACTGTCCAATATTTCAATGTGTTGTGACGTTAGAAAAATAATATCTTTATAGGGTACATAATAAAACATATTTTAAAAGTCAAAATTAGACCAAATTTTTCTCTCTCATTTTAACCAACCTAATATAGCTAAGTAATATTAAATCTTGATAATTCATTAGTTATTGTAACATCTCATTTTGATTAATAATTTTTAACATCTCATCCATTTATTTTGTTTTTTATTTTATATCATCTATTCATTTTTCTTGGTCTCCCATAATATAAATATATATGTGTGTGTGAATTGATTATTTATATATCTAAGTAATTTTATTTTTTTTACATGAATTCATAATATCATTTGGACAATCTTTATCTATATTGTTGTAATATTTTATTTATTTTATATATTTTTTATTTTATTGTCTTTTTATATATCTAAATTATTTTCTAAATTTCTTTTTAAAGGTAAATTATTTTTTATTATATGAACTCATATATCTAAATTATTAAGAGTGAGGCTTGTGTGCGCTCGGGCGCACGGGAACACATTCCGTAAGCCTTTAGAAATTTAGTATTAAGGGTAAGAGTACATTGCTTTAGTTTAAACAGTATACACTTTAATTAATAAAAGACACACCATTTTGTTCTAAAGGGTATAAACTTTTTATTAATATTTTTTTTCTTTAGAAAATAGATGGTACACATTTTTATATTAAAGGGTACACAATTTAACACAAAATCTAAAGGCACACGGAGTGTTGTTCATGCGTCCAGATACACACAATAATTTTCTTTAGAAAATAAAGGGTACACATCTGTATACTAAAGGGTATACAATTTAACACAAAATTTTAAAGGCGCACGGAATGTGGTCCGTGCGCCCCGGGTGCACAGGAGTTTTTGCCAATTATTAATTGAAATTTATTGTCAAAAGTAATATATTTTGTTTTGTTTTTAACGTGAATACATTTACACAATCTTTATCTTTATTGTTTTAATATTTTATTTATTTTGTATATTATTAATTTCATTGTCCAAAATATTTTCTTATGTTAAAAACTTATTTTAATTGTAAACATTGTCTAAAATATAATTAATTCAAAATAAAAGAGAATTTATATTATATTTAATTAATAATAAAATATTTTTAATAAAGTATTAATTTAAACAATAAATAAGTATAATTTTTTTTACGTGAATTCATAATATCATTTGGACAATCTTTATCTATATTGTTGTAATATTTTATTTATTTTATATATTTTTTATTTTATTTTCTTTTTATATATCTAAATTATTTTCTAAATTTCGTTTTAAAGGTAAATTATTTTTTATTATATGAACTCATATATCTAAATTATTAATTGAAATTTATTGTCAAAAGTAATATATTTTGTTTTGTTTTTAACGTGAATACATTTACACCATCTTTATCTTTATTGTTTTAATATTTTATTTATTTTGTATATTATTAATTTCATTGTCCAAAATATTTTCTTATGTTAAAAACTTATTTTAATTATAAACATTGTCTAAAATATAATTAATTCAAAATCAAAAGAGAATTTATATTATATTTAATTAATAATAAAATATTTTTAATAAAGTATTAATTTAAACAATAAATAAATATAAATATAGATAAAATAAATAAATATTAAATGAGTACGGGTAACCCGCAAGTTTTGATAAATGTGTATGAGTGGGCACGGGAATGATAATAAATATTTTTAACTGGACGGGTACATATATATGTATTTAATAAATGAATAAGAGTATAAGTACAAAAAAAATGCAGATACCCTGGTCGTTCCTATCTCTATTATTACATGATATAACTTCAAACTTTTTATTTTTGTTTATGTCAAAATTTATGCACATAATAATATATAGTACTTCCTCCGTCCAACATCAATCTATTCGTTTGCTTTTTGCTTGTAGATTAAGGAGTATTATTATTTTATGTGTAGTGGGTAGTTGTATTAAGGGAAATTAGTTGTAGTGGGTCAATTCACTTAAAATTTTGTTTAAATGGCCTTTGACCAAAAGAGAATTATAACTTTATATAAAAAAAAGAAAAAATAAAAATTATAATTACAATTGAAGGTTAAACATTTCTTTAATTAGACTTTTGCCCCAAAAATAAGAATGGTGTATTATCCCAAATCCCAAAATTAAGAATGCCGAAGAGTGAAGACATCTTTCTTCTGCTCTTCTTCTCTCTATTTTTATTTTTTTTTATTAAAGAATTCGAGCAAGGAAGGGTTGTTAGGGAATATGGCTTTCATTGCAAGAGCCGAGTAAAATGTGGATTGGCTCTCTATTACGACGTCCTTCAATAGGAAATCATGGGCAGAGGCATTCTGTAGCTCTTCTACTCCAGTTGGGTGATTCTCTGATCAGATTGCTTTGTTGTCTCAAAAGTTCAGTGCAAACGACGTCGCGTGGCCCCGAATCGCAGACAAAGGTAATTTATGATCATCTTTGCCAATGATTTTAATTCTCTTTGTCACATCTGTACTGCATCGTTAAAGAAAATTAAGGCAATATTATTCATGGTTTGAATCAATTTGATAAACATTGGGCGATGAAATTTTAATTCAATTCTGGATATTTTCTTGTTCTCAGAGTTGCTGATATTGTTGTTAAGTGTAAAATTATTTTAACATTCTTGGTTACGTAGAATTAGAACGCCAAATAAAAAATATGTCAAATTTCAGCTTAAAAAATACAACTTGATTATCAGAAAGATTTAATAACCATGAGTTTAGACTTGGTCGATTTTTATTTTTTTATTTTTTACCACAAGAACCGACCCTTTCTCTGCTAGTCATGTAGTTTTTTGTACTTTTAACAATTTTAGAATAAAAAAATAGCTTGCTAGAGAAAGAATTTTCGTAACTTTCGAGTATACTAGCATGTATCAATTCTTCTTCTTCTGGAGGCGGTCTGCATTTTGTAATTAGTTTATTTTACCATATTTGAAGATGGAGGAATTAGACAAAGTTGTGGATTTCAGGGATTTGGTTGTTAGATGAAGAGGATGCTCTTACACTTCGATTTTGACGAGAATGGGGTGTTGAGTTTTGCTTATGCAGATAGAAAAAATTTGCTTGTTGAGGAGTGAGACTTTTGGTGAGTCCACATTTGTTCTGCAACAAAATGAATAATTTGCCTAAATTCTTCAACATTAAGTGATTTCATTCAAACCATCTTCAACATTTACACAAATAAGGGGACTAAACTCTAGAGAGATTGGATTCCTAATTTTTTATTACTTTTGGTAGTACTACTTTCACTCATAAATCATAAAATTAGGCCTTTTGTTTGCTTAGTATGGGTCCTATTAGGAGCTGAAGAAAGTACTCGGTTGAGTTCATGACTATTTGAAATTGTTGGAATGTTGATGTATTCAACAATTATCCATGGCTATTTGAAATTTTAGTTTTACAAATATTTTTTGTTTTGAAAATTAATTTTGTGTTAATATTTTGTTGAAATATTATAATTGAATATGTTTGTTTTTGATATTTAGGAAAAAAAATGATGGAGAAAAATACTACAAGGTAGCTGTTTTGTTGGAGGAAGAGAAATTTAAATAACGGCTTGTAAGTCGTTATTACGGAATTGATTCCGTTATTGGCGTAAGCGCACATATTTTCGTACATATTAATCAAGTAGTGATTTTTTAATACTTTTTTAAAAATCTACTTTGATTTCAACATATTTCTACAAACTCATTAGAAAATACAAGTGTATACTTATGATTTGTGATGGCTGACATTCAAACATGCTACTTAGAACATTTATGGGATATTCCATGAGTGAGCCAATATCACAAATCTTTTATTACCTATAATAATATTAGGCTTCAAAAATACATATGGAGATCCGAGTAAGTATAAGGCCCATAAAATCACACGAATTTTGAATAACGGCTTGCAAGTCGTTAAAACAGAATGGTTCCATTATGTGGCCAGACAATGCTAAATCGACTATCCACTTAAAACCAACTCTAATGTAGTACAATAAAGTTAAAAGTAATAAATTTTGACTGAGAAGATCCCGGGATAACTTGAATTTTGAATAACGGAGTGCAAGTCGTTATAACGGAAATAATTCCGTTATGGGCATAAATGCACATATTTTCGTACATATCAATCAAATAGTGATTTTGTAACACTTTCTTAACACCTACTTTGATTTCATCATATTTCTACAAACTCATTCAAAAATACAAATGGATACTTATGATTTGTAATGGTTAACATTCATACTTATCATATGCTACTTAGAACATTTATGGGATATTCCATGAGTGAATCAATATCAACATTCTTTTGTTACAATATGATAATAATAGGCTTTACATCTACGAATGGAGATCCGAGTAAGTATAAGACCCTTAAAATCACTCGAATTTCGAATAACGTCGTGCAAGTCATTATAATGGAATAGTTCCGTTATGTGGCCAAACAATATTAAATCGGCTATTCAATAGAGAAACAACTCAAATGGTGTAAAATGACATTAAAAGTGAGAAATTTTGACTTAGAGAACCCGAGGATAACTCAAATTTTGAATAACGGCGTGCAAGTCGTTATAACAAAAATGATTCCGTTATGGGCATAAACGCACATATTTTCGTATATACCAATCAAGTAGTGATTTTGTAATACTTTCTTAAACAGCTACTTTAATTTCATCATATTTCTACAAACTCATTTGAAAATACAAGTGGATATTTATGATTTGTAATGGTTAACATTCATACTTATCGCATGCTACTTAGAACATTTATGGGATATTCCATGAGTGAGCCAATATCAATATTATTTTGTTACCATTTGATAATAATAGGCTTTACATGTACGAATGGAGATCCGAGTAAGTATAAGACCCTTAAAATCACTCGAATTTCGAATAACGTTGTGCAAGTCGTTATAATTGATTAGTTCCGTTATGTGGCCAAATAATGTTAAATCTGCTATTCACTAGAGAAACAACTCAAATGGTGTAAAATGACGTTAAAAGTGAGAAGTTTTGACTGAGAGAACCCGAGGATAACTCAAATTTTGAATAATGGCGTACAAGTCGTTATAACGGAAATTATTCTGTTATGGGATAAACGCACATATTTTCGTACATACCAATCAAGTAGTGATTTTGTAACACTTTCTTAAACACCTACTTTGATTTCATCATATTTCTACAAACTCATTTGAAAATGCAAGTGGATATTTATGATTTGTAATGGTTAACATTCATACTTATCACATGCTACTTAGAACATTTATGGGATATTCCATGAGTAAGCCAATATCAATATTATTTTGTTACCATTTGATAATAATAGGCTTTACATCTACGAATGGAGATCCGAGTAAGTATAAGGCCCTTAAAATCACTCGAATTTCGAATAACGTCGTGCAAGTCATTATAACGGATTAGTTCCGTTATGTGGTCAAACAATGTTAAATCGGCTATTCACTAGAGAAACAACTCAAATGATGTAAAATGAAGTTAAAAGTGAGAATTTTTGACAGAGAGAACCCGGGGATAACTCGAATTTTAAATAACGACGTGCAAGTCGTTATAACGGAAATGATTCCGTTATGGGCATAAACGCACATATTTTCATACATACCAATCAAGTAGTGATTTTGTAACACTTTTTTAAACACCTACTTTGATTTCATCATATTGCTACAATATCATTAGAAAATACAAGTGGATATTCATGATTTGTAATGGTTAACATTCAAATTTATCACATGCTACTTACAACGTTTATGGGATATTCCATAAGTGAGTCAATATCAGCATTCTTTTGTGATCTTATGATAATATTAGGCTTTACATCTACATATGGAGATCCGAGCAAGTCCAAGGCCTTTAAAATCACTCAAAATTCGAATAACGACGTCCAAGTAGTTATAACGGAATGATTCCGTTATGTGGCCAAACAATGCTAAACCGACTATCCACTAGAGAAACAACTCAAATGATGTACAATTAAGTTAAAAGTGAGAAATTTTGGCTGAGACACCCCCGGGATAACTCAAATTTTGAATAACGACATACAAGTGGGTATACCGGAGTTATTTCATTATGGGCATATATGCATATATGTTCGTACATACCAATAAAGTAGTGATTTTGGACACTAACCTTGATTTCATCATTTTACTACAATCTCATTCGAAAATTCAAGTGGGATACTTCATATTTGTAATGCTTCGCATCCAATCATTTATACTTTATATACTTGTTTTATATGACATGTACGAAATAATTCATATGTGACTCAATATCAATATCTATTTGTTAGTTTATCCAAATATTATGTTTTGACATTGTATGTGGAGATCAAGCAAATGAAAGGCCCTTAAAATCGATCGAATTTTGAATAACGACATGTAAGTCGTTATAACGGAATGATTTCGTTATGGGGGGTCAAATAATGCTAAATTTGCTATTCACTATAGAAATCAATCAAATAGCATACAATGATAGTAAAAGTGAGAAATTTTGATTTAGACGACCCCGGGATAACTCAAATTTTGAATAACGACATTCAAGTGGGTATAACAGAATGATTCCATTATGGGCTTATACACACATATTTTTATACATGGCAATTAAGTTGTGCGTTTGGACCTTATATTAAACACTTGCCTTTGATTTCATAATATTTCTACAAGCCCATTCAAAAATTAAAGTTGGATACTTCATATTTGTAATGTTTTGCATCCAAACTTTATATTTTTATAATTGTTAGTATTTATTTAACATATATGAGATAGTTCATATGTGACTGAATATCAACATTTATTTATTAGTTTATTAGAATATTATGTTTTGACATTGTATTTGGAAATCCAAGCGAATGAAAGGCCCCTAAAGTCGATCGAATTTTGAATAACGGCGTGCAACTCGTTATAACAGAATAATTCCGTTATGGAGCTAGACAATGCTAAATTGGCTAATCACTAGAAAAATAAATCGAATGGTATACAATGAGGTAAATGTGAGAAATTGTGACTGAGACGACCTCGGGATAACTCGAATTTTGAATAACGACATACAAGCGTTATTGCGAAATGGTTACGTTATGGGCATAAATGTTACTTTTTTTAAAGTTCATAAAGTATTAATAATTTAGTAAGAGCCCTCGTTTTTTATTTTACAAAAAAGTCCCAAAATTTTATTATTTTTTTAAAAGTCCATAAAGTATGAATAATTAAATAAAAATTCCATTTCTTAAAGGGAGACCATTTACACAAAATTTTATAACCTTAGGCCTTTTAAATAAGATTTATTGTTGACTAGGACATTTAAATGAAGACCTCTTGTATTAATGGGATGTGTGGGTCCCTTATTTTAATTGTATTAGTGTTTGGGTGGGTCCCATGTGTCTAAAAAAGAAAATGGATAGATTAAGGGTGGATGACCCAAAATGGTAAAATAGATAGATTGACAGTATACAGAGGGAGTACAATATTAACACTCTTAAGGTGCCACAAAATTAAATAATAGATTTTATATTATATTTAATTAATAATATTATACTAATTTTTAATAAAATATTAATTAAAAATGAAACGGGTACGAATACGGGTAATTAATATTTAAACGGATATGATTATGAGTATCCCAAAATAAGCGGGTACCTTACCCATTGCCATCTCTATTTCTATATTTTCTATAAAATGTACTCCCTCCGTCCGGATTCAAGGGTGTCATTTGCTTTTGGGCACGAAGATTAAGGAATATTGTTATTTAATGTGTAGTGGGTAAGTTGTATTAGTTGAGGTGTGAGTCTCAATTTTAAGTTGTATTAGTGGGTGTGTGTGGATAAAAAAAGAAATGAGACTCTTGGGCGACGCTCAAAATAAAAAAATGATACCCTTGAAAGCGGACGGAGGGAGTATGCAATGTGTTATAAATAATTACTCCACATTTTTTTGGTAAAAAAATATTATATATATAATACATTTAAAATAATATTTAAATTAATTTTTTTTCAGATTATTTAAATAATTTAAATAAATTACAAACCCTTTAAATAATTTAATCAATTTTCAAACATCTTATCTTATCTCAAAAAATTACAAATGATAATCCTTCCGCCTACTTTAAGGCAATGTTCGTTTTCGAATTTCAAACCCAGGTTTTGATTTTGAAAACCCACAATCCAGTTTTAAAAACTACCCCTATATAACTACTACATTCTCTCTTCTCAATTAGTACACTTTCTCTCTTTATCTCTCCTCTGTCATTTAATTTTTTGAATAAATTAATACATTGATTTGACATAAAGTTAAAACATATCATACTCAAAACTCAATACAAACATAGAATACACTATTCATGGTTTTAAAACCCCACAAATAATTATTTTTTTCACAAGAATTAATGAATTTTTTTATATGTAGTGGATAATTGTATTTGTAGTGAATAATGAGATATATGTGGGACCATTTTACTTAAAGAAGAAAACTGATACATTTGGAGTGAACACCCAAAATAATAAAATAAGAACCTTTAGGATGGACGGAGGGGTATATGTAAAAAAAAAAAATAATTAATTAATTAATTAAACATCAACCATGTCTGTGCAACGCACGGGTTATGATTGCTAGTTTAATGTAAAGTGAGTTGTTGTATTAGTGTTGTATGTGGGCTCTATATGAAATAATTAATTATTTTGTGTGGGTCCAATTTGACAAAAAAGAAAATGTAAACATTAACTTGAGACAACCCAAAATGAAAAACGTAAACCTTAATTCGGAACGGAGGGAGTATATATTATCATTATTCATTTAATTTTTAAAATCCAAAATTTCAAATCTCTATTTTCAAACCCCACATAAATATAAATAAGTAGTAGCAGCAGCAGCAGCAGCAGTAGCAGCAGTAGTAGCAGTAGTAGTAATAGCAGCAGCAGGAGCAGCAATAGCAGTAGCAGCAGCAGCAGTAGTAGGAGTAGTAGTAGTAGTAGAGCGGCAGCAGCGGCGGGGGCAGCAGCAGTAGTAGTAGTAGGAGGTGGTAGTAGTAGTAGAGACATCATCCACGTATCTAGACATGTACCCAGGTTGTAACACCACCGATTCTATGAAATGAAGAAGTGTAACAGCAGCGGCAGCGGCGGCAGCAGCAGCAGTAGCAGTAGTAGTAGTAGTAGGAGGTGGTAGTAGTAGTAGTCACGTATCTAGACATGTACCCAGGTTGTAACACCACCGGTTCTATGAAATGAGGAAGTAAAATCAAACCAATTATTTAACCGTTTCAATTCCTACTTTGAACCGTCAATTCTTTTCTTTTTTAGTTTTTTTTTTAAAACATGAAAAATTGTATAGAAATGTCTGTTTGAATCGAGTTCAGATCAGACTTGTCGATTCTTGTACAATGTCATCCAATTGTTGGCCTTCAACAACCACTTGATCTAAACCTTAGATTTTTAATTTTAAAAAAATGCTGGTTTGGTAGAATTTCTAGTTCCGATTCCTCATAATGCGAACCGTAAGAATATTACTAATTTTGTTATATTTTGGAATCTAACTAGGGTGCACTAGTGCACCTGAACAATATTAACCATTAGATTAACATACAATTCAATCTATACCATTAAAGAAGATAAAATAATTAATTTTTTTAAAAACAAAAAACTGCCCCACTATCTATTTTAAGCTATAAATTTGGGGATGCACCAGTGCAGCAGATGCATCCCAGAATTACCCTATATTTTGGATAGTTCCAATTGATTCCACTTTTCTGTACATGTTTTTATCAATCATAAAAAGTAAATACTAATAGTAGGAACCCTCAAATACTCAAAAACACTAACTTTGAAGACAACATATCTTCAACAAACATAATTCAATACAGTTATAGAAAGAGGAGAAAACACTATAAAGAAGAGGGAACAAGAAAGAAAAAATGTGTGAGAGTGCTGGAAAAGAAGTAGAATCTTCTACAACCCTCAAATTCAAGGTTGTTATCCTTCTCCATCTCAAAGAAACAGCTAAAATCCCATATAGGGTACATCTACATTTACAACTGTTTTAACCCAAAGTTAAAGATAACTTCTAACCAACATCCACTTTAGGAGTGTAGATGATCGCAGAAAGATGTGCAACATTACTCCATACATAGAGTTTAAGAAAAATTATTTTTTGATTAAATTTACTAACTCTTTAGGAATAATATAATTTTTACCGACTTTTTGTTATGTACGTAAAATAAAGAGTGATATTTATGAAGTTAAAGTTTATTTTTGAAGTTTTTTGAATTTGGGGTGTGTCTCCTATTTTGGTAATGAACATTATGGAACAAACAAAATGTGCCCATTGAGGTGCAGGGACTATTTTTATTGCATTTTTCTCGTAGATAATTGGACTTTGCTTGTTTGAATATAACCAATATCTATGAGTGCATAACATGATTATAATGAGTAAAATATATTAATAATGCACATTTATAATTCATTCTTTAAAAAAATATATATATACTCCCACTTTAGAAACAATTAGGGAGATCGAGACGTTAATCGGAGAGAGCCCAGCCATAAACCATCATCAATCCACACTCCTATCACACCCAAATCAGATTATAATCTGATATGGGTGTGATAGGAGTGTGGATTGATGATGGTTTATGGCTGGGCTCTCTCCGATTAACGTCTCGATCTCCCTAATTGTTTCTAAGATGGATGCAGGGCTGTTTTCGCGACGAATCTGCTTCAGAATCGCGACTTGAGGGTATATATACGCTGCTGCATCGAACAGGTCTCGTCTGGGCCCGATTTTGGGCCGCTCGGCACCTTGCTCGGGCCGAGCTCATGGCCGAGCGGCCCCCAAACCAGCCGAGCAGCATATGGTTGGAATGGGGCCGTCGTGTGGGCTCTGAGGGACCCCAGCTCGGCTGGAAATTCGAACAAAAGTAATCCCGCTCGAGCCGAGCGGCCTCCCGAGCTGCGGAGACTGCACTGCGCGACTTCACCGTTTCGAGCATAACTTCTTCATACGGACTCCAATTTGAATGATTTTTGCGCTCACGCATTCCTCTTTTCCTTGGCTTTCTATCCATATAAAGAACTCTCAGAAACTCCAACATTTAAATATATAAAAAGTCATGCAAAGTGGCTGCTCGGTACAGCATGTGCGACGTTAGCACTTTGATCATAACTTTCTCGTTTGGAATCCAATTGGGGTGTTCTTTACGTCAAAATGACCCTCTCTTCTGTGGCTTTCCAACCATATATCACATGATTAATTTGGACTTCTACAAGAATACAGAAAATTTGTGCAACGTGGACTGTATTTTTCAGCATTCCTTCTCACTTTCACTCCTCATTCCAACTTTGAACTTTTGATCATGTTTTACCCTTCAAAACTCAACAAAACACCTTAGTAGCATCTTAATTATGCAAGATATGAAAACCATGTCATTCTATACGAAATCATGGCCACATTCTATCAAAAACGGTGTAATGTGAGACCTAAAATACGTGAAATTCCACTCTCAACAAACCCCCAAACTTACCTGTTGCTCGTCCCGAGGCAACGACATATAAAACCAATAGAGTAATTGAGAGAAAATTTCACAACTTCACATCCAAGAAAATATAACAATTCAAAAATCATACTTCAAATACTAAGATAACCATCCATCTAAGAACATACAATTCAAATCAACTACTTCACTTTTTCGGAATGCTCATCCACCCATTCTCACGGGTAGTATTTACGCTCATCGCTCAAGTGTGAGATATACACTTCAGGGTAAGGTGTTTACACTCAAAGTCAATTCAAACACACGCGTAACCATAAGCTTGACAATCATCTCAACTCTCGACTAAAGGGATAATTTCAACAATAGGATCACAAAGGTCTTGCATTAGGTTGTAATGTTGGCTCTTTGGTAAAGGTAGGAAATATATGGATATCGTGACTCAATCACTAGTAGAGAATCGAAGAAGACTTACAGCTTTTCAACAAACAACTTTACTTTCTTCTTTCTTCTTCAACGCTCTTCAATGTTTCTTGCAATTTGATTCCTCCTTCACTTTTGAACACCACATCCTTACTAGAAATTTTTTTTCTTCTTCCCTCTTTTCTTTTCTTTTTTTTTTTCTTTTTCAAATAAGGGTACCAGTTTCAGGCACTACCCTTTTCATGGGGTACCAGTTTCGGGCACTACCCCTTTATGCAACAATTTAACCACTCTCTTCAACAAATTTCATCACTTCCAACTTATTCTCCTTTTATGTTTCTTCTCAAGATACCAAATTGACTCCTTCAACTCTCTACTAGGTAGGAATTTTTTAAAGGCTAGCAAAAGGGATCAATTGGCTTATCACGTAGGCTTTCAACAAATAAGGCTCAAAGGCTCAAAAGGGTTGACTACGGATAATTTCAATTGGTAGGATAATAATTATGGCTAGTGACTAATAAAAAACAAAGATGGCCTAAGATCATTTCCTATTATTTAATCAAACACGTAGCTTCAAGCAAGATACAAAGCCAAGTTCTAGAATACGTGTGTATGAACGACACTCACAAGAATAAACTGAATCATGAAATTTCTCATGATTTTAAAAGGCTCAAAATCTCACATGGCTATACGAATGAACGAGCAATCCTAATCAAGCTACATAGCTAATCATCCTTGCACATAAATAAATTTCAAGTATCTCAATATCCAAGCACAATCTCAAACTGCTTCTCAAACACAATCACACATATAATCAAGTGCCATGAAAAATCAGAAAATCATCCTAGAGAACCATAAATCGACTACACCGACACTAGGATTAACACAAAACAAATAATAAACACCACAAAACACGAAACCTGAAAAATCGCAAAAAATCGAACCCTCAATATTCTCAAATAAATCAAAAATATTAAGAATCCGCAAAAAATCGACTCTCCAAGCAACAACACAATGTAAAAATTCTATTTCGACACTGCAAGACAAGGTATGTACGTTACCCCCCCCCCAAACTTAGATTAAACAAAGTGAGAAACTAAGTTTGCAAAGAAGTATATACCGCAGTCAAGCAACATCTAATAAAACTCCTACACCAACACAGACATATAAAAGCAATAAAACGGAAGGGACAGCCCCCAACAAGCGCTCATGTTTAACGTCGGAGAGTCACGACGGGATACCTCTTTTCAACTACTGGATCGGAGGATAGTCTTCTCTCATCTTTACTTTCAAGTACTTCCATCCTCTCTTATTTACTTCACCAATCATCTCACCCTTCTTTGTCACTCCAACATGATCCTTTGAATTCTTTTCCTCCCATGATTGTCTTGAGTCCTTCTTGTCAATCCTCCACTCAATTGTAGGCTCAACCTGTGTAGCAAAACAAGGATCAAACAAGTTAGAATTTTCAACAATATGAGAATAAAAATCAGGAGGTAAGTTTGGAGGCTTCAAATATGGATCATCCATCTTTACTGCAACCAAAAGATTATCAAATATCACATTAGAGTTAGTAGTAGGAAAAGTAAAAGATACGTCTGGTCCTACGATCTCCTCTACCACTTCAACTCTTTGGCTCTCATGTTTCTCTTCCTTAGCAGCAGGCTGCATCTCCTCTTTAACAGGGGACTTCTTATTCTGATTCACTATGTCAGCAGTGGTCTTTCTTATCTGTTCATCCCTTGCATCACCTAATGCAAGTAACTTCTCAAGATAGTCAATACATGCATCATTGGATAAACTCTCAAACTTTGCATCAGGCAGGGTGAAGTCCTCTACTACTTCCACAGACTTGCAGTGCTGCTGATCTGTAGGCCACTGCATCTCCTTATTCAAAGAAAAGACGATCTCCTTATCATTAGCCCTCAACCTCAACTCTCCTTTGAACACATCTATTAGAGCTCTCCCAGTTGCAAGGAATGGACGCCCCAAGATCAGAGGTGCACCATCCTTTTCATCCTCCATGTCAAGTACAAGGAAATCCACAGGAAAAGTCAAATTCGACACCTTCACTAGCACATCTTCAATCACTCCCTCGGGGTATGTCAACGACCGATCTGCTAACTGTAGGGCAACAGATGCAGGTTTCAACTCCCCCAAACTAAGCTTCTTGAACACTGATAAAGACATTAAATTTATACTGGCTCCTAAATCACACAGTGCTCTCCTAGATGGTCCTTTTCCAATCTCACAGGGAATGATGAAGCTCCCTGGATCCTTCAATTTCTCTGGAAGCTTTTTCTGAATAATAGAGCTGCAGTTCTCCGTCAAATTCACTGTCTCCACACTGTTAAGCTTCCTCTTTCTGGAGATAAGTTCCTTGATGAACCTTGAATAATGTGGCATCTCTTCCAATGCTTCCGAGAAAGGAATAGTGACTTGGACATCCCTCATAACATCAGCGAACTTACGAAACTTCTCATCAAGGCTCTTCGACAAGAATCTCTGAGGGAAAGGAATTGGTACCTTTGTTATCGGAAGTCCCAAACTATCTTTCTCGAATACCTGTTCCGCTTCTCTCAGTTTCTTCGCTCTCTGCCACTTTTTATCAGAAATTTCCAGATCAGATTGACTCTGTACAGAATTCGGACACGCAGAAAACCCCGGAGGATAGCTCGTCGCCTCGCTCGAGCCGAGCCATGGAAAAACTGAGCCGAGCAGGGTTCCAACTGAACCGGAGGGACCTTCTGAACCGTCTGGTGGGCCACTCGGCGGTGATTGAGCCCGCTCGGCAGGTTGCTCGGCCCGAGCGGGTGGCCGAGCGGCGTCTTTTCCGTTCTGCTCCGCCCCTGTTTCGTTCTGCTTCTGTTCTGCTTCATGCTGTACAAGTTCTGTTACATCCTGCATCAGTGTTGTACCTTTATACTGCTTCCCGGACCTCAAAGTGATCGCATTTGCAGTCTCCTTCCGGTTTATTTCTGTATCTGAAGGAAACTTCCCCTTCTGAAACTGCACTTGCTGCTGATTTACTGTAGTGGAGATCTGCCCTATGTTATATGACAAACTCTTCAACTGCTTGTTCACTTCCTCATTCTGCTTTGTCATATTCGCGTCCATGAGAACAATGCAATTGTTAATCTTGTCAATATCTCCGTCAGTCTTCTTCATATACCTGGCCAACACATCATCAATACTGGACTTCCCTTCTTCAGTTTTAGCGCCATGATCAAAATTAGGAGGATATGGAACAGCATTATTCGGATTTGAATAAGAGAAGTTCTCATGCCTCTGATTCTGCCAATTGCCTCCTTGATTATTAGGACCTCCCCCTTGGATATTCCTCTGGTTAGAATTACCTTGAGGGTACCTATTTCCTTGCCAATTCTGAGGAGCTCTCGAACCTTGAAGACTCTGCCCCATAGCCCAATTAGCATCCTCGACCTCTTGAAGGTTCATCACCACATCATCACTTGCAGGCCCTCGGTTGCCTCCCCCATTATTACCTGATATCAGAGTAATCAGGTTCTTATTCATCTGTTCCAATTGAGCGACAACCTTATCATTCTTATCAGCTTCAGAAAATTTCTCTTCAACCTTTGCAACTTTACCAAGTATGTAAGTCCCTCGGATCCTCTCAGATGGCCAATCCCTTGAGTTCAAAGAGATATCATCAAACAATTTCTCTACTGCATTGGATGTCTTGCCAAAGATTGTTCCTCCAGCAGAAGCATCAACCAACACTCTCGATTCGTTGTCAAGGCCATTATAGAAGACACTGATGAGTTGAGACTTTTTGAATCCATGCTGAGGGCATCTCCTCAACGCATCAGTAAACCTTTCCCAAGCCTCTCCAAACGACTCATCTCTCCGCTGCTTGAATTGATTGATCTCCTGTTTCAGTAAAAGAACCTTTCCTGGTGGCATAAATCGATCCACGAACAACTGCTGCAACTCAGTCCAGTTTGAGCAACTGTCTCCCTTTAGCTTATCATACCACTCCCTTGCCTTATCAACCAATGAAAACTGAAAAAGCCTCATCTTCCATCTATCATTAGTAGCATCAGCAGCTTTCACTGTATCCATGTAGCTGTTGAAACGCTTAAGATGGCCATAGGGCTCATCAAAAACGCCTCCGGCAAAGGGGTTTTTCTCCACCATATGAATCAGGGCTGGCCTTATGTCGTTCGTTTCATCAGCTTGAATGGCTCCAACTACGCCTGATCCTCCTAGATTGGTGGACTTGAATGTTTCTCGGATGACGATGTCATCCTCATCGACTCTTTCTCCCATTGATGCTGTTTCAGGTTCTGTCTCAGATTCTGATTCAAACTCCGATTCAGCCTCTTCTAGGATAGCCTGATTCTCAATCTGCACTTCTTCCTCCTCTAAAATTGCTTTAGGAGGTGCTTTGGTATTCTTTGATTTTACTCTTCTTTTCCTCGCAGAAGCTTCAATTTCCGGATCAAATTCAAGATCTTGTGCTCTCGTCTTTGACCTAGTTTGCATGCAACTTCAAGAAAAATCCAAAGTAAAACAATTAAATCCCAAAGAAAATATTCTAATTAACTAAGTAATAAAAGAAAATAAATAATTAAAACTGTCCCCGGCAACGGCGCCAAAAACTTGATAGGCTTTTTCTATGCACTATAATTTAATCCTCAAGCATAAGGATGTCAATTGTAGCAACAAGTTCCCAAGTTAAATTATCGATCCCACTGAGACAACTAATTATTTATTTTACAATGAATTACTAATTAATCAGAATTATGTAACCAAATTTCCAAGGTTTTGAAGTGAAATAATTAACTAAAATACGCAAATAATAAATTGCTGAATTATTAAAAGCAATAAAAATAAAAGCAAGTTCTAACCAAGAGATGACGAACAGTTCTAAGGTATCAGGTATTGACCAATTAATTTGGGTTATTAGACTTACGATTGTTCATTCATGCAGTTTTACTGAAAATACACCACATATCCCTGTTATCCCACCGAATATGATTCGATTCAAAGCTAACAGTCTAATCTGGTTTAAATCCTAAGGTGCGCAAATATTACCAAGCCTTATTCCTAGATACTAATCAAAGCAAGCAACAATACCTCCGGATGGTAAGCCTGACTAACAAGATATTTTCTGGAATTACTACAAGGTTCTATTCACTTCCTACTTGATTGTCTAATTGCATTGTTCCACTAAACAAATCAAGTATTTGATTAACCAGTTCATGAAATTAAAGTGCTTATAGCGGAGCTACTCTAATCTCTAACAGATAGACAATACCAATCATGAACGCACACAAGCTAACACAATAATCCAAGCATTATAGCGGATGTCATGAATGTATTATGAAGACGTTACGAAGCAGAAAAGCATGTCTTAGTAAAATAAGTAAAATCAAAAGCTCAACTGCATAAAATCCCAATCTTTGGTCTAAATCCCCAAATCAATTAAATCAATCCATCAAACCCTAGAACTGTATAGGAAATTAGCCCATGAGATTACAAGCAATCCTCATGGCTAAGCAATTCATAACAATAATCAAAGTAATAGAAAGGAATAGATAAGAATTGTGAAACCCTAGTGTAGGAGCAATCTCACGTTCCTTCTCCGTCTCTTCAATCGCTTGATTTTCCCTCAATTAGCACTTGAAACCCTTGTAGAATTGGATGGAGGATGAAATCAGATTATAATCTGATATGGGTGTGATAGGAGTGTGGATTGATGATGGTTTATGGCTGGGCTCTCTCCGATTAACGTCTCGATCTCCCTAATTGTTTCTAAGATGGATGCAGGGCTGTTTTCGCGACGAATCTGCTTCAGAATCGCGACTTGAGGGTATATATACGCTGCTGCATCGAACAGGTCTCGTCTGGGCCCGATTTTGGGCCGCTCGGCACCTTGCTCGGGCCGAGCTCATGGCCGAGCGGCCCCCAAACCAGCCGAGCAGCATATGGTTGGAATGGGGCCGTCGTGTGGGCTCTGAGGGACCCCAGCTCGGCTGGAAATTCGAACAAAAGTAATCCCGCTCGAGCCGAGCGGCCTCCCGAGCTGCGGAGACTGCACTGCGCGACTTCACCGTTTCGAGCATAACTTCTTCATACGGACTCCAATTTGAATGATTTTTGCGCTCACGCATTCCTCTTTTCCTTGGCTTTCTATCCATATAAAGAACTCTCAGAAACTCCAACATTTAAATATATAAAAAGTCATGCAAAGTGGCTGCTCGGTACAGCATGTGCGACGTTAGCACTTTGATCATAACTTTCTCGTTTGGAATCCAATTGGGGTGTTCTTTACGTCAAAATGACCCTCTCTTCTGTGGCTTTCCAACCATATATCACATGATTAATTTGGACTTCTACAAGAATACAGAAAATTTGTGCAACGTGGACTGTATTTTTCAGCATTCCTTCTCACTTTCACTCCTCATTCCAACTTTGAACTTTTGATCATGTTTTACCCTTCAAAACTCAACAAAACACCTTAGTAGCATCTTAATTATGCAAGATATGAAAACCATGTCATTCTATACGAAATCATGGCCACATTCTATCAAAAACGGTGTAATGTGAGACCTAAAATACGTGAAATTCCACTCTCAACAATTAAGAAAAATGATAATTTTTAGGGGGTATTATGATAAATT
Organism: Pogostemon cablin; assembly: GCA_023678885.1. Classification (NCBI taxonomy): domain Eukaryota; kingdom Viridiplantae; phylum Streptophyta; class Magnoliopsida; order Lamiales; family Lamiaceae; genus Pogostemon; species Pogostemon cablin. The sequence continues at coordinate 22,371,452 of CM042973.1, forward strand.
TTGATAATATATGATAAAATAAGTTAAGCGTGTTAGATATGAATGATTTTTTTATTATTTTTTTTTAAATAAAGTGTATGGTGAAGGATAATTGTTTTGACTTTTTACTTTTAATAAAGTTGCAAACTTTTGTGAAACAACCCAAAAATAAAAAATGTTCAATCTAAAAGGAGACGGAGGAAGTAATAATAACTACTTCGATATTTTTCTGATTTTTATTTTTTAAAAAAATAGAAAAGAAAAACCTCTACTTTTATAAATCTGCATTAACGTGGGGAAAAAAATTGTATTTCTGAAAAAGGAAAAAGAGAAAGAATAACTTTGGCCTTTTATGTTTAAATATTTATCTTCCCTCCTTAAATTCACTTTAAACACATGAAACATACAAAATTAGGTAAATATCAATCCCATTTAGATGTACATTAATGATATGACATTTTGAGTCATATTAGATATCAAATCTCCAATACATTTATCATGACATACATGTATGTGTACAACATTATTGCTTAATTATGGAGTTCAAGTACAAAATAGAATAATAAAATAAAATCTCTAAAATGGCAATACCAAAGATTTTCCCAACTAATTAACTTAACATAGAGAAAGAGAATCTAATGCTTAACATCCTTCAATTCACGTGCCACAAATTAAATCTTATATGAGAAGGTGGCAAATCAAACATTAGAGACAATAACAATGGGAGAGAAGAACATATGCCACCAATTCAACTCTTCACCTCATTCCACTTACAATTTTGTGTGCAACTTTCCAACGTACCCTAAATACTTTGTTTGTGGTGTTTTAGTATTAGCACTTTTAGTATTTCCCACACTTTCATCTTCTTTCGATTACGGAGATGCCCTCTCGAAAAGCCTCCTCTACTTCGAGGCGCAACGTTCTGGACGCCTCCCTCACAACCAGAGAGTGGGGTGGCGCCACCACTCTGGCATGACTGACGGCTTGGAACAAGGGGTTTGTTGATTCTCTCCCTTAAGTAATAAAAGAGATCCTCGATTCCATTTCAGTATTTCATATCACAAACTTTATAACATTATGTGACACGAACATTATGGCAATATATATAGGTCGATTTGGTAGGTGGATACTACGATGCTGGTGATAACGTCAAGTTTGGCTTGCCAATGGCTTACACCATAACTTTGCTCTCATGGACTGTAATTGAATTCCACGACGAAATATCTGCATCTGGTGAACTAAATCACGCGCTCGAATCCATCAAATGGGGAACTGATTATTTCATCAAAGCACACACTCATCCTCATGTTCTCTGGGCTCAGGTATAACGTACATATGTATATACATGCATCAACTACCAAATTGTATTACAGTATTTCACCATCTGTAACATGATATTAGGTAGGTAATGGTGACACCGATCACCTGTGCTGGCAGCGGCCAGAGGACATGACGACGTCCCGGCAAGCCTACAAGGTGGACGAGGAGAACCCCGGGACAGAAGTGGCAGCAGAGACGGCTGCTGCAATGGCTGCGGCATCAATTGTGTTTAGGAACACAGAGCCACAGTACTCCGACCTTCTGTTGGAGCATGCAGAGCAGGTAATTGATTAAAGATCCATTCATTGCATTCTTTTTCCTTTTTTCTAAAGCTAATTAGAAGTTAATAAATGATGTATATTGCCATTGGTGGCAGTTGTTCGAGTTTGGAGATAGATTCAGAGGGAAATACGATGAGGTTATTGAAGGAGTGAAGGAATACTATTTGTCAACAAGTGGATACAATGATGAGTTGTTGTGGGCTGCTATCTGGCTATATAAAGCCACCCACAATGCAAGAAGTAGCTATTACTATTTTGATTATGTTATAAGAAATGGGGAGTCCTTTGGTGGGACAACTTGGGCCATTACAGAATTCAGTTGGGATGTCAAGTATGCTGGTGTCCAAATTCTTGCTGCCATGGTATGCTAATTCAAATAAATAAAATTTATAAAAAAGTAGCACACTTGCAAGTTTTGAACATGAACCCAATAACCTAGTGCAAATCTTGCAGGTGCCAATGGAAGGGAAAACAAAAGAAGAGAAGAAAACCCTCCAAGAATACAGATCAAAGGCAGAATACTACCTTTGTGCTTGCTTGAACATGAACAACTCAACCAATGTCAAGCGCACCCCAGGAGGCCTCCTCTACACGCGTCGTTGGAACAACATGCAGTACGTTGCCGGCTCACTGCTGTTGCTCGAAACCTACTCCAACCACCTCCGCACCACCGACCAAATGCTTCAATGCCACACCGGATCTGTGGAGCCTGGTGAAGCCTCTTCCTTTGTCAAGTCACAAATCGACTACATTTTGGGATCAAATCCGATGGGCGTGAGCTACTTGGTGGGATTTGGACCTATCTACCCGCAGAGGGTGCACCATAGAGGAGCATCTGCAACATCATATAAAGATGACAAAGATTTTGTAGGGTGCATGCAGAGCTACCATAGGTGGTTGAAACACAACGGGTCGAACCCGAATGTTCTTGTGGGGGCCCTGGTTGGAGGACCCGGTTTAAAGGATCAATTCAGAGACAGTAGATACAATTTTGCCCAAACAGAGGCATGTACATATAACACGGCGCCATTGGTTGGGATTTTTGCAAAATTACACACTCTAGAAAAGAGTAGCTCGAATTCCACTGTTTCATCCGATCTATCACTGGTTTCATCCTTGTAAAAACATCTTGAATCCATACCAATCTGAGGGGATTTTTGTATACTCACAAGTAATGAATATAGAGAAAAACGACAAATAATGAATGTGTTATGAATACAAGCTACAGAACAACTTCTATATGGAGTTTATTTGTTTTTTTTCTTGCAAATATCAGATGGGATGAAGATGACTTTAGTGCATGGATTCAAAAGTATTTGTTGAGTATTTTCATACAAGTTAAACAAAGAGTGCTACAAGTTTTTTTTATTGAGGACTAATTACATTTACATCTAAACATATACTTCAAGCTTATAGACTAATTATGCAGAAAGACTATCTCACAAGTTAAATCAGAAAACTAAAGCAAAAAAGAACGGCAACAAAAGAGAGACAGGCATCAAAGTTACGAGAACAAGCCAAGTTAATGGTCTCAATAATTATAGAAACTTGGCAGTTACTTTACTCGCCGCCGGTATTGAAATATTGTTGAGAGCGGCATGTCTTTCTCGAATTCCGACGCCTCCTCCCACGTCGGCGAGTACAAGTATTTGCACCTAATCACTCGCGAACAATTGTTAAACGAAATAATCCTGACATCCAAATCAGTAGACTCAAGATCATCTGGGAAGTCACTCATCATGGATAAAGTTACAGTAAAAGTGATGTCAAACTCATGCAAAATGTCAGATATTTCAGACCAAGGTGTTTTGTTGGTAGAAGGCCTGTTTAAAAGAAGGTAGCCCCTTCCTTCAGGAAGAGAAATTTTATACAGGAAAGCATATGTATGCTTCAGTTCTCCAGTAACAAATTAAAGACCTTGTTACTCGCATGAAGAATGATTCTAGTGTATTACCGCATATTGGTGCATTAAAAGAGATGAATTTGGAGTACGTCAAAAAGGAATTCATCACTGATCAAGAAATTCACTTGAAGAACTCTGCGGTGATGATGATGAAAATTCTTGCAGATTTGCTGCATGCTTGAATGTAATGGCCAAAAGAGTTGCTACTGTTTTTTCTTCATTGAAGAAATTCCCTTCTGTGCGCAGCCAAGGGAATCGATGGCACCACGCAGTTTGGAATAACATTACGACATCTATTTCTGAGTTCCCACAAACAGAAACATGTGAATTATAATAGTGGACAGATCAGTTGATCAGATTGCTCCAATCATTCATGAATGGACTTATGATGCTGTGTCATGATCTGCTGAATCTGGATGGAAATAAGTTACAAGCAAATCAGGTGGCCACCCTGAAAAAGAGGAAGTTGTTTTGGAAGATCATGATCCTGTTTGGCTTGAGCTCCAGCACTCTCACATAGCAGAGGCTAGTGAAAGATTGCATGACAAGATGCAAATTTTGGCTGTGAAAAATAAAGCTGCACAACTACAACAGAAAGATGGTGATGAGCTTTCGAAATCGGTTCAAGCTTTGCCACAGTGTAGTGAGCAGATGGAGAGATTCTATCTTCATGTTGAGATTGCTGACAAACTTAACAAAATTATCAGACATTTGGGTCTCCAAGAGGTTGGACAACTTGTATTTGGTGATGCAAAACCAGAGGAAGTTAGAAATTTTCTGACAAGAACGCAGGAAGGCTGTATATCCAGAAAAGTTTGAGGGTGACAAAGCATTTAAATTCATGCAGTTAGCAAGACTATCAGATGGGGACATGAAAGCTGTGAAAAATATGAGACTGAATGAGGGATCTGATTCAAGAAAGGCTTCAACAGAGACTTTCTCACCGAAATTTGTTTCCGATAAGGGGCAGTCTGCTATAAGAAAGGATTGAACAGGAGAGGAACAGACATGGACACTGTTTAGAAATTATTCATTATAGAGGAATTAATTGAGAAGTTGATCAAAGCCGAAAGATGAATAACATTGGATGAACAATCCAAACCCTTCAACTAAAAGGGAGGCTGCATCAGTTAGAGCCGGTAAATCTATAGTTCAGCATTCAACTAGATCAAGACAAACTCCAACATGGACCAGATCTTGCTCCTACACTGATGGATGTCCAAGTGATGCGTCCATGAGAAGTGTGCCCAGTGGTTCCAAGAAGATGGGACAGCAAATTTTCATTTTCATGATTGGTGGGGCAACGAGATCCAAGCTAAGAGTATGCCATAAACTAACAGAGAAGTTAGGAAGGGAGGTTGTCCTAGTTACGATTAATATTGATGATCCCCACCTAAACTAAAGCTCTTGTCAAAAAAGTTTTAACTTAGGGCAAATCTGCATTGTCTTTGTGGTTGATTATGGTTATGCTCTGACACCCAAACAGAACATGTTAGTCATCTTATATGTGCAAGGATACACATCCAACATATTATCAACCATCTGGGGATGTTTTCTGTTAGTCTTGGGTAAAAACGAATTGGTTCCATAAATCCATATCATTTTATAATTAAATTATACTCCTACTTCTTTTGACATTTAATAAAATGGTCTCAATATGAGAAAATCAACATTCAAATCTTTGAAAATATGTACTCCAATTTCTTTCCGCATGCAAATATAAGGTTTTTAACAGAGGAATAACTAGGAGAAGTTGAAAGGGTACAACTTTTGGCATATGCTCCAAGGATCTGATCTTTGCACTTGAGGGCCACCTTCCATCAAATTTGGGATGCAAATGGTTATTCAACGGATGGGCTGCAAACAAAAGGAAAGTAATGAGATAACAATATGCGTTGGTGATTTGATATAAACAATTTGTTGTAACAATAAAGTTGGGGAACTAGGATTTATCCAACTTCCTCAGTTCCCATGCTCCTAGTATTATAACCAAACTGGTATTCTCATGATGATGAGAAGCCAAATTCATATCTTACCCAAAGCTGGCAATATAAATATACCTTCGGTCCTTCTTTCTTATGAGAAAAGAAGCACCAGAGTCATCTTCGACTCCTTAAAAGAATTGTTAAAAACTCTCCTGAATCAGAACAACTGATTGTAAAGGAAAGCTTATGCTTTTAAGGTGGAAGCAAGTTTTAATTATAGAACATCTAGAACTATCAAAGTTATTTCCTCTAACTCGCTCTAGCAAGGTATAACACCATTCAGTTACTTAGCAACATCAAATGACACAAGAATTACACATGTTCATGAAACTAAAAGCAGCTCCCAGAATTGATGCCATTAAGATTTAATCTCAAAATCCAAAATTAAAAGCTTCATAACCAAAGAGGGTTTTTTTTTTTAATCTCTATCAACAAGTAATTAATTGAATTAAACTAAAGAAACAACATGGCTTACCAGTGACAGATTTCAGCAATTAAGTCGAAGACTCAGTTCTTGGAGCAGGGTGATGATTCACGACCAACGGAGGGCGTAGAGCTCGGTGATTAGCTTCTTTCTGCTTCCGAGCATTGTACATTTCTTGGGTTTCAACCACAACCAATCTTTTCACCTGAATTCATAAAAATCAAAACTAATAACAAACTAACAATAATAACAATAAAAACGATGAACATAACATGAAAACATAATCACAACACAAATAAGTACACCAAAACATATCGCAACAATAACAAAAGAAAGATTATTATTATTTAAACCTGCTGAATCATTCCACAAATAGAAGGATTATTCCACCTCATGACCGTACGATTACACTTGGTGAGGCGCAGCGCTTCCAACGTGCGGCGGTGGAGCCTTCGAGTACCCGGAATGCCCCTCACCAGCGTTATGTACAATTTAGGGCTCCACGCAACTGGAACATTAGCTTTGAATGCGTTGAATGCACTCATTTTTTACTGATTTCCTACTCTTCCTTTCTACTTCCTCTCTCTAGAAATGGCAGATTGAAATTTGAAGAGTAACGAGCAGAGCTGCAAGAAAGATGGAGGGTTTACGAACGACGTCGTTGGATCCAAAGTACTCTGTGAGAACTCTAAATTGTGTTTTGATTTTTGGGCCGTGTGCAATCGGCAATCGGCCATATGAAATAATTTTGCCTTTCAAAAGCCCATTAAAAAATTTATCAAGTTTGCCCTCTCGAAGTCGAAACCAAGATTAAGGAAATAATTTTAGAGATATAATAATTTTTTTTTTTGGGGTAATTTTGGGGAGGATTAATTCGTTATTATTTAAAAAATTAATTATTTTATTTTGTGATGGAGATTAAATTAAATTTTAGTCTAACGGTTAAGATCGTAAAAGTGCATATCAATTGGACTCAATATTTTTTTAATAAAAAATGCTAAAGTAAATTAAGTGTGTATAGTAAGAGTGATTTTTTATAAATAAAATGTATAAAAAAGTGATTGTTGTAAATTTTTGCTTGATATGCAAATTTTTGTGATACTAACACAAAATACAAAGTATGCAAACTATTAAAAGAGGGAGTATTATTTAATAGAAAACCATGATAAATTTTGAAACACACCAACTTTTTAACAAAATACTAAAGTTTTTTAATATAAATTTATTTTTTTGAGAAAAAAAATAAGAAGCCCTACCTAAGTCTATAAATTATACTACATTTATAAAATCAACAAATATCAAGCAGTAATCAGTATTACAATTCGAGAGCAAGTCCAAGTCCAACGCTGATGCTTTAGATAATGCAAGAAGTGTGTTTGTGCAGAATTGATGGTCTAACAGGGCTGGATAATGGGATTGCATCATGGTGTGAGTTACAAAATATTGATTTATTTTAATTATAAAACATCACATAATTATTAAATTATTTAAATACATTAAATAGTGGTCAAAGGGTGATCGTGATACTACTCTAAGTAGACCTTTTGATTTAATTAAGTAATGAGATAGATTGCTCAAGAATAACGTGTTTATACTAAACAAATAGTTTCAAAATCAAAGCCCGATTTCTTTGTAAACATGGGAAATAGTTTCCACAGATTCATGAAAAAATGCATCTTTTAGAACACCATTCTGCCTCACCAACCAAGAAGTAAGAGCTTCAAGAGAGCCATGCGAATGTAGAGGCCGTTCTTCGCTTGTCGAAAATAGGCAGCCCGTGGATCAGCATCTACTCCGACTGTTATCTGAAATCACTCCCAAGGAGAGAAATCATAATTCAAGATACAGAGAGAGAGACACACACACAGAGAAGAAAAAGACTACCTCATCAAGTCTTGGTAGAGGATGCATTACAACTGCATGCTTCTGCATAACATCCAACACATCCTGATCCACAATGTACTTCCCTCGAGCTTCTTCATATAGATCAATTCTCTCGCCAAATCTTTCTCGCTGAATGCGGGTTTGATACACCACATCACATTTAGAAGCTACCTCCATTAAATCCCCTCTCTCTTCCCATTGAACTCCTTTAGATCTCAAATGATCTTTTATGTCATCCTGTTAGGAGAAATGAAAATAACTCCTCATGTTCTCACACAGAGCTAATCCAATTTCTTATCATTATAGTATTTGTCAAGAAAAGTTATCTTCACCAAACAATGAATAATTTGGAAGAAATTAATGTTTTATTAGAAATTTCAAACCCATTATATAGACAACCCCAATATATGATCTTACCTTCATTTTTACTACTTCCGGTGAGACGAAGTAGATTTTGACATCCTTGTACTGGGCGAGTAAATAGGCAAGTGAGCGGACTGTCCGTCCATACGCAAGATCACCAACAAGTCCAACCTTGATGCCATCAAGTTTCCCAATCTCTCTTTGGATTGTGTACACATCCAGGAGGGCCTGTTTATCGCCAGAGTGGAGAATACAAATTAAAATAAATATAATACTCCATATCCAGATACAATATTAATACCATAGAAGAGGTATCCATTTCATCTGATACACTAATATAATCCATGACACAAAATGGTTTCACAGCTTAAGTTTTCAGTCCACGCATCAAAGTAGCCAGTGAAGAGAAATCAAAACGCCAATTATAATGAGTTAAAGAAAAGAGATTATACTGTAGTTATTGTCTGAGTGGGTTGGTCGAATATGAGTAACTTTCTTTTCTAATTCCAGCATAGAGAAATCAAAATATTATCTATATACAGAACTTAAATTTATTGTCCAATGGAGGTACTTCACCGTTGCAACTGATTAATTTGAAGAGTGAGTTTCCCTCACGATGAACATTGTCCACCTTCCAAACCTCGGATGATGGCTGTAAAGCAAGAAAGTGATGTGGACAATATTGTAGCAGCAAATTAGTATCATCAACATATCCACAACAAAAAACACAACCTACTAAAAGAAGTTTCATCACATCTAATAAATTCACGCTAAAGTATTCCTCCCAAGATATGATACCTACCACTTGATCCCTATTCTAGATTTTTTTGTGAGCACTAAACTAAAGACAGTCTGATAGGTGGAAGTCGTAAGGAAAGTGTAAATCTATAACAAGATCGAGTAGTACGTTCTATATTGATTAAATAATTACAAAAATGAAATACACCAGACCTGAGTTGGATGCTGCCCAGGGCCATCTCCAGCATTAATAATTGGAATATTGGCTGTTGCTGCTGCCCTTCTGGCAGCACCACTTTCAAAATGCCTCATGACTATGATGTCTGAGTACCCTTCAACTGTTCTTATGGTGTCTGTAGACAGAAGCAATAAAATCAGAACTAATGCATCATCGTACTGACTAAACAGACCAACTAACTACCTTCAAGAGTCTCTCCTTTTGCCGCTGATGAGAACTCTCGTGCATTTTCTGTAGTCAAAACTTCTCCACCCAAACGTTTCATAGCAGATTCAAAAGAAAGCCTAGTTCTGGTAGAGGGCTCATAAAACAGTGTTGCCATCAAATACCCCTTGAGAAATTGGCTTCCAGCTTTCTTCTTCTCAATCTTCTCCATCTCCAGTGCCACATCAAATATGGCACTGAGTGTATCTCTGTCAAATTGCTGAGCTTCAATGACATCTTCAAGTTGAAATTTACTTCCCAGAGAAAAGGAAGGCCTAGTGTCAACCTCCATTGCTTTGGAATCGACTCTACCATTGAGAGATGAACTTCGTTGCCTCCATTTAATTGCTTTCTCATTTGTGGATACCCATGAACATCGTGTTTTCTTAGATGCAAATAAGGACAAAGAATAGTGCATTTGTTCAGAACTACCCCTCCAATAATTGCAAATAAATTCAGGATTGCTCTTTGATATGTTTGGATAAACCGTACTTCCATTTGAGGTCCATGCAGAAAATTTGGAAGCACAAGCCATTATAACAAAACAACCTGGCCATAATACAGATTAAATCAGGATAAACATTTTCAATCAGATATTAAGATAAGGGAAATTGCAAGGTACTGCGCTGTTCATCTCCATGAAGGAACCTTTTTTATATCAGTTCTTCCACACACAACATTTTATACCAAAAAAACCTTTCTCATTAAAAAAAAAAAAAGAAAAAAAAAAGCATTTGATAGCAATCTGAAGCAAATTGGAAATTCATAACCATTTGTTATAGATGGGCCTCATCTATAGTCAATCACTGCTCTGTAAACTATTTTTGCATGAAGACTGACCTGACTGAGCCAAACTGCTAAAAAGTACAGCTAAGGAAATGAAGTATTAACTAAATGTCATTTCTTCAGGCCTCCAAATCCCAACCAGGCCAATGATTCAAAGCTTATATGGAAATGTCCCCAGAAGACAATAATAGGAGTTCAACCAAAGAATTCGAAGTGAGTAAATCAAAGACAAACCGTGACTAAGGAATAATAACTATGTCTACCAGCTCTCTAAAAAGCAATGGCCATCTACTGTTCCAAACGGCGTGTCAGATCATGTGTTGCAACAATGATCAAGTATTTGAGATTTAGAGAGCCATTAATAGGTCAATAATGCTAATAATCCTTTACCTTAAAAAATAAGATATTAGCATAAAGGCAGCATCTTTACTCCACTGATTTGGATATTTCCTGTCCCCACATAAAATACTTACATCACTTAGTTAAATCACTTGAAGAAACACATAACTTGGCCTCGGTTCGGCAACACTAGTGCACATTGGAATACACACAAAACACCTCAGATCACCCTTCAATTTTATGTTTACTCAGTGGAGTATTAAATACTTACAACCAAATTTGCTCCACAAAATTACTCACAAATAAACTGACTATAATATCAACACAATTAAAGAGGACCAAGCACATATCATCTATATTGTATCCATTAAGAAATGCAATAGCACCAGCACCCTAAACAACATAACCTCCATATCTTAATAATTTGCTTTGCCCAAAATTAAGAGAATTTATTTACAGTTGTCAAATTTTTGAATAATCGAAAAATTGCAAGGATAATTGAAAGCGGAAAAGCGCGAGTTCAAACGTTACAACGGATAATCACAAATGTGAGTGAGTAAAGCAGGAAACTTACCCAATTGTGAGTGTAAGCTGATTTACTGATACGGTTTATGAGTTTGAAAATAACTATAATGGAGATATTTCGACTAATTATTGTTCAGAATGCCAGAACATTTGGCATTCTATATATTTGAGGCGGAGAGCGGCAAAAATAGGTTCTGGCAGCAAAAGTAAGTTGGGTATGTGAGAGACATGATTTTTTTTTAAATAAAAATATATGGAGAAAGTTACTTTGTTTTAATTTCTGAGTGTGGTGGTGCACCATTGGATCACTTTTAATTTAATATTCACCACTAAATAATATATAATTAATATTAAAAAAAAATTACTTAGAAACACACCTTGTATCCTATATTACTAGGAGATAAAATGAGTTCAAAAAACTACTCTCACATACAAAATATTAAAGTAAAATACCAAATATAACCTTAATTCATTATAATCTCATACACTTTTAAACCACAAACCCTAAACCCCTCACCCACCCAACTGCCGCTGCCGAACCGCCTCTGCCGGTCTCCGGACCGCCACCTCCAACCGCCGGCCGTCAGACCGCCGCCGGAGAGTAGGAGTATATAATTTTTTCACTGCACATGACATTTACGATTCACACTTTTTTTTGCTGAACACACTTTTTTTACTGCACATAACTTTTGTTGTACACACTTTTTTTACTGCACACAAACTTTTATGTTGCATACAAATATTTATGTGCAGCTTAGTAATAATATTTTTATATGTTTGTATCTCATAGTAATAAATGAGTTTTTAATATATCTTATAGTAACTAACCAAAAAAAATACTCACAACCTTACATTAACTTATAAATATTGGGAGTGCATAAAAAAGTACCCTTATTTTTTTTAATCATTTTAAACATGTAAGAATTTTTATTATGGGACTGAATGGAAATTTGAGAGAAAAAGTTTATGGGAAATGTAAAAGTTTTACGGCAATGCTTAAAAAATGAGTAAACTATTAATTCTGAAATTGAATTATTTTTTCTATCGATTAGAGGTCTGAATGTACAAAATTGCTTATTTATGGCCTAAATTCAAGACTTAAATTGATAATAGAAGATAATATATGATAAATTCAGGTCCTTAATTGATAATTTTAAATAATTCAGATGTCCAATCAATAAAAAAATATAATCTAAGTCTCAAATCGATAGATTACATATTTGAACATTTCTAAAATAGAATATAATTAGAAAAACATAAATAAATTTTGAGTGTATATTGGGTGCAACTAGTTTCATGTTTTTAATTGTGCACCGGGTCAACCCATTTTTAAATGGGTTATATAAAATCTAAAACTCAAGTGTAAAAAATTCATTCTAAAACTGCTCCCTCTCACTCCATCTAAACCAGCGGCGTTTTTCTCTCAATCCATGACGATTCTCTTGCAATCCACAATCGAGTTCTGCCAATTTCACCGCCAGATTCTGCCGCCGTTGTTGATTTAGAGAGCGCAATATATTGTTGCTGTTGTTTTCTTCATTTTTGTTTATATACATCCCCTTTTCTCCATTTCTTCTTCGCTGATTTTTATCAATGTTGAAGCCAATCAAGAATTCAATTGGTTTCTCCTACTGTGAGGTGTGATTTCTTCTCTCTACTTTTTCCCCCTTTTCGTAAGCCATTTCTTCAGATTATGTTTCTGAATTTCAATTGGTACTTTTTTTTAAATTTTTTTACTGAGAACAACGTTGGTTAAATTTCTGATTATTTGGTGGCTTTCGGTTTATCATTTATGAAAAAAAGGTTCAATACAACGTTTTGCTGTATGATTTTGTGGTGTTATTAAAACTTGTTGATGATTTCTGTGCATTCATTCTATGCTTCCTTTGAGATTTTACCCTTCATCTTTAACTGGATAATTTGACTATGGCTTGTAAAGTTGTTGATATTTTAGTTCTGATTGTGCTTTAATACTCTTTATGCTAGATCTGTTTATTTATAATTGTAGTAGTAATTTCATTATACAGTGGTTTGTGTAAATTATGACATTCTATCTCTACTTTTCCTTATTATAGAGATTTTTTTTTGATATAATTTTGCATTAGATTTGCTTTACAAGTAATTTTGAAACGCATGATCAAAGAAAAAAGGAATAATTAATTTGTCTTTTTAATTGTATATGTTTTCTCCTTTAATTGTATATAGGTATGGTCTGAATTGTACATGTGCATGATTTGTATGGTGGATTATTTTAAATGTATATGTTTCATCTGTTAATTGTATATAAGTATATTTTGAATTGTATGTGGGCATGATGGGCATCTTGGTAGTATTGTGTATTCGATGTGATGGATTTTTATGTACTGTATATGTTTCATTCGTTAATTGTATATAGATATGTTCTGAATTGTATGTGATCATGATGACATCTTGATAGAATTATGCATTCGATGTGATGGATTTTCTTTACTGCATATGTTTTCTCCATTAATTGTAAATAGGTATGGTTTGAATTGTACATAGGCATGAGTATGAAAGATTATTTTAATTGTATATGTTTTCTTCATTAATTGTATATAGATATGTTCTGAATTGTATGTGGTCATGATGGGCATCTTGATAGCATTGTGCATTCGATAAGATGGATTTGGTGAAAGAAAAAAACCCTAAACCCTTAAGCCCTAAACCTAAACCCCTAAAACCCTAAATTCTAAACCCTTCATGACCATAGCAAACCAGGAAAGGATTGCCAAACCATATCATTTCATTACACAATGGATAATTAATATTTCTCAATAGCAAAATTCAAAATAAAGAAACTAAAAATACTTGCCTAGTTTCTTGGCTTTGTAGATGAGAGAATATTAGACAGAGTAAACGTCAACGAATGTGATTGCAGTCAGAGGAAGGTCATTTCTCAGTTGCAGAACAATCTCATTTAGTTGAGCATTGAAGTACTGTGAAGCATCATTGTACGGAATCGAACAGCAGGAGTGGGAAATGAAGGTATTCTTTTTACTATATATATTTTCTCCTTTAATTGTTTATAGATATGTCCTGAATTGTACATGGCATGATTAGTATGGTGGATTATTTTAATTATATATGTTTTCTCCATTAATTGTATATAGATATGGTCTGAATTGTACATGGGTATGATGGGCATGTTGGTAGAATTGTGCATTCGAGGTGCTGTATTTTTTTTTACTGTAGATATTTTCTCCGTTAATTGTATATAGATATGTTCTGAATTTTACATGTGCATGATGAGTATGGTGGATTATTTTAATTGTATATGTTTTCTCTATTAATTGTATATAAATATAGTCTGAATTTTACATGGCATGATAGGCATATTGGTAGCATTGTGCATACGAGGTGATGGATTTTTTTTACTATATATATTATCTCCATTAATTGTATATAAATTTGTTCTGAATTGTACATGAGCATGATGAGTATGGTGCATTATTTTAATTGTATATGTTTTCTCCGTTAATTGTATATAGATATGATCTGAATTGTACATGGGTATGATATTTTCTCCTAAATCGTATATGGGTGTAATAATCAGCTCTGTTAAATATATAAATTGTAAGTATTTTTATCATTAAGTGTATAATAGTTTCTACTAAATTGTATTTTACTCATTAAGTATAATGATCAACCGTTTCCAAACTCATGACAGGCATGCAGACTTTATAGGTTGATAACTTACTGGAATTGGTTGATCTTTCTCTTGGTGATTCTTTTGACGAATCTCAAGCAGTACGTTCAATCTTTGCAGAACTGTTGTGCATGCAAAAGTCTCCAGAAGATAGGCCAAGCATGTCATCCATGGTGTTCATGCTTAGAAATGAAGTTGAAGTTCCTCAAAGAGCAGAAAACTTCCCTCTTACCACAAAGAGATTTTGTTTCTGCTATTAAGAATACTTCATCTAGAAAAGTAGTTAACAATGTAGTTAATCAAGTGACCATGACATTAATTGGTGGATGACATAGAGCAAAACATAATTGTGCTAGTTTTCTTGATTCTGATAATTTTAATTTAATGCTAAATTATGAACTGCTAAATTGAAAAAGATGCTAAATTATGAACTGCTAAATTGAAAAGGATAATAGGTCTTACTTTTTGGCAAAGAAATTCTATACCAAGTTATGTAATAATACATGATTTAATGTAATTTTCTAATTTGATCACAAGCTTTTTGCAAAAAATTTAAGTAGATTCACTCAAATACATGATATTGTCCTCAAATTTATAATTTCCCACATGATACATTATGAGTTAGAAAATAATACACTTCTTCAAAAAAAAGAGTATACAATAATAAGACTACAACTAGAAAAAAAAAGATAAACAAATGCAAGAAGATAATTGTACAAGGTATAAAATATAAAATACAATAAGCCGTTAGCACAACAGTTCAAGTTGATTACAAAGGATAGCTAGCGTTAGACAGTGTGCAAAGAATATTAATAAAGTAATTCTTTATTCCATCTCTACTCTTTATTCTGTTCTAACTAAAAACTAAGGCCTATTAATAGTGGAAGGAGTGATTCCTTGGTGAGAGATTTTGGGCCATTGCTCTTTGTTTCTCCAATGAGGTGTGAGATGTAACCTCCTAAATATTTCCTCCCTCTAAATAACCAAAGTTGATTTTGGGGTTGTTTCACGAGAATGGCTCCAAGATTGAATCTTGTCGAGTGGTGGGCTAAAGACACCCCAAAAGGAACACATGATAATCCCAATTTTTCCATTGTAGAAATTAACGGCCCAAATGCTGCATTCAAACTGGTGGATATAAGTCAGCTTAAAAATGCCAAGAAAGTCAAGTGGATTATGCTTCTCAAGGCTAATCGAGCCGTCGACTGCATGGCTTAGCTTGGTGCCATCCTATGGGGGCCTACTGAGAGCCATCAAGAAGAGGTTAGAAATAAAAAATCCAAGAAAATAGAAAGAGTTAAATGCAAAATTGGAAGAGTGACTGCATAAAACAGTAAGTGCATTTAACAACAAAATATTTAGAGACAAGAGCAAAGCCACCTCACACAAGTCAGCAGGTTCTGAGTTCCTATTAGCTCTCTTTCACCCTAGAGTCCTAGAACTAGAGAAAAGAGAAGAGAGAGAAACACATTGTAGCATAGGGCTCATATTACTTTCACATTATATCTCTGCAGTCCTTGTGGAGAAGGTGGAGCTTCTCTATCACATACACACAAACACAAACATACAACACATTGTCTAA
The DNA here is from genome assembly GCA_023678885.1 of Pogostemon cablin. Lineage (NCBI taxonomy): Eukaryota > Viridiplantae > Streptophyta > Magnoliopsida > Lamiales > Lamiaceae > Pogostemon > Pogostemon cablin. The sequence continues at coordinate 22,387,670 of CM042973.1, forward strand.
TTTCTCCTCAAATTATATAAGTATGCTAAAATCACAAAACCATCAAACACCCAACATATATCTTCTTTAGTTCCACTAAAAAACTAGCTGCAAGATTAACTTAATTAAAGACACACACAATCAGAATGAGAGCTAAAGTCTTTACAGCCATTCTAGTATTGTCCACAATCTTCCCCTTTAAAGCTAACAAAACCTCTCTCTTCATTTTAGATATTCAAATTTCTTTATCTATATCTATTAACTCTTTTATTTTTGTTAGCATTGAGTTCTTTGAATCTCGACTTTGGAAGAATGGGTCGTTCCTCTACTAAATCAGATGTGCCAAACTCCAATTCCTCAAAGAAAAAGATGAGCAATGGAGATCACAAGACAAAAACGTAAAAATCAAAAAGTAAAAATCGAAAATAAAACAAAAATAGACAAACATAAACAACAATAAATCACAGAATAAAAGCGAAAACATGTAAACAAAGTCAAAGAACGAAAACATAAAAATCAAAAAGTGAAAATCGAAAATAAAACCTAAATAGAGAAACATATACCACGAGAAATCGAAGAACGCTGTGCAGATCTAATAGACAAACTACTGATAGAGATTCGCAGAGTAAACATGAAAAAAATAAAGAAAGAAAGAGAGAGAGAGAGTGTGTCGAAGAATGTGTAGAGTTTCGCAGAGAGAGAGAGAACAAAAGAAGGATAGGGTTTGAGAATTCACGGATCTGAAAAATGAAATTTAGGTCAAGAACAATATTTATACTCCGGGTTATAGAAATAGGTCAGATCTGGGTGCAACCTTGCACCCAGTTGCATACAATAAATTGCCATAAATTTTTGGTAGCCTTCTCGATGTTGTCGTGTGTGTACTAAATGTGGGCGTCAGTATTACGGAATATATTTTAAAAATTATTGAGTTTTAACCCCAAAAGATTGGTCTGAGCTCGCTTGAGCACAAATCAAGGCCCTAAAATTGGTTGAGAAACCCAGTTCAAAGGCAGCTCCGAACCCAACACAAAGCCCAAATAGAGCAGCCCAAACACGCAAAAATGAACGTATGCTCTCTTAGTTCTCACTTCATCGCTTCCCTCGCCGACGTCTGATATCGACTCCCGGCTGCCCTGAAGAACAGTAAGAACCCCTTTTTGAATGTCTCTTATTCTGTACTTGATTCATTCTAGGTAATTTGCAAATATCCTGCAATTTTTTAGTTAAAGAAGAACTATCCTCTCAAATGAGCATGAAATTTGTTGAAATTTAACGTTTTTTGTCAAATTAATTTCAACCCTAAGCTTGTCCCTGAGATGAAAATAATTTGCCAATTTTTATAAATTGGATGAAACCGAATCTGAGAATTTGTTTGTGTAGAAAAGAGTGGATTCGGGTGGAATTGTTTTGATTCATCAATTAAACCAAGATTTCCTTGTGAACTTTGTGTTCTAGTTTGTTCATGATATGCCTGTTGACGACTTTACTCGTTGGTAATTAGCTTCTACGTGTTCGATGATATGTCATAAAGAATTTAGTCTCAGCTGAAATAATTATTTGCTGTTAAGACATTTGACCACCGTCATATATGAAGCTCTCCCACTCTGATTGACTATTAATTCAATTGTGTTTCAATTATTATTAATGTGTTCTTTAGAGTAAGATGAAGAAAGGGATTCTCCCTCAGTTACAATGGATAACCTATGTGACTCAAACTGGTCAGTTGGTCCCGGCGATGATGACCAAGATCAACCAGGTTGGTAAAGTTTATCATATCCGAGAAAAGAAGCAGATGACTGAAAGGCTTGGCCAGATTGCAAAGTTTAAGCAAAAATATGGAGTTAAGGAAGCGGAACCAGATGAGGAAAATAAATGAAATGATTGAAGTGCTATTTTCATGGTAGAGATATCTGCTCTCTGTTTTGGGATTTTGCCACAGTGATTTGGTGTTTCGATATTAAAGTCAGATTGTAACTGAGTCACTCTCATTGTTCTTGATTTTCTAGCAATGATCAAGATAGTCTTGGGCTCATCTTATATTTCTCATATTTGAAGTTAAAAAACTGTCTATATGAACCCAGTTTGATGATCTTAATAGTTCATATACAATCCCACCCAACAGCGGTGCTTTCTTTCTTAAGTTGGGCGTACTATAGAGGGGTTTACTCTGAAATAGTTGTGTATCAGAAGCAACTAAAAGTCTTCATCTCCTTGGGTTTTTATGGAACTTGAATCCAGTGAAAAATAATTGTCCTTCCTATTTCTAATTGTGGCTTCATCTAACTGTTGTTTTCCTAGAACTTTCCATTATACAAATTGCCGAGGTTTGTTGACAATATTTGTGTGTAAGTTTATTTTCAGAGCCATTTTTTATAGATTGTTCTTGAAAAAATGAGTTTTAGTAGTGAGGTTTGGAAATACTAATACAGAATGGATTGTCTGTGGATATTTTAATGAAAATATCTATTATGTTAGCTAAAAATAATGTTTTGCTCGTGTCAATTTGCTGTAATTGGTGTAAAAATTTTACCTACATGCATTGTTAGTGATATTTTTATCTGTTATAGCGCCCTGAGGTAAAATATTTAAGCATTATAATAAATGATTGAATATTGGAGAATTAATATCTCTACTGTATGAAATGCGAACATCTATTTGCTCGATGGAAGGAAATGAGACCATATTGTATTTCTTGCTTCTTTGTTACAGCAGCAGAAATGAAAATTTTGACATTTGTGCATTTATTTTCTTTCTTGCTGTTAGCTGACAGTTGAGGATTCCTGCAGCTATGTTTGCTTCAATATTGAAAGAACAAAAACAAAAGCGTAGGAGCCAATTTTTTATTCGCGCAGTGCAGGTACAAAGTTTCTATGATCGTTTGCTGGTGGCTTGGTAGTTGCTTGGACATCTAATGTCGTTTTTTATGCGTATGTGGGACAACTATTCTTGTTTACACGAAGAATCACCATATTCGCATCTTTTCAGCTTATAAATTATTTTAAATTTCTATTGTTGGACTTGAATGGCTTGATTTTTCGAGTAGAAGATGCGAAACATGTACCAGCTACATGACATTAGTATCCTGATCACCGAGTCTTCTCTTTTCTAGAATCATATTGGTTTCCTGTCAAAAGTTATGTCCACTCGTAGAAATATCTCATAGTCATAACCATAGGTGGTAGTGGTAGTGGAATTAGAAAATTCTCTTAATTCTAGTAGTTGTTTGCCCTAAAATATGTTGTCCTTGCCTTTTCGATTATGAAAGGGCGCATGTCCAGAAACACCCATATTCTGAGCCGGAGTTGGGCTGGAAAAAATTGAACAATTGGACAGGTGAATGAAGCAACACCACTAAGATGGACATGGGGACCAAATTCACCCTTGTGGCCTTATCTGAGCTTCTCTTTTGTCAGTATGGGCATGAAATATACCAATCTGGTTTCGTTTTCGGTTCAGAGTGACATCATGGGCATGAAATACGCGTATCAGGTTTCGTTTTCCAAGTGAATTTTGAAGTCCGGATAAATAAGTATGTGGTATGTGTTTGCTGAATTCTTGTTGAATCAATGTATAAGAAGAACTTGATGAAATATTAGTTTGCAACATATGGTAGATTTTTGTAGCGGGTTTTGAAATTCCAAAGCAGTGTGGATTATTTCAAGAATCCACACATTATCTTACAATTGATCATGTTGATTTGTAGGAGATTAACTAAGAATTGATTTTACTGTTGGGAGAACTTAAGAGTGTCCAATCGTTTCTAGTGACTCGGTCCTAGAGCTGTTAAATTAAATGAGTAGCTGGACAATGCTTCAATTCGAGCTCGTCTTATGCTCATTGAGTTAACGAACCGAGCTCGACTCATTAAGATTCAATAATAATAATAATAATAATATTTAATTATAATCATATGTAGTAAAATATGGAGATAAATATAAAATATATTAGTAATTATTATTAGGCCTGATAAAGTTCTGTAAGGTTTGAAAGCTTGATTTATTTTTCCTAATGAGCTTCGCCGAGCTCGAGTTTGATCGAGTTTTTCTCTAGTCGAGTCAAACTTGTTTATAATCTCGTTTCCTTTACTATCCGAGTTCGAATTTATGGTGCTTGGATTTACTCTGACTTGTTTAATACCCCTCAGCCCTACACGTTATTCAACTCTTTGCTTCAAAGGTTAAGTACGTTGACCTTAATAATTGTCCGAAAAAAATCATTTATCTTGAATATTAATCAATATTAATCAAACTAGTGGTTCTAATTAGGGGTGGCAATTCGTGCTAACGGGTTGGGTTTCGTGTCGACACGATAAGGACAAACTCGAACACGACACGATAAGAATTCGTTCCAACACGATATGAACACGAAAAATAAAGGGTTGACATAACACGACACGATAACAAAACGATAAGAAAATAAAAAAAAATACTTATTAAAATAAATAAATTTTTTTAAATATATATTTTAAAATTATTATTAAGTATTATTATCATATATTTGTCTAATTTATATTTATATTGAGTTGTTAACATGTTAATGAGTTGTTAACAGGTATCGTGCTTAATGGGTTGACATGAACCCGACACGAACACGACACAAAATTTTCGTGTTCTTATTAGGTTGACACGATAATGACACGAACCCAATAAGGTCAAACACTAATCTACAATAATTGTGTTGTGCTATCGTGTCGTGTCGGGAATTGCCACCCTAGTTCTAATGTGCCTTTTAGATTAATCCAGCCTAAACAGATAGGTTTGAATAAGTGACTTAAGTAGATTTATTACAAATTTAAGAATAATACTGCGGTGCACCTGGCTTTTAGATTTATTACAAATTTAAGAATAATTTTGTGGTGTACCTGGGCTTTTAGATTAATCGGGCCTAAACTGACAGGTTTGAACGAGTGACTTAAGTAGGTTTATTACAAATTTAAGGATAATTCTGTTTAATATTTTTAATTAGGGTATAATAGTAATTACATATTTTAAAAAGTTAGTTATTTATAAAAATTCAAGAGTGAAGATTAATTATTAGAAAATTTAGTAGTTTAGATTTTACAGGTGGATCTAGGAAGACTCCAAATATAAATATAAGTAAACTTTTATTGAATACTCTTCCAGCCGAAAATATAATAAATTTCAAACTTAATATATAATTAATTCAAGTAAACTTAATACATAAATAAGATCTAATATTCACAAAATTTATAACAATTCTATAATTCAAGTTCTATAAAAATTCATTAGAAAGAAAAACAGTCCCCAAACTCATACTTAATTATTGATTCTTTATACGAATTTAAAAAAAAAAATCTCTTGTGAAATGTTGATTATATGAAACAAATTCTAAGACACGTGTGGTATTTTTAAAATATGATTATTATTATATTGTAAAGTTTGAAATATAATAAATTTTAAATTTTAATGCATCAATTGACTTGCTAAATAAATATGATTATTATATTGTAAAGTTTGAAATATAATAAATTTCAAATTTTAATGTATCAATCGACTTGCTAAACGTATACGTAGTATGATTCTTGAGCAAGTCTAACACTAATTTTGTCTTAATTCACTGCATGAACAATAACATTTTCAAGAAGAAAAACATCCAGTTCACTTGCATTCAAGATTTCATTTTGTTATTAATAAAAGTAAAGTAATAATCATACTTGTATCTAGTATACATGTTTAATCAAAATGATGTATCAACTAAGACAAGAAATTATACTCAAACCACAACAGACAAGCCAAGACGTTAGTGGTAAAGTACTTTGCCAGACAAAAACTACAGGCATGAACCAAAAGACCAAACACAAAACTACTACTTGGCAAATTATCCACAGACTATCTCAATGCACCATAGCGGGTTGGAAGCCCCCTTTGAGGGCTTCGCCTTTCTCGTGAGGCCGAGGAGTGGCGTCCGACTCCACCACCGTGCTGGGAGCGGCAGCTTCCTCCTCGACCTCACAACAAATGGCTTCAAATATCATCTCCTTCACTTCTTCTAGCCTCTCTTCTGAGAGAGAGACCTCGGCCAGAAGCCTCCAAGCGTTTTGCTCGGAGGCTTCTTCGTAGTCCACCTTCCGTTTTAGGACCATATGTCCACTGATTTCCCATACAGCTGGATTGACTTGAGTGTCGAGAAGCTCGGAGCTCACTTCTCCGAGCGCTTGCTTCTCGGCATAGCACTGTTTGTTCACACCAAACAAACAGTTGGTTAGATACTAATCAACTCAAACAGCAACAAACATATGTATATATGTAAAAACAGATGACAAAAGTGTGTGTTTTCACCTGAGGGAAGAGGAACACTCGTTTGCCAGAATCAGCAATGAGGACATTGAAAGGAATGTTGTTCTCTTGGAGGCAAATACAGGAGTCGGAGACGATGGTGGATAAGTCTTCGAGGGTGTTTCCACCCTCGAAAACAAGACCCCTCACCGGATAGTTAACGAGATCAGAGATCTCAACACCATTGCTTGTGGTGGTTATCTTCTTGGAAGGAGCCTTTTCGACAGGGAATGGCATGGCTAGGTAGTAAGCCTGAAAGTGAAGATGATTGATGGTGGCAAAAGCACCCAAGCTATTGTAACCCAATCGGAAGAAGGGATCCCCTGATTCAACAGCCATGTACAGAGCCAGCAAGAAGCTCTCACGATCGATTCTCTGTGGCAGTCGTTCGAGAATCCGGGGAATGAGCAGTACATGTCCATACTCGATAGGACTAACCTGTGTAAAAACATAAACAGCACAATCAGTGATCAATATGGTGAGAAATTTGGAACGAAAGACGAACAATGCGAAAGATGACTTGCATTGATGGCAACAACACTAGGAGATTTATCCACGTCAATAGGAGCATTGGAGGAGAAGTGGGGTTGGTCGTCCTCAGTGGGTTCAAGTTGGAAAAGGACCTCTTCTTGGCCTACTTTGGTGAAGTTGAACTTGCTCTCATCGAAGGGCTGCAGTACCTTGTCAACTCGGAACTCAGTTGGCCTCTTCTTGAGATGCCTACCTTCATTCAGCTGTGCTATGAATCCATACTCCCCAGAAATCACCTATATATGTAGAGAGAGAGAGAGAGTTGAGATTAGTGTTATTCATTGATACATACATGATGTGAATATGATTTTCTAAAGAGAGAAGAAGAGTATTAATGTTACCTTGGTTTCACAAGCAGTGACATCATAGCGAAAGAGTCCTCTCTGCATACGATCCTCCCACTATCATCAACAAATCAGAATCTTCACACATGATGTTGTTTTAATAAAATTCTATTTATTGATTAAAAGAAAAAGTACCTCCCCAAGAAGAAGGGAATCCAGGAAATCAACATGATTTTCGGTGCCAACAGAATCCTCATCACGAACAACAACATTCGTGATCTTCTTAAAAGCATACAAAGGGAGTTTTGCCCCTAAATCCAACAACAAATTCCAGTAAATTCAAAGAAACGTACAATCCCAATTAATTGAAATTGATGGGTTAGAGGCATGTTTGAGTGTACCTGGTAGGCAGCAGGATCTGAGGCAATTACGGCCGCAGCCAATTGCATGGCGGGCGGCGTCGTCGGAATCTTCCTTCTGGTAATTGGAAACAACAGTAGGAACCCTCTTAATCCTGAGGGTCATCATCTCTGAATCTATCTTCTCTTGTTTATAGTAGGAGTAATAACTATGGAGTATTTAAATTAATTAAATAAATAATAAAAAGAGAGTAGAGTGGGGTTGGCCGCCGCCGGCGAGGAAGAGGAGGTCGGAGGGAGTGCCGCCTTCAGAGGGTAATGCGCCACGTCCGCCGTGCGGCGAAGGGTTGTTGGTGTGGGTGTCGGTCACACAACCCTTGCGTCGTACTGATCGGACATGGATAGGATCTACTCTTGATAAAGCCGTGATTGTTGACTCACAGCCGCTTTTGATCGGGAGAAGAACGACCAAGAATTGCAGTGGCAGTGAATGAAGGCAGGATGGTGTTTAAATACAGAGCAGAGGAGAGAGAGAAGAGAGATGTGGCTGTGGTTGGGCTTCATGTCATTCTGCGGGCCTTTATTCCCAACGCTTCCAATTCATACACTCCACGTCGACCGGCTTTTAGTGGTTAAGGAATTATTCGAATTTCATTAAATAATCGTGTGTAACGAAACTAATGAGTAATGATAAAACTCGGCAAAAGCTCCCTCTATTTATTGCTATTGGGGTTTAAAATTTAAATTACAAACTGATACGGTGTTAATGAGGTCCTAAGAATCTCACTCAATACTAATATTCCCTCCATCTAGTGTGTTTACGTATTTTTTGTGAGTGAAATTTAAAAAACAATTTTTTTCTATGTATAAAGTTAAAGAAAAAAAAAAGCTTTCAAAAAAAAAGTTAAGAAAAAAAAATATATATATATATTTATTTATTTTTTATTTTTAAAAAAAAAAATAAATTAAAGAAAATTTTGTATTAAGTTAATGGTAAGTGTGAAAAAGTTAATCTTTAATAACAATAATACTGAATTATGATTAGTGTAATCAGTACAAATAAATTTATTATTTTATCTCTATTACTATATTTTTAAAAAAATTAATTAAGCCGATTGAAAAAGATCCATCACTACTGTGATCCACAATTATTTATTAAAAAATAGGATGGAAAAAAGAAGGATAATATGCAGTTATTATATCTAAATTAAAGAAAAATGAAATATTTGTGGGGTAAGGAAGAAGCCATGAGTGTGTGATTCTGAGCCGTGAAGTTGAAAGGACAATAAGGTAGCAATGGGCAAGAATATGCGACAGGATATCATTTGTGGCTCTTTTTTTTATAAAAAATAAATAAATATTTGTATATAAGTTTTATTTATTTTTAGAGTCAATTTGTTTATATGTTGCTGTTATGAACATGGCTGTAAGATTGGGAGAAAGGAGAAGAAGGCTATGAAGCTTCTAGAGTTTAAACTTATAGGAAGTTTACAATAGATTGTCCAGAAATGGTTTCGTAAAAATAAAGAGATGGAAAATCTATCAAGCAATGTAATAGGCCAGCCCATCAATTTATTCCTTTAGTATGTTATACTTCCTCACTCCACAATTCTAGCATTATAATTTTGAGTGTCTTTTGATATAAGGTTTTTTTTTTTTTTGTTAGTGTAGGTGGTACATTTAAAATTTTATAATATTTATATAATTTACTATCGATTTAAATTAAAATTAAGAATATAAAAGTATCAATTAAATTTACATACTATTTATTAAAATACTATCGCAAAATAAGTTGAAGGAATTGAGGAGTATTTTTCTTGCATGTAATGTTACTGTATATAAGACCAAATGAGTACAATAATTAATAAAGGAAAATACAATTTCTTACTAAATAAGGTTGAAAATACAAATTGCAAATCCTTACAAGTGATGTTTATTTTGAGTTTTATGGGTTTCAAAACTTATTGAGGTTTGTTTTAAGTTTTTAATAAGATAAGATATGATTTAACTTTATATTAAAGATTCTTAATTTAGGTAAAATTTAAAAAATAAGATGAGTGAAGAGAGATAAAAGATTGGAATAGAAATAGTATTAATTAAGAAGATTAGAATATATGAAAATGGGTGGATGGAGGATTATAAGATTTGTAGGTATATATATGAAATAGATTTTAAAATTTAAGGGTGTGATTTTGAAAATAAAAAACAAACCTCAAGAATTTAGTAACTCTTATATTATATGTCTAAAATTATAGTTACAATTGATAAGTGTATATTTAAACTCTCTTTCACGCGAATCAATTTCTAAAATAAACAAGGAAAATAAGAAGTAATTAATCATTGTCAAACACATAAAAATATTGTAGATAGAATATCCCAACATTCAAAATGTGAAAATTAGTTTTTTTTATAAATATACACGTACTTGAATTAATTTTAAATTTTAATAAATTGATAAAATGTAATTATCCAATTAAAATATTTTAGAAGCATTATAAAACATTTAAAAAGTGATAAGAAAAAATTACTAATAAAAACAATAACAAATCGGTGAACCATGTTTTAAAAACAATACTACTCTTTAGAGATATAAATTATATTTTTCCAAATAAAAAAATTATTCTTCAAGTTATTGTAAATTTTAATTTATTAATTACTCTTTAATACATGAAAACTTACTCTTTTGAGTGATGAACTATTATTTTTTGAATAAAAATAATTCTAAAAAATAGAATTTATATGTGAAGCTATTCACACCAACTCACTAAAAAATTTAAACAAAACTTGCTCTATTCTTGTTAGTGATCCCATTTTTTATTTTAAATATTTTTGGGTCATTAGAAAAGAAATATAAAAATATACTCCCTCTATTGCATTTACCTTATGATTATGATTTTTTTCTATTTATTTTTTTCTTTTTCTTATGGAGGAAGTATCACTATCACGTCGGATCTCACAACCAATCACCTCGTTATCTACTGTCCCTACAATCCCAAATGAAACTCAAATAAAACCTTTGACCATTTGGTTACATTTTTCTCAATTACTTACCAACCTCACGTAATAAATTTCAAAATTTTATTTTCGTTTGTAATATACTCCTCCCATCTCATGCATTGCTTTTTTTTTTTTCACGTAAATTAAAGAGTATTACTAATGTGCAGTATGTAGTTGTATTAGTGAGAGTGTATGTCCCATATTTTAATTCTATTAGTGGGTGTGTATGTGAGTCTCATGCATATAAAAAATGATAGAGGACTCTTTGGATGAAACGTCCAAAATATTAAAAAAAAAACCATTTGAGTGGGACGAAAGGAGTAATAAATATAGTAGTCTTGTTCTATGTGATACAATCTCAAATTATTATATGCTTTCGATAATTAATTATTACTCCCTTCATCACGTAAGTAAATTCAAACATTTTATTTTTATCTGTCTCATAAATAAATTCAGTCCTCAAAATAAGGAAAACGCATAAATCAATAATCCACAAGATACTTTAATCTCAAAATTTCTACCCCTTTACAACTCACATAACTTACTTTATAATTTACTCTCTCGGTCTCCTTGATATGTATTTATTTTGTTATTTTTATTTGTCTCATTACAAAGTATTCATTTTCTTTTTATATTGATGTGACCCACACATGACCACATACTCAACACTAATACAACTATCCACACATTAAAATATTATTTCTCTCACCTCACTATACATTAAATTATTATTATACTCCTTAATCCACGTGCAAAAAGTAAACAGTTATGTTTCAAGGGGACGAAGCAAACAATTATGTTTCAAGGGGACGGAGGGAGTATTTATTATTTAAAAATACCAAACTACCCCTAAAAGTGAAGCAAAAAGTAAAATTTTCTTAAACTTTATAACTACAGTAACCATGAACTTCTCTTTGAGACGGAAGAAGTAATATTTATTAAAAATATTACTATCACTTTTTATTTATATCATAAATTATTAATGAAATAGTTCACCGTATCATTATTATTTTTAATCAATTAATTATCACTTTTATTAAATATTATCATTTTTTATCCATCTAACAAAAAATATTCCGTGAGACGATCTCACACAAATTTTTATCATAGTAAATTCCATTATCCAAAGTTGAAAATACCATATCTATTTTTTAAACTTCATAAACACTTTAATTTCAAAAACATAACTTTCACATGATACACATAACATACTTACTCCAATTTAGTTGTTATTAATACCCCATATTACCCCCCTTAAAATTCAATAAAATTAATAAAAAAGTACTGGCTCCTTCCCAATATTAGATTAATCTTTACTATTATATGTTGTTTAAGAAAAAAATATTTTTATTAATTAACTTTATTAATTTTTAAGTTAATATGATATCTTTAGATAATAAATAATGTATAAAGTATATTGAGTGTATTAAAAAGTGATGACAATTTTAAAATTAAAGTGCACTTTTGAAATTTTAAATTGAGCTATTATTTCATTCTTTAAAATGAGAATTTTGTTGTAGGAGAGACAAATGAGGAAATAGTGAATCTTATAGTAGAATGGAAAGAATAATTTTTTATAAACAAACATTGTGAATTGGATTCACATAAATCATGTTTTCAAATATTACTCTTTAGTTTATTAAAAAATATAAAAAATTATTTTTCAGAGATATCAATTATTACTCTTTTAAATAAAAAAAATAATTTTCAAACTATTGTAAACTCTCATTTATCAATTATTTTTAGTATATAAAAAATTATTCTTTAAATAGATGAACAATTACTCTTTTAAATACAAAATATTATTACTTTATAAAAAATAATTTTTATACTAAAAAAATCATTTTAAAATAACATAATTTACATCAAACTCATATTTTTTATCAACTTCTTAGCCTGCAATTATGGTGAAATATAAACTCTTTAATATACTACTCTCTCCGTCTTATTTCAATGTTTAAGGTTTATTTTTTGTACATTGATTAAAGAATATAATATTTTAATGGATATTAAGTTGAAAGATATAATAATATTTAATGTATGGTAGATAGGTGTATTAGTATTTGATGTGAGTCTCATGATTGATATATTAATTGTGTTAGGTAAATTTCATATTTCAAAAGGAAACGTAAATATTGAAATCTAAAGTAAATAAAAATATATAATAAAGATATAAATGGGATAGGATATATTTTTAAAACAAACACCACTAGTAGTTAATAAGTATGTCGTGAATTTTGAATTTAATTAATATTTATCACTCGCCCAAATCTTAAATTAATGAATCAATTCTTTAATTTCGATTGATCAAGTCCTAAATACGTCTACTTGAAATCCATAATTTTAGTAGTAATTTGGATTTGTAAGAACAAATTTCACACATGTAATATCAGATTGTATATATGTAGTAAAAAAAAATTAATGGAAAATGTAAGTAATTTATGGAGGTTATTAATGGAGTTAATAGGTCAATCCCCTCACCAGCCAATACAAACGTAGTGATTAATTAATCCCTCCACCGCGTCAAACAACCTTCTCCCACTCGTCGCCCGCCTCCGCCCGACCCTCACTCTCCTCCTCCCCCAAATTCCGATCGCCGCCTGCTCCTCCGTGGCGGCCGCCGCAATCGACACGTTAGATTTCGCGTCTCGCGACTGAATCTTCCTCCATTTGTTGTATTTGTGAGAAAGAAATCTGATCCAGCGGGGTAATGGCGGACGCTGATGCTGTGGAGGCTCTCCGTTCTTCGATTGCACCTGCGAATCTCGTTCTTGTCTCCGCCTTGCTCGCCTGTGCTATCGCCCAATTTCTAAAGCCTTTCACTACTTGGTACTTGTTTCTGTCCCCCCTTTTTTTTTCCTTCTGATTTAGGAATTTTTATTTTTCTATCTATTTCTGGCATTACCTACTCGATTAGGTTAATAATTTATTAACTGATAGTAATATTTTTACTGCTCGACACTGCTGTATCAGTTGGTCTTTGTTTAGGCATTTTTACATGCATAATATCAATAATGTGATGATTATTTAATGTCTACCTGTTTTTTTTTTTTAATATGCATCTTTGAAATTCCATTCTGTTAGATTCAACATTCAAACACTCACTAGTGTTTTGTTAGTTTCTCTTGCACATGCAGGTATTAAATTTTCTTTTCTCCTCCTTTTATAGTTTAGGGAGCAGAATCTATTCTTCTGGTTTTCACGCTTGAGGGGCCCCCTGTAGTCACACGCTTATACTTGATCTCTTTGTTATGAAAAGTAAATTTATATTTTGGACATCAATTTTTCTTAAAACACCTTATGAAGTATTGATTAAGTGGAATCATTAGTTGCAAACCAAGTTAAATATGCTGAAATCTGCTATGAAAAAAAAATACGTTTAACTTCCTCAAGGGGGTGTCTTGGGTTTATAATGGGTGCTGAAAAATGGTTTAAGCAAAAGAGTGTGCATCTATCTCTCTTTAAGAAAAATGTGTATTTCAATGCTTTGTTCAAGACAATGCCCTTAAGAAACATGTTCAATGGCATGGAGTGATCTTTTTATGGGGGGTCCATATGAATGTTGATTCTGGATCCTTAGTTGGATATTGATTTAATTTAGATTGACATCTAATTTTACGTTTTGCATACATGTTTGAGAATCCATGTCAAATCGAGTTTTCTGGTTTGCATTTCGTGTCCTAAAATATGATCTATGCCATGTGTTTTTTGTGATCTCTCACTTGATAATGTTATTTAATCAATCCTGGAAACCTGCATTAGATGGAGTATTTCTAGTTTATTTGTCTACCTATTTCTTGCTTGATCTTTCAATATGTTCATTTAGACATGCAGGCTAAAGGATAATAAATGGGATTCTAAAAAGATGCTCAGCTCAGGTGGTATGCCATCATCACATTCAGCAACTGTAACAGCTCTTGCAACTGCAATTGGCTTGGTAGATGGAGTGGGTGGGTCATCTTTCGCCATTGCAGTGGTCTTGGCATGTGTTGTATGTACTTTCTAAACCAGGTTTTCTCCATCCTTTTAGCGTTGCGTGCATGTTTATCAAGTAACATTCTCATCAAACATGGTACTACTTCTGTTGATCTACCTTATCATAAAGCACAAGTATTTTATATGAATTAATTTAAGAAAAAGAAAAAAGACATCTTAGTTAATAATGCTGAATGATCTTTTAATTCAACAACTATAAGTATTTTCACTGTAGTTGAGCACAAGTTTCTTGAAGTTGTTGGCTACAACTCCCTTGCTTGTATATTTGGTCGATACAATGTGTCTACATATATTTAATTTCATGTATACTAGGCTGTACTCCTATGACTCAATATATATTACATCATAAAGTGCATAAAATCTGACCATAGTAAATCATATTAGGACAAAGTTCTGCAACATTTTTAAAATTACATTTCCTTGCTAACAATTCTGATATATCACCAGGTCATGTATGATGCTACTGGCATCAGACTTCATGCTGGTCGCCAAGCTGAGGTTAGATTTCTTATGACGATAAACATGGGCTTTCTTTGGTTCATATCGGGCACTGTCCATTGTAACATTTCACTTTAGATTGTTGGGATGAGGTGTTTTAGAGATTACACATTATAGTGTTTCATTTCTTTTTACTTTCATGTTTTATAACTTAATGTCATATGCTCACTTAAACAAGGGGCATATTGGCACATGGCCTTTCTGCAGTATTTAACAACACCCTGTTTTTACTCCAGTTATTGAATCAAATTGTATGCGAATTGCCTCCTGAGCATCCTGTTGCCAATGTCAGGCCTCTTCGAGATACACTAGGTCACACTCCACTGCAGGTATGGTATTCACGCATAAGTAAAAGTTCCGGTCCGCTAAGTTCATATATCATAAATAAACGATCAATATACAAGTTCTACCCATTCATAAGTTTATACAGACGGGCTCCAATGGATGAATGTGAAATGGCTCCTAGCAATAGGAGTATTGTTCGTCCAAATTCAACCCTGTCTGAGTCCTTTCTATGCCCCCATAAAGTTTCCATTTTGTCGTGTGTCATAATAAACCGTAGAAGATTTGGCCCTGAATCTTCAATTCCTAACTCAAAGCCAAGATTCATAACAAAATTATTCTCAACTCCATTTTAGCCAAATTTATCCACTGATTCCAGGTTGCTGCGGGTGCTTTGTTGGGATGCTTCGTTGCATTTGTATTAAGGATGTCAACTTGAAGGTTTTTATCTAGCTGCAGATACACCGTGATTGCTTAGTGTTGGGAAGAAATGGAAAAGAATTGTTGAAAACCTGGAGGAAATGGCAATGAAGGTTGGATTTGTGTAGACGGTGGGATTCACAATTGAAGGTGACCCTGCTGTCCATTGTGTAAAGTGTGTACATGTCTCGTTTCAGCTTCTTTTCGGTAAATTGTTGTTGCATGATCTGTTTCCCAACCGTGTAATTCATACGGGTTTAGTATATTTTCTACACACACTTGCAATTGTTGAGTTCAAAAAATCTTGTAATAAATTCGACGTGTTATAGGATTGAAAGATTTTCAGACAAGGATATATGGTTTCCATGTCATTTAAAAGGTCATACTAGTACAAGAGTTTGTCAATCTTGCTGCCATTATTTGGCATTCAGAGTTTGTTTCATCGCCATGCGTTATTTTGATGGCCATGCTTTAATTGTGTACATGAATGTTTTTATTATAAAACAGTCTTTTGAAAGAGTGAGTCTCCTGTGCGCCCAGTCACACGGATTTGGATTTGTGCCCTTTTGCAATTTTCGTGTCCCTTTACAATTTAAACTCCCTAGCAATACATAGGTTTAAATAGAATAGGGAGGGGAAGAGTTGTGTTTACATGGGAACACAGATTGTATCCCGGGGCACAGGAGTTTTTACCCTTTTGAAATGACAATATTTATAAATATTCACATTATAATAGTATATGTCTAAATTTGTTTATATGTGGTGTGTATTGTATATTGGTAGAAAACACTTTTCATAGGCTGCAATCTAATGTTCCCTAATGTCTCAAAGATGGAAAAAGAATAAGTTGAAGATATATATATATATATATATATATATATATATATATTTTTTTTTTTTTTTTTTTTTTTATTTACACTGGGGGATTGTGGCATTTAAATTCTAAAGATATTTTCTACTACATTGTTACTGTATTCCTCAATTTTACTTATGTTTATTACTCCATGATTTAACTCTATTCTGGGGTCTCTTACCAAACCACTTATTAAAACAAGTGATATTATCTCAATATAGATCACCATAACTTATGTTTAATGTAAGTTAACTCTATTCCAACCTGTCACCAAATCACATATCAAAAATTAATATTATGTGCATATTTTGATGTACTAATTAACATAGTCTATTATTATTACTTTTAAAATTAGATTCTAGGATTGAGTTGAATTCCATAGTACAACATTTTGAATTGGGGAAGAGGAAGGATCATTCTTTTAAGTTGGTTCATAGTAACTAGTTGTTGTTTTATATTTGAATAGATAATTTTCAGCCATGTTTTATTGGCCATGTCCTCTTTCCATTTAATCTTGTCTTGAGGCATCTTTGGCAATAAAATGCTCGCCGGATCATTTTTGATCTTCCATTCACGGGGCATACTCCGGTGTGTACACAAAAGAGGAAATCGCAATGCATCTTGCTCAATGGGACTAGCTTGGAGAGTAAAAGGAAGGACTACAACTTATGGAAGGGAGCAAGAGAGAGGAGCCCCTAGGACCAAAGCTTGCTTTAAACCTTTCATTCTCTTTGTCCAAGTCTCATGGTCCAACCACTTCTTCTTTCTGATTCTTAGAGTCACGATTTTCTTTAATTCACCGAGAGCCTGTTAATCAATATATGTGATAAATCCTCCTTATTAATGGGTTGTAAAGATAATTATACCATTAAACATTTTAAACTATAAGAATAAACGTTAAATCTACATATAATAGAATATAAACTACTAGGGTGTAGGATGAACTCGATGCAAGGATCTTTCATAAAAGTATACACTTAAATCGAGATTTTTGAGTAAAACGAAAAGTTTGAACCTTACGATTTTATATCGTTAAATTTGTTCAATCCATTTTCGAATTAACTCTTATTGAGAGGTACTGGTCGTCCCTATTTATTTGCTCACCCATCCTTCACAAATATTTCTTTGCTTTTATCTTCCTCTATTTCATTAAGTTTATAGTTACGTTAGATATAGAGCAATTTTTTTTTAAAAAAATTGTTTTTAAGGATAGTTTGATATTTTTAAGTAATATATGTATAAATGTATGACAATTTTGAAATTAACCTATATTATTGAGTTATTGGATTGTGTTCATTTTCTTTATTTAGGGTGTGAACTTATATTTTAAACGAATAAAAATACTAATAAATATGAATTTGTTTATAAAACAAACAGAGAGTACAATATTTAATATGGTGTGGGTGGATGAGTGTTGGATGTTATTTTACTCCTTTACCACTATTTATTTAAATAAAAAGAATGACCTATTGTGTAATTTTGAGTATTTTTTAGGGGTTTTGTTATGAGATGTGGAACCATATTTATAAAATAAATAAAGAAAAATTTTGTAATTACACGACCAAAATAATAAAATTAATAAATTCAATGTTATGATGGGAGTATATATTTTTTATTTCTTAATAAAATCTAGTTTTGATTGAAAATAATAATAAAAATACTTCATAAATGTGAATGTGCATGAGAGACAATAGCTTGGGTGTCGGGTGGAAATTTGGCAGCAGACTTTCCCCACCACTCCTTCAGCTTACCAATTTCAGGTGATACAAACTCAAATCTTTAAATCAAATTAAACCACAACATTCTAATTTAATGAAGTTTTTGTGTCGTAATCACCAAATGAAATTAATGGGTGAGAATTAATATGACTTCAGCTGATCATTATTCACATTGGGATCGCTTATTCATATCCCTAAAAACTAAACGTATCTCAGCAATTTATTTAAATTAAATATCTTTAATTAATAAGACATAATTATCTTTATAAAATTTATATCGGTTCAGTTACAATAAAAGAATAGAATCATAATTCATCTATCTTATTTGTTCATTTTCAACAAACGAACAAAACTAGAATTCATCCATCTAGAGTATATTTATATATATGTTCGATTTCAACAAACGAACAGAACCAGAATAGCAGCCCCTTATCATTTCGAGGGTACGTTTATATTAATATTAAAATATTATCATTAAAGTATCCAATGTTTATACCAAAAAGAAACTTTTATGTTTTATACTATTACATAAAAAAATAATATTATTATTACCTTTTTTTTCTGTGGTAACTTTCTTGTAAGATGATTATATATGAGATGTATCGGTCTATTATAAAAGTATAATTATGATATATAAAAATTATTGTTGGATTTAGTCTTTTCACAAGATGGGTATAACGGGATAAAATACTTTTTTGCCTTATAAGTTTGGTCATGTACAATTTTTACCCCAAAAAAGATAAGATTTGGGCATTTATCCCATTATCTTCAAAATTGCGTCAATGTTGCCCTATTTTCGCCGGAATCGATCACGTGCATATCATGTGATCATCGGATTTGGTATTTTCCGGTTAAGATAAAATATTTTTTACCCGTAAGTTTGGTCATGTACAATTTTTGCCCCAAAAAAGATAAGATTTGGGCATTTATCCCAATATCTTTATAATTGTACCAATGTTATCCCGTTTTCTCCAAAATTTGACATGTTTGCTGGAATCAATCACGTGCATGTCATGTAATCATCGAATTTGGCGTTTCTCGGCGAATTTGCTGACCTGGCGACACAGTGACATCCCTCCCAAGAATAATATTAATATTTTAATTATAATTTAATAAAAAAATTCCCTCAATCGAGGAACTCATTTCTCATGTGCCCTCAATGTGCTTCCACTATCTTCGCAAACTCTTTTTTTATCAATCAGGGGATCCCCTGTGTACTCTCTCACCACCATGGCGGCGAACGTTGGATCTTCTCATCTGGGGCCTACTACCAACGAACGGATCACAGTAAACGTGGTCCCGATCTGCCTTCGGCAGTGCAAGCGACCACAGGAGATCGGAGCCATGCAGAGGGAGAATCGGGTCATTGGCTTTTTTTAGCTCCGATTCAGTACTTCACACCCCCAGAAGAACAACTGGTTCATTATCAGTCCCACGAATTTGGTTGGCTGGAGATTGATATCCAGTGCGCGCATTCCCACGCGGTATACCATGTTTCTGTCGGCGCTGCTTTCCATTAGGAAAACTCTAGAGAAGTTGGCTAATTCTTCGATCCAAGGGTCGGCGCCGCAGCCGGAAAGTGCTTAGGTTTTAGCCCATTACACTGCATCCATGACATCGTCGTACGCCGTCAGAAGACGATTCTCCGGCGCTAAGCGGTACTCAATGAAAGCGATGAGGGTACGGATGTGAGCAGCCATATGGTTGCATGACTCGTGGAAGAAGGCAATGGTGGCGTTCAAGAGCATGAAAATTCAGCCGTGGAAGTAGATGATGAGGGGGAGCTTGGCGGCGGGAGTGGGGTGGCACGGGCAGAAGATCCAACGGCTGCTGCCCATGGTGGTGAGAGGGTACATGGGGGATCCCTGATTGACAAGAAAGATGGAGTTTGCGAAGATAGTGGAAGGCACGTGATAACTGAGTTCATCAATGGAGGAAATTTTTTATTAAGTTATCATTAAAATATTATTATTATTGTTGACGAAGATGCCACTATTTTACCAAGTCAGAAAATTAACCGGGAAATGCCAAATCCGATGATCACGTGAAATGAACATGATTGATTCCGAAAAAAATGTCAAATTCTCGTGAAAACGGGGCATCATTGGCGAAATTATAAAGATATTGGGATAACTGCCCAAATCTTATCTTTTTTGGGGCAAAAATTATACATGGTCAAATTTACGGGGCAAAAAAATATTTTGTCCCACCGGAAAATGCCAAACCCGACGATCACGTGACATGCATGCGATCGATTCCGGCAAAAATGTCAATTTTTGGCAAAAATGAGACAACATTGGCGTCATTTTGAAGATAATGGGATAAATGCCCAAATCTTATATTTTTGGGGCAAAAATTGTACTTGGCCAAACTTACGGGGCAAAAAATTTTTTATCCCTGGGTATAACCCATCTTTAACCAATGTTTTTTAATATTTTGTTTGTCGAAAATGGAAATTAATTGCATAATCGGAAACTATGTTTTAAGTAGATAAATTTAATGCCTAAGTTTGTTCAAATCCTATTTTGGGTGAATAAGTAATTAATACATGAATTTGTAATTTAATTACAAGGAAAATAAATGAAGAGTAAAGATGAATTGCAGGAACCAAGGTCTAATTCAGGCCGGTTCAGCTCGGTCTGGTCCGATTCATCGGATTTGGTTGGGTCGGTCCGTGGGCTGGTGTCCAGCCATGGTTTGAACCAGTGAGTGCATTGGCAGTTAAGATAGCTAACAAAGTTTGAATTCGAATTCAAATTAAAATGGAGTAATCTGGAACCTCAGATGAAGTGTTAAATAAAAGAAAAAATAAAGCATGATCCAACAGTCCAAATTAAACTCACAAGTTTGAATTCAAATTAAAATTGAAGGGGAGTGATTTGTATTGTCGGATGAAGTTTTAAATAAAAAGGCACGATCCAACAATCCAGATTAAATCAAAGCATCTATTCTTTAAAGGACACCACATCTCTACACATATTATAAATAGGCTCCCAAGGACTCATTTCACTCCATTCCAAACCTGCATCATAAAGTAGGATACCACATTCTAGACTAGAAATTTTAGAAATATCCAACCAAGTTCGGAAATTCTAAAATATTCGTTCACTCACCGATAATTTTGGATTCATAGTGCTACAAGTCTGAAATTTAAAATCGTTGTATCTTGAATGTGATTGTTATAGTCCGTAAGCATCTGAGTTCGGAGAAATTTTGTCTTAAGGAGAAAGAGTATAACTCTTGACTTAATTTCACAAAATTCAATTTAAGCCGTTTTAAATACTACCTCAAATACCCATCAATTGTAAGCCGAAATTTTAATATTTAAAGATGGCTGCTACTATACCTGCTACGGTTCCTACTGCACATGTTCATGTCGAGAGACCTCTAAATTCGACAAAATAGAATTTAAGCGTTGACAACAAAAGATCTTCTACTTAACAACACTCAACCTCAGCTATTTTCTAACGGAATTCGCTCCAACTGTTTAAGAAGATAAATTTGACGAGCAAAAGAAAATTATTGTTCATGACTTTATGTGTCGTAACTCCATTCTAAAACAGGTTAGATCACTTTCTATATAATATTTATACATAAATTAAAAGTTCTAAAGAATTATAGGAGTCACTTGAAAAGAAGTACAAAAAGAATGATGCTGGAATGAAGAAATTCATCGTCGGACTATTCCTCGAGTACAACATGGTGGACTCCAAGACTGTTTTGGATCAAGTTAGACAACTACAACTGATCCTACATGACATCCATGCTGAGGGTAAGAGATTAAGTGAATCTTTCAAGTTTCTGCTGTAATTGAAAAGCTACTGCCTCTGTGGAAAGATTTTAAGAACTATCTCAAGCACAAAAGAAAGAAATGGGACTTGAGGACTTGATCGTTTGACTAAGGATCGAAAAAGACAATCGGAAGTCCAAAATCAAGTCTAGCAAAGAAGCAAAAGTCAACTTGGTTGATTTCGGCGCAAACAAAAAGAATAAGCGGAGTGACAAAAGCAAAAGCCTAAAGCAAATAAAATTTAAGGCAACTGCTACAACTGTAACTAGCCCGGACACATGGCAAAAGACTGTTGTCAGCCAAGGAAAGAAAACAACAACTGAGCCAACCTATCGGAAGAAAAAGTCAGTATCCGCCAACCTGTTGGACTAAGTCTAGTCGTCTCGTATTTAAGTTCACAATTACTGTAAATACAGAGTTCAATAAAAATACTTTTTTGCTTTACTTTTACGAGTAATTTAGTATTATTAGGTAATAAATAAATTATAAAGTGAGTTATATGAGTTTAAAAATGGATGGCAATTTTGAAATTAAAGTGTATTGTAGGATTATCGGATTGTGTACTAGTTTCTTATTTGGGAGTGTGAACTTCTTTATGGTATGGATAAAAGTAGTAAGTGTGAATTTGATATGACTAGTTGAAAATTGTCAAATGTTGGGAAAATATCAAAATTGGTTCATTATGTTTATCTTAGTTCAAATTTAGTCATTTGCTAAATTTGCAATTTATATAATTTAGTCTCTGATTTTAATTTTTTTTGTCTAGTTTTTGTCCATCATTTGCCAGAAACTACTAAATATCATCGGGAATTTGAGCGTGAGATGCACGCTCCGAGAGAATATTAAAGTTGATCTTTAATATTTGGCGTAATCTAAATTCAGTCTTCAAATTTACTAAATTATCATCCGATGTAAAGTCGCATTTGGAAAATCACTATAAATAACTGTTGTTTGTTGATTGATCCGATTATGCACCGGTCATCTTTTCAATCTTTGAGTGAATAAGCTAGGATTGGGATTGGGAGAGATAAAAATCATTGGTGTGCATTTAATGAAATACAATTTAATATATAAAATATTTAATATTATATATGTAATATGTATTTAATTAGTCAAGGATAATTTAAATTTTTTAAAATATTTATTTTAAATATATAATAATAGAGTGTAAATATTTAATAAAAATAATGTTGTTTATTTAAAATGAGATTTATAAATAAAGAAGTAAGTTGAGCCAAATAATATTGAATTAATAAAGTAGGCAACTTAATTAATATAAATACTAATTAGTGAATTAACATCAAAAGTGCCTAACTACTTATCATTGCCGTGTACTCAGACTGTTGAGATTCAACTGAATGAAGACAACATTAACAGCCAATGCCGGTCGCCGTACCACCACCACCGTCGGTCGCCGCACCAACATCGGAATCGACGCGGGATCTGTACCAACATTGAAACTGACATCCATACCAAAATCGAAATCGACATTCCATACCGATATCCAAACCTACACCGGAATCGATATAGGGATACATTAGGTATATATTTGGGTTTGAATATTAGGGACAAAAGTATCCAAAAAAGTACAAATGGGTAGAATTGATATAAGGAAAAAAAAAAATACTCCCTCCGTCCCTTTCAAAGGATTTTTTTTTCATTTTGGGCATCTCACTCAAAGAGTGTTTCTTTTTTTTATACACATGAGAATCACACACACATCCACTAATACAATTAAAATATGGGGTCCACACACCCACTAATACAACTCCTCACAACACATTAAATAATAATACTCCTTAATTCACGTGCAAAAAGCAAAAACACCCCTTGACATGAGATTGATGGAGTATTGGTATTGATATTAGAGTATTAAATTTTGTTTATTTTATAAATTCTCCTTGAAAGTATTTTAATTTTAAATTTATCTGAGAAGGAATTCACAACCGTGGACAATCAGAATTTTTTTTTAAAAAAATTCCCAGATTTTAAGAGGATGTTTAAAAATATTCAGAATGACAGAAAATGCCTTGACTCGATATTGACACGATATTAATGATTGATATCGAGTTACTTTTATACATTTTTGAAAAATCCATTATCGAGTCAACCTTTTTAACTTGACTCGATATTTATTTTTTTTCGAAAATAAGTATGTATCGAGTCAAGTAAAAAAAGTTGATTTGATAATGTATTTTTTAAAAAATTTATAAGACGACTCGATAATGTAATTTTTTCAAAAATTTATAAGATGACTCAATGTATTTGACTCGGTATTTTTTATTAATATCGTGACAAATATATGACTCGATAATTTTTAGATAATAAACAAAGTGTAAATAATATTATTTGTGTTAGATAGGATTAAAAATTTGAAATTAAAGTAAATTAAATTTTGAGGTTATTAGATAGAGGTGTGTTTCTTTCCTAAGAGTGTAAAGGGTTATTATGAGACGAAAAAATGAAGAAAGTATGATATTTTATTTATTTATTTATTTTTATTGTTATTATTATTATTATTTTATAGAAAGAGTATTACTCCCTCCGTCTCATAAAATTTTCCACACTTTCCTCGTTTGTTTGTCCCGCAAAACTTTTCACACCTCAAAAAAGGAATATCACTTTATCTAACAACCTCAAAAGTTATTTTATGTTCAAATTTGTCTTCACATATATCATTATTTTATTTTATTTTTTTTAAAAAAATACTACAATACCCTCTGAAGTTAATAAAATTGATCAAAAAGTACAACTTTTCTTAAACAACGTGAAATAATAAACGTGAAAGGAGTATTATTCAAAGCTACTACTTTTCCCAAAATGATTTGAGTGGGCCTAAAATCACTCCTAAACTGGGTTTTGACCCGCCCTGGATGGGGCGGATTTGGTGCGGATCCGAATTTAAGTTGGGATCATGGGCATCCCAGACTTCCTGAAGACAATTGATCTTCCACAAAAGGCCAAACTTGAGCAAACACTATTTATATAAATGCAAACACTCCCTTCAAACCCCATAATCCTTACTCCATTCTTTCCAATATTTAATTTCTCACCAATATCCAACATTTAACCAGCTCCATTGTCACACCAGATGGAAAAGTACTTGCAGAGTTGGAAGCTTCTTCCAGTGGCTCTTCTTCTGATCATAACACCTCTTCTCTCATCATCTCTCAGATTTAAGTACCTCTACTTCATTGTTAACATTCTCATCATTTCACTTGGAGCTGAAGCTGGCCTTCTCTCATTCTTCCTTCAATCTCAACACAGCAAAAAACCAACTCTTTCTTCTCTAATTCTCACCCCACAAAAGCCTCTTGAGGTCTCCTCTGTCAAGGAAGATGTTTCTCCTGTCTTCAAACCGGTCGAGAAGTGCTCGTCTGCAACGGAGAAAGCTCCGAGCATCTTCTTCATTGGAGATCAGAGTAGTGATCATGATCATGATCATGCACAAGAGTTGATGGAAGATAATAATGATGAAGATCAACAAGTTGGTGATATAGAATTGTTCCAGAAAGCAGAGGTGTTCATTGGGAATTTTTACAAGCAACTCAAGTTGCAGAGACAACATTCTTGGAACAAACTACATTTTTCTCAGAAAGCTTATTAATCAGTCAATCACACTTCAGATATTTTTTACCCAAACTAATTAGTAGTACATAATGCTTCAATAAACTATGGTTGATTACTTAATGATAATGTTCATGTTAGTATCATTCTTTGTATTAGAAGCTGAATGATTGGAAAGAAAGATTTCATTTTGGATTAGTTGGAAATCATTGTAGAAGCCCACAAGAACACTTTAGCTTTGCATTCTGAAAAAGAATCAAACTTTTTCATTCTCACTTTTCCATAAAGTTCATGGCCATATGGCCATTCTTGTGATATTATTGCACACTTGATGCCAAAATTATGTGCCCCCCCACACCCCACCAATCCATTAGTGTAAAGCTTATCTTCTTCAAAACAAACTGCAATCACAATACATTAATGTTTCCTGCTTTAGTTATGTCCATTTTCATTATCTCTGATTAGGAAACCTTGCTTCTTGCATGTTTATCTGGTTGAGTAAATATTAATTTTAGTTCCTTTCAATTTTATTCCAGTAACTTTTTTTTTTATTCCTATTCGTGTCAGTTTTAGATATTTTTAAATAAAAAGACTAAAATTGACATTAAAAAAAAATTAAAATGTGAGAGAATAATTGGATTCTGAAAAAATAACATGACTTGAATTGATAGCATTAAGTCCTTTCTGCTTGGATTAAAACTGTATCATGTGTGTAAACAGCCCTTTTAGGTTAGTGATAAAGCTAGGAATATTCATGCAATATTGTGGGCAAATATTTTATCCTTGTGATGGAATGTAATGTCCTTTCTCTTTATATGATCTTTTAATCTTACTCTCAAAAGGTGAAAGCCCTTTGTCTCCTTTTATCATGTCCCCACTCCCCATGGAGGTTTTGGATTATGAAAGAGAGAGACGTTTCCCCTTTGTCTTTTGGTTAAAACTTAAAAGAATTGGTATTTCATCTCTGTACTACTCTTACATGATCACATCCTCCATCTCATATTAGTATAGTATGTTCTATCCAGTTTCCTGATGATTTATTAATCGGATGTTAATTACAAGAATTGAATGTAATAGGTATTACACTACTCTAGACATGCTGTTTTCGAGTAAGTTGTTTTAATGGAGTATCTTATATGTAAAAACTAAAAAATGAGTATTTTGTACATCAGAGAAATGGAAAAATATTGCACTAGACATTGTTTTTGTGACTCCAAATTGGTCTAAACTATTCAAATCTCCTAATATATTTTGGTGTTATATCTCTCGTTGCGAAACATTCCAAATTGGTCTAAACTATTCAAATCTCCTAATATATTTTGGTGTTAGATCTCTCCTTGCGAAACGTTTAATGAGTAGCACGTAGGTGAAAGACAACATTCGTGTCACTAAAGGTTGAGAAATTTTTCTTCCCTAAAGGCAATTATCAACCTTTTCTCTTAAAGGTTGAGAAATTTTTTAACATGTACATAACTAATCTAACATGTGCATAACACAAAAATATATATATAACAATCGAGATTTTATTTCTTCCCATTTGTCAACAAATAGTTAAACATTCAACTTATCTTTCATTCCATTCTCACGTACATTTGCTCACCCCAATTAATGGTAAAACCATCATATTCATTAAGGTGTAACAGGAGATTAAATTTTTAACCTTTTCAGGTGTCCGAATTCACCACCTAAGTCGTGATTACAAAGTCCAATATAAATTGGTGGGTACGCAGGAAATATGTGCAGAATTGCATGCTCAACACAAAAATTACAGACAGGGGAATCAGTTTCAACTAGTTGCTGCAATTCTAATTTCTATCGTCTTTCTCCTTTATAAAACAGTTTTAAAGTCACTCAAAAGTATTAATTGAATGCTATATATAATCTAGGCTCCTATACTGAAGTGGGCATTCTGCCACAGCCTAATTTACCATCATATGATCAAATCCACCGCCTGGTTGCATGCCCACCCGAGGCGCTTGCACATTGTGAAGCAATTGCTGCAACCACCTTCTCGTTGTTGGGTCTTCCTGCAACGGTGAATTGTCATGAAGATACCGCGCAAACAAAAAAATATAACATGGGGTAGATTAGATCTCACCTTACCAAACTTACTTTCCTAAAAACAGTGAGAATTGCAGTAAAAAGTAAAAACACCCAATCTTGGCACTTTGAAGAGTTAAAGCTGTTAATCCAATTTGTTCTCTACCTTTTAACCATTTATTAGTTTTGTTTTAAATTTTGTCAAACCCTGGGGCATTGTTTGGTAACTTGATCATGTATAATTTACTCTCAACACATATTGCCAAAAGATAATTGCCACTTACTCGAAGACAACTACTGAATGTTGCATCTCTAAGCATGTCGGGCAGACAACTCCGCAGGGCATCGCAAGCTCTGTATAGACAAGGTTATTAGTTACATCTAATGGCATAGAGTGTAATAATAAAGACAATGAATCTCCGCATGCGATTGAACCAACCTCGGATTATCAGACAAACGGAGGTAGCATCTGATTATGTGTTTTAACAGCCGTGAAGAAGGCTGTTCAGCAAGTGCAGCAACCATGTTCCCGAGCACTCTACCTACAGCGAAAAACCGCTCAGCTGTGGTGCATATGTACTCCAAGCCAACATCATCAAGCAAAATCTTCTGCACAATGAATGTTGCCACCTGCCAAAGAGAAACCAGTATACTCAGAAAGACTCATAACACTGAAAGAGCTACAGAAACCACAATCTTCAAGAATAAAAACTACTCCATATATATTATTAAGTGCTCATTTAGACACAGCCAACAGTTAATACAGAATTGATATGCTATAATAAAGTTTCAAATATCACTATCAATGAACATATCAGAACTTCAAATTTATGAAGATATCAATTATCCAAATTTTATGGAAATATTGATTGAGATAGTAATAGGAGACCACAAATGATTGAAACTTCATGAACACAAGTAAATGCGTTAACTTAAAGGCCACCAACTCAATTCAGAAAATCACATTTATCTTCTGGTGCACATGGAAGGATCTCATGTAAAAATACCATGCATTAGCCTTTTGCTATTACACACAACTTAACACAAGTTGCAGAACCTCCTATATGAATAACTGAATGGAAGTGCTTGTTTTAGTCGGTTTAAAAGAAAAAAGAGCTCCATAAACACTAATAAGAATTAAGCAGAAGAAGCCTTCATGATCTCGAAGATTTTAATAGCCACCGGAAAACAATTTACCAACAAGGCTAATTATAACGGCATGACATATATAATACATTTATAATATAAATATAATTGGGACAGCGCCAAACATCCAGAATAATACATGGACATCCATTTCTAATAAAATATTAATAATATGTACATTTACCAATATACCTTTTAATAAAACCCTAAATCCCTAACACCATAAACCCTAATTTCCAAAGTTAATTAATCCCAATTATATTTTTAATATATTAATATAAATATTTTTTATTTAATCAGGGTGTCCACATGCATCTTTACCGTTATAATTATCATTCATTCCTACAAATAATATAATTATCTTTAATTTATTCATTTATTTATTTATTATATTTCTAAAATTTAAATTTTTATTCCTTCCTAATACTTCTCAACTTGCAACCTCATAATCCCCAAAATATTGGAACTACTTTCCATTATTTCTCCTCAACGTTTATTTGAAAACTTCTGCATAACTCTACGATTTCCTAGCATAAGTCTTAACTCTTCCCCTCTCAAGAAACCGATGGGAGGAGATAGAAGAATTTAGGGTTTGATAACCGATATTTTCATCACTCACTTTTAATTATCAGTTTGGTAACTTTCCTTTGGATTATTTTCTTATCTTTCGTTTTAAAAACACCATATTGCACTTATTCTCTATCTTTTCACAGTTTAGAATGACATTCTGAGTAGATGCGCTGTGGTCTCGTTGATCTACAAAATATTTATTACTTTGCACTGATTTCTGCTATAGTTAGAATTATTAATCCTTAACCAATGTTTAATTCTAAATTTTTATCTATTAAATTAAATTATTTATTTTCTTTTCCCTCTCTTCTCCTATTTCCCCAATACTGATAACAAATCTTCTCTATTCAAAGATGCAAAATTCATAATTTTCTCAGATATGCATAGTAACATTGATTTTATAATTTCCCTCAATTTACTTATAAATAATTGTTTCTTCTTGTGTTACAAATTGCCATGGGTTTACACACATCGCAGTGTGTATTTTGGTTGCTAATTATTCTAAAAACAATTATTTATTTATTTTAATGGTAAACATCAATTATTTTCAATCGTTTATTTACTTATTAATCAGATTTGCACATGCATTATACATTTATACTAAATCCTTTTCATCCAGATTATTAAACAGAGACCTATTTGAACCAAGACCAAAGGGATTTGAGTACTCTGCCTTCTCATCGTTTAAGTGTATAAATAATTAAATTTCTTGTGCATCTTCGAACATATGGGTTCATTTTTCCTAAGCCAGACCACTTTTATTTTTTAAGAGTGACAAATATTCTATCTTACAACCAGTTTTGCTAATCCTCATTACTTCTGCCGAATAATTTTAGTATTGGATATTGAATTCTTATGAATAAGATCCTTTCCACCTTCTCTCATTGTCTTTAGATGATGATCATTAAATCCTATGCTAATTTACACCATCTACTAATCATTAGATTATCTACCACATGCACATATATTAGCAATAGTAGGTAATGCAGTTCGTATTAGCCGTAAGAGACGTTTTGATATTAGTTCTATTCTAAGATTATTTATTTCTTATTTTATTTATCGTACTATAGGCAATGAGGAGTTCGTGAGTTAGAGGTTCAAATGGCAGCTGCATCAATAATTTTGGATTACTATCAAATCAAATTATTTTTCAAGGACCAAAGTAGGGAATCCTTACTAGTCTTTATTAATTGCAACCGTGATATCTTTAAGTTCATGCATGTACAGTACGTCTCCTAACTTTATAAACGAGGATAGGTCTCCTGACTTTTATAAACGAGGCATTTATAATTTTTATAATGTGAGAAATCAGTTATCCAATACATTTCCATTTGTTTAGGTCTCCTGACCTTTATAAACGAGGCCTTTATCATTTGTATAATTGAGAACTGGTTATCCAATTCATTTACATTTGCATGATTTATGTTACTTCTTTTTTAACCATGATTTATCTTACTTAATTGGTGTTGCATGTGGTGTTTGATTCTGACAAGTATGTTTAGGACATTTTAATTCCATTAAGATTTTTATTACTATTTTTAAATTTGTAAGATGTTTTGAACCTATGCATTTATTTCAGTATTTACTTTTGGATTTTATTAGCACTAATTAAATTGGATCTTTTGTCTTGTTAAATTTTAAGTTGTTTAAAATATTTATTTCTTTTAGCTTCCTTTGAAAATATTTTAATAAAATGAGTTGCTTTAAATAAGTAAAATTTTAGGATGCGACACTATTTCGATTATATTAATAAGCTTCCAAAGGTTTCCACTACTTCCATCTCTAAAATAAGGTTAACCAGATATCATTAAAGGTAAATCACAAAAAACGAACTACGAGAAACTTACTGTCTTAGACAATTCACTTCCCATCTCCATTGTGCGCAAGCACAAGGGAATGATCTCCGTAGACAGAAGGAAACTAATAACTTCAGTGTCATCAACCTGGAAACCGAAGGAAAATACACAAGCCATGTAACATTCTATCACTGGATATAGAAGAAAAGGGAACACCCTCAAAATGAAAGGAGCAGGAGAGAACTCAGAACTCTAAGAATTTTGCAGGAAAGTGCCATAAAATATTGGTGTTACTGCACCCATACGAGATAAATAATTGATACCAGACAAAGGAAAAAAATCATGGATAATGTACACGCAAGTATAGAGAGAGAGAAGGTGAGCTTATCATTTATTTTGATCAAGCACATATTTAACCATACATTTTGTCAATAATACCACATTTTATAGAGAGTACTTTTATTCTTTCTATTTTGACATTGAAAGGGATGTGACCAATTTCTGGTTATGCAACAATTCCAATTAGTTCTAATTATACACGAAACTGGAAAATAAATCGGGTAAAGAGAGTACCTTAACCAAAGCACCTATGACACCTAAACTTGTGAGCCGGAGATACTCAAAGGGCCTTGATTTACTGGTTGTATTAAGGAAAGGATACAAGTACAGAGGAATATGAGCTGCAGCACAGAAACATCAGTTCATAAATGAAACATAGAGGCTACAAGCAGAGACCTTAAAAAAGTAACAGATTCCACTTTAATAAGAAATCATAAAAACTTTGGGTTAAAGTTGATATAAAAAAAAAAATTGTTAAAAAGTTAATAATCTTTGAGTGACAATTAACAAGATGATCTATAAACAAACATTGGAAGATATATTTCCATACAACAAAGAAAATTACCATTGAGGAACAACATTCTTGTATCTGGATGTGAAGCCACACACTGCAACAAAAATGAAAAGCATATAAGTCCAAGACAATGAGGAATGTCCATTTCTTCACAACGGAAAATAAAATTGCCCATCCTAAACTTTCCTTTTTAGAAAAGGGTCAAATTCATTAATTGTAGGCAAGTAATAGGATCCATAGGTATTCAGATAGGCACAAGAGCAACTAAAATTATCAAATTTGCACAGCAGACAATATTGGAGTAACTCCTTATTGCAACACTACCGATTCAAAATATCACAAGCATATACAAACTCAAACCCAGTCCCATAGGTGTAAAGAAAATGTGCATCAGTGCTTGGACTCCATGCTAAATATGACTGCAGCATAAATACCCCAATAATTAGCAAATATCACAAAATCACAAACAATGTCATCATATTATCTTTTCTTCGTAAAGGAAAATTACACATGGATGAATCATTATATATGAGAACAGGTCATGTATTCATTTTAGATTAGCTCATTAATCCTTCAAAATTGATACCATTCGCACCTCCCACATATACGTTATAGAAAAATCTGGTGGGATGACAAAGGCCAGAGCTGCATGAATTCTTGTCCGCCGAAGAATTTTTCTTTAGCCTAAACGAACTGACTTAACTTTTTATTTAATCTAGCTTGTGTGAAAAGTAATGAATGATAAGCTATTTATATGTAAAATGGTACTAAGAAATTTTCAAGGAATTTTTCATAATTAAAGGAACAAATAGGGTGGGGGGGGGGGGGGGGGGGTTGGGTTGGGGGGTTG
This sequence comes from Pogostemon cablin, assembly GCA_023678885.1. NCBI lineage: Eukaryota > Viridiplantae > Streptophyta > Magnoliopsida > Lamiales > Lamiaceae > Pogostemon > Pogostemon cablin. The sequence continues at coordinate 22,420,498 of CM042973.1, forward strand.
CTGATGTTGAACAACCCTACAGATGATGATGTGACAAGGGGAGGATTCTATCCTCCTGGGCTAAGTCAATATGAAAACAGGGAACTAGTAATAAATTTAGCCTAAAAGGTACATATGCGTGGACAAAAATGGCAAAGCAATTTTAGCTTCGTGCTCTCTAGCTTAGTGGGACCCACGGTGCTAACTTGTACCCAACAACCCTCTAAGTAGCCAACCCCAATGCCTTATTTCCTAAAGATGCAAAATATTTTTAAACAGAAAGAGTATTCATGAGAATGAAGAATGACCACATTCTTCAAAAGCTTAAGTGTAAGAGAGAGGTAAATTCAGAGTTATGCCTTTAACACACCCCCTTGACACGCAAGGGACAACTCATTTTCAAACAGACACAATTTGATAAATGGACTGAGTTTTAATGATAAGACCTATGTCTCAGTAAATATTTTTTGATATTTTCAAAGGAAAGAAAACATAAAAGTTTTTTTTTTTTTCTATGACAAGAAAAACACACATAATGATTTGAAAAAAGATGATTCATATATTGATATTGACGTTGAATAAAGAGAGACGGAAAAAAGAGAGAGAGATCGTAAGTTTTACCTGGACAAACAATAGGATTAAAGACAAGACCACATTACTTTTCTAACTCCAAAACCTAGCAATATCCAAGTATCCATATTGGGAGACCAAAGTTGCACGTGTAAAATTACATAACCTAAATATTCTCCTTGAGGACTTTAAACACTCCAATACCCATACTCAACACGTGCCCAAACAGAGTCTAAATGGTTAAATCCTCTAATACAAAAGGTCAGTCAACTTTCACACCATCTTTTAGCTAAAATTTAATTTTTTCAAGTTCCAACTTCAGCAAAATCTGGATGATTTATCAATACTTTAGGCATTAAATATCCTATTTATTGTACAATTACAATATTTCATTAATTACAATTCGAGGTCCGCTAAGAATCCAACCAAGACCTAAGCCTAGAACTAACTCTAAAATAAATTGAAACAACAATTATAATAAATTTTGGTTTTTCCTTTTTGATATCTATATATTATATCTACAATTTTAAGGTTGAATTAGTCAGGATTTTCCTCTTCAACAAGGATTATAATAATTTAGGTTTTCCCTTTATCTTTCATTTTCCTCAAAATTGAGTTCCCTAGACAAAGTGTGTGAGTTCAAGCTCATTGTAAGGCACACCGGATGTAACCTTAGCTAGAATTCAAAATTCATTTGCAGTCCAGGAAATCTAGAAATCAACAAATTTTTCAGGCATGAAATGAAAATAAACCGTTGGCTAAATTAACAAGGATTTTTAAGTGATTGGGGTTTTGACCTAAACACAAAGGACACAAGAATATGACCTTTTGCATTTGACTAACTAAGGGTGTTAAATTCGAACTCGGCTTAATTACTGATTTCTCAGAACTCGAGCTTGACTAAATGAGAAATTCCGTAAACTCCAGACGACAACATATATAACAAAATAAATAGTTTAACTTGATACTTACAAAGCCCTAAACTTGACACGATGCAAAATATTCTTTTGGAAATAATTAGTAAGGATAAAATAGAAAAACTACACAAAATTACTATTCATCAGAATTTCAAAATCCACTCCAAACCCAAAACAACATCCCCTAAGGTATTCGTATATATATTAAATGCAAAGTATTACTAGACATCAAGTGAGGGTATGCCAGCCACAAATTATTCTTCGAAGAAACTATCCAGACATCAATTCACGGTTTGCCACATCAACTGTTATTCGAAAGGTAAACCTCAGCAACTCTGGCTCTTGTAAGTTTCCTAACACTGTCCAACATTGTGTGTTGATGTTTGGGTATATTTCTGGTACTCTAGATGACAAGGACCTTTTAACCTTACAATTGTAGATATACATAGATATCTACTGAATAGTTTCATATTAGGAAGAGAAAACCTGTAGCCAAATAAAAAATTACCAAACTACTCTGCATATAGGCGACAATAAGAAAATCTAAGATCAGATTATACCTGAAGGAGAGCAAGTGCATTGCACACTCTGTTTGATTGTGCAGGAGTCAAATTTGGCGGTGATAACACTGGGTAGATGGAAACTATTTCCTGCAAGTAATAAGAAGGAAAAAACTTGTGACAAACACACGTGCAACTCCAGGAAATAAAAACCACTTCCCAAAATGTTGCAAAAGAAAGCAATCCTCGAAGAAAAAAGTTTTCGTAAGAAATAAAGATCTCAATAAAATATCCATTCCAATAAATATTTCCATCAGAAAACTTAAAAAAGATATCAGCATTAAGTGTTTAGCATTAATTTTGCACTATATCCAGGATCCTGGCACAAGGAAACTGGATCAAGAATAAGAGTGTTATCAGAACAGATACTGGTAAACCTGTACAATAAAGAGATTCAAGCAACCGATACTTCCAAGGATGTAAATTTGTCCAAGATAACTGGAGTTCATTCTTAGATCATGATTGAAGCATTAAACAAGTGAAGCATCAAAAGACCGTTAAACAAAGAATATATTTCAAAATAAAGCTGTTAAATCAATAATCTTCAGATTGACGAGATCAAGAGCAATGTTATAAGCAAACCTGCAAAAGAGCAGCAACAGTGCCAAAGGAATTCCAAAGTAATGGAGCCAAATCTTGGAATATTTCTCTCTTCTACAAGGGCGGAAGACAATGCATAAGATCAATATTGAGTACAAATGAATCATGAACCACTGAGTAATGAATAAGACAATGCACCAATGAACCATTAGCCGATTAAAATAGAGAATGAACAATATTAATTTCATTAAGGAATGAGAAAAGTGAGAATTTCAGAAAGGAAAAAACTTCAATACAAATGAAACATTTGAGTGACCGACCAGGCATTTCAGCTGAGGCATGCAGTAGTACACTAGAAAGCAATAATATCTCCCAGAATTCACACAAAAGTCGCAACCTGTTTTTCTTGTTGGTTCACACACACACACACACATGCAATAAGTCTAAATTGCATCTTTACATGTCCCCACTCAATTATTCCTTATTACCGTCAGCAAATTTATTCAATTATTAATTTGAGATCGTAGAAGAAACGCAAAGGCAGATGACAGTGAAATCGAAACTTTTGGAAACCCAAAAATTAAAAAACCTTGGAAGCAAAATCCGTACGTGAAGAAAAGAAAAAAGCAACAGGATGAGTATGAATTCCAGAAAGTATGCGTAAATGAAAATCGAACATGCATCAGTAATCGAGAGCAGAAAAGCAAAAGAAAAACCTTAGACAGTTCGAGGAGTGCATTCTCTCGGAGATCTGGATTACAAAGATCGAGAACGAGCTGCTCCGCCGATTGCAACCTCCGGTCCTTGTTGGCGGCGGAGCTGGTGCCGGCCTCGAACGGGGCTGCTTTCAAGTTCAGCGACGGTGGTAGATTGGCCATTCTCCTCACTCTCTCACCAATTCAATCTCTCTCTCTATGAGAACAGAACGGGGGGTTTTTGGTTATGAAATTGAGGAAGGTATAGAGGGGTGGGAAGGCGGGCAACACGTGCGGCGCATGCGCGTCGATGGTGGACACCTGTACAGGGATGTGTCATTCGGTTGTGGCCACCGCAAACAGATTCAGGAATCAATTCGCAACTAAAATTACACCGCTGATTTGTATCCCAAATGCCCACCTTCCACCGCTGTGGCTCGCCACGCGCTGCCGCTGCAAATCACGCCCTTTGCCTGACCCGCCCCAACTAGCCGCCCCATTTCCACCTATCTTCGGGCCATCCGTATTCTACATATACTTAGTGTTTACGTGGAGTGAGTTTTAGTAATTCTATACACACTGACAGTCTATAATCTATTGAGCTCGTCTTCTTAGTTCCACCTTTGATTATAAATTAAAAAAGTAATTAGAAAGTTAATAGGGCAAGTGTTTTCTTGAAAATATTAGTATATATTAAAAAAAAAATGTTCTCCAAAAGAGAAAGTAGAGAGCATAAAAAATTAAGTTTAATTGGTAAATTTCTCGTTTCGGTGTCGTTTTTCACATCATTCACATGCGAATTTTGATTTAAGTAATTTTTACATCTACACAATCCTCTTCTCTAGTCCTTATGCATCTCTTCACGCATATTATGCACCGAACAGATTTTTTAATTTAATGATTTTTGCATTGACACAACCCTCTTCTCCTCATGCATCTTCTTATGGGAATAATTATTGACAAATCATTTTCATAACTTCTCAAAAATTTTCTTTAATAAAGTTTTACAATCTACATCTACTTCTCAAATTGTCAGTGATAGTTAAAGGCGGAAATATTCAGCAGAAGGGTGATTTATTATAAAAGAGGTCTATGAGTGGAGACGCAATCTTGTTGAAAATGACAATAGTTGTGAGGATTTGAATATGACATACAGATTAATCTGGTGTAGTATTATTCCTAATAAGATCACCATCCACTCTTGAAAAGTTTTGAAAGAAAAACTACCTACAAAAGACTTGTTGCAGCATAAAAGTATCTCTCTTCCTAATAATGATTTTTTGAGTTGTGTTTTCTGTGGTGAATGCATCAAATTTTTTAGACATATATTGTTCGAATGTCAATTTGTCCATAATATGTGGATGGAAATTAATAGATGATTGGGACATTGTTTTGTTGTGGCTTTGACTCTTTGACTCATCTTCTATATTTTGCTGTTTTTTCTATGGTAGAAGAAGGATAGTTATAACTATATGTATTTTGGAGTGTACAGTTTGACTTATTTGAAAATCAAGAAATTCTAAAATTTCAATAATAAAGAGTTTTCAGTAAACAAAGTAGTTGATGAATCAAAATAGAAAATTTGAAGTAGGCTCGCGATGAAAAAAAAGTGTCATACAGTATTCGTTTTAAGAATAGAAATCCTAGAATTTATAACTAAACGATAATTTATTAATTTTCTTTTGTATTTTGTTTTAGGTATTCCTTATACCTTTGAAATAATTATATTATCTTTTCTGAAAAAAAAATGAATGAACTTGATTTATATCTATTATAAATACATTCAAATATATTTTTCAAAGTTATTTAATAATTTTATTTATATTATAGCTTATAATAATGATTTGATGGATCTCATAAATAAGTTTTCTATATTTAAATGGTGTCTTTTCTTTTTTTTTCTTTTTGTTTCATTTATTTATTTATTGGCGTTGGGCTCTAACAAAATGATGGGCGGCCTCGCCGTAATTTTAATTTTTTTCCTTAAACTCTTCCTTAAACATTTTATCGCAGCTAACGACCTGTTGCTAGATCAGGTAGTTCTTGTTAGCTTTTAATGCCTTAATTCAATCCTTGTCTTCAAAATAGAAATATCTATTTATAAGTAGGAATGAAGGATCCATCTTGCAGTGAGTGAGGGATGCTCTAGTCGGGCAGCCCGAGCGCTTGTTCCTTAATGTAGCTGCCCCCTTCCCGTACTCCCAAAAAAAGAGGGAAGGGCAGAGGCTAGAGAGTCGTCCAATTCCAGCCGTCAGGATGGAATTGTGTATCGACTCTACTATAGGTAGCTAACGAGTCCTACTATTTCCTTTGTTAGGAAATAGAGTGTGGACTCTCCTTGTTGTAGCTACCCAACCCGTTATTCCAGCCTCAATATGAAATGATATTACTGATTCAATTTTGCATTTAAAAATTCAAAATATACTTAAATCTTAATACTAAGATTTGGGAATACATCACCAACTACCCTTTTTCTCTTTTAGTGGCCTCAAATATGAAACCATAAAATCAGATAGATTCTTTTACATAGGAATTATGTCACCACAGACATGCTATACACATAGAGCTTTTTGCCTCAGCTGTGAGCTCTACTCCAGTCCAAGCCCACATATGGAAGGAAAATCATCACCAAAATGGCATTTCCCTCATCGGAAAAAAGTTTTGCAGTTCAGAGAACTATTCTGCCTCTTGCCTTGTTAGCCTTCATAAACACAACAGCATTTATACAGCGGAGCACTTGATCATGTGGTAGTTCCATACACTCTACATATCTTCTTATTTCAAAACCCATGAAACATTGCATAGGCTCAGAATGCTTTAGTTTCTGGACTTCTCTTATTACTTCTTGGCATGGGAACAGGGCCAGTTCAAATATCAGGATTCAAACCCAAGAAGCTAGAGAATGATCAATGATAAGTTTGTGTTCATTGCCAAAGAGAACATAGTGTAGGTAGGTGTAAATGAATTGCTGATACACCTGATCCGATGGGATTTTTCTGAATCATGGTGGCTGAGTTAACAGGATACGTACGACACACTGGAATTATACTCTTAGAATCCGAGTTAACTTATAGACCTGTGAGAAAGAAAATGGATGGATTATCTTGACCATTTTATGCTTGGGAAATCCCCAAAATCTCATGTAGTAGATAGTATTTATGCTCTCGTGCAACCTTCACTGAGAGAAGAAGTTAAATTGCTTAACATTCGACGAGATCTAACCTGAGCAGTTCTACTTGGCAGTCGTATCTCTAAGCAATACCTGGAACTATCAGTTCTGCAATCCAAGCAATAGAAATTAACAGATACAAAAATAGTGTAGTGTGCAGTAGACAATGCTGCCCATGGTGTAGAGAGCTGATGATAGGCATTTTGAAAGTACTTGAAATATTAAATCAAGCGTGTGCTAGTTTTCATCATTTCAATATATAAAACTAAAAGGTATGTGTAAAGGTCACACTAAAAGGATGAGATTTGTTAGGATAAAGAACAATATGCATCTTTATTCTTTACATTACATGAGCTGAAAAAGAATTATCTTTAGCTAGAAGAAATGCATGCAATAGAAGCATTTTGCCACAATTTATGCAAATCAAAACAGAGTTTTCCAGGAAAAGACACACAGGCATATGAAGAACTTCACAGCAGGTGCTGAGTCCAAACGTACGGGTTAAAATGGAGAATGCCCAAGAACTACTAATAGTGGAACACCTTGGATTAAAACAGCTTTGAGTCTAAACTCTAAACTCTAAATTGCTTCAAGTAATTGACTATTTGTTCCTTACCAGGACATGGTTCGTACATTAACATATATTTTCCAAGGAAAAAGACACTGTTGCAATATATTCTTTTCTAATGTGATTGAATTTGACATTACAACACTACTGAAATCAATAGATCAGTTTGATTTTGTACATATAATCTAAACACAGTAAAATTTAGACAACAGATTATAGCACGGTTCAATTATTAGAGGAGAACTGAGGAAGAAAAAGAAATAAAATAAAATAAAAAGGAGAAAGATATATAACACCAGATCTCACCTTCTGTTAATAGTTTTTTGAGCATATTGATCCTGAACAATTAATCCTTGACCGCCATAAATCTCTTCATCAGTATTCAGCACAATCTGTCAGTTATTTAGGGATTAGAATGATCCAAAGAACAAAGTCTCAAAGAAAATCTAACATGAGATTAAAACATAGTTAAGCATTCAGCGATAGAATGAAGGCCATTAACATCATATCCCTAACTGGCAGGGCCCCACCTCCTTAGTCCTAGGACGAGAAATGTGTAACAACTAAAAGAGTATATTTTGTATATTCATGTCAAACATTGAAGGCAACATAACCAATATAGTTCTGGATGCACTATATAGATTTTGTTGGCACAATGGAGGCTCATCAAAAACATTCCAACTTATGCACCCATTTTAGATAATGTGCTACAACATGTCATTTGAATAGGCAAATCCAGATAATGTTTTCCAATGCTGGCATTCTGGCAATATTACCCAATCAAGTAACTTGTCTAGAATAATTTGCCTTTGATCTTAAAGGAAAAGAAGAACAAGAGCGCATGATATGTAGCATATTTTGTCATTCTATTGGCACGGGGAAGCTTTTGTATACTGATCCCCTTGCTTGCAGCTCCGAACAATGACTACCATGAGAAACGCCATGGTGGCACTTAGAGACAATGCATTTTTCAAAAGACATAGTTTGGCAGACATGGAAAACAATATAAAAGTTAATATATATGCATAATGCATATGTACACCCAGAATGATGGATCAGGATGCAAAGGACACACTATAATTTAATAACAACTCCATAGAAATTAAAACCAGCTCTCACTGAGATTCAAGACCACAGATTAGGAACAATCTCATAATAGCTCAGCATCACTTACTTGATACTCTCCAGCTTCTTCAACACCTAAACTATATCTTTCATATGAATTCGTGGGATGAAAGTTGAAAACAAATAGAAAGGGACCTCTTAAGTAAGATATCACCTGGTACAAGGCAGTGAACTTGTTGGTTGTGCGATTATTTGCAGAAAGAGTCAACCATAGGTATATGAACAAAGTTTACCCTACCATTGAAGTATCATTGACATGGTGAATATTGGGAAGCCCTCTTGGACCTCTTAAAAGTAGTCTTTCATCTACATCCAGTTTCATCATGTCCTGAAGGAATGTATCTTAACGTCATGACATCTGAATTTCTTGAAAACTCATATCTAAGAAATACCACATGATTGGGTGTTGAATGACACTATGAGATGCAATTTAGAGATCCAGAGAGCATATAAATAATATAGTATGAACTGCAACTGCATTATTGATTATCTATAATAATTGATTTCCAAATCACCTTATCAAAAGCAAATAGTTTACTGTGAATTCCATCCTCCAAAAGCTCCCAGCGGCGGTTAGCAAGTGAATAAGAAAATTTATTGCTCGACATTGGGAACTCAACCCTCTGGAACAGGAGAACTCTTAATATATGTAAAGTGCATCATTGCACATAACAGACAATGTAGTTCACCTTTGGATGGCCAAATTCATTGCCCATAAAATTGAGGTATGCTCGACCACCAATCGTGAATGTAATCAATCTGATCATCTGTAAGATAGGAAAAGACACTAGAAAAATTGTCCATGTCCATTCAAGTACTTAAATGCAACATAATGACTGAAAATAAACAAGGACCAGAGAATTGAAAGAAGAGCATCCATCATTTAGACAATGATTTGCACATGAGATCAACAAACTCTGCTAAAAAGGAACAACTATTTCTCAAAATAATACCCTTCTAAAATGGTTTTACCTAGACCCAAATACTAAGAGCAAACGGAGAATGTACAGTATACAGGTTTCCAAGGTGAGCCAAGAGTTTAAAAAAAAAAATGGAAATAATCTCTGTGTATGTATAAAAAATATGAGGGTGAATTAACTCTGATTACCTTATGCAGTGAGCAACCCCTCAGCAAGGTCTCTTCTGAGTTAGCAGAACCAAAGAGTATTTCTGCAAATGACCGCCCCCCTGAAATGGACTGTCAAGCAAGAAAAATATATCACACTATAATTTCCAATTACAGATATAGTAACTAGTTGACTATAATTATCATAGATTAGAATATTAGATCACCTGGTTGTGATTTTCAGCATACAAAAGCATATTATCAGCAGTGGATCTGTTTCCAACCAATGTGCTCACAAGCTAGAAAAGATCAAAATAAAAGAGAGTTTATACCAAACCATGTAGCAACTTACAAAGTACATAGAACTTTTGTTTTGTAAGCAAACAACCTTACTCATGCTCCATTCATGATCAGGAACATTCTCAAGGAATGACAACCACAACTCTGATGCAGAGAGATTAACATAAAAATCAAATCCCAAACCACCTTGGGAAGCTGGTTCGCAGAGTCCAGGATAAAGAGTGATCTGAGAAATAAATCCAACAAATCACTGATAAAGGAAATGATGTGCTTTATTCTTAAGTCTTTTAGCTCATACGAAAAGAAACAGCTCTAAACATTAACACACGTGTATATATGTAGACAGAGAGACAGAGAGATAGAGAGACTACATCACGTAAAATGTGGTTATCAATCTCGTCACTAAAGTTAAAACATCATGACAGAATTCATCAAAGCCTCTGCAAGTAAAAAAAGCATATTTTGAATATATATATATATTTTTTTGTAACAAAAAAAGTGGTCACATCCTGTGAAAGCAAATGACATTCAGGCTCCCAGACAAAAAAGTTATTTAAAAAAAAAACTATAACTCATAGATATGGCACTCCCTCCTTTTCCAGGATAGCAACAGACTTATAATTTCAACATGTCCTACTAAACTATATTTATGATTGTACTACCACGGCTCCAAGGTCACTTTAGCATCAACCTCATTTAATCCCAGCACAAAAAGACTAGCAATGAAATATGAGCTACATCATAGCACAACACACAGCATCATAAAATATATTTTCAAGTCTTCTACAAGCTTAGGTAAACCAACCTCACAAAAACCTGCAATCAAGTGTTGACATTAGAAATGAAGTCCAACCTAGACAGACAACGCCAATGTGCCTAAATTAGTTTAAAAGATAACGCCTCTTGGTATCAAAAGAGCCAAGTACAAAGCCATTATATCATCAATGCACCAATCGATACTAAGTGTAGCAAAATTTGTTAAACATTAATAGAAATAACATGAGCAACAGCACTATAACGTGTAACCATACATGCTGATCCTAAAACATAGAAATTTACCCAGAAACTCTTGTACAGTACATAAGAATGAGAAGATAAGTCTACATAAAAAATCAATCCAGAGATTAAGAGGCAAGAACGCATAAGAGTCTTACATCTTCAGCAATCGTAATTACATTAGGATGAAGAACATGCAACATCTCATTTGCAAAAACTAGATACAGTAATGCCTCCATGTCAACATATTGATTACAGTACCTGAAACAGAAAAGGATTAAGTGCACCTAAGAAAAAGCAAACAGTTGATACAAGCACAACAAAGTTCTGTTATTTTAAACAGGGGCAAACTCATTCAAAATATAATATGAAATCAGATAATGAACACGTTATGATTGGCGTGACTTGAGGATGAAACGTAGCTGTGCACACACTCACAGCGTGTGCTAAAGGGTGGTTGCAGTAAAAGGGAATTGGAATACCAACATCAGGCAGAACATGAGGAGAATGTGCAATCAAATAAAATATTGGTATGTATATATTTTGCAAGATGCAAGCATGAAATGTATTTTAAAACATCATCATTAACTGGTATGATTTGAAATGCTACCATGCTTATAGGTATTTAGAAGCCTTACTCCTCAATATCTCCAGTGAAAGAAGCAAATCCGTTGTGTGTATACATCATTGATGAAAGAGAATGAAAGTAGAAGCCATCAATCTGGTATTCCACCATCCACCTGATATATAATTATTGAAAACAAAGGGATACAATAAAATTTCAAATTTTAAAAGATATTAAATAAAAATGGCCTTCAATGTTACAACATCACATTTAAGGCAAAAACTTTAAATTTTATGAATCAAGAAGATAAGGGTCATGAAACACATAAGAAGTCTCAAAGCATCAAAAGGACTAAAGGGCTATAAGATTACCAATTTAAATTTGAAAGAAGGAAATGCAACACTTCATGATCTCCATATTTGAACATGCAGGTGCCCCAAAATTTGTGGTGGCCTCTTTTACCTTGAAAAACAGAATATTTAGAAAACAGATAGGCATCCAAATTCAGAAACTATAGTAATATTAAAAAATAGGTTTCCTGAACACTGGGAAACTTTGTACAGTTGATTTTCCAAGCATCACACGTTCACTATGATGTGTTTTTTTCTCTTTAGTCTTTTCAGCAAATTAATTTATAGCAACCTTCATTGAGCATTATTGATTCAAAGCCTTTTTCACTACCTTTATAGCAGCATTACTTCTGTTCCTTATTATATTTTTTAACCCTCTTTTTGACGAATGATAGGTGATAACAAGGACAGTATGTGATGCACGCATTATAAAATTAAGTATACTAGGAAGGATAGAAATTGCGTGGTAAACAATCCACTTCAACCTGGAAAAGAGGAAACTGCAGTAGACGACAGCCAAGGAATTAACGTCAAGAAGCATCTCCAAAAGCTAAAAAAATCAAGAGAAGTGATAAGTCCCAAGATTGCAGAAAGTGGGAAACGAAGGATCCTCAGAAATCAAGAAGACTTTTGGGGAACTAGAGAAGCCTAAAATAACTTTCTTGCAATCTCAAGGTTACTAGATCGCATGACATACTTCTGGAGGCATTTTATATCCTCCACCCAATTAATAAAATACTCCTTGCTTATAGATCTCTAATATAAGTGGTAGGCTGCAGGTGTAGAATAGTCGCCCAGATCTCTTAGTAAAAAATGTAATTCATGGACCCCAATTCTCTATAATTGAGCTCTTTGAAATAGTTAAGTTGATAGGTGAACTATAATTTTCTTTTATAACCCCTCAATATGTATATCAAGGTCAGAACAAGAGTCCACTTGTAGGGAGTAAAATGGACTACATTCCATTATGTTGAGTCCACTTGACTTCATCCATTCTTCAACACTCTTTGATTCTGTTTCACCCTTTTTCTTCATTATATCTTCATGGATGTGTACATATTTATGCTTGACCATCTCATCTCAGACCAAAATCATTGCCTCGTCCATTAAACCATCTACTACCGTGCCAGAGAATAATGGACTTTTAAGACTATATAGGATTTGTACAGGTTCTCAATCAAAAGGGAATCCAAATTAATGTACTACTGTGCAACTTGAAGGCAATAAAAATACTGAGAATGAGATATGATACAGGTTAAGACCTTCACCTTCATATTGATATCATGAAAGTTGAAACACATAAGACATTGCACTAAACACCTTTACTCACCAATTTTTGGGTTATCTACAAAAAGTACACCATGCATCTTATAGGAGCTCTCTGATGAGTCTATATGTTAGTATTTAGGTTTTCAAAAACATAGCGAGATCTAAATTTGCATTTCCAAAACACGACTTCCAAAACCTATTGAAAACTACATTCTAAAAACTCGTAACATCCGAAAACAATATCTATAGATTCGGATCTGATTTGAATTACAAAAATACTGGGATAAAAATACAGTTTTGCTCACAACTATGAGGGAAGATGTAAGCACTTGAGAGGAACATACCATCTGCTCTGAGAAGAATGCACGGCATATAAGTGTATATTTAGTTGGAATACAAGCCAGACAGTTCATTGGAGATAAATACACAGTTTGCTCATGCTGTTAATTACCTAGAGGCCTTTGCTCATGTATCAAAGAATAAACATAGTGCCTACATCTAATATAAGAGAGTGGTAATGAAATGAATCCCTGAGAACATCAAAAAGAAAGAAGGAAAAGATCAGTTTGGAAAAAGTTTACCAGAATGAAAGTAGCAATCATTTGATCCATCAAAATATGATAACCCAACCATTTCGTCAGCTGCAGCATAAGAATGGACAATGTCTAAAAAGACAAGCAGGCCAAGTCCTGCACATGATCCAGTTGTATAAACCAATTTCAGAAATGGAGATTCATCTTTTTCTTATGTATAAGAATCAGAAATTTAATTCCTTAAATAAAAAAATGAGTACAGAGGGATGAGTAAATTCATCTATTGCCTCAATTAATAGCATCAATTTATAATAGCTTAAAACTCTGGGAAATTTTTATCTTAAAAGTGCAACTTTCATTATACTTGGTCGTCAGAAGCCATAAAAAATTTCCTGAAACATACCATGTGCCTCATCCACCAACCGCTTGAAGTCTTCAGGTGTACCAAAGCGGCTGCTAACAGCAAAGAAATTTGTCACCTGCAGAAGATAGAAATGAATAAAAAATGACATTAAAGTTTCAAAAGACAAGGCTAGAGAAAGATAAATAATACAGAAGACATTTTGGTTGAGCTTTAAAATATCAAATGATATGCTTTTAAAAATAAAAGACAGTATCGGAATACAGTCAAACACAAGTTGTTGTGTTCTAATCTCATTGCACCACATTTTTATCAGAAAATCAGGTTTACATTCAAGGCATCAAGAGAACTTATTCATCCACGCGTGGATCTCAAGATAACTTTAAGTTCTTAAAATGGTGGTCCATTCAATATAAATATAAACTTGCAGCTATTTATTATGGTAAATAAATGCTTGGAGATGCTTATTTCAATAGAAACTCGTGTGTGACGTCTCACACTCTCACTAATTTTAATCCATGCAACTGGAAAGAAGTGAAAATTAAAGTAACTTTTTATCTTTCAAGCGTCACTTATATCCCATCGCACAGAAATAATCCAGGAAACGGTTTCAGACAAGATTTGCCCTATTCTAAATGGTTTGAATCAACATATTACTTATGTAATGATCATGACATCTAAAAGATAAAGCTAACAGGGATGTTCATTATATTCATATTTAATTTGATATAAGGCACATTGCTTAGCCTAGCTCTAACAATGTATTGAACAACCACCTCATCTACAAGATCAATACTCCCTCCAAGATTATCTTCACATTTTCTGTTTCCATCCATCCCACAAAAACTTGCACCACCCAAAAATGGAAATATAACACCGATCATTTAACCTCTAAACACATCTTAATTTTAAAATTTTAACCTACACATAACATACTTTATAATTTATTTATCACCAAAAAGACTTCATTACCCTCCAAAAGTCAATTAAGTAAGTCAAAAAGCAACTTTCTTAGACTCTATATCTACAGTATTGGAGCAACTATACCAGGACGGATTGAGTATGATATAAGGAACATTTCTCAAGCTTTGCACATTTTGATAACTCAACATCTTTGTCAATGGACATAAGCTTTACTATACTCTGCTAGCTCCAATTTGCTCTCTCAGACTCGCTTTGTTTCTCAGAGAAGTCCAACAAGGTCTCAGACTTAGTGTAAGAGAGATCTCATTCTAATTCATCAACTAGAGAAGTTGTGGTCAATGTTAACAACAATCATCAGATAAGTAGGGGGGAGGTGGTGCATTTTGAATTCTGTCTTGTTCCTGTACTGCAGCAATCCTTTAAATGTCACTTACTCTGTAGCCAACAGTGTAATAGTCCTTGTGCTCAAGGACTCCAATCAACTGAATGGCATTGTATCCAGCTTCCTTTGCATGAATTAATACCTAGATTGATAATAGTTAATTGGCACAGAAGTTATTACCAGTAATGAGCAGTTGAAAGGAAGTGCAATGAAATGGAGGATTAACAAACTTAGAGAGAGAGAAAACCAGAGAACTACATTCTTGGTGAACTCATTGAAGGTAGCAACTCTAGGCTCCGGCCCACTTATCCCAACATGACATTCATATATGCGCAAAGATTTTGGTTTTGGTGGATGCTTATGTATCCATTTGTAGTCACTTTCAGGACTTGGCTCCCAATGGACTGCAAAAGATTGATTGCCATCTGATTCTGCACATATACAATCAGAGTTCAGGTATGCAATATGGGAAAAGTAAAGAATAGTAGCAGGAGACTATATAATATGCAATTCATATGAGAAGCAGACAATTAGACGAATACCATAAAATGAATCAAAAGCATGGATTACCAATTTTAATGTTGCTGCCACCATAGGAAAAAGAAAGTTGTGAGTATATATTTTATGGTCCTAAGTTCAGTTATGAATGCTGCGAGTGGCGACAATTAACAAGATCATATGTTTCCATTCAACAAAAAGAAAGAAGCCAAATAGCAGGCAATCATAACATAATTATTAAAACCAGATTATGAAATCACCATGCATATTGCATTCTACTTATTTTTAAGATGATGAAAAAGAGATAAGAGGAGTACGCTACAAGATTCAGGAAGTAATAAGGTGGAAAGTGTGCTCTTATAAATCTATTTCTTGATGAATATATGTGAAGTGAGATTTAGCATCCAGTTAATGTCACAAACATCCTCTCTCACGTAATACCCAAGAGAAGCAATTCATTTATGTTAAATAAAGTGGTGAAGAGAGGTTTAGTTATGTTTAACTTTGGAAGGGTTCAGGTGAAGTAAACCATTGATCTATTATTTGAAATGATCCCAACCAATCCTCATTAATACATGAATAGAGCATCAGAGCCCTGGAACGAATTTAATTATGAGATTTTATAATACTCTTAATTATTTAAAAAGAGAGAATGGCAAGCTCTTGCAGAAGTAGCATTCATAGTCAACCTAAGATTTTATATCATTTGTTTCAAATATAGCATTGCTTAAATATGAAGTCAAACTGCGCATGCATAAAAATAAGCATGTGCAAGATAGGCTACGTGTCTGTTAAATAACAAAAGAAAATAAACAAGTATTTCTGAGCAAAAGCAGAACCAGCTAATTAGTACCAAGAAAACACTTGGTAACCTGGAATAACATAAGTTGCCCAAGCAGGAACTCGCTCTATAGGTCCAGCTGGAGTGTTGAAGTACACCCTGTACTTGCTTCCATGGGGGATCCCAGGTATATACTTTTTCAACCATGCTTTCCTTCCTTTCCGAGTCTCCAACCAGTAAGCAAGAGGAGGCTTCTTGGCTTTGAATTTCTCTTTCCAGGCAGGATCAGTTACAATTTCAAAATCATCATGGTCTTTTCCATCGTCAATTACATCACAAGGCGGCAAGTTGCTTGGAGGATCATCTTTACGCTTCTCTTTCCAGGCCTTATATCTTGTCTCTGGATCTGGTATTTCTTCCAGTTCTTCCTCTGTTTGTGGCCCATTAGGTCCAAATATTTGCTCATACAATTTAGCTGCAAGCTCATAGCGTGATTTTATAAAACGGTCTTCACCAGGTTCCCAGTACTCATCATTTGCTTTCTTGAATACTTCTTCAACTGTAACACCACTGTCACCTTTATCATAATCATCTACGTAATTATACTGTTGAAAGTACACTTGATCCGGCTCTTCTCCATCCCTCAATCTATCTTCAAGAATTATAAACCAGTATCCATAATCATCGTGACCCAAAAAACCCTCCCTCGCAGAATTTTCTGTCGGTGACCAACCATTGAAATCCCCCACCAGAGAACAATATCGAGCACCTGACTCCAAATAGTACAGCAAATTCAATCATTAAAAAATAGCATTTCAGCTGGAGCAATATCATTGATATTACTATAGTTCAATTTTCTTGCAACAACATGGAGCAAATTCAATCAGTCAAGACATACTAGCTAATAGAGTAATAGGTCGGACCAAAAAGGAAAAGGAAAGTTCTTGTAAAACCTGGAGCCCAATCCATGTAATCCACTCGATGCTGCACATTCCGATGCATTCCCAGTATCTCAAACCTTAGAAATAGTCAAACACAACAATGAATGCAAACCAATAAAAGGTTTATTGATAAGGTCGAGTTACTAATCGAGTATTCACAGGTACATCTTTATTATCAAAATCTAGAATTAATAAATGAAAAATGGCTTATGATCTCAAGAGTATCAATAAACACCTTCAGCATATCACGTATCATCAATCCAAGAAACTATCAATGACAAGGGAAAAAAAATACAGAGTCGATTTAACACAAGGAAACACTGACCCGGAAGCCAGCTCCCTGAGATAATGAAGTGAGTTCAAGTGTTAGAGGAGCAAGAAGTGTGGATAAGAAGGTTGCTAAGGAAATGTTTAAAGTGAAGATGAGGCCCGATGGGGTCTTTGATTTCTCCGATTGTTAAGAGCTTAAATGCGTCTAGCTCGAAGACATTAAATCGAGCACTTGATGGGGGGCAACCCATTTTGGTAAGTTTTCTTGTTTAGTTTTAGTTTTCTTGTAGTTTGGTATGTAGGTGGTTAAGCTCGTGAGAAAAATGCATAAGATAAAAGACAAGGAGGCTAAAGATGGAATGATGATGTAACACTTGTGTTAATTTAAGTTTGGGGGGAGGTTGTGTGTTGGTCATACTTGATCATATGAATTTCAAAAATGCACAAGAGTTATCGGGAGAAAAGTTCATGAAGAGCATTGAGAATACGACAAAGGTACGTCTCACCACTTTGTGCAAACTTAATTTGCAACTTGTTTCGATTTAAGTTTGGGGGGATAGTGCATGGTATGACTTATACTTTGTTTATTAGTGTGTGATGAACCATGTGTATTATGTTATCTTATATTGTCTTGCAAAAATGTTCAATTTTGAAAATTTTCTCATGAGTTAGTTGAGTTTTGATATGTTTGGTGGTGTTTTGAGTACATTTCAATCCATTTCTGATCATGAATGTAGCGTAAATGATATTGAGAAGTGTTTGAGCATGAATAGGGTATGTGAAAAGTGGAAAAACAGGGCAAGAAAGAAGTGAAGTGTGAAAAATGGAGAAACATGGCAAATTGCTATACGGGCCGTGCTCCGCACACTGCCCTGTAGCAATTGGTCGTGTAGCGCCATCAGAACATGCTACACGGCCAGGAGGAAGGCCAAGTTCCGCAGCTCGAGCCGTGTAGGAGAAAAGGTACACGGGCCGTGTTACGCACATGGCCCTGTAACAGTTAACTGTGTAGTGGGATCAGAACACGCTACACGGCCTCACTTAATGCCGTGCAGCGTAACACGGGCCGTGCAGGGCTTCGTCCAGTTTTTTTTTTAAATTCGTTTGGTACTCATTCCACGAGCCTTTTCCCATCCGTACACACTTCTTGAGCATTCAATTCATCCTTCCAAGCGTACAAATCTACGACCCAGGTTAGTTTTGAAGGATTGTGAGTGAAGTTCGTCGATTTTGCACATTAAACACACTTCTCCACATCCAATTGTCAAAAGGTATGAACTTCTTGAACCCTAACTTGTAAATTTTGATATGAATTGATTGAATTGATGTATGGACTTTGTTCTAATAGGAATTGCATGCTTAATTGATGATATTCATACATGTTCAAATATGAATTTTTGAATTTTTGAAAAGTTGAATTAGGGTTCATGAGGAATAATTTGGGGATTGTTTGAGAATCACGAGTTTGAATAATTGTGTTGTGCTAATTGATGAATTACATGATTATGATGTTTATTTGTGAGAGATTAGCCTTAGATATTGAGGATTTGGGCATGAGGCTATGTAAATTGTATGTTGAGAAGATATTTAAATTTTGTGCATGCCAAGTGTTCGAAGAAATGTCTAAGAGAAGATTTTGTTGGAATTTGATGATCATGTATGAATAATGTCTGATGATGATTGAATTTGGAATTCATATGTATGAAAATGATTAAAAGTTGGTTAGAATTGTTGATAGTTGAGATGAATGTCAATAAAGTACTTTGTATGAATAAGTTTGAGGTTTAATGATATGAATGAGCTATGTTGATGCATAATAGGTTCCATACTAAGTTGAATAACTAGGGTGGAATTTAATTAGGTGCATTAACATCCATATAAAGGTCATTGGGTATAACTTGAGAATTATTGTTTTGTACATGGCCGAGAGGAGAGTTCAACCCAGGAATGAGGACTTCATTGTTATAATCGACCCTGCAGATTTGGCTAAATTGGATGCGCAGTTGACTATAGAAGGAATCCATCCAGATGAGTTTGGGGTTGAGTTTGAGGATTAGTGGGGAAAGTATGTACTTCGTTGGCAAATGTTAGCTCCAAAGATCAAGCCCACTCGTTTTCAAGACACGGAGACGATGAGAGGATTAGGATTAGAGGAGGATTTAAGGAAGCTATTTCGCTTTGCTCAGATGGAAGCTTTTGTTTGATAAGAGGCCACCAACCTACTACCATCTCACTGCCAAGTTTATGAGCACTCTGCAGGTAAAGAAGGATATGAATAGATTTCCTCGATGGGTGACTTTTCAGCTGAATAATGTGTTGAGGGAAAAGGTCCTGTTGGCATTTTTGAATGAATGTTTTGGTTGCCCACCATGTGAGAATCATTAGAACTTCTATACAGGAGGCACTTTCAACCAACAATAATGGTGGTCAAGCTTAGTGAATGATGGAACTGAGAGAGCAGGATACGTCCCTAGTGCTTCAAAGGGGACGGCCATCCGGAATCATGTGATGAGATATTTAGAGAAGATCATCTCGAACACTATCTTGGGGAGGTTTGAAGGCGGATCAGTTGGAGAGAAGCAGCTCTACATCATGTATTGCATCTATAAGGAGTTACCGCTTAATATTGCAGCACACTTTGTACAACATGTGGAGAGAGTTGCAAAAAGGCAAACATCTCAAGGTTTGATGCTTGGAGGAATGATTTCTATAATAGCTCAAGGATTGGGAGTTAATCATGCAGGAATGGAGAACCAGATGGTTAGTGAAGGGTTGAACTACCAACAACTGATGAGGATGGAATTTTTAACTATGGTGGGGAATCAATATTGTTTAAGGTAGGAGAAGGGAGCTCCATTTCCCTTGCCAATGCCGGAGCTCACTACGGTGTACACGAGAAGAAGGCTTGCTAACTTGGTTATGAGAAGTGTGAACCATTCCAGAGTGGTGAAGGCTTTCTATAGAAGAAACAAGGATGAAATGGAAGAGGTTCTGAGGCAAATTAGAGTTGTAGAGAATGAAGAGCTAGCCAAATTGAGAGCAGAGCCAGTGCCAATAGAGGGTGATGAGCAAGGAGAACAACCGGAGCAAGTGGAGTTTGAGAAGCAGGGCCCTGATCCACCACAGTTTGAGGAAGAAGTGGCACAGGCACCAGTGGGACCAGGCCAAGGAGATGAAAGGTGGAACTATATGATGGATGAGGTGCGTGACATGAGACATGTGCAACAAACTTATGGGGCACAGATTAGGGAGATCCGCAAGGTCCAGCAAGAGCATGGAAGACACATTGAAGAGTTGAGAGCTGGACAACATCGGAGGGAGTACTATGAGGAACGATCAAGGGTGCACTCCAACAACATGGATAAGATGATGACCATGATGTTCAACTTCCAGTTTCCTGCAAATCCTCGTGCCTACATCCCGTGGAATGCCTATCATCCACCTCCTCCGCCTCCAGAACAATAAAGGGAGTATTTTGAGTATTTGTCACTTTTGTCCATTCATCTTAGCCATGATAGATTGTTGGAAGAATGTTTGGATTGATTTGATTAGATTCGATTGGGTTGTACTTAGATTGTTTGTTTTTGGGAGGTTTCGTATTTTAGGATTTCTTTATTTTTAGTTTTATTCGATTTTCTTTTAGTTATTTTGGTTTAATTTTTCATTGTTTGGATGTGATGAGAATTTGATCTTTATTGTTATGGATGTGATTTGATGTGTTGATATTTTTGATGGATGATTTGATTTATGCATGTTATATATTTGTGTATTGTTTGTTGATTCCTTGATTAGTATATGATGTTTGTTGCTATTTTATTTCTTGTATAGGTTTGGTTTAGTGGTATGTTTTGGGAAGGAGTGAGTCATTTTTGAATATGAGTTATGCTGCATTGTATGTGATGAGTGATGACAAGCATTATTAATGGTTTTTAATTGTTGAAATTGTGACATGGATTAAATAACTTGTTCAATCTTGAGAAGCATGAAGAGTAATTAGGTTTCTTTTGGTTCAAGTAAAAGCTTGTGAGATTTGAGCCTCAACCGTGCCTCCATGATTAATTCTTGATGAGAGGATCGGTTGAACTTAGACAAACTAGAACTTGCTCATGGACTATAGGAACGAAGCCCGAATGGTTGAAATTTGTGAAATGATCTTAGGCCATCCTTGATAAGTGCATCATAACCATACATTTCTTTACCAAAAACATCATCCCTAGTAAGCCACTTTGAGCCTATAAGACTATTTCTTTGTGATTTAAGCACAATACAAGACTTTAAAATTCACGTGAGCCTTATATATAACCTAAGTATGGGTGATTGAGGAGATGATGGTTTACGAGATTTGATGTGAGAATTGTGCTAGAAAAGAAAGGAAGTGGTAAACAAATAAGAAAAGGATGCAAAGGAGCTAAACAAGATGTACATGCGACCTAAAAACAAGAAAAAGGAGCAAATCAACAAAAATGTGCTCATGAAGTTCAAAAATTGAAAGAAAGGAAGCATGCAAATCAAAAGGAGCTCGAGAAATCCAAGGAATGATAATGATTAGTGCTTTTGATTAAAGAAGAAATTAAAGGAAGCTTGAAAGTGAAGAAGTTGAAGAAAGGAATCATCTCTTCAATAGCTTACACTTGAATAGTCACTATTATCCAAAGTTTCCTACCCTACCAAAAAGCCTAAACATTACATCCAAAAGTAAAGACCATTTTGATCATTTGTTGAAACTAGGGTGGCTTGTGAACATAGTCCATGAGCAAGCCTATGGTGAGTCGGTTCTAACTGGTTGATGAGTGATGATGAAAACCCTATCATAAAGAGTGTTGAGTGAAAACTATAATCTATGAGAGGCTTGGATTGAAAGGGATTTGAGTACTCTAATGTCATTCTTAAGATTGAACTTGTTAATCTTTCATGTTATAAGTTTGATGATGTAGGGATACTTAATGTGATTTTGTAGTCCTTATACTTATGATGTGTTGTGGTTTAT
Organism: Pogostemon cablin; assembly: GCA_023678885.1. Taxonomy (NCBI): domain Eukaryota; kingdom Viridiplantae; phylum Streptophyta; class Magnoliopsida; order Lamiales; family Lamiaceae; genus Pogostemon; species Pogostemon cablin. The sequence goes on from CM042973.1 coordinate 22,442,844, forward strand.
GTTCGTTAGGTGTTTTCCTAAGTAAAAATTACTCCTCTTGTTTATTATTTTTCATTGTTCGAGGACGAACAATACTTTAAGTTTGGGGGTTAATTGTAGTCATTTTCACCTAGATTTTAGTGTCTTTATTTGTGCATTTTCGGATATTTTTATCCGTATTTGTGTTTTTTGTGGAGTTATTGTTATTTTGAGGAATGTGGTATGAATTTATAGAATTGTGTAAATGGGCTTTAATATGTGCAAAACAGGTCAAGGAACGGACGAAAACAAAGTCGGAAGCGAAAAAAATGGGAGAACAGGGCAAGTTGGTACACGGGACGTGTGCGGAACACAACCCTGTACCCAACAGCCGTGTCGTGACATCAGAACTCGCTACTGCCCAGGAGGATGGCCGTGCACTGGTACACGGGTCGTGCGTCGCTGTACGCCCCGTGTGTGGAGCACGACCCTGTAAGAAGAAGTCGTGCATTGTCGTCAGAAAATGCTACATGGCCATGACCAAGGTCGTGCAGCGCAGCTCGAGCCGTATCCGGAAACACGCACAACAAGCCGAAGTAGGTGTGCCCTACACGAGCCGTGCGCTGCAGCACGGGCCGTGTAGGTACAAAATCCTATGTAATTTTCAAAATATTCCAGAAGCTTCTAGAAGGTCCATAAGTGATATAAAATCATGACTTGTGCGAAATTGAGAGGGGATTTCATTAGAGATCAGATTAGAGCAGTTACACACACCAAAACACCACATTTCCTCACATAGTAGATCCATTTTCTATCTCTACCACCTAGATCCATCAAATCACCATTTGATCTACATTTTCAATCCATAAAACCTTAATTCCATCCATCCTACCATCATTTGAGAAGATTGTAGCATCACTTGTTTAAGGAGTTGATCAATTGAAGAGGAGGAATGTTTTTCCTATGCAAGGGAAGCAAATCTACTTTTCAATTGTTAATTTTCTTTTTATTATGGCTCAAATGGAGCAAAACTTGATTTGTATTGAATTAATTACCATGTTTAGTGGCTAGTTTTATAGTAAGCTAGTCATATGAGTGGTTGAGGGGAAGAGTTAGATATATAAAACTTGTAGTAATTTGAATTGATTTTTGGATTTTCTTCTATGATATATCAATCATGTTTCATTTCAATATATGTATGATTAAATTCTTTATTCATTATATTAGGATGACCATTCCAATGTTGTGAGTGAAGTTTTAATTGAATCATATATTGAGTTGTGCATGCATGTTAGTATAAGGGGAGGTAAGTCATACCCTCCTTAGGCTTAGAACATTCATAGAGGGACACTTAAGTAATTAAGTGAAAAGAACCAACTTATGATCATAGTACCTTAAGGGAATTGAGATCAAGACCAATTTTAGGAGACTTAGGCTTGTAAAAGAGTCGAGAACCTAGTTGCCTTGACCTTAGGGACTAGGGATAAATTTGTGATTGCTTTTAATCCACAAGTTAATGAGAATTACTATGAAGGGTTTTGCATATCTAGCTCAAGTCTCAACTATAAGTATAATTAGCCTTACTCTCTTCTCAAGTATATTCTACATCTATTCCATTAGTCATTTGCTCGGTATTTGATCATTTACTTAGCTAGTTTACATTCTAGTTACTTGAGTAGAATCTTAAGCATTAGTTTTAATATCAAACCTTCAAATATATTATCTTTACAAAGCATAAATCGATGAACAATTCGGATACTAGCCAATGTTTGCTTTCCTTGGAACGACAATCTTATAAATTTTGTACTTGGTCATGCGTATACAACAACGATAGAGTACACTTGCTCTTGACATTTTACTAAAAATGCGACAACTTCAAAGTCCTCATGGTAAATGATAGCCATTAAATTTATATGAGTGCCTAAATCATCAACCTCCGTTCTTCCACGAAGTACGGCTCGATGGGCCCTAACAGCATTAATATGCGCGATAGTTGCGTCCATCTGGTTTGCACAATTTAAATTTACTCTAAAGTCATTCAAATATTAAAGAATTTTAAAACATTAAAGAATTAAAATAATCACACATAAAAATTCTAAAGTGTACTTACTGCGTAGTTATAAATAGTTAATCCTAGGGTACTGTATAAAATTCTAAGTTAGGTACTTGAGCAAGTCTTAGATAGACCGCTCTGATACCACGCTGTAACGCCCCGGGTTACGCTATGGGATTGGGACGCTACTAGATATATAACTCCCAATATAATAATAATGGGGTCGAGAATGCACAGCGAAAATAATATAAAAATTCTCAAAGTGATAATATAATAAAGTAAAAGTTGCATAGAATTTATTACATATTAGCGTCTACTCACCCGAGTAGAGTGAATTATCCAAAACAAGTACGATCAGATGATATATCTGAAATAAAGTTCTTAATAAAATACTAAAATATAAAACATATTATAAAGTCCTCTATGGGCTTGGGACATCTGAAGAGGCCTCTTTATCTTCTAAACCTTGTTCTAAAAATCAATATGAGGTGAGCGTCTAAAATACACTTAGTGGGTTAATTTAAATGATTACACAGTTAAAAATAAATATGCATGCCAAACATATCATAAAATCATATGTCATTTAATAAACTATTTTACACATTGTCGTTCGATAACTTAATGAAAATATTTTAGACCGAACCGTCATCCGATAACTTGTGTTAGTTGATATATGTGCATCGAATAGTCATTCAATACGAGTATTTATAGATTTGAAATGTTTTTGTACCAAACCGTCGCCCGATAACTTGTGTTAGTTGATATATGTGCACCGAGTCGTCACCCCATACAAATGTTAGTAAGAAAATATTTGTCATCGAACTAAAAACACACATGACACATAATATGACATATAAGTAACACATATCACATCTTAACATAGCAATCATGACATAAAATATAGCACTCGGTAAAGAGTGAAAATTACCCCTCCTTGAATTTTCTAAGAAATAGTGTGCTGGACTACACCCGCTCTTGGGTCTCAAGTATGCCTGCAAGGATTTACTAAACTGAGTTTTACTTATAATAATAATATTTATTACTAAACTAAATTTCTAAAAATAATTTATAGTAATTAAGCTAAATTTTTAATATAGTATAATTAAAATAAATTAATTATTAACTTAAGAAAATAATAATAGCTAATCGTTAAATAAAATGAGTTAAAATAAAATGTTTATACTTAAATAATTAAATAAAAATACATATTTATTTTAAAAGTTAAAAATAGTAATAAATCGACACATTAAAAATATGAAGACAAATGGCATTAATTTTATTAAAAACGGATATTAAATAAATATTTTATACCTAAAATAATAATAAATAATAGTAAAATTATAATTAATATTTAAAAAAAATTAAATCAATTTAAGTTAAATAAAATAAATAAATAAAAATATTAAATTAAATATATTAGAATGTGCATTCATGCGCATGCAGTAACTATACTGCAACACAGTTGACCCAGCTTTAGAATTTTCAAAATTTTTATTATTAATATATATATATATATATATATATATATATATATATATATATATATATATATATATATATATATATATTTATAAATTGCAATCAAGTCCCTCCATTATATTAAATTCTCATTTAAATTTACCCTAAACTTTAATCTTATTACAAAATAACCCAACTTGAGTTATACAACCCCATTTGAAAATCCAAAAATGTATGGAGTCCTCGTAAGGTGAGGATCACATGCATACCAATTTTTCATGAAAATAACGAAGTTTAAATGGGACAAAGTTTTAACACGAAGTGGGTCTCTTCCCATCTTCTTCATTACACGTCCAAACTCAAAACTAATTATATATTTGTGATCCTCGTGAGGAGGGCTTCAAAATGGTCTATAATATCAAATTTATGTCACAACGAAACAAAATATATTATTAAAGGGTTGAATACTTCGACTGAGTTTTTCTTACTCATACGAAATCCATTTCACAAAAGAATTATATATATGAAATCTAGCTTCAAGACGATCATTATGGTATATAATATGATAAAAATAAATTAGCAAAGTAAAGATGAAAGAGAAGCAGTCGTGTGTTGTATATACATATGTATGTATGATCTGCAAGTATATATACATATATATATGTGTGTGTGTGTATGTGTGTTTTAACTACTTCAACTATTTCTACCCTATTAAACTTACATCTCAACTCACTCTGATTCTCCCATGAATTCCCCCAAGAATTAACCGTGGAAAAAAAAAAGGAAATAACTATATATATATATATATATATATATATATATATATATAAAAGGAATTGAATAATTAATGATATAAAATTTACTACATAATCAAATTAATTCTGCTCCACTCGTGTCCCATGCTTATCTGATGCCAACATCCACATCAGCCAATCCCAACTTATCATTATATTATGCACGTGGTTATATAATATATATATATGGATTACAATATATGCATATATATAAATTTATATTTTGTGGATATTACAGTGCGTGGGCCCTATATGAAATAATTTATTATTTTGTATGGGCCCAACTTGATAAAAAAATTAATGTAAACCTTAACTTGGAACAACTCAAAATAAAAAATGTAAACTTTAACGTGAGATGGAGAGAATATATAAATAATTAACTGTTTATAAGGGAGAGTATGTTCTTAACTTGGTTTGAAGCAAATAAGAAATACCCCAAGGCAAGAAAACTGACATATCCAGAATTCACATAGCACTTTGTCTGAAAAAGCAACATGAGAGAATGGGTGAAAAGAAAAATTCGTAATTGGCCGTTGGTAGGATTTTCTATGTTTCACCTGATATAATGATGTGTAGTCGAAATTTTTTGACAAATCTAAAAAAATTGATTTATATCCCATTAAATTATATTACTACAACTGCACAATACACAAAAAATAATAATACTCACTCAGTCCCGTCCTAATGGTTACATTTGCTTCTTGCACGGTGATTAAGAAATATAATATTTTAATGTATAGTGGATAATTGTATTAGAATGGTAGGTGGGTCACATGGTGATGGTTTAATCATTTTGTGTGGGTCCCATATACCCAAAAGGGTAATGAAACCATTAGGAACTGATCCTTAAATTGGAAATATGCAACTATAAGGCCGAGAGAACATAGGAAGTATAAGAAAGAAAACTAATTATAGATAAAAATATTTATAATTAATTCCATGAACACAAAGGATAATTATAAACATAAAAATAAATAAAAATACTACAATAAAATTTTAACTAGACCAAAACTGGACAAGAAAAGCTCAAACATATTCGTAGAGAAAACTAAAATATAATTAAGAATAATCATATAATAAAATGTTTAAAAATTATTCGCAAAATATAATTATTTCCGTGCAAAACACATATGAGATTATTATAAACATAAATAAAAAATAATAAAGTAACAAAATTCAAACTAGACCAAAACCGGATAAAAAACTCAAAAATATTTATACAGATACATAAAACTATTTAAAAAAAACCAAAAATTCAATAATAAAATGCTTTTCGTGCAACGCACGGATGGAAAATACTAGTAATATATTTAAACTCATTGTTATTATTAATTATTTTAAATATTAAATTATTAATTGGAGAAACTAAATAAAAAAGTAGTTGAATTGTTAAATTACTTAAAACAAACTATTGATACTAAGATTATAACATACTATTAATTACTTAAATATTAAATTACTTAAAATAAAATATTAATTATGCTATTAAGATTATTATAATAAGAGAATATAAAAATCAATATTTAAAATAATACATTATTTAAAATAAAATATTAATTATTATTATAGGATTAATGTGAGAGCACCACACTCATAAATTTTTTAAAGCGTACACAATTCAAAGATTTTATTTTTGGCAAACACTACTAAATTAATAGTATATTAATTAATGATATTAAGTTATTGAATTAATTACGTGCTTATTTACTTGAGACACTTCGTATTTTTATTTAGTAAGTATTACTAATTATAAAAAGAATGCCTATTGTACATGAACTTAAATTATAAATTTTATGATACACCAATGACCTAGACTGTATGAACCAAGGAATTAAACTCGAACATAGTTTCTATCGAGATTCAATTTTATTTTTATTTAACGGCTCTGAAGACAAAAATAATTTATACATATTAAAATTAAAATTGGCCCCAAACACATCCTAAAAATCGCACACAAACATAATTAAAACTGAATATACACATTTCACTATTTTATTATTTTTTCTCTCGGAGGTGGGAAGCAATTTCAGTTAGAAAATTTCAAATTTTGATTCTTTAACTTTGGTTAAATTCAATTTTATTCTTTAACATTTTTTTCAATTTAGTCATTTTTTTTTATCAAATTTAGTTATATAACTTTTAATTTTTCAGTTTTAGTCTTTTTGAAAAAAAAAAGTCAATTACTTATGGGTACAATTTATTAACCTTTATTATTACTATATACAATATTCAAATTATATACTTAATCAAATACTACTTTTTACCCTATTTAAGTTTAATTGTATTCATAATTAATTAACCATTAATCGCTCCATGAAAATATGAGATATATTGAGGATTAGTTAACCGTGGGTCAAACAATTAATTAATTAATTAAAGATGATGCTTCAGAAATATTTATATATATTTTGGTATTCAAATTAAATTACAATAAAAAAATTCTCACAACTCCATATTATATTACCGATAAAAATATCCTCACGATATATTCAAAAATATTTACATAAAATATTCATATAAGTATTCAGAATATTTATATATATTTTGATATCTAAATTATATTACGATAAGAAATTTGTATGATGTATTAAGAAATATTTAGATAAATATTCAGAATATTTAGATACGAGATAGGAAATCTGCAGTATATTCATAAATAATTATATAAGTATTCAGAATATTTAGATAGTATTCATAAATAATTAGATAAGTATTCAGAATATTTAGATATATTTGATATCAAATTTGATGATGTATATTTGGTATCCTAATTAGATTACGCTAAGAAATTTGAAGTACTTAGAAATAATTATATAAGTATTTAAAATATTTAAACATATTTTAAATATCCATATTATATAAGATAAGAAATATGCATGATGCATTCAGAAATATTTAGATAAATATTCAGAATGTTTAAATATATTTTTTGTATCATATTATATTACAATAAGAAATCTGCACGATATACGTAAAATAGTGTATTCAATACAGTTGTATTCAGCGACATTTATAAAGGGGTAATTGAAACTTTTAATTATCTATTTTTGTAGATGGTAGTAATAAAATATATACTTTATAGTAATATTAGTATATATTTTGTATTAGATAGTAATAATTAAAAAAAAAATTCAAACTTACAGGATTTCCAAATCCTTTAAGTTTCACAATTTTTTTTTCAAAATGACTAAAATTTAAATAATAAAAAGTTAAAGAGATACAAAATTTCTATAATTAAAAAGTTAAAAGAAACAAACTTGAATTCAACAAAAATTACATAATCGAAAATGATATAAATAGATGAGCAACTTCATCCCTCTGCTCAACTTTGCGCCTTGACATTGCTCGATTGGCGCCCCGTCTCAGGTAAGCCTAGACCCTCGGCCTCTGCTTTACTTCGAGCCTCATTCGCATTGTTTGATTGGAGCCCCGTCTCACGGGATGGTGGATCCTTGCCTTGATCCGCTCCATTTTGCACCTTCCCATTGCTCAATTGGGAAGTTGCCCCACGTTCTAAATTCTAGCACTCATTGTATTTTTCCATAAGAAATTTAATCCAGCTAAAGAGTTCAAGTGCAATGCTCAGTGTCCCCAAAAAAACAAGAATTGCAGTGTAACCCCATTTCCAGACATGATCAGGTTCCAAAATACGTATGCCAATAAAAATGTTGATTCCAATCAACACCAGCAATGCGTAACCAAGAAAATGGTGATACATATTCCAGTAAACTCTGTTCTCACCCTCCTCTCTCACCCTAAATACCAATGCCAACATCTGAAATCCATAAATGCCCAACAAATCAATCACCATTCTTTAATAACAAAAAATAAAATACTACTTCCTCAGTCCCGTTAAAACGTTTACGTTTACATTTTTTGTACAGGGATTAAAAAATATAATATTGAAATGTATATTGAAGTGAGAGATATAGTATTTTAATGTGTATTGGGTAGTTATATTAGTGTAGTATTTTGAGCCCTTTGGAGATATTTAAATATTTTGTGTGAGTCTCATTTACTATAGAAAAAAATGTAAATCTTTTTATGAGACGCTCAAAATGAAAATTCGTAAATGTTATTATAAGATGGGGAGTACTAGTCAAAAGGAATTTTTTTTTTAAAGATAAATGCATATTCTTACATATGTTAATTGAATATTAAAATATGTTATATGTAATGATATCTTAAAATTTGAAATTAAAGTGTACTAATATGATAGGTTGTTGTGCATTTTGAGTATTTTACAATATTATTATGAATATTCACAATTTAGTGGGACTGGACAAAAATATAATTTGTTTGCGATTTGGATGATTGAATGGAGTGTTCTATTTTGAAATTTAGCAAACAAAAAATTAATTTTAAATATAAATTGCATCACAAATAAATTAATTTTTTTTTAAGGAAAATACAGATTAGAGGCAGGTGTGGAAAACTACAAACCATCCAAATTAAACAATATTATTCGAAATTCAAGTTACCAACCTAATATTAGGCAAGAACTTTTTTTACCATATTTTACTCCGTATTCCATAATTTGTTTTTTTTAAATATTATATTCTAAATAATGACTATTAAGCCTACATGTGGCATTAATTTATGTATTAATTATAACATGTAACATTAACACGCAGCAAGTATTTAAGAAGTGAAATATGAGATGGAACATTTTAAATGTGAAGGACGATCCCGTTTATAAACCATTTATAAACCTATATTTTTTTAAATGACAAATATTTATATCATGCTCGTAGTAATGTTTTTAAGACGGCACTAACCTTTTGTACTCGATTTCATACAAACGTCTCCATAGTACTCCCTCCACTTCCTTTTCCCATCTTTGTCGTTCCGTTTAAAGGATTTTTTTTATATATATAGAACCCACGTACATTCACTAATACCATTAAAATATGGAGCTCATACATCCATTAATACAATTAATCACTAAACAAAAAATAAATAATACTTCCTCGTCCCACAAAACTCTTCACACTTTCCTCATTTGTTTGTCCCACAAAACCCTTCACACCCCAAAAAAGGAAAAATCATTTTATCCAACAACCCCAAAAATTAGTTTATTTTCAAATTTACCAATACTTTTTAACACACATATCATTATTTTATAATTTTTTATTACATAAAAATACTATAATTCCCTCTAAAGTAAAAAAAAATAGTTAAAAAATGTAAATTTTATTAAATAACAACGAGGAACAGTAAACGTGAAGGGGAATGAGGGAGTAGTACTCATTAATTAATAAAAAGACAAAATTTGCCCAATTTGGTAATTATGATTTGATTGGATAATGACGCATGCAACAGTAAATGGAAATTAAGGGTATAGGAATAAATGAGATTTATATATAGGTAGGGTAGGTACCTGTAGGGTAGTGAAAGCAAAAATGATGATGGCAAAAATGTGATGGGTGCTAAAGTTATAGTTTGTGGAGGATGATCCAAGCCAGAGTCCGATGGCCCACCCGGTAGACCCGATTAGGTATCCAGCAGTTTGGCAGATCCGATGAAAGTTGTACCAGGGTTTCCATGTAAAGGGGTATGTGCGGGAGTATCTGGCAGCCATCACACCCACGGGTAGAAGCGTTCCCCACCCCACAATGTTCAGCATTCCATGCGCCTGCAGTAAATAATCACATGTTGTCCTGTAAATATGTCCGGTCCAACCGATCTTCTCAATATTTTATTTGTTCGAATTTAATTATTTTTGTCAAAATCTAATAATTTTAGATAAGAAAAAAATATGACAAATACTTGTGTAAACTCTATTTTCACCTATTATAACTCTTTAGTACATGAAATTTTTTTCATTAAACACATAAATGGTTACTTTTCTATATAAAAAAATTACTCTTCAAATTCTTGTAAATCCTGATTTTATTGATTATTCTTTAGTACATAAAAAATTACTATTTAGAGACATGAATCATTACTCTTTTGTATAAAAATTATTACTCTTCAAAGAGTATCTTTTTATATACTAAAAATAATTTTAAAAAATAAATTTTACATGTAAACTCAATTTACACCAGACTCACTCAAAAATTATACTCCCTCCGTTCTATTTCAATGTTGACGTTTGTTTTTTGCACTTTGATTAAGGAGCATAATATTTTAATAGATAGTGAGTGGAAAGATAATATTTAATGTAAAATGGATAGGTGTATTAGTGTTGGATGTGGGGTCCATGGTGATATATTAATTGTTTTAGGTGGGTCCCATATTTCAAAAAGGAAAATGTAAACATTGAAATGGGATGCCCAAAATAAAAATATGTAAACATTGAAATGGGACGAGGGAGTATCTCAATTTTTGGAATTTTATGTTATAAAAAACTTGGAGAGTTTTTTTTGAAATCTGGTGTAACATGATGTGGCTACTTAGGCTTTTATTCAATACCAACACTTGTAAATTAAACTTATATACGTGAGGAGCCCATTGATGAGAAGGGACTGGATTGGATCTCTTATTTTACAAATATGTATAACACTTTGTTTGCATGCGCTTCATAACATGTTTTTTAAAGATAATTTGCATCACAAAAAAAAAAAAAAATGAATATATGTATAACATTTAATTAAGATTAAATATACCTTCCTTACTACCTTTCTTATTTCAAGTTAAACACAAAACGAACCATCATCTATATTTAAACGAATGGATATATGTATAACATTTAATTAAGATTAAGGCGTGTTTTCTATAATTATTCATTTTTAGAGTTGAAACATAGTACTCCATATATTTTCCAATCATACTTATATTTGCATTAAAAAAAAAAAACTTACTGTTCTGAGGTTGCGACGATGATGAGCAGTATAACTAGTGATACTTCCCGAAACCAAATTCAAAGTTTCAGCACTATTAAAATGATCCAGCGATCTGTGATGCATTTCCGGGTGATCTCCGCTCGCCGCATCTCCGATCTGCCACACCACGTTCGCCGCCCTACTGTTGAACTCACCGGAAACGACTACGCTGGCCGTGATCACGTAATACTCGATATCCGCCAAATATTCCATCCTAAATCGTGTCACGTTCAGCCCGATATCTCTGGACGGCGACAGCTGGCACCCGCGCTTGGTGCCTTCGGTGATGTTGTACTGGTGCCATTCCAGCGAGTCGTTCCGGTGCTTGATTCCGATCAGCGCTCGAGTTCCGATCATGTGTGGTCCGATCGGGTTCAGCCCCCAGGCTAGCCACGCCGAGTCGGATCGGAGCTTTGCTCCGAAGGCAATGTCTAGTCTTCGGGTCGGGCTGTGGAATGCCCACCCGAATTCGGCTCCCAGGGTTTTCTTCCTGCAATTAATTTGTGAGGTGGTGAAGTTGCTTTGGATGCGTTTGTAAAATTCATGGGAGCATATGTGAGCGTGGGCGAGGGAGAAGAGAGAGAAAGAGAGGAAGATGAGGAGAGAGAAAGTAGGCATGGTTTGAGCGTGAGTTGATTGATGATGATTGGATGAATGGGTGCATGGTGTATAAGTAAGAGTTGTGGAATTAGTGACAGCTTTATTTCATCTTTAGTATGGTTTAATGAGTTGATTACAAGCCATGTATATACCTTCTTCTTTTGCTCTTACTATTTTATATACTCCATACCCTTCTTCAAAAGGTTTACTTCCTACAATATTAAGGTTACTATTTATAATATATTACGTCCATCCCGCCGTCGTAATATTCCCTTATTCAACAGTAATATTTTGCATACCTTTCTTTTCTTGTTAAAATATTATTATACCTAATTAATGACCATTAATAATAACACAGTACGTGGTGTTGATGGTTGTACTTGGCTCGTTAACTTAGTATTCGAAGGATTAAGATTTTTAATAACGAAACCAAGAACGAATACCATCAAACACAATAAACTACAAATAAAGACAAATAAAGAGATTAAAGACTATCAAAGATTCGATTCCCACCAAAGAACACAACCAATTTTATTACTCTCCCCTTAGAACAACACTCGTCTTTCCCAAATTCTTACAAGTGTAATGTCTAAAGTGAATCTGAATGTCCTGTCTCTCTCCTGCGAGAGAGGCTATTTATATTGTCCTAAAACTCTAAATCCGAGCCAATCGTCTTGCGCCATCTGGATAAAGACAAGCCATCTTTAATGAAGTTGTCTGGTACGCTGACCATCTGCAGGAGGAGTCTGAGCGCCGTTTGTTGCACTGCAGGGGTTTGCAGGGTGTCTCCGTCCTTTGCTGGCCTCCCATTGGTTGTTAGAGCAGAGCGTGCCAGTCAATCGTTGTCTCTTAGTTAGAATTGCTGCCCAAGATATCTCCTCTTCCCGTTAGTGTTGTCTTCTAGCGTACAGTACTTGTTCCCTTTCATTATGGTGTCTGTTCTTTACTATTCTGTTTTCGCCGTCCCCTTTGACCTTCGGATAGGTTGGCTTTCGGTGCTGGGGCGTTCATCCGAGGTCTCAGTCTGGGGAAGGATGAACGCCGAGGTTTCCTGCCGAGGACGTTTCCTAGCTTCGGTCTTGTTAGGCGGTCTCGCCTTTATTTTTTCTTGGCTGGGTGATTAGCCATAACTTGTAGTCGGGTTGACCAATTCAAGAATTTATCGAACCACAGGGAGGTCGATACTAGCACTTAAGCGATATCACGTTTATCACGATTTTATAGAGACGAATCATAGATGGATGGTTTGGGTAACAAGTAATTAAATGAAAGTAGACAAACAATAATCCAATGACAAGATAAAAATGATGAATGAGTGGTTTTCCAAATTAAGTAGAAGTGAGATTAACAACACTATTGAAGTGGTAACTTATGGATTCATGCATTAAACTCATATGTATCAAGGGTTAAGACTAAGGGCCAACACTTATACCACCTAAACTTCCTCTCGAAATGAATAGGACGTAGATCATTTGCACAATCTCAAAATAGCTCAAAGGTTGGTTCTAAATTAAACTATTCCAACTAGGTACTAAGTTCAATTATAGAATCCCTTCATATAATCAATTGACTTCTCAATCTAACTAATCACATGTTCCATCAAAGGGTTCTAAATAATAAAGGACTTCTCAATCACTTTACCATCTATAATGCACATGAGGTGTTTGATGAAATGATTCACTTGACTATCCTAAGCACATCATTGATTTCTCAATCTAATCATATAATTAGAACAATCAAACACACAAAACATCATAGATCTCAAGATATATAAGCACCAATGATAGAAAATCAAATATCCCCATCAACATATGAATTTAATTACATAGATCCACAAATTAACCAACAACCTTCATGTTGCTAATCTCACAAGGGAGATTAGCCTACAATCTTCATAAGATCCATAACATAGACATTACAATTCTTACAAATCATGATAAACTAAAGGATTAAACAAAATTGGAATGAAAACTCCCTTGGAAATGGATCCAATTGAATCTCCCTTCTTCCTTTGGTGATCACCCAAGCTTCCTTGCTTCTTCACTTGATTTGGATGGAGGAAATTATGGAGAGATGATGTAGATCTCAAAATGGATGAATGTGATGGAGAATATGGTGTGAAATCAAAGGAATAGTGTGTGAGGTGTGTGGGAACAGTAGAATTTCGGATCTCCTTTAAAATGTTGAATGGATTGGTATTTATACCCCATGGAGACCTTCTAGAAGAATTGTAAAAAATATCCTGTTCTGGTGCCGACACGAGTCGTGTCACGTAGCACGGGTCGTGTCGTGCCAGGGCATGCGGCACACGAGTCGTTCTGCGTCGCACGGCCAAATGGTGGCCGTGTTGAATGCCTAGACGTCGCCGCACGGCCTCCGCTTACAGTCCCGTGTCTTGTACACGGGTCGTGCTCTGAACACGGGTCGTGCTCCACAACACGACCAAGTGGTGGTCGTGTTGGATAAATAGATGCCGCCGCACGACCATTCTGGACAGGCCCGTGTCTGGCACACGGGCCGTTTTGCTGCAACACGAGCCGTGTTGCCAGCACGGCCGGCCGTGTTCTTGCACCTTTGTTTCTTCTTCTTTGTTTGATCTTCCTTCTTCATTTTTACTTCATTTTCACCTGTTATATGTATGTTTAAGATCATTCTCACACATTCCTATGAAAATACATAACACCACCAAAATACACAAAAATACGGATAAAACAATACGCAAAATACACTCAAAAAGGCACTAAAATCTAGGTGAAAATAACGACAATCACTGGGCCTTCGTGCTGTCATGACCCTTTTGGGCCGCCTTAATTCCTTTCTCATTTTCGCTCATCGGTTGGGCCGCCGAGGGTTGGGCCTTCCTCTTCAAATATAATGGAGCTTATTGGGCTTCTTGGGCCCATCAAGCATGGGGGATATAATACCCATAACACGTGGCTATAGTTGTAATTTGAGCATTGAGAATAAACGATCCCATTTGTGTCATAATGATTACATATTATTATTTTAATATTTCATTCAATGGTTACATTTTTCATTTTTAGTAAATGAGAACCGCACAAAAGAATAATATATCCATACACAACACTAACACAATTCTATTAAAATATTATAGTTTTCAATTCACTAAAATCTATATTCTTAATCTCCGCAAAAAATAAATACTCATAACGAGACGAAAAGAGTGTAGGATTACTCGATTTGGAAGAGTTCATACATAATACCTAGTATTTTTATTTTCCTAAGAGTAATTTTTTATTGTATTAAAAAATAAACCTACATTACCATAAGAACAATCTGATTATACCGAGGAACCGATTCCATACATATATTTTCCTTTTTACACACACTTATATAAACCCGATTTACATAGTTTAATACATGAATTCCGTCTTTTCTCACCCTAAACTCTGTGGTCCCTCCTTGGAGTCCCCATTTCAAACTTATTACTATACGTTATTATTATACCTATGTATTATTGGGGGTTTAAATTAGAGAGAAATCACATGATTTACACTGTAAACCCGGTTCCCAGAAATCAACTCTTTGCTTTTATTATTTCTAAGTTTCGCTAGCGTTTCTTTTTGGGCGAAGCAATCAATTTGAATGCATGTACTTTAATAAAAATACATTTTAATCATCAAACAAACACTATAATTATATTTTTGTATTTAAAGAAAGATCTAATAAATAAAGAGTGATGTTAAATATACACTACCTTTTATTAAATACACACCCTTTATTAGATGCACACCCCTTTTTAATATTTTAATTTATTTTTTAATTTTATTATATACACATCCTCTAAAACTTCAAAACTACCATTTTCCAATTAAAATTATAAACACCCCCAATTCGGGATGGATTTAGCGGAACACTAACAAAACAATCTCTCCATGTTCGGATAACTTAAATTTTAGTATGAGGAAAACCAGATACAACGCGTTACAAACTCTTTGATCATGAATTTGAGATGCATAATTTGAGTTTATTTATGAATTTAATAGTGTGGTCATTAATGCTTGAAATCTGCTATTGTTGTTGATGATGGGGAGTGTTATTAGGAATCCTCCAAATCCCCACCACCACAATCCCACTTGCTTCTTCTTTTTCTATTCCGACCAACGGCGGCATAACTCGTAGCTTATTGCGGCCGATCACTGGGATATGTGCTGTTCTTGCTTCGATCTCTCGAATCCATTCGAGAAAAGTTTGATGATAATTTTGAGACATAAAATCGATAGATTTTGCTTCTCCAATAATTGAAGATAATTTTAGGCTTTGGAGTGAGAAGTAACCGGAGGGAGTGTTGGAGTTTCTATTCCCATATTAGTCTCTCTCTCTCTTCATCATTTTCTCCCCACCTTCAACTCGTGAATTTTTTTCAGATCCATACACAAAATTCCACTTGTTATAATTCATACACCATGTAGATATATGAATGAAAGAATATGGTGTTTCCATTTAATTCTTGATTTCTTTAAACGAGAATCAAAGCAGAGCAAAAGCGAAAGCATCAAACCAATATTATTTATTTTTCTTTAAAATTTAAAATAAAAATAATTGATTGTTCTTCACATATTCAAAGATTCACAACTCAGTAATTTTTTATTTCTCACCGATCTCCTTCTTAACATCTTTCTCAACCTCCATATTCGCTCCATTTTCGAATTTATTTGTTCACGGAGTATATATATAATTCTCAATCCATGTATAAACAATGAATGAGAAAATTTGGAATTATTATATGCGTATACGAAGGATAATTTAATCTTTTAAAAATAATATTTTTATTATATAATAATGAAGAGTGTGTATTTAATAAAAGTGGTGAATTTAGTGGAACCATAAAGAAATTATACTAGTATAAAGTAAAATATGTTGAAGTGGTCCACATGGAAAGTAAAAGGAGGAAAGAATGTTTTGTAAGTTTAGGATTAAAAAAAGGTGAAAATTACGAATCAAGCAATGAATCGTTTTTATTTATTCCTTCATAAATCGGTACGTCTATTTCTATGGCATGAAACACGAGCTACTGAACTGTAGCTGGCAGCAGGTCTAAAAAGAGGGAGGATAAGTGGCACGGAATTTGACTTGCACCCCAATTCAAAACTGTCTATTTCGGTTTTTGAAAATTAAAAATTGGAATCGAACCAATTCGAACACAATTATGATTCGATTTTGGAACCGTCGATTCACAAATATGATTCGATTTTGGAACTGTCGATTCTACTTTTTTTGTGTCTACACGGAATGTTGCCTACTATTTTTTATAATTGATGAAACAGGATTTTCAATCGAAAATAATACGTATAGTTATATCTTTTTGAAAGAAAAAAGAAAAAAGAAACTTTAAAATATAGGGTTTTATTCTTAGAAAAGAATTTAGTTAGACGAAGTGTTTTGTATTTGCGTGAGATGATTTGTGAGATGTGACAAAATATGATTATTATATAGATAAAGCATGTTTATTAATTGTTAAAGTGTAGTATTTTATATAATTTTTGGATGTTATTTTATGACTCACTTCACACATACTTTAACTATCAATAAGTATATTTTACCTATATAATTAACATACTCCAATAATGGATTAATCTATCTCACAACTCGTCTTACAACCGTCTATTATATATCCGTCTTACAAGAGAGAGCGCGTCCCTTCTAATAAATAAATAAAATAAAAATGAAACAGAAACACGACAATTTTGCCATGCATTTGCTCTATACAAATTTATGGTAATTTAATAAGTATTTTACTTATTATTATGGGTTAGTTTATTATTCTGATCTTCTTTCTCTTACGTTGTTCATCCGATTAAACAAGTTGGAGTATACATAAACAAGTAAGAAGATTTGGTGGGGGTAAACCTGCTCTAATTCTACCCTAAGCTTTTATGTTATGAATTATGATTTAGGTTTAAGCTGTAAACTTTATGCTGAATAAACCTGCACAAAGGTTACGGATGCCATTTCTTGTCATCAAGTTCAAAATAGTACTCTAGTAAAATTTAATTGACGAGGGAAAAAAGATTGTAATATGATAGAGAAAAGATGAAAAAACATGAGAATAACTTATTTACTAATGAATTTTCTGTTAGTTTTTTAATAAAAAAATGAATGTAGTATACATTCATTAAGAAATATATACTCTATAAAATAAAAATTAACAAACATATAGGTGCACGATGCACAGAATATCAACTCTCTTTTTTTAATGGATAAGTTTTGTGTGAGACCGTCTCACGGTAAGATCATTTTACCATTCGTAATTAGTTACAATTTTACTATAAAATATTATCACTTTTTATTTATATTATAAATAAAATAATTCACTGCAAATTATCACTTTTCATCGATTGAGTGTTACTTTTTATTAATAATGTTATCAATTTTTTTTCTCGCATAAGGGCTTACGTGCCCAAATTTTTTTTTTCCTTTTTAATACTAATCCATTGTAAGTTAAAGAGAAATAGTGAAAAATACCACCTTTAATAGTTGATTTTGGAAAATGCCACTCAATATATATTTATTTTTTATTTTTGGAAAAATGTTACTTTTTAACTTTTTTTGTCCCTCTTTATTATATACTCAATGCATAGTTGCACGTATAGTCGCGTACATTATCGTATATATGTTAGTAAATAAAATATGTGAATGGTCGCACATGTAGTTGCGTGTAGGGTCGCATATATAGCCGCGTATATGGTTGTAGGTGTAGTCGCAGATAAGTCCCAGGCTAGGCTTAATTATGTCCATTTTTTAAAAAGTGGCATTTTTCCAAAAGTTTTACTATAATGAATGACATTTTTTCAAAATAAATAAACTAATAAAAATGTTATTTTTGCTTAGGGGCCGACTATTCTTATTCCCGAAATAACTATATGTACAGGGGCGGATCCAGAATATTTTTTTCGGGAGTACGTCGTGTAAGCATAAAAATATTATTTAATATTTAAAATTATATAATAAATAAATTAATATTTAAAAGGTATAATTATTATTGACAACATTGAATTTTTGTTTGTATATAAAATAATTAAAAAAGACATAAGAAAAAAATATGTAAAAATAGTAAAAGAAAGGATAAAAAATCCTAAAAAAAGAAGGGAATATAATGATAAAAATATTATTTAATATTTAAAATATTTAAAAGATATAATTATTATTGACATCATTGAATTTTCGTTTGTATATAAAATAATTAAAAAACATAAGAAAAAAGATATAAAAATAGCAAAAGAAAAGGATAAAAAAATCCAAGAAAGAAGGGAATATAAAGATGGTAAAAGGAGAGATCGAACCCGTGTCCTCTCATGGAGAGAATGGCAGCTCAACCACTGAGCTACAGGCTAATATTAGTAACAATATATTATACTCCCTCAGTCCCTAAGTAAGAATCTCATTTTACCATTTTTGTTGATCCACCCACTAATACAATTAAAACATGGGGCCCACACACTCACTAATACAACTACCCACTACACATTAAATAATAATACTCCTTAATCCACGTGCTCAAAAGCAAATGAGACTCTTACCAAGAGACGGATGGAGTATATAGGTATTATTTCTTATTTTGGGGGTACAGTTGTACCCCCTGGATTCGCCTTTGTAAATGTACCCCATTTACTAAATACACCTCAAATGTATTTTAATAAAGTATATATACATTACTAAATACTCCCTCCGTCCCAACAAGTATTTCACGTATTGGTGTGCGCGGAGTTTAAGAAAATTTTGTATTTTTATGTATAAAGTAAGAAAGATAATATATATTTTAGTCGATTTAATGAAAAAGGTGTGCAAAGTTGTTGGGAGATGTAAAAAAGTAAGTATTATATTGGGATGTGTGTAAAAAGTGAGTATTATTATAATGTATTTTTTACCAAATTTAGTAAAAGTAAAGTGTGAAATACTTTGAGAGACGGATGAAAAAAAAAAGTGTGAAATACTTTGGGGGACGGAGGGAGTATACCCCAATGAAAACAATTTTAACATTTTAATTATAAATCTCATTTTAAATTATGCCCTACACCATGAACATGAAAAAAATATTGCATCTCAAATGCAATATGCACCTCCCGAAGAACGATTTCAGTGAATCTCCTCATTTAGTTCTTTTTCAAAGTGCAGGTGGCACAAGCCTCGAGGTCGCCATTTTTTATTTAAGTGAAACAACGATTTCAATGAATCTCCTCATTTCGTTCTACACCATAAATCAATCAGCGTTAGTTTCTTTACAAACGAAAGTGAAAACACCTATTTTTCTTTGGATTGATTGATTAACGTGAAATGCTTTAACGTGTGAGATATATTAAATCATAAAGTGATCCCATGAATTCTCTATAAGATTTCTTCATGATAATGAATTTTAACTCATATATAGATCAGTCAACATTCTATATCCAAAGAATTATAGAAAACAAAGTCATTTTTCCTCAACAAATTTTTAGATGTAAGAAATTAAGTGGTAAAATTAATTAAGACATAGAGTTTTATAAATTAGGGTTCTTAAATTAGGGCTTAATATATGAGGTAAGTTAAGAAATACTATGGGTATGAATAATAGCGATCTAATCATATAAGGGTATTTATGTCTTTATTAATTAGAAAATTTTAATTTATACTCTCTCCATCTCATAAAAAGAGTTACATTTACTGTTTACATGGAGATTAAAAAATGACTAATTATACTGTGCACCCGGGTGCACCCTAAGATAGGGTGCACCCACTTTAAAAAATGTATACAAATATAAACAAAAATATATACAATTATGAACAAAAATGTATACAATTTAATTGTTAGTTTTTTAATGAAAAATTGAGTATAAAAATATACAATTATTAAAAAACATGTATACACTATTGAATAAAAAGTTATACACATATAGATGCTAGTTTTTTTAATGAAAAATTTAGTGTGAAAAAAGTATAAAATTATTAAGAAACACGTAGTATATAAAATAGAATAATATGAATACAAAATAGAGTAAAAAGTTATACACATATGGGTGCACCCTTGCATCCGGGTGCACCAAATATCAATTCTAAAAAAATAGAGTATAATAATATTTTAATATGTAGTGGGTTGAGAGATATAATAATTTAATACTCCCTCCGTCCCTCGATAAGTGACCGTTTACTTTTTTCACGTGGTTTAAGGAGTATTATATTTTATGTGTAGTGGGTAGATATTAAATGATGTTTTACCCTTTTGCCCTCACAATTAATAATTCCTAATTAAAGCAGCAAAAGAGTGCTACAGTACATGAAATTTAAAGTGAAAAAAATTACAACAACTCATTTATATAGTACACTTTTTAGTACTACCCTACTTTTCCATTTACATCATCCTGTTAACAATTTAATAAACATTCCTAAACTATTACACGATGAAAATGAATTTACAATTCAAATCACAATAATGTGACTAAAATTCCCTCTATTACATTTTAATGGTACAAGAATACAATAATTTATAAAAAGAGTGGAGGAAAATATTCATCTAATCACAATTTCCCTCATAATATTTCAATTCCCTCCAAAATAGTGGCATAAAAGCATTCACCCCCTTCACATTAACTGCACCACCAAAAAAATTAAACATGGAGAAAAAAAACTTAACAAGTGATGAGCTAAACCTCATTGCCCAGTTCCTATTGAAAGATTCATCAAATGGCAGACCAAGACATGGTAAAATCAATGAAGCAGCAGCCAAGTATGCAGTAACAAGGCGAATGATTCGAAGGATATGTTCACGAGCAATGGCGCAAGTTTCAGCAGGGAAACCAATCCAAATATGCAACAGAAAAACAGTCATCATTCATGAGAAAATAAAGCCATTTGATTTAGAGAAGTTGCAAAGCATTTTCTTGAGGAAAAAGGCACTTATAGGGACATTGCAGAACAGATGAAAGTAGGCAAAACTACAGTTGGAAGATGGGTAAAAGATGGATTGATCAGAACTCATACAAATGCTATCAAGCCAGCACTCATGGAAGAATAAAAAATAACCAGGTTAAAATTCAGCCTTTTAGCACTTGAAGTTATTTCTGATCAGAATTTGATAAAGTTTAAGAGTATGTCAAATATTGTTCATATTGATGAGAAGTTTAATCTCACAAAAACAAGTGAGAGATATTACTTAGGACCAGATGAAGTTGAACCACATAGAACATGCCAAAGTAAAAGATACATTGGTAAAGTGATGTTCTTGTGTGCAGTGGCTAGACCATTATATGGTCCAAACCGTGAGTGCATATTTGATGGGAAAATAGGTGTTTTCCCATTTACTGAACAGATTCTTGCTCAAAGGAATTAAAAAAATTAGGCAGCAGGCACACTGGTGACTAAACCTTTAGATTCAGTTACAAAGGAAGTCTCCAAACACTTATTGATAACTCAGATATGCAACTTGAATACATCAATGTGTGTGACTCTCAGAATTATTTCATCATTGAGTTAAACCATGAAATAAGCCTCCAAAATAAGATTTAATTACATAAATCTTATTGATGACATTATTTCAGGTTATACCTGCTATAAAGGCTAAGTGGCCAGAGGGCTTAAGCAAGAACATACAAATTCAGCAAGATAATGCAACTCCCCACATTAATGATAATGATCAAGATTTTAGGAAAGTTGTAGATTCAGATGGATTCAACATCCACATCACATTTCAACTACCAAATAGCCTGATAATAATGTAAATGATTTGGGATGGTTTAGGGCACTACAATTTATGCAACATAAGGAGCCAGCTGACTCGATGGATGATTTATTGAAGGCCGTACATAAATCATTTGATGAATTGACACACACCACACTTGATTCAGTCTTCCTAAGCCTACAAGCATGCCATAAGGAAATAATGTCTTGTTATAGATCAAATAGGTACAAGATCCCTCATTTAGGAAAGGCATCCTTGAGGAGGGCAGAAAACCTTCCCACCAATTTAGAGGTTGATAAAGAATTGGTCCAGTCATGCATAGAACATTTGATTGATGCAAATGAAACTGATGGAGTTGAAGACCTCATAACATGTGTTGAGGGAATGATCTAATGATAAATGCTAAATCTTTTTGTACATGCTAATGGACTAACTATTTTGCAGGTTGGATACATTTTGTTTAAGGTAGTTTGTAGCTTTTGGATAGAGGGAATTTTTATGGAGGATGAAGCTTTTGTGTTGAGGTTTAGACTTCAATATTTTATTGTAATTTCAGTTCTCTATTTTTTTGTAAAGATTATTTGTTTATAGATAGAAAACAACTCTATGTGTTGAGTTGTTTAAGCACTAAACAAATCACCCTCAACTAATTTCTATTAGTGGTATAATATGATTACTCTCAGATTATAGCATCACCATAGAGTGTATATTACATAAATGTCCAAGTGATGACATATTCAATGGAATAGTCTCCAAAACATGGACATTTGTATCACATATAGGCAATATTTGCATACCAATGCACTATAAGACTGATAAATGCATCTTTTGAGTCAAATTTCATGTGCAACACCTCAAAACAATCATCACATCCTGCAAAATAGGATCAAACAATCATCATAGACTGTAAAATAGCCTCAAAACTATCAAATTCCTACATTTTAATCACATTTCCAGCCAACATATTGATACCACTTAACATACAACTAACATCAGTTCATCCAATCATTCACACATCAAGTGTAATGCATCACTCTCAGATTATATCATCATCATAGAGTGTGTATGACATAAATGTCCAAGTGATGACATATTCAATAGAATAGTCTCCAAAACATAGACATTTCTATCACATATAGGCAACATTTGCATACCAATGCACTTCAAGACTGATAACTGTATATTTTGAGTCAAATTTCATGTGCAACACCTCAAAACAATCATCACAGTCTACTAAATAGGATCAAACAATCATCATAGAATGTAAAATAGCCTCAAAACTATCAAATTCCCACATTTTAATCACATTTCTAGCCAACATATTGATACCAGTTAACATACAACTAACATTAGTTCACTCAATCATCAAGCCATCAAGTGTAATGCATCACTCTCAGATTATAGCATCATCATAGAGTGTGTGTGCCTCCTAAATGCACAAGTGATGACATTACAAATAAGTAAGCCTCCAAACTTAATGCATGGTGACACAATAAAATATCCCAACTCTTAAGCACATATAATCATCATTTCAGTCCTTATACCCACATTCTCAACAAAACATGTGCTATAATAAAAAGGAACAGTGGTATGCCTTACTGTATTCCGGCAGAGTTAGGGCAGCGGGAAGTAATATTCGTAGAAATTCGATTAAAACCTTTCGCAGACCCTTATCCTCTTTGTCAACCAGCCGTCGTTGTTTGGCTCTTGCATTTGGCCTCACGACAAGACGCCGATCGGCATAGGTTTCCTCATCGGAGTCAGCTACCACCATTTCCGTGTAGATCTGAGATTCCGAAACCACATATCCAGTAGGATCTGGGCTCTCGATTACCAGATCTGACGAATCGGCAACCTTACAAGTCTTCTGACTTCGAGATAACTCAGATGAAGGATAATCAATCGTCAACCATGGATCGAGACTGGGTATATCCCAACAATCAGGGATGGAAGTGAGTTCCTCCGTCTACATGACAATGGAGTTCGGAAGCTCGAAGTGTGAGAGAGAAAATGGGGCTGAGATTCAGATGAACCCATTTGAGATGGAGGCAAGAGAGGAGTTAGGGTTTGTATGAGAGAGGCGTACTCAAGCAAAGAGAACAACAGTTTGTGGATGAACTCGTCTGAGATGGAGGCGAGAGGACTTAGGGTTTATGAGAAAGAGGAGTAAACAAAGAGAGAGACAGATTATGACTGAGTTAAATGATGTTATGTTTAGATTTATGTTTAGATTCAAATTAGTTATGTTTAGATTTAAATGATGTTATGTTAATAGATGTATTAATTCATTATTTAATTGTGATTTAATATAATGGCAGTCTTGTAATTATGGCTATTTTTTGGGTTATTGTAATAGAGTGTGGGCTCACCCCTTGCTAAAATAGGAAACAGACATTTGTAGTGGGACGGACCAAAATGGCAAAATGGACACTTATCGGAGGGACGAAGGGAGTATATAGTGGGTAGTTGTATTAGTTTAGTGTGTGGGCCCCATGAAGATTAAGTGATTGGTTAATGTGGGTTCCATCTACTAAAAAATGAAATATAAATCTTGTAGCGAAACTCCCTAATTTATAAAATGCAACTCTTGTGGCGGGACGGAGGTAGTATATTAATGTGGTACGTTTAGTCATTTTTGGGATGCAAATAGCCGTTCCATTTTGCTTAAGGCGTAAAAGGTGTGCTATGTATAAAGATGACAATGGAACGGGTATTTTCGGGTATGCGGCCTACCCAAATCCTAATGGGAAGGGTTCGGGTAGTTATAAATGGGTTTAGAATGAGTGCGAGTAGTTGTAAAAAAATACCATTAGAGTTTAGGAGTACGGGTAATGCCTTAATACCCGTGGTACCTGTTTATATAGTAAGTATATTTTAATTTTTATAAAATTTAAATATTATAGGAGTATAATTTACTATATATTATGAGATATTTTATATATTTAATTAATAGTTATAAATGTTATTTAATCAAATTTATTAAATATTTATTTAAAATAATGAGTGAGACTTGCGTGCACCCGGGCGCACGGAACACATTCCGTGCGCCTTTAGAAATTTTGTATTATGGGTAAGGGTACATTAATTTGGTCTAAAGGGTATACACTTTAATTACTAAAAGGTACACAATTTTGTTCTAAAGGGTATACACTTTTCATTAATATTTTTTTTTCTTTAGAAAATAAAGGGTACACATTTTTATACTAAAGGGTATACAATTTAACACAAAATTCTAAAGGCGCACGGAGTGTTGTTCGTGCGCCCAGATTTTTCTTTAGAAAATAAAGGGTACACATCTGTATACTAAAAGGTATACAATTTAGCACAAATTTCTAAAGGCGCACGGAAAGTGTTCCGTGCGCCCGGGTGCACAGGAGCTTTTGCCTAAAATAATAGAATTTATATTATATTTATTTAAATAATAAAAAAATAAAAATATATATTAAAAAATTAATATTAAATGGTACGGATATCCCTGCATATTGATAAACAAGTACGAGATGAGTACATGTATCATAATAAAATTTTTAAATAGAACGGATACAGATACAGATAGTTATTTTATAATCAGATAGAGTACGAATACCAAAATATACTTACCCTTTTAACGAACTGATGAAATACTCATAAACGTGTTACGTGTGAAACTGAAAAATGAAAAAAAGAATCCTAGTGATTATTGCTTCTAAAATTCCCTCTTTTCTAGGGTTTCGAAAGATATTATCCCGACGTATTTGAGTTCATATTTTGCGATATCAGAAAGCGGTTATGGATCTGGTAGTGGTGGGACGCCATTCCTTGCTATTCGATGACGATCCCATGGCGGCGTTTGTCAACTCCACCGACGCCCTTGTCGAGTGGCACTCCCTTCAAATTGATCGTTACGATGTTCGCCATCTCCTCTCTGCTCCTCCTCCGTCGCGGCGCCGCAGTCACAACTTTGAATCTAAATCCCCTGATGAATTTTTAATCGATCAAGAGCGATATCTTGATCTTTCTCCGGATTCCGACCAACCAGGTATTGCATCAATATTCTCTTAGTTGCGTTTGTTCAATACGATAATTTTAAATGTTTGATGTTGACATTTGCTGTTAGTATGTCAAAGTATTATCAAAAGTTCTTGCTATACTGTGAAAGGTGCTTGGAAACATTTAAAACTGAATAAAAATGAGCCAGCTTTTAACTGTTTGAGATTCGTCCAGCTGACAGGAAAATCAAATTAATCCAAACAGTTTTGTTAACTGTAAGAAATAGAGGATATAATAATTTTTCAACATATATTTAACTCAATTTTCTTGTGATAACTGGAAAATTAGATTCCAGCTTTAATTGACTCTCTTCTCTCGAGAATGCCTTCAGAAAAATACTCGTTGTCTCCATTTAGTATCTGGGATTTTAAAATAATCAAGACAAGTTAATTGGTTGCTCCACTAGTCCATTCCATGGAACTGGTGCAATATCTGTTATCTAGCGAGTTTGCTGCTGTAATCCCTTTCTGAAAAAGGGGGATGAATGGTGTAATAGTTTTTAGTTTATGCTGCTATCATACTTTCTTTGCCATATGCTTTGAAATTTGCAGGATGGATTTCCTATGACACTTCTTCCAGTTACAAGTAAGACTTCCAGAATTTCAGAAAATTAATCTCTTTTTTAGTTTTTCATGTTTATCTCTAATGATTCTGTAAGTTGTAGTATTCTTTATAGTTTATAACATATCATCTAAGCATCATATTTAAATTTTCTTGTATCCAGAGGTTGAAGATGATGAAAAACCATCCGCACAGGACAGTTATAATTCAGTTGCCTTCTCTTATGGGAATACTAATGATTCTGCTGATCAGAAGGATGCTGATGGTGTGATCGAATCCACTGGATATCTCCCTCCCTTTGCAGTTCCTGGGGTCATTGCTCAAAGCTTGGTAAGCCTTTTCTCTTGAAACAAAGGTTCTTGTGCTTTCTTAGACGATGTTTGTTTTTTACTTGCTGATTATATTTTCCCAGTACTGCCCATTATAATTGTCAAGGTTCTGTATGTCATCTGAGGCTCACCATGTCAGATTTTCAGATGCTTGGAGCAGGGATGGACCACTTTTCATCTAAGGTTGCCGTACACGGGCACCTTCTGTCCCTTTGATGTCATGGCAAAGGGCTGTGCAGGTGGGATTAGGAAATTAAAAATTTCCTTCGAGGACTGCTAGTTTACTAATTCTGATGACAAATATTGTGTCACTCATCTGATAGAGCTCTTCCTTTGGTTTGTTCTTGTAATGTTGGGTTTACAGATATTTTCAGGTTCATGTGATGCCCATCACCACTTAGATTTTTAAACGCTCTGTTAAATTTATGGCTCTGATCTGCTTTTTGAGGTCTTGTTACTTATCACTTCTAACAAATTTTCCTACCCGTCGCTTCTGCCTCTCTTTTGCAGCCTCCTACGGAAAAGGTACATCAAATAATTGCAAGGACTGCCTTGTTTGTCAGCAAACATGGTGGCCAGTCAGAGATCATTCTGCGGGTGAAACAAGGGGATAACCCAACTTTTGGGTTTCTGATGCCAGATCATCATCTTCATGCATACTTTAGATATCTTGTCGAACACCCCGAGCTGTTGCATACTGAACTTGATGAAACATCTCACGGCGAGAGAAGAATAGCTGGTAGCGAGCATGGTAATTCAAATAATGCTGGGGGAGCATTGTCCTTACTTGGCTCTGTATATGGGTCTGGGGAGGATGAGGATGGTGATGCTGCTGCCAATCCTACTCTTGCTCATGATATGGAGAAGGTCGAATCCGTGGAAGTTGCTGTGAAGGATGAGCCTACATCCAGGAAGCCAATCCTGTCTAACAAAGAGAGTATTCCTGCTGTGAAGAAGAACTCTTCGATCACAGCTTTGAAACCTAAGGTTCTTAAAAGCAGTAAGAAGGATGGTAGTTCTACTTTGTGTTCTGCGATGGAAGATAAGTCAAAGAATGATGTGATTGGAGCAACTTCAAAACCACCTATTATAGAGCCTCCACTGGAATTTAAAAGATTGATAGATAAGCTTGTTGAATTTGTAATGAGAAATGGGAGACAGTTTGAGGCTACTCTACTTGAGCAAGATAGTAAGCATGAGAGATTTCCTTTCCTTCTTCCATCCAATCAGTATCATCCCTACTACTTAAAAGCACTTCAAGGTGCTAAAGAGGTGTGATATCTCTTTTTCTTAAAATTTTCATAGTTATCCACTGTAGCACATGAACTGACAGAAATGGCGCATGAGGTTGTCTCATTCTTCCATTATTTCAGCCATTATATTCTATTTTTTTTCCAAATTTGAACAAAGCTAATCATGGTTCTGGTAGTTATATTGTATATAACTCATCAGATGTGGGATTACTCTTTGATAGACCAGAAAATGTCTGCAGTCTAACTATAAAGAAAATATCAGGGTAGTTTCCGAGTCATCTCAGAAATGTTTTGAAGCGCTTAATTGTTTATAATCATATCCATTGTCAAGTGGTTGTTAGCTGTATGTGGTAATTGGATCAGATAAAGCAAGCTTGTAGCACTTAAAACCTTGCACAATTAACAATGTCTTTGTATGCTTGTTTTTCTTTCCAGTCAATCTTGAATGAGCTCAATTGATCCTGAATAGATCGAACCATGTGCATGTGTTGCACTGTTACTTCCAGAGATTCTAGAAAGCAATGAAATCAAGTGTAGTGTTCTTGTAATATTGATAAGTTTTCATTCCTTGTTTACATGTGGTTTTTCATTTCTTGGTATTTATATTGTTATGCAGTCAAAAGTTAATGGCAAGAGTTATTCTGGAAGGGATGATCTAGGACGGCCTGGGATAAACAAGAAAGCTTCTGCTGTCAGGGGAAATGATCTTTCATACACTTCTGATCTTGGTGATGTGCCTTTTGAATCCGACAGAAAAGAAAAGTTCAAGATGGTTATTGGAAAATCAAAGAAAGAAGAACATGAGGCCGAAAAAGAAACTCAGGAAAGTGGAGTAACTGTTGATGCTGCAGCAGCAGTTGCCATACTTAAAGCTGCCATGCGGGGAATCAAGAACTCTGATTCTAATAATAATCTCAATAAATGTCCGAGTGGGAATGCTTCTCTTGGATCCGTTGGAGGAGATGATTCTTCAGTTGCAAACCTATCGGAAGAGCAAAGGCGGAAAGTGGAGAGGCTGAAAAGGGCCAAGATGTTTGTAGCAATGTTGAAAAGTGGAGCTGTCCCCACTAAAGCTGGGACATCTAGGGGCTCATCGCTTGAGCCTCAAGAATCTGGAGGGTTGAGGTCTGGGGGTGAGCTTAATCAAAACAACCTAGAAAGAGAAGGAAGCTTACCACCTGCAATTGTGAACAAGCCCGTTGCCACCGGATCTTTAGTTGAGAAGCAAACTGAGCGTCCCTCGGCGACAGGTTTCTCAGGCGAGAAGCAAACTGAGCGACTCTTGAAAAGAAAGTATCGCTCGAAAAACGGAGGATGTGGAGATGATAGTGATAATGAGGATCGTGAAGAGGATCACTCCAGAAGATCCAGGAGAGATGATGGTAATGACAAAAGAAGGTGCCGATCTCATTCTTCAGAGAAGAATGGAGGGGAAAGTTTTCAAGAGGGCAGGGGCCGTGACCGCTGTAGATCTACCCAAGAGGATGATGGGGTTGAAGGTGGACGCAAGGGAGAAAGAGACAAAAACCACAAAAGAGCTCACAGATCAAGATCCAGGAGACAGAAGGAAGACGATGGCCACAGAAATGCAGTTGAAAAGGAGCGGAAACACCGTAGAAGGCACAGGTCTCCTTCGGAGGAAAGTGAGAACGAAGAAGAAAGCAATATATTAGACATGGAGCACAAGCGTCACCGTGGGGATCATGATTTTGAAGAGGAAAGAGATAAGAAGCACCGTGAAAGCCACTCAAGGAGGCACAGTTCAAGATCCAGGAGACATGAAGCGGAGCATGAAATTGAAAATGCAGTAGAAAAGGAGGATAAGAGCTATAGGAAAAGACATTCGTCTCATTCTTCCTACGATGATGAAAAGAATGAAGTTGAAAGTAGTGAAAACGATGATGATCTTCGTGAAGACAAGGATCATAAACGATCTAGGAAGAATAGCCATTCTCATGATAGCTCAAGGAGGAGCAAAAAACACCGCTCCCATCAGTCTTCACATCACAGCAGGGACAAGCAACATCACAAGAAAACACATTCTTCTAGAGACAAGGAATCTCGGCACCGCCACAAGCATGATAACTCTTCTGATGATGAGCCCCAGCAACATGCTGCCTTGGAGCAATCCGAAAGAGAAGCCTATGGCGAATTGGAAGAGGGAGAGATCAGCTCTAAAGTGTCGGAGGAGACGAACGTCGATGGAATGAGTTCCCAGCAGAGGGGCCCATCTCAACCCTCTGATACCACTGAAATCCCAGCTGATTTAAGGGCCAAAATCCGTGCGATGTTGATGGCAACTCGATCGTAGTTGTATTAAATGAATCAAAGTTTTGTTATATCAATCGAAATTGTTTTCCTGTTTCAAAAATATGGAATTTATTGACATGGAAGAGTGGTGTTTTCTTGACTGAGAATTCTTTGAAGTTGGTCGAACTCAACCATTGAATGTGTTGGTTAATTAGTTTAATGAATAAACAATCGAGCATGTGAACCAAACAGACATGTTCATTAACAAATATTCCAACATGTTCACGGAAGAGACTAATTGAAAATCTAATGCTTAACACTTTGTTTGATATGTTACTAGTACTCCATTAATATAATTGTATGAATCAAATTTATTTATATTATAAACAACTCGAAACATCATCAATCTGTTTAATGTGTGCAATCAGCTTTAAAATCCTTGCAATTAGGTCAATTCACCCTAATTAAATCTGGAAAAAATATATATATCATACAATTTACATATAAGTATCTCTGTCATATAATGTTGGTCTTGAGAATTGAATTTGAGGGAACAGTTATTGTTGAACCGGTTGCAGCAATTAATATATATATATATATATATATATATATATATATATATATATATATATATATATATATATATATATATATATATATATAAATAAAAATATTCTTTAGAAATTAACTTTAAATTCTATGGTAAATCATTAACAAAGGATAAAATAAATTATGAATCAAAATAATAAAATACACCATGAACTAAATATTAAATTGTACTCCGTAAAATAGGATATGAGGTACAAAAGTAAATCACAAGAGTTCCAGAAGTAGTGTTTGCTATTAAAGTTTATACAAGATGGATGGACCATAATAATCTTTTTTGTCAAACAAATGCTAATTAGTCGCACAGAGCACTGATTAGGGTTTGACTGCTTAACTTTAAACAAGGGTTTTGCTCAACTTCAGTATGATCAGCTACTCTAAATAGCATTATATTTGACTATTTGAGTATTATTGGAAATTAGTTTGATGCAACAAAATAATGTATATTGTGTATTTAGAATTTGTTGCAAGTCGACTTATAATGTAGAATATGGTGCAGCACTTGTCTTGTCACCCCTCCTCCTTTACCCGGGCTTGGGACCGACTGTGGTTCACAGGCGGAGTTAAACAAGTTGTATTTATACACCACACACTAAAATTAATTAATTAAACGACAGACGAAATCATGCATTTTAATGTAGCAATCAAGTCGGAAAAGAACGTAGACATTCAGCTTCAACATGTTGAAAGCTGCAAAAGAAATTATCTCGTATGACCAAACAAGTAGTTCAAAATTCATCTTTTAACAAGAATATGCAATTAATCACTTTATATAAATTTATGATCAAGAAAGATACTTTCAAACATGACATGTGTGTATACAGTCTCTATAGATGTATATATGTATGCATCACAAAGGGGAGGGATAGTTGGACAGATTAATAATTAATCACACATTAACGACTCAACTTGTCATCCAAGAAATAATCTATACATGATTTGAGTTAAAAATTGAAGCATATTAGTAACAAATTAGTATAAAAAATGGAATTCCGATGCATGCGTGTGAAAGAAAGTATCTATGTTATGGAAAAGACATAAAAAGATAATGGACAACATCGTTTTGGTTTCAAGATTTCCAAGAAACCACAAATCCGTTTAAAGATTTAGGAACATAAAGAAAACAAAAAGAATCTTCTCTATATTAATTAGGTGCACCCGATGCACTTTAGTTGGACTCATATTTTTAATACTTATTGGGATTTATATAGAAAATGGGATACGTTTAGTATTATTGGGAGTGCGAATAGCCGCACCCTTTTATTTATTGTGTGCTGATTTCCCCTCAAAAACAAATTGCAAATTGTAAGCGACTGGGCCAGGCCTTCACACATTGGGTTTACAACTCTACTTATTGGGCCGTCAGTCTATCATTTACGCGAAGACCTCTCTGAGCCCAACTATTCTCTACTTTTCACAACCCTTATACTAGATTGGTATGACTAAATAGAATAATAATGAAATGGAATAAATTTATGAATGAAATAGAGATGGGAAAGGAATGATTAAAAATAATAATTATCATGATTGGTATGGTTTAGGAATAATTCAAGTAATAGAAAATGTATTACTAAACTGGTTCTAATCTTATTACTAATATTTTTATAGTATTAAATTTAAAATTTATACATAAATTATTTAATTAATTAAAATCTTAATAAAAATTTTATATATTTAAAAAAAATTCAATGAATATTTTATATTTAAAAGTGTTAAATTTAAAATAAAATAGAACCTTAATATTATTAAAATATAAACAAAAAATCAAATATATTAAAAAATATTAAATATATATACAAATAATTATATATTCAATATTACATGTATATATTTAATTTTATCAATTATATTAATTTTTTATTTATAGTTTATTAATTTTTATTTAGAATAAATATTAAATTAATTATACAATTTTTATTGAAAATTTAATGAATAAAATTAAAGTAATATATTTTAAATGGGTATATAAAATTGTATGATTTTTTTTAATTTATAAATAAATTAATATTTTATTTTTTAATAAATAATATAATAACAAAGTTTTTAATTAATATTATACGTTAAATATAACAATATTAATATATTTATAATTTTTAATGGTTTATATTATGCTACATAAATAAAAAAAAATAAAAAAATAAAATTGATTCCTACAAGCATGGGAATGGGGAATACGATGGGGGTGAGATGAATCACCATTACTTTGTTTAAGGGAATGGTAATTCTAAAAGGAATGATGGTTCTCATTCCAAATACATACCAATCGTGAGATTAGGAATCAAATTAGGAATGATGATTCCATTCATAATCGATTACCACATACCAATCATGTCGTAAATTAATTGGAGTGCACAGTATAATTAGTCTTCATAAATAAACTAAAATCTAAATTCAAACCTGATATTGGGAACAGCCACTAAATCATACGTGGCCGATTTACTCGAAAGATTGTAAAATCTATAATCGAGCTCACAATATACATTCATGAAATAGGTTGAGCAATGATTTCGATATAGTGGAGCTCAATAAAATAAGATTTCGATATGGTGATTGCTTTTATCAGAAACCACATCTTTGTAGGATGTATTCTTTACCATCTTTTTATTTAATCATGTTTAATTATTAATTACTAATATTAATGTTTGCTTTTTTATTTGATTAGGAACCTTTTGTAACAATTTGGAGAATTTTATAGTTTTTGCGAATTATGCGGAGATTTGTAAGATTTTTCAATTTCGCAAATTGTGTAATTTTGAAAATTTTCAATAATTTTTCTTTATATAAATACACATCCACATACCACATTAGAAAAATACTCCTAAAAGCTTCTTCGATATTCGATTGAGTATCAAGAGAGCATCTTTAGAGCCTTTCTTATCATGATCATCATGCAAATTAGATTATTTTAATAGGCTAATCATGCAAATTCATAATTCCTCTGATATGGAGCATTTACTCAACCAAATGACTATTTTTTACGAGTAAATTTTTCTTTACTATCTGTTTTGTTTAATTATTAATATTAATGGTTGCTTTTTTGTTTGACTATAAATCTTTGGACTCCTCATAAGGATTAGTACTTTTGTATCATGCCGCAGTGATGACTCACTGCGAGAGGATACAATTTTTGTAAATTCTATTGAGAAGAAAAATGGCTTATTTTCGGATATTCTTCCGACTTATCGGCAGTTTGTTTAGGGTTCCAAATTCAACGATGGCAACTAAACACGAGGGTTGCGCGTGTTGCGGGACTTAATCCAACACCGAGGAGTTGTTGTCGCTTCTTCGGCCTACCACCTTTCTTTTTTCTTTTTCAAGGTTGAGCTTATTCAATAATTGAAGCTAATGCCCTTCTCGCAATGCCGCCCCATCAAACATTAAAACTGGAGATCGATAGCGCTCTTAATGTGAAAGCGGAATCACATATCCAAAAGTAAACCTTCCCTAAGCCGCATTTTCTGTCCATTGTTCAATTGTTACAATGTACATCATCGCGCTTATGATGACAACAATTTGAGCAATAGTTCTTATTTTGATGCAAATGAAAGTTTACTTAGATGTGCTTTGGCAACGCACGTTAAAGAGAAAATGAATCCACAATATCCATTCGGGAACAAGAGATAGATGCCATTCTAACCTCTCAATTTGAGAATGTTTTGTTGGGATTTTACTTGCTTTGCATGAGGAGTAGGAGTTGTTTTCCACATATTTCACTTGTGTATGGTTGATTTAGATTGTTTGATTTGTAACCTATGTATTTATTTTTACTTTACTTTGCATGGGGAGTAGTGTTGTATAGTTTTGCTAACAGAAGGTAGAGGGTTGAAGAAATATGGTCACTCTTAATCTATTTGACACTGTTTCAACAATAAAAGAAATCGAATAAGGCTCTTGAAATTGTTACATTTTAAAGTCCTACAAACACACATTGTTCTAAATATTTTAAGAATCTTTTAATTTCCTTGTTTTTTATTTTGGAGAATCATAATCTTGCAACATGTGTGTTTAGTTAAAAATGACAAGTAGTACTTCTCAATTATATGTATTAACATTATTTTATTCCATTTATTATGATACTATTTTACTTTACCGATACCATGATATTGGATGTGGCACATGGAAGGTTTATAGTTAGAATACAAAATTCAATATATATTAGAAGAGAGAAAAATTGAGTTAATAAACAAAATTAAAAAAAAAAAATATATATATATATATATATATCAACACTTTTATTATTTGATATTTTTTTAAACATTTGTACTTTTTAATATTTTTGTCGTTACTGTTCAAACTCTAATTCTCAATATGTCCCTAGTTGCGAGTAGGTTAGGTTATCGGAATCTGCACTGACATTGATTCCAGTGTAGTTTTGGATATCGGTACCCACACGGCCACACCATAGGGGTATTTTAATTTTGGGGATAGGGGGTAAAATGATCTTTTTATATGCTAATTTGTTAAAAAAGAAAGTATGTCTTTGGAGTGTTGGTGTTGATATTTGATTTGTTATACTATTAGTTATTTTTTCCGGTAGTTAGAGATTGTGAAACATGTTGTTATTAAGGTATACTCCCTCCGTCCCCCAAAGTATTTCACACTTTCCTTTTTCATCCGTCCCTCAAAGTATTTCACACTTTACTTTTACTAAATTTGGTAAAAAATATATTATACTAATACTCACTTTTTACACATATCCCAATATAATACTTACTTTTTCACATCTCCCAAAAACTTTACACACTTTTTTCACATCTCTCAATAACTTTACACACATTTTTCATTAAATCAACTAAAATATATATTCTCTTTCTTACTTTATACATAAAAATACAAAATTTTCTTAAACTCCGCGCACACCAATACGCGAAATACTTCCCGGGACGGAGGGAGTAATAATTATTATATAAGTACTATTAGTAGTTAAACTATGTACACACCTCAAAATTATATTTTAATTAATCATTTATCGTATTTAAAAAAATATTTTTTTAATTATTATTTCACAATATACTCCCTCAGTCCCAGGTGATGAGGGCCAGAGACCTTATATTCTCTGACTCTCTTAGCTTAGAACGGAGGGAGTATTGAGTTAGGTGATTGTTTGTAATGGGCTTGGCTTATTATATAAACTAATGGGTTTTACTATGAATAATTTTGACAATATATTTTTAATAATAAAATTCAAATTCTATAAAGAAGAGATATATATTGTACTCCAACTTATTTCTTGATGACGTAACAAACAAAGAAAAAGATAAAAAAAAGTTTCAAATGTATTTTATTTTTAAAAAAAAAAAGAAAAAAAATTATGGATTGTGAGAATAATAATAGGAGTAAAAGACAGTAAAACACCGCTATGAATGACATCTTTCAATTCCCAAAATTAATTACATTAAAATTCAATAAATTGATTAAGTTAGAAAAAATGTAGAGTAGAAAATTAATTCAAAATACCGTGGGTATTAAGACCCATTCAAATTTAGGTGACTGCATACTCTAGGTTTGCTTGTCCCCATCTCTTCTAAACTTATCCTCTTCGCTCTTTCGGAACCAGTACAGAAATGAGTGCTTTTTCTACGTTGTTTACCTTAGTTACTGGGGTTTCGGGGAAGACCTATGTGGGGCACCTTTTGGGTGTGGGATGCTCATTTAACCTCTGTATTCATCTCATTCCTTATTTACTTGAGTTGTTTTCAACTTTCTTGAGAAGAGTGCATTTAAACTCCCTTGTGCTCTTAGAAATCTTCTTCAAATAATTTGTTGTGAATTCTGTCTTTAGTTTATGTGCTTCACACTTCATTTTGTATGTAGCCTTGTGGCTAATGAGCTATTCAACAGTCTTCATAAGTTACAAGAAAACAAATTGAACCATCTCAATTTGTGAACACATTATATTGCCCAGTTCATGAGAATTAGTAGGAAGATAGTAGTAACATGTACAATATGCATACTTGTGAACCCTCCTCCTTTATCCGGGCTTGGGACCGGCTGTGCTTCACAGGCGGAGTTAAACAAGTTGTAAATTAATTAAATGACAGGCGAAATCATGCATTTTACAACTAACAATGAAGAGCACAGTGAGAGCACAGATATTTGACATCTTATGAAATATAATAGTAGTATATATCTATTCTCTATCTGGGTTTACTTTTAAATCTCAAACTCTCTAAAGATGAATCTCAAAAACTTGAAGTTCAATTCAATCAATCTCTCAAAAAAGTTATGGCCTCTTCTAGAATCTTGAAGATAAATCTGTATATCAAAGATTCAAAATCTTTGAAGATCAATTCAATCAAAAGTACTGTAGATAAATATTTAGTCTCAAGCTGTTCAACAAACAAATGTCACCAGGAAAGGAATCAAGCGTAAAACTCTAAAAAAAAACACTCTTATAATCAGTATCAGAACAGCAGGAAGAGTAAACCGATATACCCATGAAAACCGAACCCATAAGAAGAAAATAACTGGCAACCCCAGGAATTTCTTAATCAACTCAGAGTCCATCCAAGCAGAAATACATAGCTGATGAGATGTATAGATTCAACATAAATGAATTGAACTTACATTGAAACGATGTACATTCTAGAGTTAATCAGTTCACTGAAAATAATTGACAATCACTAACATTTAGTTCAAAAACATCTCCACAGTCCAGCATTCTTGCAAACTTAGGCACAAAATCTTCAAAGTAGAGCGAGATACTAAGGATTGAACAAATGAAACTGGTGAGAAAATCTGACAATCCAATCCATGAAAACCAAGGAAAAAATATCCCTGTATGCCCACAGAAGAACATTCTGTACAAGTAGAAGTTTCACATTAACCAACACAAAATTAGGCCACCTTTAAATCACAACTGCAACAATGTAGCATCTTTAAAATAAGATCAACTGATATAACCAAAAGAACGCCAGGAAATAATGTGAACCCGCACAACTCTCCTGAAAGAAAAAGTATCAACACAGATGCATGTCTATCATCATGTCGGAGCACATTTTTCAGAAAATTGACAGATGAAGAATACACAGCAGGCATTTATACCTCAGAAGACGGCTTATAGCTTAAAGCACCACAAAAACCATTAATAACTAGTGAAGGCCTTGATTTCCATGAAAATCCAGAGTTAAAGCAAATGGAACAGATGAAGAGTGACTACAGGAATACAAAGAACAGGAGATGCAGAGTGATGGCATGGACTGAAGAAAATGGCAAACATAACCTGGATACTCATTATGCACTTTTCCTTGCTAGCCTACACATATGACAAATCCAAGCAAGCAGTTGAACATTCCAATGAAATATTTCCCTCGCATATTGAGTTCTATGCACGAAAAGGCAATAGAAAGGAAACAGCTGGTCAATCAACAAATAACAATCCTGTGAACTTAAGGCTGAATCATATATTATTGAAACCAAAACCAACTGTTCTGTAGTCATGAGAGCCTCTCAGAATCAGCACGATCATGCGAGGATCAATATCTTCTTTCAGGAAAATGCAGATTTTATTCCTACCTGGTAGAGTTAGCAGAATGGGTTTTCAAGCTGTATAAGGCCATATCATTGAAAAATAAGATATTATAATTTCCTCCCTAAACCACGAAATTCACAGTTTTCTGCCGTCCTGTAGTTTCATCGTTTCGTCTTGTTGTAGGAATTCTTTAGAGTTTGATTGAATAAAAAGAACCAGGATAATAGAACATGTTGGATTCTTCTAGTAATGTAAAAAAGGTGAAGCAAACTATCTATTGTAGATGTGAGTACCTCTCTGAAATGCCCAATAATCTGCAACCTCAGGAGAAGGAGATTAATTAGCTTCTGAAGGTTATACTCCTATTCCTAATGTGCAAGGACCAATCTTCTTATTAGAAAACTAGTTTTTTTTTTTTAAATTCAGTAGAGTCAATAGTATGGAGTTTGAGCTGGCGAGGCATTGCAACATGAAAGAAAGCATTCCAATGTAACAACTTGACAATCAAGTAAATATTTCATTCACAACTTGACGCCCATCAATCTCTATAGAATAATACTGAACTGACATATCATAGAATACCATAAAATAAGGTGAACTAGCACAGCTCTCCTGAAAGAAAAAAGTTTCCAAATAGATGCATGGCTATCATCATTCGTGGTGCACAATTCTCTGCAAATTGAAAAATTATACATACTTAACGACAAATAACATACACAAGAAATCAACAGATGGATGAAGGTAAAGCCTACAGCAAGAAAATATCCAACCAGAATCATCTTGATGCAAAATCAGCAACATGCTTTTTTTACCTCACACGAAACCACCACCATAACCATCGATAACCCAAAAAAAGCCTTAAGAAAAACAAAAGCTTGCAACACTTTTGATGAAATCATCCTTGCAGATCAAGTTCTATGAACACATAAATATAAAAGAAGCGCAGCTTAAGAAGACCAAACGGGTAAATATCTCCAGCGAAAAGAAGCGCAGCTTAAGGAGGCCAAACGGGTAAATATCTCCAGCGAATTATCTCCAGCGAATTAAAGATTAAGATAGAGCATTATTGTTGAGACCAAACCAAATATCCTTCTAGGCTTCTAGCGATGAAAACCAGCTGGCACCTCTCTCAAAAACAAGTTTACAGTTAGGGGACAGCAGCATTGCAACTTCACACTTCCCTAGCAGATCAAAAACTATGAACATACCAATATAAAAGAAACAGAAAGCAGCAGCTTGAGGCCATATAAGTAACTAAAATAGAACATTGCTAAGACCAAACCACAGATTCTTCTAGCGATGAAAAACAGCTTAAGCACAGTGTTTCAAGCTTTATGAGATTTGATGAATAAATTAACTAAGCCATGAAATTCGCAGATATTTACCTATCCCTTAGATATTAGTTTAGTCTTATTGAAGGAAGCCGTCGAATTTTGTTGTATGCTAGAACCAGGATATATTGGTATTCTTCTAGAGATGTAATGAAGGTGATGCAAAAGACTTCCAGACTCTGCAACCGCCACAACCTTAACATACCAAAGGGAATTTGGAAACACAACAATATGCTTGGTGCTGGGAAATGAGAACTTAAAGCTTACAGCAGACAGGAAACCAGAGCAAACCCTAATTTCAGAATCACAACGCAGAAGAGGAAGCAAAACAGACTGGGTAGAACTATCTTTATCTGCCCAACTCCTTGGCTAAAAAAGGACAACATGTAACTGGCACACATACAAGAACAGAAACAGGCAAAAAAAAAAAAAGAATGATAATAAGAATGATCATATTTCAAAATCAATTACAAGCAAAATAAGAAAATAAGTTAAAAGGTTTTGTTGGGAAATAAAATCAAGAGTTAGATGAGACGAGAAAAAAGATGGCAAAGAATACACGAATATAAATACTTGATGTACAAATATAATGGTGGTATCCAAAATTATTGTGATGATTTTCATGCAAAACTCAGAAAACCAGGTAGAGCATCAGAATGGTATTTATTATGTACGAGAATAATATGTACGAGAAGTAGATGTTTCCTAGCAAAGAATAATATGAACGAGAAGTAGATGCAGAGTGTTGACATGGACTGAAGAAAATGGCAAACACAACCTGGATACTCGTTATGCACTTCTCCTTGCTAGCATACACATACGACATATCCAAGCAAGCAGTTTAACGTTGCAATGAAATATATCCCTTGCAGATTGAGTTCTATGCACGAAAAGGCAATAAAAACGAAACAGCTGGTCAATCAACAAATAACAATCTCCTGCGAACTTAAAGGCTGAAACATATATAATTGAAACCAGAACCAACTGTTTTGTAGTCATGAGTGCTTCTCTCTGAATCAGTATAATCATGCGAAGGCTGAAACATATATAATTGAAACCAGAACCAACTGTTTCGTAGTCATGAGTGCTTCTCTCTGAATCAGTATAATCATGCGAGGATCATTACCTTCTTTCGGGAAAATGCAGATTTTATTCCGACCTGGTAGAGTAAGCCGAATGGGTTTTAAAGCTGTATAAGGCCATATATCATGAAAAAATAAGATATTATAATTTCCTCCCTAAACCACGAAATTCACAGTTTTCTGCTGTCTTGAAGTTTCAACGTTTCGTCTTATTGAAGGAGGCCTTTAGAGTTTGATTGAATAAAAAGAAACAGGATATATAGAACATGTCGGATTCTTCTAGTAATGCAATAAAGGTAAAGCAAACTATCTAGTGTAGCCGTGTGTACCTCTCTCTGAAATGCCCAATAATCTGCAACCTCAGGAGGAGATTAATTAGCTTCTGAATGTTATACTCCTATTCCTACTGTGCAAGGACCAATCTTAGTTTTTTTTAATCCAGTAAAGTCAATAGATTGGAGTTTGAGCTGGCAAGGCATTGCAACATGAAAGGAAGCACTGCAATGTAACAACTTGACAGTAAGTAAATATTTCATTCACAACTTGACGCCCATCAATCTCTTCAGAATAAGACTCAACTGATATATCATAGAATACCACGAAACAAGGTGAACTAGCAAAACTCTCATGAAAGAAAAAAAGTTTCCAAATAGATGCATGGCTATCATCATTCTCGGTGCACAGTTCTCTGCAAATTGACAAATTACACTAGAAATCAACAAATGGATGAAGAAGGTTCAGTGTGCATCAAGAAAATATCTAACCAGAATCATTTGGACACAAAATCAGCAGCACCATAACCATCAATATCGATAACCAAGAAAAGCCTTACGAAAAACAAAAGGTAACCGAGAAAAACCTTATGAAAACCAAGAGGTAAAACAAAACATCAGATGTACAGAGATTACATGGCAGCAAAAAACAGAGCTGAGGTAAATGGCAAATGCAACAGTGGGAATTTTCACTTCGAACTTATCCCAACCATAGGAATTCCCATAATGAACTTATCCCGAATGCCGACACATATCCAAGTAGTACAAAAAACTTTTGATGAAATCTTCCCTTGCAGATCAAGTTCTATGAACACAGAAATATAATAGAAGCACAGCTTAAGAAGACCAAACAAGTAAATATCTCCACCGAATTAAAGACTAAGACATAACATTATTGTTGACCAAACCACATATTCTTCTAGCAATGAAAACCAGCTGGCACCTCTCTCAAGAACAACTTCACAGTCAGGGTACAGCAGCATGGCAACAATTTTGATGAAATCTTCCCTTGCAGATCAAGTTCTATGAACACGCAAATATAAGAGAAACAGAAAGCAGCAGCTTGAGGAGGCCATGTAAGTAACTAAAATAGAACATTGTTAAGACCAAACCACAGATTCTTCTAGCGATGAAAAACAACTTGAGCACCTCTTTCAGAATCAACTTCACATTAAGGGGACCACATAGGTTTACCTTCCAAGCCAGGATCACACCTTTCCCAGAATAATATAGGTTCTATTATACAAAGGAAGGCCAATAGAACAGCGTTTCAAACTTTATGAGATATGATGAATATATTAACTAAGCCATGATATTCGCAGATTTTTACCTATCCCTTAGTATATTAGTCTAGTCTCATTGTAGGAGGCCTTCGAATTTTGTTGTACGTTAGAACATGGTATATAGGTATTCTTCTAGAGATGTAATGAAGTTGATGCAAAAGACTTCCAAACTCAGCAACCGCCAACATACCAAAGAGGAAATTGGAAACACAACAATATGCTTGGTGCTAGGAAAAGAGAACTTAAAGCATACAGCAGACAGGAAACGAGAGCAAACCCCAAATTCTAGAATCACGAGGCAGAAGAGGAAGCAAAACAGATTGCGTAGAACTAACTTTATCTGCCCAACTCCCTGGCTAAAAAAGGATAACACGTAACCAGGCACAGATACAAGAACAGAAAACAGGCAAAAAAATAGAAAAAAGAGAGAAAGAATGATCAAATTCAAAATCAATTACAAGCAAAACGAAGAAAAAAAGGTTTTGTTGGGAATTAAAATCAACAATTAGATAAGAGAAAACAAAACAGATGGCAAAGAATATGCGAAAATTAATGCTTAATGGAATGGCAGTATCCAAAATTATTGTGCTGATTTCATATAAAACTCAGAATACCAGGTAGAGCATCAGAATGGTAATTTACGCCCCAGCAAAGAATAATATGAACGAGATGTAGATGTTTCATAATAACACACAAATTAGGTGATCAGTCTCTTTCGGTAGAAATAACCAATGCTAGTAAAGCAAGCTCCAAAGTTCCATGAAAATCCAGACGTGAAGCAATATATCTGAATGCAAAGATGCACCTCGCGATAAGGTTATGATATCATTCCAAAATTTCCATAGTCATTGATAAAGCTTCTCTTCAAAACATGTTCATATGTACAACTTGTACCGTTCCAATTTATATGACCCTATCAATCACGTGCAGATCTTTGAAGACAATTCAAGCTCAACCTCAAAATCTTTGAAGACAACTCATTGGCAGATCAATTTAAATTTAAATCTCAAAACGCTTTAAAGACCAATATAAATCTCAAAATCTTGAAGATCAATTCAATCAATCTCTCAAAAAAGTTATTGCATACTCTTGTAGAATCACTGAAGATGAATCCGCATGTCAAAAATTCAAAATCTTTGAAGATCAATTCAATCAATCTCAAAAAAGTATTGTAGACTCTTCTAGAACCTTTGAAGATCAATCAGAATCTTAAAATCTTTGAAGATGAATTCAATCAATCTCAAAAAAGTTACTGTAGACTCTTCTACCACCGGATCATAAACGAATCATAAACGAAGGCCATAAAGAAAACGCGTTTTGACTCAATAAGATCAAACATCAATCATCTTCAAACAAATTCAGCATCACGATCTTAATCTATTCTTCAATCTTCAATTCAATCTCTTCAATTATGTTAATCTCTTCAATTACGTTAAATATGAATACGAATTTTCAGATCCGCAAAGAATCATCTCAAAATTAGATTATTCCAACCGATTATTCCAACTGAGAAGAAATAATGAAGACCTCCATATCAGAAAATTGCAGCACTCAGTCTTCAACCAATCGTCATTACGAATCCGAAGAAAAGAAAAACCAGATGATTCAATTACAGAAAAATCACGAAAACGCACAGAAGGATCCATTAACGGTGGTAAGAAAAAGACGAACGATTAATAAATTAAAGCATGTAATGGGAGAATTCAAAAATTAACACAAAAGGAAGCAAGGCAATCCAAAAAGATCAAATAATGAGCTGTGAAGGAAGAGGATGATTGAGGGCATTATATAGGAGTCTGGTGACGAAATTAACGGATAAGATTAACTTAATCGTACGGTGGGAAATAATTCTTATACTTGTCGGTAACGTAAAAGATATCCTGACCAGATACAAATTGCTAAATAAAAAATTAATAAAAAGCGCATGAATTTCGCGTTTTACTAAGAGATTAAGTTTTTTAATTATCTTATCTATATTTTATTATTATTTTTAGGGGATTACTTGGGTCACAACTCACTCTTACCTAATATTATCGGT
Source organism: Pogostemon cablin (assembly GCA_023678885.1). Lineage (NCBI taxonomy): Eukaryota > Viridiplantae > Streptophyta > Magnoliopsida > Lamiales > Lamiaceae > Pogostemon > Pogostemon cablin. The sequence continues at coordinate 22,487,708 of CM042973.1, forward strand.
TTCTTTTGATTAATTATCGTCCTCGTATAATTTATTAGGTTTCACACCGATATAGTTAATATCTTTATTTAGAGCTTATTTTATAATGGATCAAATAATAGTAATGAAATTGTTTTAAAATATTTTTTTAATTATAAATTAATTTTATAATAACTGTTCAATATTCAAAGTAAATTTTTATACTCCCTTCGTCCTACAAAAGATTGCATCCCCAATTCCAGCACGGAGATTAAGAAAGTGATAAATTTTAGGGGTATAATAGTATTTTTTTAGTAATAAATAAATGATAAAGTATGTTAGGTAAAGATAATTTTTTTTGTAAATAATAAAGTGTATGGAGAAGGGTGATTGCTTTTTACTTTTTGCTTTTTTTTTGGAAAATTAATATACATTTTTTTAATTATAATTAAAAATACAAACACTCTTTAGAATTTAACTTCAAATTTCTAGTAAATCATTAACCAAGGAAAAAATAAATTATGAACCACTAAATTGTAAAGGTAAAATAGGATATATGAACTAACAAGGTAAATCACAAGATTTCCATGAGTACTGTTTGCTATTAAAGTTTGAGTTAAATTCACTTGCCCGTAACTAAGACAAAAATTGATTTTTATCCCAAAAAAATAAATGGTTCAATTTTATCTTATAATTTACGGATTTGTTAAATTTTTGACCAATTTTGCCAAGAAGCCCCAAAATTGAAGCATCATGTGCGCGCACGTGAAGATTTCTGACGAAATTAGCATTTTTCGAGAAAAATTAATCAAAAATTGAACAAATCCGTGAGTTTGAGTTCAAACGGATATTAAATTACATGCATCTAGTATTAGATGTTCTATATTGGGAGTAATTTTTTTTCACACTTATATATATTGATATCTTATTAGTTAATTCTTTCCGCGTTTGTCTTTCTAAAAATTAGGTTCATCTCCTAAAAAAATTAAATGAAATCTCAATTCAAAATTTAAAAGTATACTTAGTACCTAAAAATACAATATTAGTATATTACTCTAATAAAATCAATAATTTTTTTTTAAACAACGTGAATCATTGTATTATTTTTTTTATATTACATTATTGAAAGATGATAATGAAACGTAGAAATAATATAAAATTTTTAAGCAAAGTATATATATATATTAAGTGCACCCAGGTGTAAGGGTGCATCCATATGTGTAGAACTCTTTATTCTATTTTGTATATATGTTATTCTATTTTGTACACGTGTTTTTTAATAATTGCATTTTTTTTCACACTAAGTGTTTCATTAAAAAAAAAACTAGCATCCATATGTGTATAACTTTTTATTCAATAGTGTATGCATGTTTTTTTAATAATTATATATTTTTTTACACTCAATTTTTCATTAAAAAAACTAACAATTAAATTATTTACATTTTTGTTCATAATTATATATGTTTTTGTTTATACTTGTATACGTTTTTTAAAGTGAGTGTACCCTAAGAAAATCCTCACTTTGAGCAAACTCTCGGATGATTGTGTAGTACGGTGTTCCCCGGGACATAAGAGACCAACTCATTTTTATAATTAGGGTTATAGTGTTAATTTTAAATAGTATATTTGTAATTTACTTACCCTTTGCTTTCCCAAGTTCATCAAGTAGATCTTTTGAATTGCAAGCATCGGTTTCCACCGTTAGTGAATAAATGAAGTTGTGTGCTAGAATACTGACCATGACATGCTTTGGTTATAAAATTGCTTTTTCTATTATGCCATCCCGAATTTGCCCCCCTTTTAGCCAACTCTCGTATGATTGTGTAGTACTCAACGGATCACTGATTTAGCCTTCTCTCATCGAAGACTTTCTCACTCAACCACAGTCCAAATTTGCAAAGCCTCTTTGTGAAAATCCTCTAAATCTGCAAAAAAAAAAATAGTGAATTGGAAAATCCTTTAAATATGCTAATTTTCAAATGAATTTTGTGTAGTACTCGTTAAATCCCGAAAAACCCGTCAATATTAATCTGAAAATTCAAATTATCCATATTAATCATCAATATTAATTTGATAATTCTCTCTTGCTGGATTTACGTTCACAATGCTACCACAAATGCAATTCAAAATATTCATTACTGAAATTCAAATTAAAACATATTACTAATTATTTTGATTGCATACAGAAAACTCTGTTGTTTTTGTGTTCAGACGGTTGAGCCTGATCTTATTTCTCATAACTATGCGCTGAAAATGCACTATGCTCACATTATACTCACATTATTTTTTGATTTGAATGTATTCTGCGATGGTGGTGTGAGCATAATTTGGTGGGTCTGAAGAGTGCCTGGTGATGGTGGTGTGAGAGATAATTTCGTGGGTCTAAAGACCTTCAACAATTCATAAACAAAATAAATTCCCAATTCAAGTCTTATATTGGTAACAGTCAGTAAATCATAAGTCCCCGATTCATTCAAAAGATTGTAAAAGCTATAATCGAGCCCACAATGTACATTCATGAAGTAAGTGCGTCATTCAAGAGTCCTACTATTTGGGTATGAACACTTCAAAACTTATGAGAAAAATGCATCGTTGAATGAAGTGACAATGTCATAAGCTCAATAAAGAATGATTTCGATATGTTGAATGCTTTAATTATTAATATTAATGTTTGCTTTTTTATTTAACTAGGAACCTTTGGACTTCTGAACCAACATTCTGAACAACATGCATTCTTTATTTTGTTTGACCACATTCCATTTTACATGGTACTCTGCATTCAATCACATGAACAACATTCATTCAACATGAACCAATATGCATTCTTTATTGTGTTTGACCACATCCCATTTTACATGGTACTCTGCATTCAATCACATGAACAACATTCATTCAACATGCATTCTTTATTGTGTTTGACCATGAACTAATATGCATTCTTTATTGTGTTTGACCACATTCCATAAGGATCAGTACTTTTTGTAGGATTTTTTAATTTTCGCAAATTCTGTAATTTTGAAAATTTTCGATAATTTTTCTTTGTATAAATACACATGCACATGACACATTAGAAAAATACTCCTAAAATCTTTTCAGCTTCTTCGGTATCCGATTGAGTATCAAAGAGCATCTTCAGAGAGCCTTTCTTATTGGCATGATCATCATGCAAATTAGATGATTTAATATGCTAATCATGCAAATTCATAATTCCTCTGATATGGAGCATCTACTCAACCAAATGACTTTTTTTACGAGTAAGTTTTTCTTTACTATCTTTTTTGTTTAATTATTAATATTAATAGTTGCTTTTTTGTTTGACTAGGAATCTTTGGACTCCTCGTAAGTATAAGTACTTTTGTATAATCTCGCAGTGATGACTCACTGCAAGAGGATACAATTTTTGTAAATTCTATTGAGAAGAAAAATTGCTTATTTTTGGATATGGCCCTGAATATAAAGTACCAAAGCGCTAGGCTTGAATAATAAAACTGGATGGAATGTCGATTTTCTAATCCACCTAGGATTTTCTATCCATTGTTCAATTGTTACAATGTACGTCCTCGCGCTTATGATGACAATTGAGCAATAGTTCTTATTTTGATGCAAATAAAAGTTTACTTAGATGTGCCAGGAATATGGCACGTCAAAGAGAAAATGAATCCACAATTTCCATTCGGGAACACAGAGATAAATGTCATTCTAATCTCCCAATTTGAGAATGTTTTGCTGGGATTTTACTCTGTCTATTATATATATAGATCCATAAATCAGGAATTTCCTTTATGGCTCGAAACTATATTTTTGAATATAAAAAGTGGAAGAATTGGTGTGAATTGATTCTACATTGAAGAAAAATAGAATATTCATTCATCAAATCATTCACTCCATAGTCCGATAAATCTTTTTTTAAATAATTGATTAATCGGACGAGAATAAAGATAGAGTCCTATTCTACATGTCAATGATGGAATATAAGAGTTGATATTTTATTCCAATAGAAGAATAAGTATATATAATACATCACATGAATTTGAATACAACAGTAAGAGTAGAAATATGTGGAAGTAAACTAATCCTATCTACAAACAGAGTGTCATTAATAGATTGCAAAAGGTACGAAAGACTAAGTCTTCTGTGTATCTTCATCATGCCCCCGCAAGATGGACGGTGGGATGGAGAGTCCAATCTTGGCAAGTAGACGATCTAGTTGAGGGCGAGCTAACGGCTTTGTGAGAAAATCAGCAAGTTGATCACTTGTAGGCACATGAGTAACTCGAAGAGCCCCATTCTGTACATGTTCACGAATAAAATGGTAGGCAAGATCTATATGTTTCATTCATGAATGAAAAACTGGATTTGCACTAAGATGAGTTGCACCCAAATTATCACAATAGACGACCGGAGTAGACGGAAGTTGGAAGCCAATTTCAGTTAATAGATTTTTGATCCAAAGAAGCTCAGATGTGGTTGAGGCAACGACTCTATATTCAGCTTCTGTGGATGATCGAGCAACAGATTTTTATTTCTTCGAACTCCAAGAAATTGGATTACGCCCTAAGAAAACTATTTGTCCCATGGTCGATGTAAAATCATCTTTATCACCCGCCCAATCTGCATCAGAGAAAGCATGAAGATCAAGTGTTGATTGGCGGAAGATTGTGATACCTTTATCAAGAGAACCACATAGATAACGAAGAAGCCGCTTGAGAGCATTCCAGTGAGGGCGGCATGGACGATGCATGAATTGTGATAGTCTATTAATAGCAAACGCCACATCTGGACGTGTGAAGGTAAGATACTGTAAGCCACCAACTGCCGCCCTATATTCTGAAGGAATATCGAGAAGATCACCGACATCACGACTAAGTTTTGTTTGAACAACCATAGGCATTAGAACTGAGTTTTCATGAAGCATGTTCATACGCTCAAGAAGATCCAATATGTATTTTATTTGACTAAGAAACAGACCATGAGGAGTTTTTGTTACCTCAACTCCTAAAAAGTACGAGAGTTCACCCAAATCCTTCAAAGCAAAATGAGCTGCCAAACGTTGAACAAACATGTCAATGCTGGTTATGTTAGGACCAGAGACAATGATATCATCTACATAAACTACAAGATAAATAGGTGATGTAGAATGATAAAAAATTAAGAGTGACGCATCAGCAATCGAACGTGTAATGCTTGCACCAATGAGATAATTTCCAAGCCCAGTATACCAAGCACGCGGTGCTTGTTTCAAACCATAAATGGATTTATGCAACCGACAAACAAAGGATGGAGAGATGGGGTCCTCAAAGCCAGGAGGCTGTGACATATAGACTTGTTCTTTTAAAGTACCATGAAGGAATGCATTGTTGATGTCGAGTTGCCGAAGAGACCAATTCTGAATAGTTGCAAGGCTGAGAATGGTTCGGATGGTAGCTGGCTTGACAACTGGACTAAAAGTATCCGTATAATCAATACCAAATCGTTGCTGGAAACCTTTAGCGATCAATCGAGCACGATAGCGATCAACACTACCGTCGGGCTTATACTTGATATGGAAGATCCACTTGCACTTTATCAAGTTTTGAGAAGGATCAGGATGTACCAATGTCCATGTACCTAGTCGATGTAAAGCCGTTAATTCATTTTGCATAGCTTTCCGCCAAATAGGATCTTTGAGAGCTTGCTTGGCAGTGGTTGGTTCATTCAGTTCAGGTTGAGTGAGTGTAGAATGAAAATATTTTGGATTGGGCTTGCGGATATTATTCCTAGATCGAGTGACGATTCTAGGTGATGAAGTGGGATGTTGGGCGATGGGAGGAGGCGGGGGAGGAGGAGGTGGTGGAGGTGGAGGTGGAGGTGGAGGTGGAGGGGGAGGAGACGTAGTGTTATTAGAGATGTTGCTGGTCTCTTCATCAGGAGGCTGATGCATAGATGGTTGAGAGATGATGGGCAAGAAGAGTGAGCACTATTGCTCGGAGGTGACATGTGTAGAACTAGAGTCAATACTCTTGTTTGCAAGGCTTTCATAAGGAAACTCAGACTCAATAAATCTAACATGGCGAGATGTATAGATTTTGTGCAAAACGGGATCGAGGCAGTGATATGCACTTTGAGATTTTGAGTAACCAATAAAGATGCAAGGAATAGACTTTGGTTCCAGTTTGTGAGGTATAAGGCCTGAGTCAAGAATAACACAAGCACGTAAAGCTACGAAGTTTGATATAGTTGGGTGTGGTTCCAAATAGAAGATGAAATGGAGACTTATTTGAGAGAGTTGGGGTGGGAAGGCGATTTATGAGATATGTGGCAGTAGAGAAGGCATTAGACCAAAATGTTTCAGGGAGTTTGGCGTATGAAAGAAGAGAGAGACCAGTTTCAACAATGTGACGGTGTCTGCGTTCAGCATAACCATTGTGTTCTGGGGTGTGTGGTGGAGAAGTAAGATGGGAGACTCCATTAAGAGAGAGAAAGGTGGCTAAGGCTTGATATTCTCTTCTATTATCTGAGTATATGGTTTTTATGGAATTCCCAAAATATTTCTCTAATAGGGATTTGAAGCGAATGAACACTGACTTTGTATTAGATTTTTGTTTGAGTGGATAGAACTATATATATTTCAAAAAATGATCAACAAAAATTATTAATATTTGTAACCATCATGAGAATATAATGGCGATGTCCAAAGGTCAGAATAAATAAGCTCAAGAGGTTTAGTGAATGTCAAGGTAGATTGCTGAAAAGGAAGCTTGTGACTTTTATTGCATTGACAAGAGTTACAATTAAAGGAAAAAATCACTCGAAACTTATAATTTAAAGGCTAAGAGTAATTTCTTGAGAGTGGATAGAGATGGATGGCCAAGACAATGATGTCAATCAATTGCTGCAGTCTTAACGCTAGAATAAGCAAGAATGGGATTATTGGAAGGCATCTCATATATGCCGTGCCTAGTTGGACCTTGAATCAGATGTGCCCCCGTGAGCCGATCCTTCATAGCTAAAGAATTGGAAGTGAATTCAATGGAAATGTTATTTTCTGAGCAAAGACGAGAAATGGAGATAATGTTTCGAGTCATATTAGGAGTGCAAAGAACTTTTGACATTGATAATAATTTGGATGAGGAGGTGGGTAAGAGAAACGAACCAGTGTGGGTGATGGGAACACCCGAGCCATCTCCTATGACGATTTTCTCAGTGCCATCATAAGGATGATGAAAAGAAAGATTTGCTAAATCATGTGTAACATGGTGTGATGCCCTTGTATCAAGAAGCCAAGGTGATGATGAAGGAGCTGTGGAGGTGAGAGTAGTGTGTGTCTGTGGCTGAGATGAAGTGTAGGAAGGTTGAGAAGGTGGACGTATGTGCGAAAATTTTTCTTGGAAAGTGGGGCAACGCTGGAGAGAATGCCTGTGGTGTAGCACCATTGGCATTTGCCTTGGTAACCACGAGAAACATTCTGAATTTGGGATGGGCATTTTGTAGAAGGCTGATTTGGTTTAGGAAAAGAAGGGCATCGATATTTGGAAGAGTAAGGCTGTTGGACATTGTGAGTTGGGCGAGTGCTTGTTGCATGGGCTGAGATGGGCAGCGGAATGGAAGTGTTTTGATGGGCAGCAGCAAGCTTTCGGTTTAGAAGCTTTTCATGGAGTTCATCGAATGAGATCGGAGTATCTCGAGCGTTAACGTCATCAACTATTCCTTGGAAAGTTGAATCAAGAGATTCAAGAACCTTATCAGTGATGTCTTCAGGATCTATGGGATTACCAAGGAGCGCCAATTGATTTGTACATGCTTTGATAGAGTTCATGAAGGTTGAGATGGACTGATCATGACACTTTGTAATGCTCTTGAATGTGGATTTGAGTTGTTTGATATGACCATGTGTAGGGCGAGCAAACATGTGGGCAAGAGTATCCCAGACATCTTTGGTGGTTTTAGATTGTGATACGAAGGAAACAATGCTGGAGTCCAAGGTGCCAATGATAGCACCAAAAAGAAGTTTATCTTGACGCCCCCAAGAGGAGTATGCTGGGTTGGGATTATTTTGAACAGTCGGTAGTGGAGAAGGGTGACTCACATCCAAAAATTTAAAGAGAGCGTAGCAAATTAAGGTAGCCTCTATTTGAAGTTTCCATGAGAGATAGTTCATAGAAGTGTGTTTGATTATATTTGTGAGTGTAACAACAATGAGAGGATGATTAGGTTCACTGTCATTAGTAATTGTCGAAGAAGACATTGTTGATGATTCAAGAGTTCTGCTGTAGAGAGAGGAAAAAAAAAAGAAAAGATAGAGTTTGAATGGTGAAGAAAAAAAAAGGTGGATCAAGACCTGCTCGATACCATGATGGAATATAAGAGTTGATATTTTATTCCAATAGAAGAATAAATATATATAATACATCACATGAATTTGAACACAATAGTAAGAGTAGAAATATGTGGAAGTAAACTAATCCTATCTACAAACAGAGTGTTATTAACATATTGCAAAAGATACGGAAGACTAAGTCTTCTGTGTATTTTCATCAGTCAATACCGGTAACAATGAAATTTATAGTAAGAGGAAAATCTGTCTTTGCATGAGGATTATGAGTTGTTTTCCATATATTTCACTTGTGTATAGTTGATTTAGATTGTTTGATTTGTGACCTATGGATTTATTTCTCATTGCATTATATCATTACAGTTCTCTTTCAATAATGTTTAATTTTAGAATGTTTGTTTGTTGTATAGTTTTGCTAACAGAAGGGAGAGGGTGGAAGAAATATGATCACTCTTAATCTAATTATGATTCTTATTTGAAATTGTTTCAGAAATAAGAGAAGAATCGGATATGGTTCTTGAAATTGTTACATTTTAAAGTCTTACAAACACACATTGTTCTAAATATTTTAAGAAGCTTTTAATTTCCTTGTTTTTTATTTAGGAGAATCATAATCTTGCAACATTAAAAAAAATATTACAAGTACTTCTCAATTTATATATATATATATATATATATATATATATATATATATATATATATATATATATATATATATATATATATATATATATATATAAAGATTATTTTATTACATTTATTACGATACTATTCTACTTTACCATACCATGATATTGGATGTGGCACATGGAAGGTTTATAGTTTTAGAATACAATTTTAGAGTAACCAAAGGGCTAAGAGGAAAGAGAGAGAGAGAGGCACCATCGGACATTGTCTCATAGAGGGAAGAGAGAGAGGCACCATCCGACATTCTATCATGAGACAAGTACTCCCTCCGTCGTCTTTTTTAAAGTGTTCTTTTTTTTCATTTTAATGTCCCACCCAAAAAGTTTATTTTTATTTTTTACTGAGACTCACACACATTAATATAATCAAAATATGGGACTCACATTCCCACTAATATAACTACCCACTACATATTAAATAATGATACTCCTTAATCTATGTGAAAAACAAAAACAACCATTTGAACTGGACGGAGGGAGTATTGTTGGGCAATTGGATCGTACGGTTCAACGTGATCCGTTAGGAATAAAGGAAAACAATTAGCAGCGGAAGCAATTAAACCGTTTACCGTACTTCTGGGTTGGTGTAGAGGTTGATCGTTGCAGAGAACCACCTCTCGATCTTCTGCTGTATGTCCCAAGTGTGATCCTGCTGTTGTGTGGGCAACAGTCTGCAGGATCTCTCAATCTGCTTCTCTTCCCTTTTCTCACCAAAAGAGGCGCAGGAAAAAATCTGAGGGTTCCAGGAAGCTGAGTTCACTTATATATTGGGCTACAGCAGGGACCAGGAGGAGAAATTGGGCTGGGCCTCAATTGAATTTAATTAACCAAGCTTAGCCCAAAGCTTTTAATTAAATCCAATAATAATAATATAGTCCACTAAAATATTATTACTGCACTACCCGTCCAATCCCAAAATTATGTTCTGGGCTCCTTCTTATTATAAGCCCGATAGTCTCCCCATGTTTAAGATATTCAATGTCCATTAATTAATTAAGTTCCTGACAACTCAAATTAATTAATATCTCATCCGAGAGTAGTACCACTCAACCTTATTATCATGCCGGAAATTAATCCACTTGCAAGATTTACATGATAAACCTTATGAGCTCCTCAAGGGGACATCATCAACCTATGACGGACATGGATTCCTTCTACAATCAACAGCACACCATAGATACAGCACTACTTCCCAACTCACCGAGTTTGTTGATTTAATACATATAAATCTCACCCATTGATGAATCAAAGAAATACATACTGCCCTACGTGTCGAGGTTATTGTATAGGGATTAAGAGCACGAACTTCCATAATAACAGAGATCAAGTTCTACTATATAGTCAGTATAAGAAGAACGATCTCAAGCGGTCCTGCTCAATACACACAAGTTCACTAATGTGATTCTATAGCCAAGACAAGCTAATACCAAACCACACTACAACCATACCGATAGAGAGTCCCCGTCTATCTCAGTTGTGAGCATCTGTTTATACTTTATAAGGAAACCGATAATATGATCTTCCGCGTGTTGTCGCACAACATATTATCTACAGTATAAAGTAAATGGACTATTGCATCATGCATATAAAATAAATTATAAGATGCAATCATTTGATCAATGATTCTCATTTCAAATATTGTTATGACATTGTTCATACTAAAGCTAGACTTTTAGTATACAATCCAACAATCTCCCACTTATACTAAAAGACTATGCTGTCATGTCTTCTGCCATACATCTGATTCCTACTCCCACTTACACGACCATTAAAAGCTCTCGCCTTAAGGTCCTTGTAAATGGTTTACTAGGTCATCATCCGATGCAATCTAGGCGACAACAACCTTCGCCTCATCATACGATTTCTCGTAACAGGTGGTACTCGCGCTCCATGTGTTTAATTGCCTTATGGACTTGTGATTTCTTCAAGTTTGCAACTGCACCCATATCATCAATGTAAATTGTGATTACCTTGGGCAAACTTAGAAACACTTCGAAGTCCATCATGAAGTCTCTAGAGTCATATAGATACTTTGGCTGCCTCATAGGCTCCAATTCATCATCTTTCCATGATGGAGTCCGGAGTCTGAAATATATTTCTATATAACACTCCTCCACATTATGACTCTACTTCCTAAGATTAAACACATAACCTTTGAGGAGAATTTACTGGCGTCCAATCTGACTAAAAAATCTGAATCTACGTAATCCACAAGAAGCAGTGAATCTGTTTAGTAAATCCACATATAATTTTCAGTCCTTCTCAGGCACTTTATATATGTCTTACTACAGTTCATCATTCTTGTTCCGGGTTACGTTGATACCTTCTGTTCATGCGTTCAGCAACACAGATATCCAACTTCGTTCATAGCATTCTTTAGATTAAGCTTCCTTATTCGCCGAAGCATAAGGAACCGCTTTCATCTACTATATCTTCTTCTTGCGTCTCAAAGACACATTCACTTAGATAAATTTACATGCTAAACGAGTATGGACTGTATGATTTTATGAAACTTGAGATAAACATAACATCCTTTCTTGTGATCCGTATTACCGTGATCAAAAGGATGTATTTTGCCTTTCTTAAGTCCTTCATCACTACCGCTTTATTAACCGTACCCATACGCCCGATAATACTCTTTCATTGTCTCCAATGAGCAAGATACTATCTACGTATAGTACAAGAAATACCACCACGTTTTCGTCACTCTTTACAACACACAAGACTCATCCGCTCATTGATTTAAATCCATGCCACTGGATTATCTAATCAAAACAGATGCTTCACGATCTTAAAACTTGCTTTAGTCCATCGCTGGACACTTTTAAGCTTACTATCAAAATGCTATTAGTACTTTGCAATGAATTACTCTGGTTGCTTCACATAGATGTTTTCCTCAAGACTTCCAATCAGGAAAGCTGTCTTGACATCTATTTGTTGTACCTCATAATTTAATATGAGCAGCAATAAATAAAAGAATCCGGATCAATTTAAGCATAGCTACCAGCGAATATGTTCCCTCATAATCGAACCATTTCTTTCTGAGTACATCTTTTCGCAACAAGCTTTGCTTCCAAGATTTTCACCTTTCCGTATGATCCTCTTTTATTTCCTATGATCACTTGCAATGGTTTTTACACCATTTAGTGGTCATACAAGTTCCCAGACTTAATATAGAATCCGTAGATTCTATTTCAACGTACATTGCAACTTACTAAGATTCCGCATTTTAATCTTGTAGTGCTACGTCGTATCCGTGGGATAATACCATGTTCACTAGGGATCAAGTCTCACGACTCTCCCAAACATATATTTATGAGTTGTCACACAACCCTCCCACTACGACAAGGCACTACATGTAATTGTGTATCAGACGTGACACGCGATGCAGTTTACCTTGTGGTATATCCTCTTGTACACTTGGTACTTATACTTAGTGTTTTCCTCTCACTTCCTTTAGAACAACTTATACATGGGCTTGTGATTTATTACATAGTCCTTTTCCAAAAAATCTAGTGTTTGTGTTGACAATCACCCTTCGATCTTTTGGACTAAATAAATCACTCTCCATTTTTCTAGGATATCCCATATACAGATAAACGTTTCACGAATTACTGTATCTAGGGCATGTCCATAAAATGAATTTAATTATTTCAAATAATTCATCATCTATCTAATCATAACCATAAGATCCTAATACCTTCTGCCCACCACACCATTCAGCTGGGGCATGCCCGGTGTAGTCAACTTGAGATTTAATCTCAACCTCTGATTAATAGCTCCTAACTATCCTAAGAGGTATTCACCATCACGATTAAATCGTAATGTCTTAATATATTTTTCATGACGCTTCACTGTACCAGCCTTGCAATTCTTGAATTAATCAAAGAACTTAGACATGCAGTGCATCATATAAATATATTGATTTCCAGAATAATCTTTGAATATTCATAACCACCTCTCGCCTGGATATTGTTAGGTTCGCTTGAATCAGAATGAACTAATTCCAACATATATATCTTTGGCTCTACACCCCACAGCCTTGAAAAGGCAGTTAATCAATTTTACTTCCAAGCACGACTCGCAAGTCCGATAGTTTCCACTTCAGATAAACCTTACGGTCTATCGGCTATCAACTTTTGAATCCTACTCAAGTAAAATGAATTAGTCATAGACGCCAAATGTATGTTTAGTTCATTTTCGAAGGTTCCTTTCTCTTACTAATATTAGAAGATGCATTATTTAATTACTATTTATTGCATCTGTGGGATGTGCATGATTCAAGAGTATCCAAATTATCCACCAATGTACTTTAACGGATTATAGCCTCATTCCTCATTTCTATGACCATGTCATTTAAATGAAATGAAGTATCCATCCGTTAGTGCATAGAAACCGAAATTAAATTCTTTCTATGAAACGTACTTAAAGACAATTTCTCATAATCAATCGTTTATTCTTATCATGAGATAAATAAACAACTCCCACTGCAATAGCCACTACCTTTGTAGTTTTACCCATGTTATTAATAATCTTATCCTTACTCAGTGATAAACATTTAGTAATTCCAGTATCTACATACTTCGTGTCAGTAGATGCCATCACTAATCATGTTTAAACCATTAGTTAATAAGATATTAAACTTGTTCACATCATGATGAAAAATGGCTTTCTTTTGCCACATGTTTTGTTAGAAGTTTCCCACCATATACAACTTTTGTATTTCAGGTAGAACTTGCTCAAAACATCCAGGCAAATTGTGAAGAATAAATTGATTTGGGTTTCCCTTTCAATTTCTATTCCAAGCTCTTCCAATTCATTCATCAATTTAACCATGATCTTCTGCCTTTTAATTTACTCAAGTATCCGAAGAGTTACATGAGACCGTCATATTTCTATGAACCTCTCATATCTTCACTAGAGACTTTAATAGGCATCATGAGACGTCCTTTGTGAGAATACACATGTATTTTCTTAAGCAGTAATTATCAAAACCAAGATTCTTTCTAATCATTTAATTTTGGACAAGTAAATGTAATGTCTTTTAGTTAACAATTAGTGAAATAAAACCATTCAAAATTCAGAGAATCACAAATAAATTTACCGATCAAATCTTCGAATTTTATTCTTTTATATCGATTCCCTCAAAACAATATAAAATAAAATTCACCGACATCTCAAGCACCGTGAGTCTGTAAGCCACGATAGTGTGGACGTTTACAAACTCGAACATTTACAAGAGAAGGTTTTACCCATTAATTTCATTTGTCAACCTCACTTTATGACAAAATAATTAATAGTCGGTTTCTCTTTAGCCATGCAAATAAAAGCAGTGACTCCGATGGGAAGGATACTTATTATTTACATCTAAGTGTACACCATTATTTGACCCCAAGTCCGCGGCCCAAGCTTGTGTGCCTTACAGATAGAGAAGTACACACGCGCTCGGATAACTTCCTACAGTCATCAATTACAAGTTTGTACCAGTGAACCGCATATAAACTCATCCGATAGGGAGGAAGGTCTAAGCCAACGCGTAAGTTCATATGCATCACATTACAAACGTAATTATTCAATGAAGTCTGTTCCAGCAATCCATGAATAAACTCATCCGATGGGGAGGAAGGCTCTAATGCCGACGCGCAAGTCTATTCACATTGCTTAACAAACCAATAATGGAGGCCGCGGGAATTAATAACCAATCCCCTCTCCCACTTAGTTATTTAACACCGAGGGTTTTAACATGCATATAATATTCAGAAATGAAATATACATCCTAGACATGCTTCTATTAATAGCAATTTAAATAAATAAATCACATAGAACATGCCTGTCATATATAACAATTAATTGTCAAGTTAAAACAATTAACTCAGTTATATATCATTAATTAATTGCATAATTAGTGGATCAATCAATTTTGGGCCCAAGTTCAACAAATAAGCACAAAATGAGAAACAGATTAAATAATTAATCAAGCTCATTATCCATGGCCCATAATCTTAACCCAAAATTAAATTAAGTCCACCAAGCCTACTAGCACAAAATTAGTCCATTAATAAAAATTAATTTATTATGTTTGGCCCATTACTCACAATTAATTAAATTAATTAGTCCAGCAGCCCATTTCCATTTTAATTAAATTTGGGCCAACAGCCCAAAACCAAATTAAAATTGAGCAGCCTATTGACCCAGCAGCCCAACACATATTTTAATAAAATTGGACCCCTAAGCCCAATCAACCAAATTAAAATTTGGGCCCAAAGGAAATAAAGAAATAGAGCCCAACAACATTTTAATTTAAAATAGTGATTGAGCCCAGAAGAGAGCCCATCTCACAACTGCTGCCCTACTTCATCTCTCCAGTCGATGAGACGCGCCAGCCTTCTCCTCTCGGCGCCCGCGCCAACAGCGAACCAGCCTCTCGCCGACAGCCTACCGGCACCGCGCCCATAGCCAACCGGCCATCACCGGCGAAACAAGTCGCCGCTGCCGTCCACTGAGCAACAGCGCCGCCGCCAAGTCGACACCTGCCGCCGCTCGCCTGGAAGCTGCTGGACACGATCGGAGTTTGCTTGGCTCCGTCGAGGCCCGACAGTTCCGCCACGATCCGCCCAAAACTGTCAAATGACAGCCCAGAACACCCGCCGCCCACTGGACCCGCCCAGAAAATGAGCGCCGCCTAGCGACAAAGAAGCAGCCGCGCTCGGAACTGCCTGAAGCCTCGCTATCGCGCCGTGTCCCTTGCCGCCTGACCTTAAAAAACTAGCCCAGCGTCACCAAGCCTTCGTCCCGTCGCGACTGGATACTTACGCCGCCTACAGCCATTCTCTCCGCCAGCCGCCGTTCACAACAGCGTCCACTCCGTCGACTCACGCCAGGTCGGCCACCATCAGGTGAACCCCTTTCCAGTCGACTCCATATCAAGCCTCACTATCCAATTCAAACACACCGGTCAGCGGCGCCAAACGGCCGCCGACATCAGCGCTGTTCGCCGCCAACAGTGAGATCACATCACCCATCACACTGGCGCACAACGATCCGTCACAGGTGCAGCAGCCCCAATCGTCCAAAGATACCGTCGATTGTGTATACTCTCACCATCGTGTTCAGTTTTGATAACGAGCGAAGTTCGTCGTTTATAGTGTGATCGTGAATAACATGCGTGAACAAGTTAGGACGAATTGGACAAAAAAATCTTTCACCAATAATTACGAAAAGATTTCTCATAGGGAAGTAGTTGTGAATAAAAATAAGGGTTCAAACAGATTGCTTTCAAATAAATCAAAACCCGAATCAACGTGCGATCATTATTCAAAAACAATTCACATAATTCACAACAAGTCCTATCCTAACGTGTCACGTTTAGCCACGAAACCAACGCTCTGATACCAATTGTTGGGCAATTGGATCGTGCGGTTCAACGTGATCCGTTAGGAATAAAGGCAAACAATTAGCAGCGGAATCAATTAAACCGTTTACCGTACTTCTGGGTTGGTGTAGAGGTTGATCGTTGCAGAGAACCACCTCTCGATCTTCTGCTGTATGTCCCAAGTGTGATCCTGCTGTTGTGTGGGCAACAGTCTGCAGGATCTCTCAATCTGCTTCTCTTCCCTTTTATCACCAAAAGAGGCGCAGGAAAAAATCTGAGGGTTCCAGGAAGCTGAGTTCACTTATATATTGGGCTACAGCAGGGACCAGGAGGAGAAATTGGGCTGGGCCTCAATTGAATTTAATTAACCAAGCTTAGCCCAAAGCTTTTAATTAAATCCAATAATAATAATATAGTCCACTAAAATATTATTACTGCACTACCCGTCCAATCCCAAAATTATGTTCTGGGCTCCTTCTTATTATAAGCCCGATAGTCTCCCCATGTTTAAGATATTCAATGTCCATTAATTAATTAAGTTTCTGACAACTCAAATTAATTAATATCTCATCCGAGAGTAGTACCACTCAACCTTATTATCATTCCGGAAATTAATCCACTTGCAAGATTTACATGATAAACCTTATGAGCTCCTCAAGGGGACATCATCAACCTATGACAGACATGGATTCCTTCTACAATCAACAGCACACCATAGATACAGCACTACTTCCCAACTCACCGAGTTTGTTGATTTAATACATATAAATCTCACCATTGATGAATCAAAGAAATACATACTGCCCTACGTGTCGAGGTTATTGTATAGGGATTAAGAGCACGAACTTCCATAATAACAGAGATCAAGTTCTACTATATAGTCAGTATAAGAAGAACGATCTCAAGCGGTCCTGCTCAATACACACAAGTGCACTAATGTGATTCTATAGCCAAGACAAGCTAATACCAAACCACACTACAACCATACCGATAGAGAGTCCCCGTCTATCTCAGTTGTGAGCATCTGTTTATACTTTATAAGGAAATCGATAATATGATCTTCCGCGTGTTGTCGCACAACATATTATCTACAGTATAAAGTAAATGGACTATTGCATCATGCATATAAAATAAATTATAAGATGCAATCATTTGATCAATGATTCTCATTTCAAATATTGTTATGACATTGTTCATACTAAAGCTAGACTTTTAGTATACAATCCAACAAGTATATGTTAGAAGATGGGAAAATTGAATGAATAAACAAAATTCAATATATATATATATATATATTTATTTATTTATTTATTTATCAACACTTTTCTTGTTTGATATTTTTTTAAACATTTGTACTTTTTTAATATTTTTGTCCTTACTATTCAAACTCTAATACTCAATATGTCCCGATGTCAGTTACGAGGTAGGTTAAGATATCGGGATCCGTACTAACATCGGTTCCAATTTAGTTTTGGATATCAGTACAGACCATATCAATTACCATATCGGTGTGACGATCGACAGCGGTGGTGGTGCGGTGGCCGACAGTTTGGGTGGGTAATAAAAATTACTAGTATTTTAATTTTGGGGATAGGGGTAAAATTATATTTTTACATGCTAATTTGATTTAAAAAAAAAAGTATATTTTTGAAGTGTTGGTATTGATATTTGATTTGTTATACTATTAGTTATTTCTGTCGGTAGTTAGAGATCGTGAAACATGTCGGTATAATTATTATATGAGTAAATATATATTATTAGTAGTTAAACCATGAACGCACTTTAAAATTATACTTTAAATAATTATTCATCGTATTAAAAAAAACATATTTTAATTATCATTTCACAATATATTGAGTTAGTGATGGTTTGTAATGGGCTTGGTTTATTATATAAACTAATGGGCCTTACTATGAATAATTTTGACAATATATTTTTAATAATAAAATTCAAATTCTATAAAGAAGAGAGGTATATTGTACTCCAACTTATTTCTTGATGACGTAACAAAGAAAAAGATAAAAAAAAAAGTTTCAAATGTATTTTAAATTTTTAAAAAAGAAAAAAAAATGGATTGTAAGAATAATATATAGGAGTAAAAGACAGTAAAACACAGCTATGAATGACATCTTTCAATTCCCAAAATTGATTACATTAAAATTCACCTAGATTGATTAAGTTAGAACAAATGTAGAGTAGAAAATTAATCCAAAATACTGTGGGTATTAAGACCCATTCAAATTTAGGTAATTATATAATCTAGGTTTCCTTCTCTCCCCATCACTTGTAAACCTATCCCAACTTTCTTGAGAAGAGTGCATTTAAACTCCCTTGTGCTCTTAGAAATCTCATGGCTGATCAGCTATTCATCCAATGCAAAAATGAAATCTTCCACATTACAAGAAAACAAATAGAACCATCTCAACTTGTGATGAACATATTACATTGCCCGGTTCATGAAAATTAATAGGAAGATATATAGTAGCATGTACAATATGCATGGGTGCAGCAGTTGTACATGCACCACACAAAAAAAAACATAAAATTAAATCACAGGCAAAATCATGCATTTTAAACCAACAATGAAGAGCTATTTGACATCTTACAAAATACTATATATAATCATAGCAATATCTATCTATTCTCTATCTGGGTTTACTTAGTTATAGATTCTGTATACATTTAGACCATATCACTTTTTAAATTACCTCTTGGGGTGTTTAACCCTTAATATACTATTTAACCAATTTAATAATTTATTTGGTTAAAAAAATTTGGGCATGCTTTATCCTTCGGCCCGATAGTTAAGCCTTTCAGCCCGGTGGATAGAAACCCAACCCCTTAGGGGCCGTTTACTTACGCTGCAGGTTAACACAACCTATGGTCAAATTAACCATAGATTAGTGGTCAACACTTGTTTAAATAAAATACTTTTACAAAATTACCCTTGAAATTATATAAAATTTTCTCCACTGTTTATGCTTCTTCCATAATCTACCTTTTTCTCTCGCTCCATCCTTGCACGTACCAGTCAAAATTTGCAATGATCAACCTACAAGAAATTTGCAATGATCAACCTACAAGAAATTTGCAATCATCAACATACAAATTCTTGTGAATTAAGATCAAGAATGCAAATTGGTTTCTCTCTCCTCCCAACACTTCAAGGCTGTCAACACCACACTCCATCGCCGGCGGCGGCTGTCAATCAACCTCACCACACCCCATCGCTGGCGGCGGCTGTCAAGCAGCCTCACCACACCCCATCGCTGGAAGACGCCGCCTCTGGATCCGATTCCACCCGCCATCACCCGTCATCGTTGGCCAGTCGGAATTACTTTCGCCGGTCAGATCTGACTCCCAATCACCGAAAAATTCACCTCCTCACCACCTAACACCACCGCCGCTGTCGCGAAACCAACGCCTCCGGCGCGGATCTTACTCCCGACGCGCCGCTAGCCACCGACCCTTCTTCCCTATGCTTGAATCACTCACCAACACCAGCGACCACGTCTAGCAATTTCCGAGATAATTGACAAGAAAATTCAAACAATTTGCAAAGCACTGTTTCTCGCCCCCAAACGTGAACGCTTCTCACTGTCGTCGTGAATCACGTTGCCGCCGACCGCGTGGCGCCGCCACCGCCGATGGCAGAAGAGAGATGGAGACAGGAAGACTAGGAAGGGGATAGGGGAGGGTTTCATATTACTCAAGGAAGATGAATAAATAATGAGGAGAATTTAGTAATTTAGGTTCCTTAACCCAGGGATAAAAATAAGCCCCCAAATTGGACTGACAAATAAACCCACCCAACAGTGGAATTACCACCGGGCCAACAAAAGCCTGCATGTTAACCTTTCTATAATAACATGGCAAGTAAATAGATTTCTTTTATGGATTACATGTGATAACCCCCCCTTAACCCAAAAGGTAAACGGCCCCTCAATAGACGGCCACGTGGGAGAGCATTATTAATTTATTTTTTTACAATTTTACCCACACTATATATTACATGTGAATGGCCCAATTTCACGATCTGCTATTGAAAAAAAAAAATGAAAAAATATCTTATTATTTTATTGTCATTTTATGGATAGCATTTAGATTTTAATTTATTTATTTCATTAAATTAAATTTAAAAATAATTCCTGGTAGTTAAAAATTTTCCAAAAAATTAATTAAATTTTAATTTAAAAAATTTAAAAAGTTAATGTGAAATCACTTAAGATAGAATTAGGAGAAAACATATAAAAAAGTAAAAATTATGATTTTTAAGGATAACAATGTAAATTTATATTTTTATCATCTCCTAATCCTCAACTTCATTAACCAAAAAATATGATAACAAATATAATATTAGCTAACCTAAGTTATAAAATAACTCCTATTTATTCACTAACCCATATATGTGGTTAGTGAACCAAACACACCCCAATAGATATCCACAACACAAACATGCAATACAATAGAGAATCAAACAAGTGGTAGAAGGGAGGAAAGACCTTTCAACTGAGCTTGGTAGCTATAGAGTGGGGGTTCGAATCCTGCTTTTGGCATGAATTTGACCCCTTGCAAGCACAAGTTAAACAGTGAGCCCTCTCTCACAAGTTAAACAGTGAGCCCTCTCTCTAAGCTACTGAGGCACATTCTGCGATTTACCTCTTCCACCAATCCCCAGGGCAGGGGCAGTGGGGGCCTAATGGTGGGTACACCATTTGAGAATCAAACAATCTCGTACTTCCCATGTACAGCAATAATCTTATAGTTAAAAAGAATTTCAATTATAAGGAACAAAAATGAAGAAACCCCTCTACTACAAATAATTTACATAATCTTCATCTGTCATTTTACATCACACAACAAGATAAAAATTATAGAATGAGCGCATATATAGACCATGTGTAAAGATATTTTTATCAAAAGTGTTAGAGCTAGCATCTGGGATAATCTTCCACAAAAGTGTGATAGCCCAAACAGCGAGCTCTCTTCCTCACAGTTTCCAACTTTTTCACTGGACAAACCTCATCTTTGCTACCTTAGAGGAGAAATTATAAATTATGCGTAATTATGCACTTCAATATGAAAATAAGAATTTAAATTGAGAAATTAATACTAATAAAACAAGATTTTCAATGTAAGATAATTAAATTTCTATTTGAAATCAAATAAAAAAAATTAGAAGAGTAAATGTACGTCATTCTCTGAGCTAAGTTTAACGGGAGAGGGAAAGAAAAAATTTAGTACCACATAACCATTTTTTAATAAAAATGGTACAAGAGCGTTTAGTTGGCTAATTATACAGTGCACACGAGTGCATCCTAAGATAAGGTGCACCCACTTTAAAAACATATACAAATATAAATAAGATTATATATAATTATGAACAAAAATTTATATATAATTATGAACAAAAATGTATACAATTTAATTGTTGGTTTTTTAATGAAAAATTGAGTGTAAAAAATGTACAATTATTAAAAAACATAAACATATGTATGCTAGTTTTTTTAATGAAAAATTTAGTGTAAAAAAAGTATTCCATACAATTATTAAGAAACATGTATACAAAATATAATAATATGTATACAAAATAAAATAAAAAGTTATACGTAACATATGAGTGCACCCGGCGCACATAATATCAACTCTGGGTTGTTTTATACTTTCATTTAGAAAAGGTAAAGGAGTTTATTTGATCTAATTTAAAGATAAAAGGGATTATATTATTATTATTATTATTATTATTATTATTATTATTATATGAATAAAAACAAAGATTAAGAACATAATATGGCGAAATAAGTTGAGTGGTCTATTTGTCCTTTTGCCAAAAAAATAATAATAACATTTTAATAAAAAGTAATAAATAATTACAAAAATAAATTTTACAAATAATTTATAGAATTGATATAACATAATAATAATATTTTTAATAAAAATGAATACTAAGAAAAATGATAACTTACTAATTCAACGCAAAATATTGTTCTAATATATAAACAATCAAAAAGTTATAAATTTTTAGCCACTAATATGAATCACATGTGACATTTCAATGAAGACCCTTTAGCTTAATAGTATCAATGTTATGCAAAGAATAACTGATCAAATCTATATATCTACATAAGTCATTATCTTATTTCTTCTCTTTCGCCAGCAATTATTTCTTCTCTTTCGCCAGCAACACCTAGCAATAAGTTGAAATCATACTTTACTTGATCTAAAGATAAAA
Organism: Pogostemon cablin; assembly: GCA_023678885.1. NCBI lineage: Eukaryota > Viridiplantae > Streptophyta > Magnoliopsida > Lamiales > Lamiaceae > Pogostemon > Pogostemon cablin. Next base: position 22,510,267 of record CM042973.1, read on the forward strand.
TTGAAAAACATACATATCAGAGATTGATAATTTCAATTTTCCATCAGAAAATAATCACTTTTATTTATAATTAAATAAAGAATATTAAAAATTTTAAATATAAAATTCCTTTTTATAAGAAAATGTTAACTATCAATTTTAGTACTATATATTAGATTAGACGTGGGATACAAATTATAATATTAAAATATCACATGCAACTTAACAACCAATAATAAAACTATACATTAATAATAAAACTATACATTTAATGATATGTGATATGTGATATGTGATATGTTTTCTACTAGATTTTTGTATTGTGATATGTGATATGTGATATGTTTAATCTATTTCATTTTAAATAGCGATTTGCGTAATATTTGAATGGCGACGTGGGTGATATGCGTGATATTTAAACATTTATAGTGGCGTTTTCTAAATTTTATTTTGAAAATATTTGACATTAATGAATTATTTAATTTGGCTAATTCTCCTGTACTCCAAGATACGGTGCACCCATCCACAGAAATGTGTACATCTATGAACAAAAACATATACACTTATGAATAAAAATGTATACACTTTGTTAGTAAATTTTTTATTAATATTGTTAGTTTTTTTAATGAAAAATTGAGTATAAAAAAGTATACAATTATTAATAAAGATGTATACACTATTGAATAAAAAGTTATGCACATATGGATGCTAGTTTTTTTTTAATGAAAAACAAAATGTAAAAAAAGTATACAATTATTAAGAAACATGTATACACTAATAAATAAAAATATATACATATGAGTACACGTTTACGCCCGAGCATTTAATTTATTCATTTTGCTTTCTAGCGATTTTGCGTAAATTTGCATTAGATAAACCATAGTACCTCTAATTATATACAAGATAGCACCATCTCTATGTATATGATTTGAAAGAAGATTATATCTTGACAATCACTATTCATAAAATAAATAAATAAAATAAATTATTTCATGATATTGCAAAATTTACATCATAAATAGTTATATTTTATATATATATAAAAAGAATAAATTACTTTAATGATATTGCAAAATTTACATCATAAATAGTTACTATTTTAGGGCAAAAACTCTGGTGCCTTGGGGATACACCGTGTTCCCATATTAAAATTCTTGTGTTCACATGGGGACACGGTGTGTGCCGAGGGAACAGGACTCACAGGAGACCAACTCATATTATAAAAATATTCTATCTCTCTGTTTTTAGTAATATTTTGATTAAAAAAATAAAATAAAATAAAATATTATTGCTAAGGCCCCATTCACTGGAATATACTCCATCCGTCCCATTTTCAGATGACATACTTTTTATTTTGGGTTGTCCTACAAAAGTTTGCACCTTCCTTAAAAAAAAGCAAAAAGTCAAACACAATCATCATTCCCCCATACACTTTATTTACAAAAAATCACCCCTACCTAACACACCTAACATACTTTATCATTTATTTATTACAAAAAATACCATAATACCCCTAAAAAGTTATTACTTTCTTAATCTCCGTGCCGGGAAGAGGGGTGCAGACTTTCTGGACGGAGGGAGTAATAGTTTGTCCTATTCAACAATTCAACTAATTCCCGTTATTATTGTCATCATAATATATAGGTTCAGCAAATATATTGTCATCATAATGTAGGTTTATCAAATATATTAATATTATTTTATTATGTTATTTTATTTTACATTCTTTAAATCATTAAATTTAATATCTGAAAATACATTTTTTAATGAAAGAAAACAAAATTGTACATATATATATATAAATATTAAATTGATAAAATTATCAACCAAGTGGGCTAGTCCAGGCTACTGAGGGCTTCGATTCCCACGCGCACAGTGTGTATTTAATAAAAAAAGGGTGTGTATTTAGTGGAACCCTTAAAGAGTATATTCAGTTGAGCCTTTTTAAATTTATTAAACCGTTTTAAACATTATCTTAGTGAGAGAAATAACATTTTTATGTAAAGTTTATTAAATATAAGTAAAATATACCATTGGTAGTTAAAATATGTACAAACTTAAAACCATACTTTAATTAATCATGAAAATTAAAAAAAAAAAAACACTTTGACCAACTTATTTATAGGTTTGTAATGGGTTTGGTTTATTATATAAACTAATGGGCCTTACTATGAATAATTTTAACAATATAATTTTAATAATAAAATTGAAATTCTATAAGGAAAAGGTTATATTGTACTCCAACTTATTTCTCGATGACGTAACAAACAAATTAGAAAAAGATAAAACAATGTTTCAAACGTATTTTCAAATATAAAAAATAAATAAAAAACGAAAAAATTATGGATAGTAAGAATAATGGCAAAAGCTTGTGCGTGCTTGGCACACGGAGCACATTCCGTGTGCCTTTAGAATTTTGTGTTAAATTGTATACCCTTTAGTATAAAGATGTGTACCCTTTATTTTCTGAAAAAAATAAAAAATATAATGAAAAGTGTATACCCTTTAGAACAAAATGATGTACCCTTATTAATTAAAGTGCATACTCTTTAGAATAAAATAATGTACCCTTATCCATAATACTAAATTCTAAAGGTGCACGGCGTGTGCTCGAGCGCACGCAAGCCTCACTAAAAAATAATATACATTAAAAAAACTATTTTTTACCAACGAAATATTGCGTTAGTAATAACCTTAATTTCATTATTAAATTGGTTTACCAACGGAATCCATTGGTAAAGTGGTGGTTGCTAAATTTTTTGCAACGAAAAATCAATTCCGTTGGTAAATAATTTCGTTGGTGTCCATTGCTAAAAATTTCATTGGTAATTTATATAAAGATTCTCTTGATAATTACCAACGGATTGAATTCCGTTGATAAATAGAGAATAAATTCGTTAGCATTTCATTGAAAATTTTCATTTTGGTTGCTAATCCATTAGTAATTACCAACTAATTGAATTCCGTTGCTATTTTTTTCAATGATAGGAGTAAAAGACTATTAATAAAGCAGTGCAATGAAATTTCCAAAATTGATTACATTGAAATTCAATAAATTGATTAAGTTAGAACAAAGTTAGAGTAGAAAAATAAAAGTCCAAGATAATGTGGGTCAATTTAGGTCATCTATTGTAAACCAATCCCAACTAGAGTGCATTTAAACTCGGGATAAAAATATTTTTAGTCCCATAACTTTTTCCATGGTTTTTTTTAGTCCCAAGAAAGATAATTTTGTCGAATTAGTCCCACCGACGAAGAAATAGGGCCAAAAACGTCCTATTTTCACCGAAAAAAGCCACGTCACAATCGGACCGACCGGTATGATGACGGCACCCTGATGGCAGGTGAGTCAGTGGGATAAAAACCTATTTAGTCTTATAACTTTTCTCATGTTCTATTTTAGTCCCAATAAAGATAAGTTTGTCAATTTAGTCCCACCCATGTAGGAATAGGGCCAAACACGTCCTATTTTCGCCGAAAATGCTGATATCATTGGAATCGCTGATTTTCAACCAAGACGATGATGTGGCGCCCTGATGAAAAGTGAGTCAACAAATTAAATATTATTTTAATGTCAATAAGGCATTTTTATTTAAACAATTCCGACCGCTGTCATGGCCAGTGGCGAAATCATAGTCGGTGGCGAAGTTCTGGTGTTTGTGATGTGGGCCTTGGTGGCAGCGATTCCGTGCCAGAAGAGAAATGAGCTGATGAACCTTATTAATTTTTGTTTTCTAATTATTTAAAATTTTAGAAAATAAAATGTCTTGTTGGTATTAAAATAATATTAATTCTGGTTGGAAATCGACGATTCCGGTTGTCACTTGACAATCACGTGTCGTTTATCAGTGATGTCAGCATTTTCGATAAAATACAACGTGTTTAGCCCTATTTCTACACGGGTGGGACTAAATTAACAAACGTATCTTTATTGAGACTAAAATAGAACATGAGGAAAGTTATGGGAGGACTTAATATGTTTTTATGCTGCTGACTCACCTGCCATCAGGGCGCCATGTCATCATACCGGCCAGAAATCGACAATTCCAATTGTGACGTGGCTTTTTCCGGCGAAAATAGGATGTTTTTTCTCCTATTTCTTCGCCGGTGGGACTAATTTGATAAACTTATCTTTTTTGGGACTAAAAAAGACCATGGGAAAAGTTATGGGACCAAAATATTTTTTATCCCTTTAAACTCCCTTGTGCTCTTAGAAATCTCAGTTTTCTTGAAATAATTTGTTGTTTATCACACATTATTTTCTATGTATGGGTAATCAGCTATTCAATAGTCTTCTGTTGGAAATTTTAGGTGAATGGAAAAGTAATCTTAAAATAGTGTCTATTGGATTAAAGTGTGTCTATGAATAAGTGTGAACAAAGGTTGTGATTGTTGAATAAGTTGCGTCTTTTCATTAAAAGACATATGATTTTGAATTCAAAATTAAATCTGACGGTCGCATCAATTCGTGTAAAGACGCCTTGAAATCTATAAATAGGCCCTCTCATTCCATAATTCTTCACTCCAAAATTGATTTTAACTTGAGTTACTTGAGCACTTGTCATAAAGTCATGGATGTTCGAAAAAGTCCAATAAATTTGTGTCATTGTAACTGATTCATAGTGTATTCTCAAGTCGTCCTACTCCTAAGGTGAGTTCATAATATCGGTTGGTTCATCGTATCTTGTTATTTATAGTGCTACTAATATCACAAGATGTGAGTCGTTGTATCTTGGAGATGATTGCCATCGAACCATAAGCACCAGAGCGGGGCAATTTCGTCTTAAGGAGAAAGAATGTAACTCTTGACTCGACTCAAATTCCGTTTTTATTTTTGTCTCACATTTTTCTAGCCAACATATTATGCCGAAACCCAAATATACCAACAATCTTAAGACGAAAATTGCTCATGGCTACAGTATAGTATTGGTTGATTATAAATAATGTCGTGAAAGAAATTTTCGAATGCATAAAAGAACGAAGGTACGCAACTTTTTATTTTAAAAATATTAATCTGCATGTGGTGGATAATATTCTATGTAAACTGAAATTTATTTGAATAAATAAAAGACAGAAATGGAAAAGACGTGTTATTTGTGATAGAGATGCGTTAATTCAATTGTGAATTTCATGCAAAGTACAGTTAATAATATGTCTTAATATTCATTTTGAAATTTGAATATCAATTAAAAAAAATAAAATGGATTGATTGGGCAGTTTGCATGGCTTCGCCCAAGTGTTACGAACTCTCGCGAGAATATTTGCAACCGTTGGATTCTTAACCAACCATTAATTTGAAATATTAGTTATGATGCCAAATTGCGGTTATGCTAAGACAAATTAATTTTGTGTATTAAATAATAATAATAATAAATAAGTTTCAGATTCCCCCCTCAAATTGGTAAAATTAAGTATATGTGATTAGATGGGTTTCGGGAAGTGGAAACTTTGCATATTACTAGAGTTATATATATTTGATAATGTGGAAAGTTTCTGTTGATTCTCGCTGGACATGACTTGTGCCATTGTTGGTTGAACATGTGCGGTAGGCTCTGATTTTTTTTTTTTAATAACTTCAAATATAATTTATTTTTACAAAGTATGAAAACCATATGGAGATGATATATGTATTATGGAAGGATTATGGGTTTGATTCGTTAAATGTCTGGCATATGGTAAAATATCTTTGATGACTATGAAAATTAGTAAGATAAAGGATAATATCCCTTGATGAAGATTGAAGGGATATGCCTATCGGTAAAGAGGTGTCTCCTCGTGAAGAGATGTATTTCTTGTCTCGTCAAGAGTCATGTCCCTCGATTAAGGGTTAACGTCTCTTCATTAGAGTTGAATCTCTTGATAAAAGTGGTGTTCGTTGGTGAAGGGTTGCATCTCTTTGTGAAGAATCGTGACTCTTGAGTCGTTCTCTTCGTGAAAAGTCGCGTCCCTTGAAGAAGAGTAATGTCTCTTCATCTCTTGGTAAAGAGTGATGTATCTTCGTGAAGGATAGTATTCCTTGATGAAGGGATGTCTCTTCATGAAAAGTTATATCCTTTGACAAGAGTAATTGCAAATTATAGTTAAAGACTATATTTTAATTTGGGTGTGTTGACCCAAATTATAAAGGTTTGGACTTCAAAAGAGATGAAAAAATTCAAACAATTATATCAATTGATTGATTGATTAATTATTACAAAAGGCCAACCGACCCAAATGTGGGGATCCCCTAGACACTCAAATGTGGGAAAAATCCCATAAACATTCAAATATGGCGAAAAATCTCGTAGACATTTATTTAAATGTGGGGAAGCCCCAGAAATATTTAAATGCGGGGAGAGTCTCCGTAGACATTCAAATGTGGGAAAAAATGCACCTAGACATTTAAAAATGTGGGGTTATTAGTTAAGGGCATAACCTCTAAAGTTAAAATTATGTTGGCCTAAGGCAACAGATCTCAAGGAAATTAAATGGATCCGTGATAAAATTTATTGGAGATTAAATATGTTGCATTTCTGAGTGGAATGGAATAAAAAGCCACACATTAAAAAATATTTATAGCGGTGATAGGCTTTTTCTGCGCACTATAATTAAAATCCTCAAATGTAAGGATATCAATTGTAGCAGCAAGCACCCAAGTTAAATTATCGATCCCACTGAGACAGCTAATTATTTATTTTATTATTAATTACTAATTAATCAGAATTGAGTAACCAATATTCAGAGTATTGTAGTGAATTAATTATCTAAATTACTGAAATAATAAATAACTGAATTATTAAAAAACAATAAAAATAAAAGCAAGTTTCTAATCAAGAGATGACGAACAGTTCTAAGGTATCAGGTAGAGACCAATTAATTTGGGTTATTAAACTTACGATTGCTCATTCATGCAGTTTCACTGAAAATACACCACATATCCCTGTTATCCCACCGAATATGATTCGATTCAAAGCTAACAGTCTAATCTGGTTTAAATCCTAAGGTGCGCAAATATTACCAAGCCTTATTCCTAGATACTAATAAAAGCAAGCAACAATACCTCCGGATAGTAAGCCCGACTAACAAGATATTTTCTGGAATTACTACAAGGTTCTATTCACTTCCTACTTGATTGTCTAATTGCATTGTTCCACTAAACTAATCAAGTATTTGATTAACCAGTTCATGAAATTAAAGTGCTTATAGCGGAGCTACTCTAATCCCTAACAGATAGACAATACCAATCATGAACGCACACAAGCTAACACAATAATCCAAGCATTATAGCGGATGTCATGAATATATTATGAAGACGTTACGAAGCAGATAAGCAAGTCTTAATAAAATAAGTAAAATCAAAAGCTCAACTGCATAAAATCTCAATCTTTGGTCTAAATCCCCAAATCAATTAAATCAATCCATCAAACCCTAGAACTGTATATAAAATTAGCCCATGAGGTCACAAGCAACACTCATGGCTAAGCAATTCATACCAAAAATCAAAGTAAAAGAAAGAGAAAGATAGGAATTATGAAACCCTAGTGTAGACGTAGTCTTTCGTTCCTTCTCCGTCTCTCCAATTGCTCGATTCTCCCTCAATTAGCACTTGGAACCCTCTTGGAAGTGGATGGATGATGAAATCAGGTTGTTAATCTGATATGGAGGTGTTGGAGGTGTGAATTGATGATGGATTATGGATGGGTTCTCTCCAATTTGTGTTTTGATCTCCCTAATTGTTTCTAGGACTGATGCAGGGCTTTTTCGCGATCAAAACTGCTTCAGAATCGCGATTTGAGGGTATATATACGCTGCTGTATCGAACAGGTCTCGTCTGGGCCCAATTTTGGGCCGCTCGGCACCTTGCTCGAGCCGAGCTCATGGCCGAGCGGCCCCCAAACCAGCCGAGCATCATATGGTTGGAATGGGCCCATCGTGTGGCCTCTGAGGGACCCCAGCTCGGCTGGAAATTCGCACAAAGTTGGTCCTGCTCGAGCCGAGCGGCCTCCCGAGCTGCTGAGACTGCACTGCGCGACTTCACCGTTTTGAGCATAACTTATTCATACGGACTCCAAATTAAGTGATTTTTGTGCTCACGTGTTCCTCTCTTCCTTGGATTTCTATCCATATAAATAACTCTCAGAAACTCTAATATTTGAATATGTAAAAAGTCATGCAAATGGCTGCTCGGTACAGCATGCGCAACGTTAGCACTTTGATCATAACATTCTCGTTTAGAATCCGATTGGGGTGTTCTTTATGTCAAAATGACCCTCTCTTCTGTGGATTTCCAACCATATATCACATGATCAATTTGGACTTCTACAATAATACAGAAAATTTGTGCAACTTGGACTGTATTTTTCAGCATTCCTTCTCACTTTCACTCCTCATTCCAACTTTGAACTTTTGATCATGTTTTACCCTTCAAAACTCAACAAAACACCTTAGTAGCATCAAAATCATGTAAATACTCAAATGTACTCAATTCCATGCAAAAATAATAACTTTCCTAAGCAAAACGGTGTAATGTGCATATGTAAAATGCGTGAAATTCAACTCTCAACAAACCCCCAAACTTACCTGTTGCTCGTCCCGAGGCAACGACCTTAAAAACCAATATAGATTAATTGAGAGGAAATTTCACAGCAGAAGACATCCAAATAACAATTCAGAGATCATACTTCAGATGCAAAATAACCATCCATCTAAGAACATACAATTCAAATCAACTATTTCACTCATTCGGAATACTCATCCACCCATTCTCTCTGGTAGTATTTACGCTCATCGCTCAAGTGTGAGATATACACTTCAGGGTAAGGCATTTACACTCAAAGTCAATTCAAACACACGCGTAACCATAAGCTTGGCAATCATCTCAACTCTCGACTAAAGGAATAATTTCAACAATAGGATCACAAAGGTCTTGCATTAGGTTGTAATGTTGGCTCTTTGGTAAAGGTAGGGAGTATATGGATATCGTGACTCAATCACTAGTAGAGAATCAAAGAAGACTTACAGCTTTTCAACAAACAGCTTTACTTTCTTCTTTCTTCTTCAACACTCTTCAATGCTTCTTGCAATTTGATTCCTCCTTCATTTTTGAACACCACATCCTTACTTGAATTTTTTTTTTCTTCCCTCTTTTCTTTTCTCTTTATTTTTCTTTTTCAAATAAGGGTACCAGTTTCAGGCACTATCCTTTTCATGGGGTACCAGTTTCGGGCACTACCCCTTTATGCAACAATTTAACTACTCTTTTCAACAATTTTTATCACTTCCAACTTATTCTCCTTTTATGTTTCTTCTCAATATACCAAATTGACTCCTTCAACTCTCTACTAGGTAGGTTTTTTTTTTTAAAGCTAACAAGGGATCAATTGGCTTATCACGTAGGCATCCAACAAATATGACTTTTCAGGCTCAAAAGGGTTAACTACGGATAATTTCAATAGGTAGGATAATAATTTGGCTAGTGACTAATAAATAACAAAGATGGCATAAGATCATTTCCTATTGTCTAATCGAATAGGTAGCTTCAAGCAAGATATAAAGCTAAGTTCTAGAATACGTGTGTATGAACGACACTCACAAGAATAAACTAAATCATGCAACTAGTCATGATTTCAAAAGGCTCAAAATCTCACATGGCTATAGGAATGAACGAGCAATCCTAATAAAGTTACATAGCTAATCTTTCATGCACATAAATAAATTTCAAGTATCTCAATATCCAAGCACAATCTCAAACTGCTTCTCAAACACAATCACACATATAATCAAGTGCCATGAAAAACCAGAAAATCATCCTAGAGAACCATAAATCAACTACACCGACACTAGGATTAACACAAAACAAAACACGAAACCTGAAAAATCGCAAAAAATCGAACCCTCAATATTCTCAAATAAATCAAAAATATTAAGAATCCGCAAAAAATCGACTCTCCAAGAAACAACACAATGTAAAAATTCTATTTTGACACTGCAAGACAAGGTATGTACGTTACCCCTCCAAACTTAGATTAAACGAAGTGAGAAACTAAGTTTGCAAAGAAGTATATACCGCAGTCAAGCAACACCTAATAAAACTCCTACACCAACACAGACATATAAAAGCAATAAAACGGAAGGGACAGCCCCCAACAAGCGCTCATGTTTAACGTCGGAGAGTCACGACGGGATACCTCTTTTCAACTACTGGATCGGAGGATAGTCTTCTCGCATTCTTACTTTTAAGTATTTCCATCCTCTCTTATTCGCAGCGCCAACCATCTCACCCTTCTTTGTCACTGAAATATGACTCTTTAAATACTTTTCCTCCCATGACTGGCTTGATTCCTTCTTGTCAATCTTCCATTCTATTGTAGGCTCACCCTGTTTAGCAAAACAAGGATCAAACAAGTTAGAATTTACAACACCAATATAAGAAGAAAAATCTTGAGGTAAGTTTGAAGGCTTCAGATATGGATCATCAATTTTTCCTGCAACCAAGAGATAATTAAACAACACATTAGAGTTAGTAGTAGAAAAAGTAAGAGATACGCTTGTTCCTGCGATCTCCTCTACCACTTCAATTCCTTTGCTGTCATGTTTCTCTTCCTTAGCAACATGCTTCGTCTCCTCTTCAACAGTCTCCTCTTCAACAGTGGACTTCTTATTCTGATTCACCATTTCAGAAGTGGTCTTCCTTCTCTGTTCATCTCTAGCATCACTCAAAGCAAGCAAGTTCTCAAGATAATCTATACATGCATCATTAGATAAACCCTCAAACTCTGCATCAGACAAGGCGAAGTCCTCTACTACTTCCACAGACTTGCATTGCTGCTTATCTGTAGGCCACTGCATCTCTTTATTCAAAGAGAAAAAAAACGTGTTTAAATAAATCTAAAAAATTAAATATATATATCCTAATTAAATTAGCAATAAAAGAAAAATAAACAATTAAACTGTCCCCGGCAACGGCGCCAAAAACTTGATAGGCTTTTTCTGCGCACTATAATTAAAATCCTCAAGTGTAAGGATATCAATTGTAGCAGCAAGCACCCAAGTTAAATTATCGATCCCACTGAGACAACTAATTATTTATTTTATTATTAATTACTAATTAATCAGAATTGAGTAACCAATATTCAGAGTATTGTAGTGAATTAATTATCTAAATTACTGAAATAATAAATAACTGAATTATTAAAAAGCAATAAAAATAAAAGCAAGTTTCTAATCAAGAGATGACGAACAGTTCTAAGGTATCAGGTAGAGACCAATTAATTTGGGTTATTAAACTTACGATTGCTCATTCATGCAGTTTCACTGAAAATACACCACATATCCCTGTTATCCCACCGAATATGATTCGATTCAAAGCTAACAGTCTAATCTGGTTTAAATCCTAAGGTGCGCAAATATTACCAAGCCTTATTCCTAGATACTAATCAAAGCAAGCAACAATACCTGCGGATGGTAAGCCCGACTAACAAGATATTTTCTGGAATTACTACAAGGTTCTATTCACTTCCTACTTGATTGTCTAATTGCATTGTTCCACTAAACTAATCAAGTATTTGATTAACCAGTTCATGAAATTAAAGTGCTTATAGCGGAGCTACTCTAATCCCTAACAGATAGACAATACCAATCATGAACGCACACAAGCTAACACAATAATCCAAGCATTATAGCGGATGTCATGAATATATTATGAAGATGTTACGAAGCAGATAAGCAAGTCTTAATAAAATAAGTAAAATCAAAAGCTCAACTGCATAAAATCTCAATCTTTGGTCTAAATCCCCAAATCAATTAAATCAATCCATCAAACCCTAGAACTGTATATAAAATTAGCCCATGAGGTCACAAGCAACACTCATGGCTAAGCAATTCATACCAAAAATCAAAGTAAAAGAAAGAGAAAGATAGGAATTATGAAACCCTAGTGTAGACGTAGTCTTTCGTTCCTTCTCCGTCTCTCCAATTGCTCGATTCTCCCTCAATTAGCACTTGGAACCCTCTTGGAAGTGGATGGATGATGAAATCAGGTTGTTAATCTGATATGGAGGTGTTGGAGGTGTGAATTGATGATGGATTATGGATGGGTTCTCTCCAATTTGTGTTTTGATCTCCCTAATTGTTTCTAGGACTGATGCAGGGCTTTTTCGCGATCAAAACTGCTTCAGAATCGCGATTTGAGGGTATATATACGCTGCTGTATCGAACAGGTCTCGTCTGGGCCCAATTTTGGGCCGCTCGGCACCTTGCTCGAGCCGAGCTCATGGCCGAGCGGCCCCCAAACCAGCCGAGCATCATATGGTTGGAATGGGCCCATCGTGTGGCCTCTGAGGGACCCCAGCTCGGCTGGAAATTCGCACAAAGTTGGTCCTGCTCGAGCCGAGCGGCCTCCCGAGCTGCTGAGACTGCACTGCGCGACTTCACCGTTTTGAGCATAACTTATTCATACGGACTCCAAATTAAGTGATTTTTGTGCTCACGTGTTCCTCTCTTCCTTGGATTTCTATCCATATAAATAACTCTCAGAAACTCTAATATTTGAATATGTAAAAAGTCATGCAAATGGCTGCTCGGTACAGCATGCGCAACGTTAGCACTTTGATCATAACATTCTCGTTTAGAATCCGATTGGGGTGTTCTTTATGTCAAAATGACCCTCTCTTCTGTGGATTTCCAACCATATATCACATGATCAATTTGGACTTCTACAATAATACAGAAAATTTGTGCAACTTGGACTGTATTTTTCAGCATTCCTTCTCACTTTCACTCCTCATTCCAACTTTGAACTTTTGATCATGTTTTACCCTTCAAAACTCAACAAAACACCTTAGTAGCATCAAAATCATGTAAATACTCAAATGTACTCAATTCCATGCAAAAATAATAACTTTCCTAAGCAAAACGGTGTAATGTGCATATGTAAAATGCGTGAAATTCAACTCTCAACAAACCCCCAAACTTACCTGTTGCTCGTCCCGAGGCAACGACCTTAAAAACCAATATAGATTAATTGAGAGGAAATTTCACAGCAGAAGACATCCAAATAACAATTCAGAGATCATACTTCAGATGCAAAATAACCATCCATCTAAGAACATACAATTCAAATCAACTATTTCACTCATTCGGAATACTCATCCACCCATTCTCTCTGGTAGTATTTACGCTCATCGCTCAAGTGTGAGATATACACTTCAGGGTAAGGCATTTACACTCAAAGTCAATTCAAACACACGCGTAACCATAAGCTTGGCAATCATCTCAACTCTCGACTAAAGGAATAATTTCAACAATAGGATCACAAAGGTCTTGCATTAGGTTGTAATGTTGGCTCTTTGGTAAAGGTAGGGAGTATATGGATATCGTGACTCAATCACTAGTAGAGAATCAAAGAAGACTTACAGCTTTTCAACAAACAGCTTTACTTTCTTCTTTCTTCTTCAACACTCTTCAATGCTTCTTGCAATTTGATTCCTCCTTCATTTTTGAACACCACATCCTTACTTGAATTTTTTTTTTCTTCCCTCTTTTCTTTTCTCTTTATTTTTCTTTTTCAAATAAGGGTACCAGTTTCAGGCACTATCCTTTTCATGGGGTACCAGTTTCGGGCACTACCCCTTTATGCAACAATTTAACTACTCTTTTCAACAATTTTTATCACTTCCAACTTATTCTCCTTTTATGTTTCTTCTCAATATACCAAATTGACTCCTTCAACTCTCTACTAGGTAGGTTTTTTTTTTTTAAAGCTAACAAGGGATCAATTGGCTTATCACGTAGGCTTCCAACAAATATGACTTTTCAGGCTCAAAAGGGTTAACTACGGATAATTTCAATAGGTAGGATAATAATTTGGCTAGTGACTAATAAATAACAAAGATGGCCTAAGATCATTTCCTATTGTCTAATCGAATAGGTAGCTTCAAGCAAGATATAAAGCTAAGTTCTAGAATACGTGTGTATGAACGACACTCACAAGAATAAACTAAATCATGCAACTAGTCATGATTTCAAAAGGCTCAAAATCTCACATGGCTATATGAATGAACGAGCAATCCTAATAAAGTTACATAGCTAATCTTTCATGCACATAAATAAATTTCAAGTATCTCAATATCCAAGCACAATCTCAAACTGCTTCTCAAACACAATCACACATATAATCAAGTGCCATGAAAAACCAGAAAATCATCCTAGAGAACCATAAATCAACTACACCGACACTAGGATTAACACAAAACAAAACACGAAACCTGAAAAATCGCAAAAAATCGAACCCTCAATATTCTCAAATAAATCAAAAATATTAAGAATCCGCAAAAAAATCGACTCTCCAAGAAACAACACAATGTAAAAATTCTATTTTGACACTGCAAGACAAGGTATGTACGTTACCCCTCCAAACTTAGATTAAACGAAGTGAGAAACTAAGTTTGCAAAGAAGTATATACCGCAGTCAAGCAACACCTAATAAAACTCCTACACCAACACAGACATATAAAAGCAATAAAACGGAAGGGACAGCCCCCAACAAGCGCTCATGTTTAACGTCGGAGAGTCACGACGGGATACCTCTTTTCAACTACTGGATCGGAGGATAGTCTTCTCGCATTCTTACTTTTAAGTATTTCCATCCTCTCTTATTCGCAGCGCCAACCATCTCACCCTTCTTTGTCACTGAAATATGACTCTTTAAATACTTTTCCTCCCATGACTGGCTTGATTCCTTCTTGTCAATCTTCCATTCTATTGTAGGCTCACCCTGTTTAGCAAAACAAGGATCAAACAAGTTAGAATTTACAACACCAATATAAGAAGAAAAATCTTGAGGTAAGTTTGAAGGCTTCAGATATGGATCATCAATTTTTCCTGCAACCAAGAGATAATTAAACAACACATTAGAGTTAGTAGTAGAAAAAGTAAGAGATACGCTTGTTCCTGCGATCTCCTCTACCACTTCAATTCCTTTGCTGTCATGTTTCTCTTCCTTAGCAACATGCTTCGTCTCCTCTTCAACAGTCTCCTCTTCAACAGTGGACTTCTTATTCTGATTCACCATTTCAGAAGTGGTCTTCCTTCTCTGTTCATCTCTAGCATCACTCAAAGCAAGCAAGTTCTCAAGATAATCTATACATGCATCATTAGATAAACCCTCAAACTCTGCATCAGACAAGGCGAAGTCCTCTACTACTTCCACAGACTTGCATTGCTGCTTATCTGTAGGCCACTGCATCTCTTTATTCAAAGAGAAAAAAAACGTGTTTAAATAAATCTAAAAAATTAAATATATATATCCTAATTAAATTAGCAATAAAAGAAAAATAAACAATTAAACTGTCCCCGGCAACGGCGCCAAAAACTTGATAGGCTTTTTCTGCGCACTATAATTAAAATCCTCAAGTGTAAGGATATCAATTGTAGCAGCAAGCACCCAAGTTAAATTATCGATCCCACTGAGACAACTAATTATTTATTTTATTATTAATTACTAATTAATCAGAATTGAGTAACCAATATTCAGAGTATTGTAGTGAATTAATTATCTAAATTACTGAAATAATAAATAACTGAATTATTAAAAAGCAATAAAAATAAAAGCAAGTTTCTAATCAAGAGATGACGAACAGTTCTAAGGTATCAGGTAGAGACCAATTAATTTGGGTTATTAAACTTACGATTGCTCATTCATGCAGTTTCACTGAAAATACACCACATATCCCTGTTATCCCACCGAATATGATTCGATTCAAAGCTAACAGTCTAATCTGGTTTAAATCCTAAGGTGCGCAAATATTACCAAGCCTTATTCCTAGATACTAATCAAAGCAAGCAACAATACCTGCGGATGGTAAGCCCGACTAACAAGATATTTTCTGGAATTACTACAAGGTTCTATTCACTTCCTACTTGATTGTCTAATTGCATTGTTCCACTAAACTAATCAAGTATTTGATTAACCAGTTCATGAAATTAAAGTACTTATAGCGGAGCTACTCTAATCCCTAACAGATAGACAATACCAATCATGAACGCACACAAGCTAACACAATAATCCAAGCATTATAGCGGATGTCATGAATATATTATGAAGACGTTACGAAGCAGATAAGCAAGTCTTAATAAAATAAGTAAAATCAAAAGCTCAACTGCATAAAATCTCAATCTTTGGTCTAAATCCCCAAATCAATTAAATCAATCCATCAAACCCTAGAACTGTATATAAAATTAGCCCATGAGGTCACAAGCAACACTCATGGCTAAGCAATTCATACCAAAAATCAAAGTAAAAGAAAGAGAAAGATAGGAATTATGAAACCCTAGTGTAGACGTAGTCTTTCGTTCCTTCTCCGTCTCTCCAATTGCTCGATTCTCCCTCAATTAGCACTTGGAACCCTCTTGGAAGTGGATGGATGATGAAATCAGGTTGTTAATCTGATATGGAGGTGTTGGAGGTGTGAATTGATGATGGATTATGGATGGGTTCTCTCCAATTTGTGTTTTGATCTCCCTAATTGTTTCTAGGACTGATGCAGGGCTTTTTCGCGATCAAAACTGCTTCAGAATCGCGATTTGAGGGTATATATACGCTGCTGTATCGAACAGGTCTCGTCTGGGCCCAATTTTGGGCCGCTCGGCACCTTGCTCGAGCCGAGCTCATGGCCGAGCGGCCCCCAAACCAGCCGAGCATCATATGGTTGGAATGGGCCCATCGTGTGGCCTCTGAGGGACCCCAGCTCGGCTGGAAATTCGCACAAAGTTGGTCCTGCTCGAGCCGAGCGGCCTCCCGAGCTGCTGAGACTGCACTGCGCGACTTCACCGTTTTGAGCATAACTTATTCATACGGACTCCAAATTAAGTGATTTTTGTGCTCACGTGTTCCTCTCTTCCTTGGATTTCTATCCATATAAATAACTCTCAGAAACTCTAATATTTGAATATGTAAAAAGTCATGCAAATGGCTGCTCGGTACAGCATGCGCAACGTTAGCACTTTGATCATAACATTCTCGTTTAGAATCCGATTGGGGTGTTCTTTATGTCAAAATGACCCTCTCTTCTGTGGATTTCCAACCATATATCACATGATCAATTTGGACTTCTACAATAATACAGAAAATTTGTGCAACTTGGACTGTATTTTTCAGCATTCCTTCTCACTTTCACTCCTCATTCCAACTTTGAACTTTTGATCATGTTTTACCCTTCAAAACTCAACAAAACACCTTAGTAGCATCAAAATCATGTAAATACTCAAATGTACTCAATTCCATGCAAAAATAATAACTTTCCTAAGCAAAACGGTGTAATGTGCATATGTAAAATGCGTGAAATTCAACTCTCAACAAACGGTAACTCAACCATGATGAGTGGAGATCCCACACACTTGGTTCAATGAGACAACTAAGTTATATTTGTTTAGGTGTGCACTTGAAATATTTTAATTAATCTGTGGGTATGTCATGGTACTCTTAATAAGAGGTCACCTATATAAGTGCGAGGAAGACCGCCTCAATGAAACGCTTATGAATCCAAGATATGGTCCAAGGCCGAAATGGACACAACCATGAGAATCAAATGTATTAGGAAGGGTGTTATGTTGGTACTGTTGTCTTGGCATACACAAAAGCAGAGTAGTTCAAGGCATCCCGTTCACTAAACTGCGAGTATGTCCGATAGTATTCAACTAGGGAAGGTTCAAAGCCGGAAGCTATCTATCTCGATGTAATATCTTTTCACTTGAACTCACTTTATTGTCAGTCTTCCGTATCGTAGTCTTTTCAGTTGACTTTATCTATTCATGTGGGGATTGTTGGAAATTTTAGGTGAATGGAAAAGTAACCTTAAAATGGTGTCTATTAGATTAAAGTATGTCTATGAATAAGTGCGAACAAAGGTTGTGATTGTTGAATAAGTTGCATCTTTTCATTAAAAGACATATGATTTTGAATTTAAAATTAAATCCAACGGTCGCATCAATTTGTGTAAAGACGTCTTGAAATCTATAAATAGGCCCTCTCATTCCATAATCCTTCACTCCGAAATTGATTTTAACTTGAGTTACTTGAGCACTTGTCATAAAGTTATGGATGTTCGAAAAAGTCCAATAAATGTGTGTCGTTGTAACTGATTCATAGTGTATTCTCAAGTCGTCCTACTCCTAAGGTGAGTTCATAATATCGGTTGGTTCGCCGTATCTTGTGATTTATAGTGCTACTAATATCACAAGATGTGAGTCGTTGTATCTTGGAGATGATTGTAACTCTTGACTCGACTCAAATTCGTCTTAAGGAGAAAGAATGTAACTCTTGACTCGACTCAAATTCCGTTCTTATTTTTTTGTCACATTTTTCTAGTCAACATATTATATCGAAACCCAAATATACCAACATCTTCATCCAGTGCAAAGATGAAATCTCCCCTGTAATTGATAACAAGTTACAAGAAAAGAAATAGAACCATCTCAATTTGTGTTCAACACACAGTTTATGAAAATTAGTAAGAAGATAGTAGCATGTAGAATATGCATACTTGTGAACCCTCCTCCTTTTACCCGGGCTTGGGACCGGCTGTGGCGGAGTTAAACAAGTTGTATTTGTACACCACACACTAAAATTAATTAATTAAACCACAGGCCAAATCATGCATTATACAACTAACAATGAAGAGCACATATATTTGACATCTTAAGAAATATAATAGTAGTATCTATCTATTCTCTATCTGGGTTTACTTAGTTCTAGATTATGTATATGTTTAGACCACATCATGACTTCTTAAATTACCTTTCATTCTTAGCACCAATCAATTATTCTACGAGCGATGTAAAGTTAACCCACAGCATAAACATTCAACACATGAGTAGAGAATCAAAACATGTTTTTATGTACAAGTTTCAATTTATCACATGCAGATCTTTGAAAACAATTCAAGCTCAATCTCGCAATCTTTGAAGACAGATCAATTTAAAACTAAAACCCTAAATCTTGAAGATCAATTCAATCAATCTCTCAAAAAAGTCATGGCCTCTTCTAGAATCTTGAAGATAAATCTGTATATCATCAAAGATTCAAAATCTTTGAAGATCAATTCAATCAAAAGTATTGTAGACTCGATCTTCTAGAAGCTTTGAAGATCAATATATGAGAATGTCAATATTCAATCAATCTCAAAAAAGTTATTGTAGACTCACCGCATCATGAACCAAGGCCATAAATTCAGCATCTGTGGATACCATTCTCCGTCCCTTTCTCTCTGTCGCCGATGACGCGAATATTGAGTAGCGAGAGGGCGAGGGAGAGATGAGAAAGGGAGAGAGAGGTCTTCCATCTCACGTCTTCTCTTGCATGCATTCATCATCAACGTATAGTAATGCCTCTATTTATAACCAATACTTTGCTATTAAATATGGTATTACTTGGAGACTAAGATTTTTAATTATCTTATCTTATCTATAATTAATATTACTATTTTACAGGCTGATTACTTGGGTCACAACCCATTACCTAATACTATTATCGGTATCTTCTCATTAATAATTATCGCCCCCCTATCCCAAGGGCAGCGCTATTACCAACCGAAAGATAACTAAGGGCACCCGAAATTTCAAAAAAATTGTACTAATAAAAATACTTTTTTAACCTTACCCCTAAAATTACACCCTATATCCCTTATCACCAAAGCTCCCACGACTGGTACACCACACCAACTGCAATATACTTAGCTTTTAAACCAACTCAAATCAAGAATGGAATTGAATGTTTTTTTGTAAGAAAGAAATTATAAATCAATTTTGATGATGATACAATTTTTCTTTAATTCATTCGAAGACCAAGAAAATAAACACACCCTCTCTCCCTCCCATTTTCATTGTAGTAAAAACTGTCTTTTCATTTTCCCCCGATTTCCTTAGCCCTAATTTCCTTTAATCTTTTCAAAATCTTAACTCCACGACTCATATAAAAAATAGTTCGAGCACTGATTTCAGATTATTGGTCCATTTATTTTAATCTTTGATTTCTCTTCATTTCAAAGTTGATGATGGATAACCGGCGAATTTTACAACAATAGTGATGGATGGCTGTCGATATGCCTCCACGGCATAGTAGAGTGCGAAGAGGACACCAACTCTTTGCCGGAGTTCCCAACCCATCAAGAAGGCATTTCATATTGGGGAAACTAGAAATAATATGACAAACTAGACAAATGGCTGGAAAGGGAACACTTTCAAATATAGAAATAAGGGATGGGGTTAAAATAGTAACTTCACTATAATTTATTTTAGAAATTGGTACCCTCAGTAATCTTTTGGGTGACAATAGTGTCACCCCTATTCTAATTCTTATCACGTGCCTAATTTATTGGGTTTCACACCGACATTGTAAATATCTTTATTTAGACCTTATTTTATAATAGACAAAAACTTGTGTGCACCCTGGTGCACGGGGCACACTCCGTGCGTCTTTAGAATAAATAATACATTAAATTAATGTATATTTTTGGATTGACCAATCAGAAACCCCCAAATTAAAGTATGACGTGGTGGATTCTGGCGAAATACGCGTTTTCCGGCGAAAATTGGGCAAAAATTGAAACGATTCGTTAGTTATAGGGCAAAATTGAACCACTTATCTATTGTAGGGCAAAAATTGAAGTTTTGCTTAGTTATAAGGCAAAAAATGAATTTAACTCTGGGTTAAAATAAAGTCAAAATTGCCACGTCGGATTGACCAGCCGGAAACCCCCAAATTGAAGCATGACGTGGCGGATTTTGGCGGAAATTGGACAAAAATTGAAATGATTTATTAGTTATAGGGCAAGATTGAACCACTTATCTTTTCAGGGCAAAAATCGAATTTTTATTTAGTTACAGGGCAAAAAATAAATTTAACTCGTATATACTATACTACTCTTATTTTCAAGGGTAGAACGCCCCCCAACACCGTGACTCCAAACCCCTCATTTTGGAAAATGTTATATATTTTTAGTATTAAATGATATACTCTTTAATATAAGAACGTGTACTCTTTATTTTTGGAAAAAAAATTAATTTTTTAATCAAACATTTATATTATTCGTATTTCAATCGATCTTTTCATTGAAAAATTGTATACTCTTTAGAACAAAATATTGTACTCTTACGCACTTCGTGCACCCACCACACAAGAGACCAACTCTATTTTTAATATTCAAGCAAACAAGATAATACTCCCTATGTCTCGGTCATAGGTCCCCATTTTCTTTTTGCATGTGGACTAAAGTGTATTATTATTTTATATGCAGTGGATAGTTGTATTAGTATTGAGTGGTGGGTTACATGTGGGGCCCTTTTTACGGATAATTTAGTCAAAGTCAATAATATCATACACTTTATTCAGTTAAAATACCAAAAAAAACCCTACTTTTTTTTTTACATTATTACACCAAAAGTAATTTTTCTTAAATTACAAGCAAGTCAAAATGTGGAAGTCATTCTGGAACGGAGGAAGTAGTATTATTGGGAGATAAAAATTGTAGTTGTTTTTTTAAATAATTAATTTATTCTCTATATTTAAAAATTTTAAGTTAATCTTTACCATGGGATACTTTCTAATGAGACAAGTATAGATTAAAATATTGTAAGACATGTTGACCCATTGATTATTATATAGTAAGTAAAAGGGTGGGGAATGGTTTTATGGGAGAATAGTTTAAAGAGGCTATTAGTAGAAGGGTGAGGAATGGTTCGGAGATTGACTTTTGGAGGGAAGATTGGTCAGGAGAAGGTAGTTTGAAGTATAATATCTAGGATTGTTTCAAAATTGCATTAAGAAAAATGCAAAGATTAATGAGATGGAAGAGTGGGTTGGGAATGGAGAATACTTCTTAGGAGTTTTGAAACTAACGATTTTGATTATTTGTTGTTCAATATAAACAAGTACATGTTATCAAAAGAAATAAAAGATACATGAGATGGAACTCAAGCAACAAAGATACCTATATTGTCAAAATTTTGCGAAGTAGGAAAATATCTAGAGAGTAAGAAGATGGAGAGGTGTATAATAATGTATGGAAAATGCTGCAATCCCAAAAGTACAGCTCATGGTTTGGAAAATAATTCATGGAAGACTCGCCACAAGGGTTAATCTGAGAAGGAGAAATTGCCTACCTTTGAATGTTGATGTCATGTGCCCATTGTATAAGATTAGCGAGGAAACGGACGAACATTTGTTAGTCCATTGCAGTTGGAGCTCAAATTTTTGGTCTGAATGTCTCAAATGGATGGGGGTAAGTACTCCTCTACATGAATCGATCAAAAGTAACTTGTTGTTTGGATGTCTGTTTCAGTTAAAAATTGGTCAGTATATTGATTTATTGGTTTGGATGTGTGGTGTATGGTTAATCCGAAGAATGAGAAATTAAATTGTGTTTGAAGATGGAAAAAGAGATGTTATGAAAAATTTTAATGATATGAAATGTAGGATTTGAAGTTGGATTAGGAGAAGGAAGAAGACATCTTATAGTAACATGAGTTTTCAATCTTGGTGGAAAGGAGGGCAGGGAAAAGGTAATTTGGAGAAAATCTTATTGAGTTCATAACGTCTACACTTTAGTTACAAATTAACAATAGGTATAGTAAATGGACAAGGATGTGTTTTGAAAAGAGATTAGATGTATCTCGATGGTGATAGTGGCTAGGAGTGTTTTGATCATTTCTTCTTTCTTGTAAACATTACATGACTTTGTATTGGGGTATATCTCATTACTCATTATATTAATAATACTACTAAGTTTTGCTGTCTAAAAAAAAGTAAGTAAAATATATTATTAGTTAAAGTATTTTTACATCTTAAAATTATACTTTAATTCATCATTCATCATACTTAAAAAAAAACTTTGTATATTGTTTCACAAAATATTGAGTTAGTTGAATGTTTGTAATGGGCTTGGTTTATTATACTCCCTCCTCTCCGTTAAATTATGCATGAGTTTTTTTTAATGTATAAAAATGTGTAAAATTATTGGAATATGTGTAAAAAGAAAGTATTTTACATAGTTTAATAAAATTAATGTGTAAAATTATTGGAATATGTATAAAAAAGTGAATAGTATTATAATTTATTTTTTTAATTTCTAAAAACGTGCATAAATGTTGGTGAAGGGGGAGTATAAACTAATGTGCCTCACTATAGATAATTTTGACAATATATTTTTAATACTAATAAAATTGAAATTCTATAAAGAGAGGTATATTGTACTCCCTACTTATTTCTTGACGACGTAACAAACAAAGAAAAAGATAAAACAAAGTTTCAATCTTATTTTCAAATTAAAGAAAAAAAAAAGGAAAAAATTATGAGTAGTAAGAATAATAACAGGAGTAAAAGACGGTATGAATTACATCTTTCAATTCCCAAAATTGATTACATTAAAATTCAATAAATTGATCAAGTCGGAATAAATTGAGTAGAAAATTAAAAGTCCAAATAACTGTAGTTATTAAGACCCATTCAAATTTAGGTTATTACATGCTATAGGTTTGCTTCTCCCCATCTCTTGTAAACCTATCCCAACTCTCTTGAGAAGAGTGCATTTACACTCCCATGTGCTCTTAGAAATCTCTGTTTTCTTCAAATAATTTGCTGTTTACCCAACTAACTTGAATACTCAAGTCTTTATTTTCTGTGCTTCACACTTAACTTTCTGTGTAGCCTTGTGGCTGATCAGCTATTCCACAATCTTCATAAAGTGCAAAAATGAAACATTCCTTGTGATTTGATAACACGTTAGAAGAAAACAAATAGAACCATCTCAATTTGTGATGAACATATTGCCCAGTACATGAGAATTAGTAGGAAGATAGTAGCACGTTCAATATGCATATACGGGTGCAGCACCTGTGAACCCTCCTCCTTTACCCGGGCTTGGGACCGGCTGTGCTTCACAGGCGGAGTTAAACAAGTTGTACATGCACCACATAAAAATAATTAAATGACAGGCAAAAGCATGCATTTTACAACTAACAATGAAGCACACACTGAGAGCACAGACATCTTAAGAAATGAACCTATAATATCAGTATCTATCTATTCTCTATCTGGGTTTATTTAGTTCTAAATTCTGTAAAAGTTTAGACCACATCACTTCTTAAATAACCTTTGATTATTAGCACCAATCAATTATTCTACATGTTAAACCACAGCATAAACATGCAAGACAATAGAGAATCAATCAATCTCGTGAAGGAAAACACTTCATGGTAGCAAAGAAAGAGCAACACTAGTTAATGCAGGAATATGTAGATAAACAGAAAATAAACTGTCATAATCCAAATTGGGGAAGGAAACCAGTAGTAACACCAACATCAAAGACATTTCCGCTATCTCATCCATACACCAGGTATTTCACTATCCACTTCTTGAGTATACACACAAAGATTTGTCGCATAAAGATGACGTCAGAAGCTTACAATCACAGAGAAGGCAACAATTGAGACTCCGATGCAAACTAGTTGATCTTCAATATTGACTACCAACCACCAGCCAAAATCTGGGCAACTAAATGTACCAGACAGACAAAATGCAGTATAAATTCAACCGATAGATTGAATTAGCAATCCCATTCACATGTACACCAAAAGGTCTTGATATTATTGCATTTCAAAGCACTACTCAGAAATAATGACCATGTCTAAATGCACCACAAGCGACTCTTAAAAACCTCCATATGCTCACAGTTGTATCACGAGACGTTAAGATGTCATCCTTATCAATAAATGTACCTTCAATCCTCTCTAATCAAATGATTCATCTGTGATAAATATCCCAATTCCAAATGCATATTTAGTCTCAACTCTCAAGCTGTTCACCAAACAAAATGTCACCAGGAAAGGAAATAAGGAATCAAGTGTAAAAAAAAAAAAAAAAACCCTCTTGTAATCAGTATCAGAACAGAAGGAAGAGTAGACTGATATACTCATGGAAACCGAACCCATAAGAAGAAAATAACTGGCGACCCCAGGAATTCCTCAATCACCTCAGAGTGTTCATCAAAGCAGAGAAACAGTCTGATGAGATGTATAGGTTCAACATATATGAATTGAAGTTGTATTGAAACAATGTACATTCCAGAGTTAATCACTTCACTGAAAATAATAGACAATCACTAACATTTAGTTCAAAACATCTCCACGGTCCAGCATTCTTGCAAACTTAAGAGACAAAATCTTCAAAGAAGAGCGAGATACTAAGGATTGAACAAAATGAAACTGGTGAAAAAATCTGACAATCCAATCGCATGAAAACCGAGGACACAATACCCCCTGTATGCCCACAGAAGAACATTCTGTACAAGTAGATGTTTCACATTAACCAACACAAAATTAGGCCACCCTTAAATCACAACTGCAACAATGTAGCATCTTCAAAATAAGATCAACTGATATAACCAAAAGAACGCCAGGAAATAATGTGAACCCGCACAACTCTCCTGAAAGAAAAAGTATCAACCCAGATGCATGTATCATCATGTCGGAGCACATTTTTCAGAAAATTGACAGAAAAAAATGAATATTTGAGTGCAAATAAGGTATCATTAAAAAGTTATAGCAAAGAGACAAGAATACATTACCACCATTGGACTCAAAATACACAGCAGTCATTTATACCTCGGAACAAGACAGGCTTATAGCTTAAAGCACCACAAAAACCATTAATAACTAGTGAAGGCCTTGATTTCCATGAAAATCCAGAGTTTAAGCAAATGGAACAGATGAAGAGTGATTACAGGTATTCAAAGAACAGGAGACGGAGAGTGATGACATGGACTCAAGAAAATGGCAAACGCAACCTGGATACTCGTTATATGCACTTTTCCTTCCTAGCCTACACATGACATATCCAAGCAAGCAGTTGAACGTTCCGATTAAATATTTCCCTCGCAGATTGAGTTCTATGCACGAAAAGGCAATAAAAAGGAAACAGCTTGTCAATCAACAAATAACAATCCTGTGAACTTAAGGCTGAAACAAATATTATTGAAACCAAAACCAACTGTTTTGTAGTCATGAGAGCCTCTCAGAATCAGCATGATCATGCGAGGATCAATATCTTCTTTCAGGAAAATCCAGATTTTATTCCTACCTGGTAGAGTTAGCAGAATGGGTTTCCAAGCTGTATAAGGCCAATCATGAAAAAATAAGATATTATAATTTCCTCCCTAAACCACAAAATTCACAGTTTTCTGCTTTCCTGTAGTTTCATCATTTCGTCTTATTGAAGGAGGCCATTAGAGTTTGATTGAATAAAAAGAACCAGGATATATAGAACATGTCGGATTCTTCTAGTAATGCAATAAAGGTGAAGCAAACTATCTATTGTAGCCGTGTGTACCTCTCTGGCTCTCTCTGAAATGCCCAATAATCTGCAACCTCAGGAGATGGAGATTAATTAGCTTCTGAAGGTTATACTCCTATTCCTATTGTGCAAGGACCAATCTTCATACTAGAAAATTAGTTTTTTTTTTTTATTTAAATCCAGTAGTCAATAGAATGGAGTTTGAGCTGGCGAGGCATTGCAACATGAAAGAAAGCATTGCAATGTAACAACTTGACAATAAGTAAATTTTCATTCACAACTTGACGACCATCAATCTCTTTAGAATAATACTGAACTGATATATCATAGAATACCACGAAATAAGGTGAACTAGCACAACTCTCCTGAAAGAAAAAAGTATCCAAATAGATGCATGGCTATCATCATTCTTGGTGCACAATTCTCTGCAAATTGAAAAATTATACATACTTAACGACAAATAACATACACAAGAAATCAACAGATGGATGAAGAAGGTAAAGCCTACAGCAAGAAAATATCTAACCAGAATCACCTTGACGCAAAATCAGCAACATGATTTTTTTACCTCACACGGAACCACCACCATAACCATCGATAACCAAGATAAGCCTTATGAAAAACAAAAGGTATCCGAGAAAAGCCTTATTAAAACCAAGAGGTAAAACAAAACATCAGATGTACAGGAATTACATGGCAGCAAAAAACAGAGCTGAGGAAAATGGCAAATGCAACAACGAGAATTTTCACTATGAACATATCCCAACCATAGTAATTCCCATTATGAACTTATCCCTGAATGTCAACATATCCAATTAGTGCAACACTTTTGATGAAATCTTCCCTTGCAGATCAAGTTCTATGAACACAGAAATATAAAAGAAGCGCAGCTTAGGAAGACCAAACGGGTAAGTATCTCCAGAAAATTAAAGATTAAGATAGAACATTATTGTTGAGACCAAACCAAATATTCTTCTAGGCTTCTAGCGATGAAAACCAGCTGGCACCTATCTCAAAAACAACTTCACAGTTAGGGGACAGCAGCATCGCAACATCACACTTCCCTTGCAGATCAAAAACTATGAACATGCCAATATAAAGAAACAGAAAGCAGCAGCTTGAGGAGGCCATATAAGTAACTAAAATAGAAAATTGCTAAGACTGAACCACAGATTCTTCTAGCGATGAAAAACAGCTTGAGCCCCTCTTCCAGAACCAACTTCACATTAAGGGCACAACACAGGTTTACCTACCAAGCCAGGATCACACCCTTTCCCAGATAAATATTGGTTCTATTATACAAAGTACGGCCAAAAGAACAGTGTTTCAAGCTTTATAAGATATGATGAATAAATTAACTAAGCCATGAAATTCGCAGATATTTACCTATCCCTTAGTATATTAGTTTAGTCTTATTGGAGGAAGCCGTCGAATTTTGTTGTATGCTAGAACCAGGATATATTGGTATTCTTCTAGAGATGTAATGAAGGTGATGCAAAAGACTTCCAGACTCTGCAACCGCCACAACCTAAACATACCAAAGGGAATTTGGAAACACAACAATATGCTTGGTGCTGGGAAATGAGAACTTAAAGCTTTCAGCGGACAGGAAACCAGAGCAAACCAAAATTTCAGAATCACAATGCAGAAGAGGAAGCAAAACAGACTGCATAGAACTATCTTTATCTGCCCAACTCCTTGGCTAAAAAATGGATAACATGTAACTGGCACAGATACAAAAACAGAAGCAGGCAAAATAATAATAACAATGATAATAAGAATGATCATATTTCAAAATCAATTACAAGCAAAATAAGAAAATAAGTTAAAGAGGTTTTGTTGGGAATTAAAATCAAGAGTTAGATGAGAAGAGAAAAAAGATGGCAAAGAATACACAAATATTAATACTTGATGTACAAATATAATGGTGGTATCCAAAATTAATGTGATTATTTCAATGCAACACTCCGAAAACCAGGTAGAGCATCAGAATGGTAATTATTATGTACGAGAAAATAGATGTTTCCCAACAAAGAATAATATGAACGAGAAGTAGATGCTGAGTGTTGACATGGACTGAAGAAAATGGCAAACACAACCTGGATACTCGTTTATGCACTTCTCCTTGCTAGCCTACACATATGACATATCCAAGCAAGCAGTTGAACGTTGCAACAAAATATTTCTCTTGCAGATTGAGTTCAATGCACGAAAAGGCAATAAAAAGGGAACAGCTGATCAATCAACAAATAACAATCTCCCGTGAACTTAAAAGGCTGAAACATATATTATTGAAACCAGAATTAACTGTTTTGTAGTCATGAGTGCCTCTCTCTGAATCAGCATAATCATGTGAGGATCATTATCTTCTTTCAGGAAAATGCAGATTTTATTCCGACCTGGTAGAGTAAGCCGAATGGGTTTTAAAGCAGTATAAGGCCATACATCATGAAAAAATAAGATATTATAATTTCCTCCCTAAACCACGAAATTCACAGTTTTCTGCTGTCCTGTAGTTTCATCGTTTCGTCTTATTGAAGGAGGCCTTTAGAGTTTGAGTGAATAAAGAGAACCAGGATATATAGAAAATGTCGGATTCTTCTAGTAATGCAATAAAGGTGAAGCAAACTATCTATTGTAGCCGTTTGTACCTCTCTCTGAAATGCCCAACAATCTGCAACCTCAGGAGATGGAGATTAATTAGCTTCTGAAGGTTATACTCCTATTCCTAATGTGCAAGGACCAATCTTTCTTAATACAAAATTTGTTTTTTTTAATCCAGTAGAGTCAATAGATTGAAGTTTGAGCTGGCAAGGCATTGCAGCATAAAAGAAAGCATTGCAATGTAACAACTTGACAGTAAGTAAATATTTCATTCACAACTTGACGCCCATCAATCTCTTCAGAATAAGACTCAACTGATATATCATAGAATACCACGAAACAAGGTGAACTAGCAAAACTCTCCTGAAAGAAAAAAAGTATCCAAATAGATGCATGGCTATCATCATTCTTGGTGCACATTTCTGTGCAAATTGACAAATTATACATACATAATGACAAATTACACTAGAAATCAACAAATGGATGAAGAAGGTTCAGTGAGCAGCAAGAAAATATCTAACCAGAATCATTTGGACGCAAAATCAGCACCATAATAATCAATTCGACAACCAAGAAAAGCCTTATGAAAAACAAAAGGTAACCGAGAAAAGCCTTATGAAAACCAAGAGGCAAAACAAAACATCAGATGTACAGATATTACATGGCAGCAAAAAACAGAGCTGAGGTAAACGGCAAATGCAGCAGAAAAAATTTTCACTATGAACTTATCTCAACCATAGGAATTCCCATTATGAACTTATCCCCGAATGCCAACACATATCCAAGTAGTGCAAAACTTTTGATGAAATCTTCCCTTGCAGATCAAGTTCTATGAACACAAAAATATAAAAAAAGCGCAGCTTAAGAAGACCAAACGAGTAAATATCTCCACCGAATTAAAGACTAAGACATAACATTATTGTTGAGACCAAACCACATACTCTTCTAGCGATGAAAACCAGCTAGCACCTCTCTCAAGAACAACTTCACAGTCAGGGGACAGCAGTATTGCAACACTTTTGATGAAATCTTCCCTTGCAGATAGAGTTCGATGAACACACCAATATAAAAGAAACAGAAAGCAGCAGCTTGAGAAGGCCATATAAGTAACTAAAATAGAACATTGCTAAGACCAGACCACAGATTCTTCTAGCGATGAAAACAGCTTGAGCCCCTCTTCCAGAACCAACTTCACATTAAGGGCACAACACAGGTTTACCTTCCAAGCCAGGATCACACCTTTCCCAGAATAATATAGGTTCTATTATACTATGTAAGGCCAAAAGAACAGTGTTTCAAGCTTTATGAGATATGATAATAAATTAACTAAGCCATGAAATTCGCAGATTTTTACCTATCCATTAGTATATTAGTCTAGTCTTATTGGAGGAGGCCTTCGAATTTTGTTGTATGTTGGAACAGGGTATATTGGTATTCTTCTATGTAATGTAGTTGATGCAAAAGGCTTCCAAACTCAGCAACTGCCAACATACCAAAGAGGAATTTGGAAACACAACAATATGCTTGGTGCTGGAAAATGAGAACTTAAAGCATACAGCAGACAGGAAACCAGAGCAAACCCCAAATTCTAGAATCACGAGGCAGAAGAGGAAGCAAAACAGACTGCGTAGAACTAACTTTATCTGCCCAACTCCCTGGCTAAAAAAAGATAACACGTAACCAGGCAGAGATACAAGAACAGAGAACAGGCAAAAAAAAAGAAAAAAAGAGAAAAAATGATCATATTTCAAAATCAATTACAAGCAAAACGAAGAAAAAAAGTTGAAAGGTTTTGTTGGGAATTAAATTCAACAATTAGATAAGAGAAAACAGATGGCAAAGAATATGCGAATATTAATGCTTGATGGACAAATATAATGTCAGTAACCAAAATTATTGTGCTGATTTTCATATAAAACTCAGAATACCAGGTAGAGCATCAGAATGGCAATTTACGTCCCAGCAAAGAATAATATGAACAAGAAACAGCTCAGCTTATACAAAAGGCGGTAGAAATAACCAATGCTAGTAAAGCAAGCTCCCAAGTTCCATGAAAATCCAGCCGTCAAGCAATATATCTGAATGCAAAGATGCACCTCGCGATAAGGTTATGATATCATTCCAAATTTTCCGTAGTCGTTGATAAAGCTTCTCATGTTCAGATGTACAAGTTCCAATTTATATGACCCTATCGATAACGTGCAGATCTTTGAAGACAATTCAAGCTCAACCTCAAAATCTTTGAAGACAACTCATTGGAAGATCAATTTAAATCTCAAACGATTTAAAGATCAATATGAATCTCAAAATCTTGAAGATCAATTCAATCAATCTCTCAAAAAAGTTATTGCATACTCTTGTAGAATCTCTGAAGATAAATCCGTACATAAAAACTCAAAATCTATCAATTTAAATCTCAAACGATTTAAAGATCAATATGAATCTCAAAATCTTGAAGATCAATTCAATCAATCTCTCAAAAAAGTTATTGCACACACTTGTAGAATCTCTGAAGATAAATCCGTACATAAAAAACTCAAAATCTTTGAAGATCAATTCAATCAATCTCAAAAAAGTATTGTAGACCCTTCTAGAACCTTTGAAGATCAATCAGAATCTCAAAATCTTTGAAGATGAATTCAATCAATCTCAAAAAAGTTACTGTAGACTTCTACCACCGGATCATAAACGAAGGCCATAAAGAAAACGCGTCAAAACTCTCAATAAGATCAAACATCAATCATCTTCAAACAAATTCAGCATCATGATCTTAATCTAGTCTTCAATCTTCAATTCAATCTCTTCAATTATGTTAAATATGAATACGAATTTTCAGATCCGCAAAGAATCATCTCAAAATTATATTATTCCAACCGAGAAGAAATAATGAAGACATCCCTATCAGAAAATTGCAGCACTCAGTCTTCAACCAATCGTCATTACGAATCCGAAGAAAAGAATAACCAGATAATCCAATTACAGAAAAATCACGAAAACGATCCATTAACGGTGGTTAAAAAGATGAACGATTAAGAAATTAAATTAAATTAAAGCAAGTAATGGGAGAATTCACAAATTAGCACAAAAGGAATCAATAAAGACGAAGCATGTGTAGAAGGCACCAAAACGATTAAATAAAAAGAGGTGATTAAACGTGTGGTTGAGGGGATTATATAGGTGTCTGGTGACGAAATTAACGGATAAGATTAACTTAATCGTACGGTGAGAAATAATTCTTATACTTGTCGGTAACGCAAGAGATTTCCTGACCAGATACAAATTGCTAAATAAATAAAGAAAAAAAAATCGCATGAATTTCGCGTGTTCGTTGGAAAGTAGGCAGAACTAACAAATTTCCTTTTCAGATTTTTTTAATATTTAAAAAAGGGATTTTATTACTCCGATTTAGGGATGGGGAAAAAAATCGAAAATTTGGTATGCCGGGCTTGTCGTATCGAAAAATATCAAAAAATATCGAAATTTAGGTATATCGAAATTTTTGATACGGTATAGTCGCCGTACCAAAAAAATCCGTTCGGTATCGGTATTTACCGAACTAGAATTTCGATATATCGGTATACCGAAAAATTGTGTATGTATATTCTATTATTTTATATTTGTATGGAATTTTATTTAGAGAGGTTGCCCAAATATTAATTTAAGCCCAAACATAACACCCAACAGCCTAGCCCATTTAATTTTGCATTCCAAGGACCCAAATCCAATCTATTAATCTATTACCAATTTCCTATCTATTAAATCATTACAGATTCCACAATAGCGCTTCTATTCTCTTCTTCTAACCTAGTAGACAACCTGTCAATCTTCTCCAGTCTCCACCATATCCATTCTCTCTAGAACTCTACCCACCACCAACGCCGCCGCATCCAATCTTCAGCACCCCTTCCCTCGTCACCAGCTTTAGTTTCGGAGGTTGTTTCGTTGGGTCTCTCACAATTATACTCACGCTTGTCGCCACATTCTTCGTCCCGCCACACACCGCCCACACCTCTCCCTTTTCTTTTCCCACTCGCTCACCAGATCCCTTATCTTTTGGTAATTAGAAATTGTTAGTGAATGCATTTATTTTTGGAAGCATTGACTCTTTGATAGGACTGATATTTTGCAAACTCCTCTCTATTTGTGGTTAGTTCAGTTCAATTTGCTCTCATTCCTATTCATGATTTTTTCTTTTCTTCAGGATGCAAGCCCTAAATAATTTTAGGGGAAATGACAAGAGCTGTTGTTATTTTGAACTCTTTAATCTTATGTTACCAATTATTGATTATTGAATGTATTTTGTAAAATTATTTAATCAATTATTATCCATGAATTTTTTTTTAATGATTAGTATGTTGATAATTTCGGTATGACTTCGGCATTTCGGTAATACCGAAAAAAATCGGCACGGTATAAATTACGGTTTGGCAATGGTATGTATTTTTAAATATTAAAATTTCGGTATCGACAACGGTATGCAAAATAGCATACCGAAAATTTTGGTACGGTATCGGTATTTTCGGTATGCATTATTTACCCACCCCTAGTCCGATTAGGTAGAATTTTCATTTTTTCTTTTTAGATCTTTTAGCTATCCCCATCAATAACCCACAATAACTCAACCCAACAATATAATATTCATTTATCTCTCATCCACATATACAACCTACAACCCAACCCAACCTCAATTTTTTTATACTCCATCAACAACCCGACTCAACCTCCTTTTTATTAAAATATTCATTTCTCTCTATACAATAATTATAATTAAATTATTTATTATCATTTTGAGATTTTTTAATAATTTTAATAATTAAAATAATCTTATAGTATATTAAAAAATATTTAATTCCGTAATTATAGTAAAAAAATTCTCTTGCACAAAATAACAATATTAAAATTGCAATAATCATATAAAAATTACATAATTGAGATACAAAAATAAATTACATGAAATATAAAATCATAAAAATAAAAGGTACAAATCATTACAATCAATTGTCATTACCAAATTTTTGCTATTTATGCTCAATCAAGTCATTTTTCAGAGCATTATGAGCTTCTCTATTGCGAAGTTGTGCCCTATTAGTCATATAAGTGGACAAGCTTGCAATGCGTCTAGTGGAGTATGACAAATCGTAATCATCTTCTTCATGAACTTCACTTCTTCTTTCTTGTCGATTTATAGGCCTATCCGTAATAAATTCGGTGGGATCATAATAGTTTTGATATGTATCTCGCTCATCCTCTACAATCATATTGTGCATGATGATGCAAGCCATCATAATTTTACCCATATGAAGTTTATCCCAAACAAGACATGGACGTCTAAGAAATGCAAAACGAGCTTATAGATCTCCAAATGTGCGCTCTACATCTTTTCTCACACCCTCTTGGTGTTGAGCAAATAACTTATGTTTTTGGAGTTGTGGAGCAGAAATTGACTTAACAAATACAGCCCATGAAGGATATATGTCATCAGTAAGATAATATGCTCTATCATATTCGTGACCATTCACAACATAATTAATTTTTAGTGCTCAACCTTCCAACACATCATTAAAAATTGGATAACGATGGAGTACATTAATATCATTGCACGTACCTAGTGTTCCAAAGAATGCATGTCATATCCATAAGTCATATTATGCAACAGCTTCTAACATGATTGTTGGCTTTCCACTTCTTCCAACATATTGTCCGGCCCATGCAGTAGGACAATTTTTCTATTCCCAGTGCATACAATCAATACTGCCTATCATGTCCGGGAATCCGCGTTGTTCCCCGACGTAGAGTAATCAAGTCAAATCTTGTTCATTAGGCATTCTAAGATACTCATTGCTGAAACAAGAAATAACACCATCAACAAATTTTATGAGAGCATCCCTTGTCATAGTTTCACTCATTCGCAAGTATTCATCAACAACATCAGTTGATGTGCCATATGCCAACACCCACATAGCTCCAGTACATTTCTGTAATGCTGAAATCCCTTGTCTTCCTGTGGCATCAAGTCGTTGTTGGAAATACTCGTCATTTGAAGCAACAACACCCACTATACGCATAAATAATAATTTTTGCATGCGAAACCTGTGTCGAAAAATCTCAGGAGGGTATGTGGGTTTGTCGCCAAAATAGTCATTCATCAAACACTTCTCACCAAGTTCGCGTTCTCTTTCAATATATCATCGTCTAACTCTAGGAGTGTGATTTTCCACAATCATATTAAGATTATTTAAGATCACATCCTCAATCACCTTATCAATTTGATGATTGCTTTCAACAACTCGATTTTCCCATTCATTAAATTCTGGGAAATTGATAGAACCAGAATTTGAATCTGAATCTACAAATGAAATTTCATTGAAAGACATTTTTGCAATTGTGAAAAAAAATTGTGTGTAATTTATGAACAATTTCAACAAGTATATATAGAAAAATAATTCAAAGATAGCATTGGAAAGCTATCTTAAAGTAATGTGCATGTCTGTGACTAAAGCTATCACTGCAGGAATAATGACATTAATTGAACAACCCATTTGACCAAGACATGTGAATAAAGTAAAAGTAATAAGCATACATGTGACTAAAGCTATCACTGCAGGTTGAATAATGACATTTGAACAACCTATGTGAATATTGGTTGAGATATGACAATTGAAATATAAAATTGACAATTGCATGTGAATAAAGTAAGAAAAAAGACAGATTAAAGACAAAAGTTGACAACTCAATTACTTGATTAAAATTACATGAAATTAATTAAAAGGCTCAAAATACATTTAATTAAAAGACATTAATTAAAATGTGATACCTAAAATACATGATAATAAGACAGATCTACTGTCCAAATACAATTGCCATTAATTTGCGTTTTATTTCTTCATCTTCTGGAGATAAGTGATCTTTAGATAGCAATGTATTCAGCATAAGTTCTTTCATCATCATTTCATTCCTTTGTAACTTCGCTCGTTCCAATTTGAATTTTTTTTTTCCAAATTTTTCATTACTTCAACTTCATTGTCTCTAGTGAGCCTCAATGCACGAATTTCAGCAGCAACTTCATTCGTAGCAAAAGATTGTGAGCCCTTACCTTTCCCTTTTTTTCGTCTTATCTCTACCTCTAGGACGAGCAATGGTTGAACATCCACTACTTGGAGTTTCAGGATTTTTAGGAAAAGAATACTCCTTATCTTCACTTATTTTGGCTCTTTTGGAACTTCCACCACTTTCATCATTGTCCTCCTCACGAAAACGTGTTGAGTCAAGATCTAATTTCAACTCTCATTTTGGATGTTTACACATAACTTCATTAAATACAATTAAATCAGTAAACTTATTACCACTTGCTTCATAAATTATTT
The DNA here is from genome assembly GCA_023678885.1 of Pogostemon cablin. Taxonomy (NCBI): domain Eukaryota; kingdom Viridiplantae; phylum Streptophyta; class Magnoliopsida; order Lamiales; family Lamiaceae; genus Pogostemon; species Pogostemon cablin. The sequence goes on from CM042973.1 coordinate 22,546,534, forward strand.
GAGCTTCTTTCTTGATATCTTTCTGGCTCATTCTGCTCATTTTTCGAGTATGTGCTTCCTTACAAGCTACAATCCACTTGTTTGCACTTTTATTAAGTCGTTTGAAGTGACCTTTCTACATATCCACAGTTCTTTCCTTCATATCTTCAGAATTTTCTGCTCGAGTGTCATGAGACATCTTATGAACTTGTATCCATAGTGAAATACCCTTCTAATTTTTTCCATGCACTCTATCTTCACTAATGAAATACCAAGATGACATAAGAGCAATATCTTCTTTCACACACCAATTGTTCTTTGGGAAAGGATTTGTTTATTGAACATATTGAATAAATTTTGAGAAATATTTTGTGACGCTTGAACTTGTTCGGAAATTGAAGTTTAATTGAGATTTGGCGAAAATTGGGAGCTTTGATGGTATTCAGAGTTTTGGTAACTTCCAAAATTAATGAAATCATCAAAGTTTGAAAATTTTTGTGAGTTTGGAAAGCAATTTGGATTGTTTGGATTCATGAGAAATGATTAAAAAAAACTCAAAAGAAAGATGAAGATATAATTTAAGATAGAGAGAAAAGAGTATTTTCATTTTGTGGTTCATAACATATCAATATTGTACTCTATTTATAGAGAAAAAAATAAGAATTTTAGTTTTTTTTACATTATTCAAATATTCATTATTGAAAATATAAGATTTATCTTAAAAAATAAATAACACCCAATCACAATGTGACAAATGTCACATTGTGGATGAAAATTAATGGGTTGAGATAAAGTAGATAGTGATTGTGTCAGACCATGTTCTTCCAACCGGTTGCAGCATTACTTTTCTTTTTTTTAAATTTTTAATTTTATCTTGTAGTGCACGACCGAGAGCCCAGTGTCATCGATGGGGGTAGTCTTAGAAAAGATATTAACATTTTTAGAATTTAACATTTTTCCTTTTTAAATTTGTATGGGCACACTCGTGTGAGATTATGATGAGATCATTTTATTTTATGTAATTAGTCATAGTATTTTATAATGGCAAAAACTCTTGTATCCCAGGACACACCGTGTCCCCATGTGAACACAAGAGTTTTAGCATTAAAACTCTGGTGTCCCGAGGGCATAAGAGTCTCACTCTTTTATAAAAAAAAAATTATTACTACTATTTTTTTTAAATATTATCACTTTCATTTATACTTATAAATTATTCATGAAATATATTCTATTATTATTTTTCGTTAATTTAGTATTACTTTTTATTATAAATAGTACTCTCTCCGTCCCGCACTTAAGTTCACCGATAATATAGATACGAAATTTAAGAAAAGTTACTTTTTGACCAATTTTATTGACTTTTTAGAGGTATTGTGGTATTTTTAGGTAATAAATAAATTATAAAGTATGTTATGTGTGTTAGGTGAGAGTGGTATTTTTTAAATTAAAATAACTTTTGAGGTTGTTAGTTGATGTGATTTTTTTTTGGGTGATGAACATAAGTGTAAGACAGACAAAATGAAAAGTGTGAACATAAGTATGGGACGGAGGGAGTATCACTTCTTTTCCGTCTCAAATAAATCATTAAGTGGAATGGCGATAAATAGATACGATATCAAATACTATTTATTTGTCGTTTTTATTTATGGTTCCTTATCATTTTTATTTATGTTTCTTTAGACTAGGAAGATAGTTTCCCAAGTAATATTAGTACTTCACCCGTCCAAACCCAAATAGGTAGGGATATCTTTAAATGAGTTTAGGATGGGTTTGGAAATTAAAAAAAAAAGGTTTGGGTTTTACATTTGGAACCCGCTACCCATACTCGTATATATAAGCATTCGTATAAGGTATCGATACCCACATAGTATCTATCCTTTTTAATACATACTCCCTCAGTCCCGCTGATAGGTGTATTTTGTGCACTTCAATTTAATCCTCAAGTGTAAGGATGTCAATTGTAATGGCAAGCGACCAAGTTAAATTATCAATCCCAAAAGGACAACTAACTATTTATTTTCTAATTATTACTAGCTTAATTAGAATAGGGTAACCAATCTCAGGAGTTGTGAATTAATTATCTAGAGACTACAAAATTAAATAACCGAATAAATAAAACAAAGAAGAATAAACGAGATTAAATCAAGAGAGAATCAACAGTTCTAAGGTACTCCGATATAGACCAATTAATTTGAATTCATAGACTTCCAATTAATTCATGCAGATTTTATAAAAATACACCTCATAACCCTATTTTTTCACTGGATATGATCCGATTCAAAGCTAACAGTGTAATTTGATTTAAATCCTAAGGTGTGTGAATATTACCAAACCTCATTCCTAGATACTAATCAAAGCAAATAACAATACCTCCGAATGGTAAGTTCGACTAACAAGATATTCTCTAAAACTACTACAAGGTATTATTCACTTCCTACTTGAATGTCTAATTACATTGTTCCACTAAACAATTCAAGTATCTGATTTATCAGTTCATGGAATTAAAGTGTTTATAGCGGAACTACCTTAACCCCTAACAGATAGACAATACTAATCATGAACGCACACAAGCTAATATAATAAATCAAGCAATATAGTGGATGTCATGAAATTATTAAGAAGACGTTACGAAGCATGATTTCAAAGTCTCAAGACGAATCAAATAAATCAAAACAATAATCAGCATGAATTCACAATATTCAGTCTAGTTCATTGATGAGAGTGGAAATTTATATCTTTTAGGTCTCACAATGCACTTTTTCTACTAGAATAATGCTATGTAATCATGTGGAATTGCGTAGTTTACGTATTTTAAATAATTATGGTGCTACTAACGTGTTTTGTGGAGTTTTAAATGGTTAAAATAGGTTTAAATGAAGTAAAACCGAAGACGGGCAAGAAACGAGTTCAAATGGGTCTTACTCGAGTTGCAAGGGCCAGCTCGACCTAGAAACTCGAGTCGAGTAAGGTACCGTAGAGGGTCAGAATCAATCAGTGAGTCAACTCGACTTATCTTGGGTAACTCGACTTGCAGCTCGAGTCGAGTAGCGTCTGAGGCAAGCCGAGTTGCAAGTCGTGTGAGGCAGAGTAGAGACGGTGTTTGTACAGTGAGCCAACACAAGTTGACAGGCGATGACTCGACTTGATGACTCAAGTTAGTGTACAGAGAGGATCCAGTTTTAGTGCAGTGTAACACGACTAGACAGGTGAGAGCTCGACTTGGTGACACGACTCGTGTTAGGGTGACTCGAGTTGCATTTTAAAGCAACACGAGTCATGTTACTAACTCAAGTTGGACATCCCAACTCGAGTTGGGTTATTTTGGACTAGAAGTCGGGATTTTCAATCCCCTGTGTGTGACAAAGTATAAAATTAGCCCAAAGGACTCAGTTTCGAGGCCCATGGTATATAAGGAAGATCTAACACCTGGAGAAGGGGACCGATCATTCAACACAATAACAGAATGTGAATTCAATTCACGCACCATCCATCCACATCCACTCACATCAGAATTCATCCATCCATCCATTCCATCAGTCTGGAGGAAGAATCAAGTGCGGTTGAGAGAGCATTCCAATCGGAGAGATGGAGGAAAGACGTAAACCACGTGACACTAGGGTTTTGTTATCCTTTCTTAATTCCTTCTTTTGTGATTTTGTTATGAAATTATCAGTCATGAGGGTCGTCTGTAACCTCATGGGCTAAAACCCTTTACAGTTCTAAGGATTGAAGGTTAGAGGTAGTTGATTTGAGAACCTTAGACGAAGTATTGTGATTTCATGCTATTAAGATTCTTATTTATTTGATTAATTTCAGATTATATTATATGTTTGTAACGTCTTCATAGCATGCTATTGATATTGCCCGTGATGCTTGGTATGTTATGTTAGCTTGTGTACATACGTGCTTAATATTGTCTGTTTGCTAGGGATTATAGTAGTTTGCCCGTGAACACGATAATCCTAAGGGCTGGTAAATAAGATGCTTGATATTCTTAGTGGAACAATGCAATTAGGAAATCAAGTAAGAAGTGAATAAGTTTGAATATTACTTTCAGAGAATATATGTTAGTCGAATTGGCCATCCGGAGGTTTATGAAATTTGCCTTATTAGTATCTAGGAAGGAGGTTCACAACTGTTCACTCATCACCTTTTGATGTATTTCCATTAAAATAGTATGAATGAACAATAGGACGTCTAAGAGACCAAATCAGTTGCTCTACACCTATCATCATAGAGTTGTTACTTCTCTCTTGATTCAATCTTGAATATTCCTTCCTTTTACTTAATTTGTTATTTATTATTTCAGCACTTTAATAAATAATCATATTCATACACTTGGAAATTGGTTACTTTAATTCTAGTTAATTGGTAATCTAAGATAAATGAATAGTTAGTTGTCTCAGTGGGAACGATATTTTTACTGGGGTACTTGCCATTACAATTGGCATCCCTACACTTGGGAATTTTAATTGAAGTGCGCAATAATTGCCTAACATTCAACAAACCAATTATGTCTATCCTTCAAACCATAAAACTGTAAACAAAATTAGCTCATGGAGTTACATGCAACTCCCATGGCTATCAAAGTCATACTAGAAATCTCGACAAACAAAAATAAAAGAAAGAAATAGAAAAATTCTAGTATTGGTGTCGTCTCAGATTTCCTTCTCCGTCCCTTCGATTGATTGATCTCCCTCTTGAACGGCTCTTGAATCTCCTTCGGTGATGGATGTGGATGGGTTCTCTCCAATTGTATGTTGATCTCCCCTATTATGTCTTGGACTAATGCAGGGCTATTTTTCGATGATTTCTGCTCCAAACGCGATCTGAAGGGTATAAATGCACTGCAGAATCGAACAGACTGTGACTGCGCCAGAAATTGGGCCGCTCGGCACTCAACTCGAGCCGAGCTCCCTATGGGCATGCCGAGTTGGTGCCGAGCCATATACGGATGACAAGCTGATGTCGAGAGGGTTCCATAGGACCCCAGCTTGGCCAAAAGGTCGGCCACAGTGGGTCCAGCTCGAGCCGAGCGGCTTCCCGAGCTGCAGAAACTGCACTGCTCGATCTCACTATTTTGAGCATAACTTCCTCATACGGACTCCGATTTAAGTGATTTTTATGCCAAAATGATCTTATCTTCCGTGGCTTTCCAACTATTTATCACATGATTAATTTGGACTTCTACAAGAATACAGAAAAATTATGCAATGTGGACGTGTGTTTTTCAGCATTCCTTCACACTTTCACTCTTCATTCCAACTTTGAACTTTTGATCATGTTTTACCTTCAAAACTAAAAAAAAATACCTTAGTAGCATCTTTATTATGCAAGATACGAAAACCATGCAATTCTACACAAAGTCATGGCCACATTCTATATGTAATGTGAGACCTAAAATACGTGAAATTTCACTCTCAACAAACCCCCAAACTTACATGTTGCTCGTCCCGAGGCAACGACATAGAAAACCAATAGAGTAATTGAGAGGGAATTTCACAGCTTCACATCCAAGACAATATAATATTTCGAAAATTATACTTCAAATACTAAGATAACCATCTATCCAAGAACATACAATTCAAATCAAATAATTCACTTTTTCGGAATGCTCATCCACTCATTCTCACGGGTAGTATTTACGCTCATCGCTCAAGTGTGAGATATACACTTCAAGGTAAGGTGTTTACACTCAAAATCAATTCAAACACACACGTAACCATAAGCTTGGCAATCATCTCAACTCTTGACTAAAGGAATAATGTCGACAATAGAATCACAAAGGTCTTGCATTAGGATGCAATGTTGGCTCTTTGGTAAAGGTAGGAAATGTATGGATAAAGTGACTCATTCACTAGTAGAGAATCAAAGAAGACTTACAGCTTTTCAACAAACAGCTTATGTTTCTTCTTTCTCCTTCAATGCTCTTCAATTCTTCTTGCAACATGATTCCTCCTTCACTTTTGAACACAACTTCCTTACTTGAATTTTTTTTTCTCTCTCTCTCTCTTTTTTCAAATAAGGGTACCAGTTTCAGATACTACCCTTTTTCATGGGGTACCAGTTTCAGACACTACCCCTTTATGCAATAATTTAACCATTCTCTTCTACAATGTTCATCACTTCCAAATTACTTCTCCTTATAGTACTCTTCGTCACAAGACACTAAATTGACTCCTTCAACTCTCTACTAGGTAGGAATTTAAGGCTAGTAAAGGGATCAATTGGCTCATCACATAGGCTTCCAACAAATAAGGTTTTTAGGCTCAAGAGGGTTGACTACGGATAATTTTAATAAGTAGGATAATAATTTGGCCAAAGACTAATAAATAACAGAGATGGCCTAAGATTATTTCCTATTGTCTAGTCAAACACATAGCTTCAAGCAAGATACAAAACCAAGTTCTAGAATATGTGTGTATGAACTACGCTCATAAGAATAAACTGAATCATGCAACTTGTCATGATTTCAAAAGGCTCAAAATCTCACATGGTTATATGAATGAATGAGCACTCTTAATAAAGCTACATAGCTAATCATCCATGCATATAATCAAATTTCAAGCATCTTAATATCAAAGCACAATATCAAATTATTTCTCAACATAATACCATCAAGTGCTAAGAAAAATTAAAAAATCATCATAGAGAACCATAAATCGACTACACTAACACTAGGACCAACAAACGACAAACGAAACAAAATATGAAATCTAGAAAATCACAAAAAATCAAAACCCTCAACATCAACGAATAAATCGACAATATTAAAAATTCGCAAAAAATCGACCCTCCAAGCACACACAATGCAGAAAATTTTCTTCGGTACTACAAGACAAGGTATGTACGTAACCTCCCCCCAAACTTAGATCAAACGAAGTGAGACACTAAGTTAAATTTTGCGCACTTCAATATAATCCTCAAGTGTAAGGATGTTAATTGTAGCGGCAAGCGACCAAGTTAAATTATCAATCCCAAAAGGACAACTAACTATTTATTTTCTAATTATTACTAGCTTAATCAGAATAGGGTAACCAATCTCAGGAGTTGTGAATTAATTATCTAGAGACTACAAAATTAAATAACTGAATAAATAAAACAAAGAAGAATAATCGAGATTAAATCAAGAGAGAATCAACAGTTCTAAGGTAATCCGATATAGACCAATTAATTTGAATTCATAGACTTTCAATTATTTATTCATGCAGATTTTATGAAAATACACCACATAACCCTATTTTCCCACCGGATATGATCCGATTCAAAGCTAACAGTGTAATCTGGTTTAAATCCTAAGGTACGTGAATATTACCAAACCTCATTCCTAGATACTAATCAAAGCAAACAACAATACCTCCGAATGGTAAGTTCGACTAACAAGATATTCTCTAAAACTACTACAATGCATTATTCACTTCCTACTTGAATGTCTAATTGCATTGTTTCACTAAACAATTCAAGTATCTGATTTATCAGTTCATGGAATTAAAGTGTTTATAGCGGAGCTATCTTAACGCCTAACAGATAGACAATACCAATCATGAACGCACACAAACTAACATAATAAATCAAGCATTATAGCGGATGTCATGAAATTATTATGAAGACGTTACGAAGCATGATTTCAAAGTCTCAAGACGAATCAAATAAATCAAAATAATAATCAGCATGAATTCACAATATTCAGTCTAGTTCATCAAACCAATTATATCTATCCTTCAAACCTTAAAACTGTAAACAAAATTAGCTCATGGAGTTAAAAGCAACTCCCATGGCTATCAAAGTCATACTAGAAATCTCAACAAACGAAAATAAAAGATTGGAATAAAAAATCCTAGTATTGGCGTCGTCTCAGATTCCTTCTCCGTCTCTCCGATTGAGTGATCTCCCTCTTGAACGACTCTTGAATCTCCTTCGGGGATGGATGTGGATGGGTTCTCTCCAATTGTATGTTGATCTCTCTTATTATGTCTTGGACTAGTGCAGGGCGGTTTTTTCGATGATTTTTGCTCCAAAATGCGATCTGAAGGGTATAAATACACTGCAGAATCGAATAGGCCGTGATTGGGCCCGAAATTGGACCGCTCAGCACTCAACTCGAGCCGAGCTGCCTATGGGCATGCCGAGTTAGTACCGAGCTATATACAGATGAAAAGCTGATGTTGAGAGGGTTCCGTAAGACCCCAGCTCGGCCAAAAGGTAGACCACAGTAGGTCCAGCTCTAGCCGAGTGGTTTCCCGAGCTGCAGAGACTGCACTGCGCGATCTCACCGTTTTGAGCATAACTTCCTCATATGGACTCCGATTTGAGTAATTTTTATGCCAAAACGATCCTCTCTTTCGTGGCTTTTTAATCATATATTACATGATTAATTTGGAATTCTATATGAATACAGAAGAATTATGCAATGTGGATGTGTGTTTTTCAGCATTCCTTCACACTTTCACTCTTCATTCCAACTTTGAACTTTTGATTATGTTTTACCCTTCAAAACTCAACAAAACACCTTAATAGCATCTTAATTATGCAAGATCCAAAAATCACTTAATTCTACACAAAGTCATGGCCACATTCTATCAAAAATGGTGTAATGTGAGACCTAAAACACGTGAAATTCCACTCTCAACACCCGCGTTAAACTTTACATTTTGTATTTTGGTTTGTTCCAGACGGAAGGGTATATAGATTATAAATTTTATTTTTCTTAAAAAATATGTTCTTTCACCATTGTCTACTCCAAAAATTTTAAATTTTAATGAGGGCTTTTGTGACTTGCGACGATTTTATGATCGTCGCAACTAATTTGTGATGGTTCCATCACAATTGCGATGGTTTTTATGATGAGCATTATTGCTGGCGGCTTTTTGGGACCAGACCTTTGTATATAAATTATAAATTGCATTTTTCCTAAAAAAAATATGTTTCTTCACCATAGTCCACTACAAAAATATTAAATTTTAGTGAGGGCTTTTGTGACTGCATGATCAGTTTTGAATGATTTGAGACCATCACAATTGCGATGATTTTTGTGATGAATATTTTTATTTATAGTTTTTTTGGCGATTTTTTGCGAACGAGCCCTTGAGATGGTTTGAAGCCTTTGAAAAAAAAGAGCCTTTAAGATGGTTTGAAGCCTTCATGAAGAAAAAAAATCAAAACAAAGGAAGCTAGATTCAAACCCTTGCTAACCTAGCGATTGGCTAACCAGCGAACCATTTCGACTAGTGACTAACTATGATATATATTTTACTAGTATCCCTTTATTCGAGTGACTTTTAATTTTATTTAATTTTGCGCCTCACAAAAAAAATCCAAAATAAAGAAAGTTAGATTCAAACCTTGCCAACCTAGCAGTTGGCTAACCATCGAACCATTTTAACTTAACTAGCCATGATCTATATTTTACTAGTATACCCTTTATTCAAGTGCCTTTTAATTTTATTTAATTCTGACCTCAAATTAGATTTGAACTCTCAAGTCCCACCTATAAGGCCAACTCCAGTAGAGCGCCAAAATGCGGTAAAAAGCTAAAATGCGGTAAGAATTGGACTCCAGCAGTTGCGGCATTCGTGCGGCATTTTTGTGTTGGGTACCATTCTCACACCAAAATGCGGTGATGATGCCGCTGCAAAGTTGACTTCTTTTTTTTTTCTTTTTTTTAATATCCTACTTTAATTTATTGCATAAGATAAATATTACTTACAAATATATTAATGTGTTCTATTTAATATCCTATTTTTATATCTTTTTTTTAATGAAATAATTATATATTAATATTTTATTGGTATGAGGTAATATTGCTTATAAATATAGTATTTAAAAAAAAGAAATTAAAATAAATATGAGAGTTAAACATAAAAATAAAATTTTATTAATTATAAATATAGTATTTAAAAAAAAGAAATTAAAATAAATATGAGAGTTAAACATAAAAATAAAATTTTATTAATTAATGAATATTTTTTTAAATATTTAAGATATATTAATTTTATTTAAATTAAAGATAAATATTAAAATTAAATGTATAATAATTTTAATTATATTGAAAAAATTAAATAAAGATTTAATGAATTTTTATTTTTAATGGAAAAATAGTGCAAACTACTGGAGATGAATTACTATTTTCACACCATTTTTGTACTGAATGTGCTGCAAAATGGTGCAAACGGCTGGAGGTGGCCTAAGCAAGTGAAGGTTTCGTGTGTGGAGTATTGACTAGCTGATGATTTTTATATATATAATAATAACTGCCCATTTTTATTTGGGCATCCCATTTCAATAATTACATATTTTTTAGTAAATTAGATCCATATAAAATAATTAATAAATTATTAATATAACTGCCCAATTCACATTAAAACATTTCTTATTCTTCATGCAAAAAAACAAACGTAACATTTACTTCGAGACGAAAGGGATGGTGTATAATATATATATATATATATATATTACATTATATTATATATTATATTATCTTAAGTATACTATAGCAGAAACTTTTCTGACTGACGTGTCGTCTTCAGAGCGTTCAAATGTAACGTGTAATTTTCTCAATTTTTTTGGATTTTTAATACTTTTTTAATATTTTTCTTATTTACTTTTAATTAACTTCCTTATTTAATATTTTTTTAAATAATGTGTTATTAGATTATATAACATGAGTTATTTAATTATAAAAATACTCCATCTGTCCGGTTCTAAGGTATCCATTTGCATTTTGCACGTAGATTAAATAGTATTATTATCATATGTAAAGTGGGTAGTTGTATTAGAGGGAAGAGGTGGACCACATTGTGTACTTTTTTACTAAATAGGGGAAATGGATACCTTTGAATCGGACGTCAAAAATAGTAAAATTGACACCTTAGAAACGGATGGAAGGAGTAAGAATAATAATTAAAGACTATGAGTAGTATACCACCGTTTTTTTTATAAAATTTATGGCCGCCAACCAATTCGCTACTGTTGTGTGACTTGTGTTGTGTGATTTACCTTTTTTTTATTATTTGTTTTTTGTTTTTTGTTTTTTTTGTTTTTTTTTTAATTTAGAGTATATTTCACCTATAGGGTTTATGGTATAATTATAATTTTACCCTTATAGTTTAGGGTATAATTTATTCATAGGGTTTAGGGTATAATTGTAATTTTACCCTTGCGGTTTAGGGTATAATTTATCCCTAGGTTTTAGGGTATAATTATAATTTTACCTTTGTGGTTTAGGGTATAATTTCACCCCTAGGGTTTAGGGCTTAGGGTATAATTGTAATTTTACCCTTGTGGTTTAGGGTATAATTTATCCCTAAGATTTTGTGTTTAGGGTATAATTGTAATTTTGTATTTGTGGTTTAGGGTATAATTTATTTATAGAGTTTAGGGTATAATAGTCATTTAAATATAATAAATTTAAAAATAAAATAAAAAACAACATTAATGAAGGAGCAAGAATTAATTAAGAATGGTGGGGACAGCCAACCCCCACGTAAGTCGCCCACAACAGCCAACAAACCTTGTTCCCAACTCCACACTTAAGCCGCCCGCACAAGTTTCGCAGGGTGAAAACGTTGCTTCTAATCCTTAATTCAATTTCATCTTCATCGTTCCACGCCTACGTTAAATAGTCCCAGTCATCATTCTGGCAACTACACCGTCTGTTTTCCTCTTTCACGGCACCCCTCTCTATTCTTATTTTTCTTGTAACTTCAGCTGTTCACCACAGCCAATCGCCTCACCACCGCCGGCTGATCTCCATCCCAGCGGTTTTTTTGTTTCTCCAATCTCTACTCCTTATGGCACCTCATTTCACTTTCAACCTAACGTGCTAAAACGCTCAATAATCTCACAAAACACTCAAGAACACACCCACATGAAATAATAAACTTGAATGAAAATGTAAAGCTTGCACAAAGATGTATAGTGGTTCGGTTATAAATAACCTACATCCACTTTGGGGAAAAGAAACTTTATTATCACTCAATACTTACAACCAAGAAGAGACTAATCTTAATCAGCTAACTAGAAGTACAAAACGAAGCTCACAAACTGTCAAACTCAAAGTATGAAAAACTGATGGGATCAAGCTAATTTGAGCCCTTATATCTAGTTAACCCCTCAACCTATTGATCCGGTTGTACCTCCATTAGATAGCCCTCACTTAGTAGTTGAGATGCAACCACCTAGCTGGTCACAAGTAACTAGATAAACTACCCAAAAAACTGCTCCAAAGTCAGCTGCTCACCCTTGCACCAATTTGACAGTTTTTATCAGTTGTGTTGTTTGAGTTGTTGTAACAACTTCAACTGCTTCCAGCTTGCATGAAACACATTATGAACATTACTGAGCCTCTAATGAACGTCATCCATGTGCATAATACCCCATACATGCATCTATTGTTATCAATCTCCACCTTAGATGTAAGCATGTTCAACATGATCCCTTCTCCCCACTTTGTTGCCTTTAAGGAGCAACAACCTTTATGTCTTCATGCATATCAACTAAAGCCTTGCACATCTCAAATTTTGCTGCTAGCAATGTTTTAGTAAGACCATCAGCTGGATTCACAGTTGTATCAATCTTCCTTACATCAACAAATCCACTTTTCACTATATCTTTTACAAAGTATAGCTTAACATCAATATGTTTGGTCCTTTCATGATACCCCTAATGCTTAGCTAAGTGTATTGCACTTTGATTGTCATAATACACTACTACAATATTCTGACATTCTCACAACTCTTTCAACAAACCAACAAGCCATACTCCTTCTTTAATTGCTTCAGTTAATGCAATGAACTCAGCTTCTGTAGTTGATAATGCCACTACAAACTGATGACTTGCTTTCCAGCTCACTGATGTGCCATACATATTGAATACATACCCTGTAAGTGATTTTTTGGAATCCAAGTTTGCTGCAAAATCAGCATCAACATATCCAATGACAACTTCTGATTTTGCTTCATTTTTCTGAAATTTTTACCCAGCTTGCTCAGTCCCTTTGACATATCTCAATGCCCATTTGATTGTCTCCCAGTGCTGCTTCCCTGGACAATATAAGAATATAGTGATTAAACTCATCACATAGGCAAGATCTGGCCTAGAACATACCATAGCATACATGAGACTGCCTGATTAGTGTGAAAATATGCGTGTTTTAGAGTCCAATTTAGCACTATTTTATGGGATTTATATCCGTATTTGAGCATCTTATGGTGGAATTGTATAAATTTTTGTTTCAGATGCGTGTGAGGTGTTATTTCGTATTTTTAGATAGAAAACGAGATAAAAATAGCAAAAATAAAAATCAGAAACGAAGTCGGAATGAAGTCGGGAGGAGGAAGAGCCAGCACGACTCGTGCCGGCCAGTAGGAAGAGGTCGTGCCACACGGCATGCCAGGTTGTGCCGCACAGCATGCCAGGTCATGCTGCAAGCGCTGCCGAGAGGCACCCGCACTACCACCGAGTGCGCCCGCCGATAGCCGTCGAGAGCTGCCGAGCACGAGCGCCGGGTACTGACGAGCGCACGTGTCGTGCTGCCGAGACACACCGAGGGAATCCACACATCAACGCCCGGCACGACTTGTACCGCATGTGGCACGGCTCGTGCGGCATCCCAGCAAGCTCAGTTTTGTCTTTTTGGACCGTTCATGTTTTTGACGTGAAAAAGCCCGCTTTTAAGTTATAATTCGGGAATTATCAGTACTGAACTATAAAAGGAGTCCTTGGGGTGTTTCAAATCCTAACTCTTCACATCTTTTCATAATTCACCATCCCATCCACCCATCCCGGAGAGTTCACCAGTATTGCTTACTTGAGAAGGAGAACGAGAAGGTTTAGAATCAACGAGGAGAGAACAAAGAATCACACCATATTTAGAGTTTTTTTTACTATTTCTTTTTTAATTTTGGATAATATGCTTTCGTACCTAACCATGTGTGTTGCTTGTAACACCATGGGCTAGTACTCCTTGGATAGTGCTAGGTTTGAAGGTTAAGTTGTTTTGAATTGATGATCTAGACTTAAGGTTGAATATCTACAGTATACTTATTCCTTTATTAATGCTTTGATTTGATACTTATATTTTTGTCTTATATGATCTGACATTATTCATGTGTATGTCAATGCATTTTGCATGCTTATGCTTACTGCTTGCGTTATATAAGAAGTATATTTATCAACCTGTTATGGGTAAAGGGCATCTAAATAAATAATCTTTATTCATTAGAATAATTAATATAGGGCACCTAGTATATCTATTAATTACCATTCTAGAGGAATTGGTTTCTTAGATTGTTAGGTGGGAATTGGGGTTTAATTCTTAAGTACCTATAAAGGGAAGTCTAGTGTACTAGCCTTTAATGGAATTTTACATAAAGTACCTAGAGAGTGAGTATGAATTATTCTTCTGCATCTGAGGGTTTGAACCAGATTTATGTGTTAAGTTTACTTTAGAAAAGGGATTTAACATAATTAAGTGATTGTTTTCATAAGAACTGCAGGGATTCTAACTGATTGTCTAGTGATTTAATTTAACCAATTTAACTAGATTTCCTAGTGTTGTCTATCTTCTCTCTTGAATATTTTCCATATTTAATTATTTGCTATTTTATTATTTTTAGTAATTATTTTCTGCATAATTAATTTAAGTAATTCTCTTTAAAAACCAGATTTGTCTTAAATTAGAATAGTCATAATTAGATTAAATAGAAGATCTATAATTATCCATTGGGTACGATATTATTTTTACTTGGTCACACGTGGAACTACAATTGATTCCTTACACTTGGGGACACATACAAAATTGTGAACAAGCACTGCCTACTGAGTTTGCATATGGGATCCTGCTCATTTCAGCTATCTCTCTGTCTGACTTAGCTCCATTAAGTAGTGACAGACTTAATCCTTGCTTGACAGGTGTTGTAACAGGCTTACACTCATCCATATTATACCTTTTAAGTACTTTAACAAGATAAGATTGTTGTTTCAACACAAGTGTACCAGCTGATCTGTCTCTACTTATTTCCATACCTAATATCACCTTAGCTTCTCCTAGATCCTTCATTTCAAACTCAGATTTGAGTACTTCCTTCACTGCATCAATGCCTTAAATGCTCTTACAAGCAATCAAGATATCATCTACATAGAGAAGTAAGTATATGTAACAGTTGTTCTCTTCCTTGATGTATACACAGCTATCATGGAGACTTCTTTGAAATCCATTAGCAACTATATACTAATCAAATCTCAAGTAGCACTGTCTTGGACTTTGTTTCAATCCATACAGTGATTTGAGTAACAAACAAGCCTTTGTATCAGCCTTCTCAACTGTAACACCCTCTGGTATCTTCATGTAGATACTTTCTTCCAACTTCCCATGTAAAAATGCAGTAGTTACATCCATCTGATGAAGCTCAAGATCATATTGAGCTACTAGTGCTAGTAACACTCTGATTGAACATTGTTTAACTACAAGTGAGAAGATTTCATTATAATCTACTCATTCCTTCTGTGAAAAACCCCTAGCTACTAGTCTAACTTTGTATCTTACTCCACCTTCAGCTGCAAGTGTTGGTTTCCTTTTGAATATCCACTTGCATCCAACTAACTTCTGAGATTTTGGCTTGTCAACTATTTTCCATGTCCCATTCTTGTTCAGAGACAACAGTTCTTCTTCCATGGCTATGAGCCAATTATTACTATCTTGACTAATCAATGTTTTAGTATAGTTTCTAGGTTCATAAGCTTCAACTTCAATTGCTGTATATAGTGCAAATGACACTATATCAGCTTGTACATACCTTGCAGGTGGCACTATAGTACTTTTCTCTCTATCCCTAGCAAGTTGATAAGTATTTGGTTATTCTTGAACCCTTGATACTTTATCTGTACACCTGTCAGTGGAGTTATCTTCACTTTCACCTGCTCTGACCATGTCTTGA
The DNA here is from genome assembly GCA_023678885.1 of Pogostemon cablin. Lineage (NCBI taxonomy): Eukaryota > Viridiplantae > Streptophyta > Magnoliopsida > Lamiales > Lamiaceae > Pogostemon > Pogostemon cablin. Next base: position 22,562,448 of record CM042973.1, read on the forward strand.
GACTCCACCTCAAGCTCAGATTGTTTGCTCGATTATCCTTGATCAGTGGAATTTTGTTTTCAATAAAAACAACATCCCTACTTACCATGAGTCTGTTCTCATCATAACACTATAGTTTATAACCTTTTACTCCCTTAGGATAACCTATCATAACAAATTTAAGTGCTCTTGGTTCTAGCTTATCCTATTTCACATGAGCATAAGCTTGACAACCTATAACTCTAAGATGTGAGTAACTAGGGACCTTACCAGATCGCATTTCTTATGGAGTTTTGGAATTCAGAGCTGTATCAGGACATAAGTTGATTAAATAAGCTGCAGTTGTAGCTAATTCTCCCTAAAACATCTTGCTTAAGCCTGTACTGCTCAATATGCATTTGATTCTTTGCAAAAGTGTCTGATTCATCCTCTTTGCAATGCCATTTTGTTGAGGAGTTCCAGGGACAGTCTTTTGTCTCTTAATCCCCTTTTCTTTGCAATATGAATTGAATTCATCAGATATAAATTCCAATCCACAATCTATCCATAAGTACTTCAAACTACTTCCTGTGATATTCTCAGTTTCTGTCAGCCAATTCTTGAATGTAGAGAATGCTTCATCTTTAGTTTTCAGAACATAAACCCATAGCTTTCTTGAATAATTTTCAATGATGGTCATGATGTATCTTCCTCCACCTCTGGTTATTGTCTTTGAAGGTCCCCAGAGATCAGAATGAACATAGTCCATTCTTGCTTTGGTTGTATGTTCTGATTCACAAAACTTAAGTCTCTTGAAATTACCACGAATACAATGCTCACATTGTCTGATCTTATCATCTGTACTGAACTTGATCAGTTGTTGTTTAGCCAATTCTTGCATCCCCCTTTCAATAACATGGCCCAGCCTACCATGCCATAGCTTGGCATCATCCTGCTTATCAGTGTTGTGTATCTGTCCAACAACACTTCCATCTAAGAAATATAAATCAGATCTCCTAGTTCTCTTCATGACTATCTTATTACCCTTAGTCACTGTGAGAACTCCTCTTTTTAGATTTGAATCACATCCTTGAGAATCAAGCGTCCCAAGAGAGATGAGGTTTCTTTTTAATCCAGGAACATACCTAACATTCCTAAGAAGCCTCTGAACTCTATCAAACAGGAGTAATCTGATGGATCCCACTCCCTTAATTTTACAAGATTGATCATTACCTAATAGCACTGATCCCTCTTTCTGATGCTTCAATTCTTCAAACCAATGCTTCATGGGTGTCATGTGGAAGGTACACCTGAATCCAATACCCACTCAGCAGATACATCTGATGATGTGATGGACAGTGCTTCAATACCTTCCACACCAGCATTATTTTGTAATTCTCCAACCTGATTCACTTGATTTTTCTGATTTCCAGCAGGTGCATCAACTTTCTTGGACTTGCTAGTTTTCCATTTTGCACATTATTTCTTGAAGTGACCTGGTTCGTGATAGTAGTAACACTTCTTTCCAGTTGATTGTTCGGTTGCATTCTTCTTTTGATCAACATTGCCTCCTTTGTTCCCTTTCTTGTTTTGGTTTCTTTTCTTAGTAAAGAGTCCTTCTGCACCTGACTTTTCATTGTTGTCAGCTCCCTCCTCTAGATCTTTTGATCTAAGTGCTTTCAGAACATCTTCTAGAAGCACAACATCCTTTCCTCCATAGAGAAAAGCATCCTTGAAATGTCTTTGTGATCTTGGCAGTGTAGACAACAACATGGTGGCCTTATCCTCACTAGTCAGCTTGAAATCCACACATTCTAGATCATCTGTGATCTTGCAGAACACATCAGCTTAATCCATCAGAGGTTTTTCATCAGTTATCTTGAAGGCATGAAGCCTTTTCCTCAAATGCAATTTATTTGCAGATGTTTTAACCATAAACAGAGCTTCAAGTTTATTCCATACACCAATAGCAGTTGTTTCCTTTGATACTTCTCTAAGTATTTTATCACTTAGACACAAGATTATCGTAGAATATGCTTTTTTGGAGTACCTGATCATCCACAGGACCTCTTACACCACCTGCTGCAGCCTGAGGATCTCTGAGTATTTCAATCTTCAATGGTAGAGGTGGTCTCAATGCATCCATCAAACCTTGTTGCATAAGGACAACTTTCATCTTCAACTTCCACAGGTTGTAATCTGATTTTTCTGTGAGTTTTTCAATATCAAATCTTATGGTGTTCATCTTGAATGCTTGTTGTGTGTTTGTTTCCCACAGACGATGCCAATTGACGTGCTAAAATGCTCAATAATCTCACAAAACACTCAAGAACACACTCACATGAAATAATAAACTTGAATGAAAATGTAAATCTTACACAAAGATGTATAGTGGTTTGGTTATGAAGAACCTACATCCACTTTGGGGAGAAGAAACTTTATTATCACTCAATGCTTACAACTAAGAAGAGACTGATCTCAATCAGCTAACTAGAAGTACAAAACGAAGCTCACAAACTGTCAAACTCAAAAGTATGAAAGACTGATGGAATCAAACTACTTTGAGCCCTTATATCTAGCTAACCCCTCAACATATTGATCTGGTTGAACCTCCATTAGATATTCCTCACTTAGTAGTTGAGATGCAGCTACCTAGCTGATCACAAGTAACTAGATAAACTACCCAAAAAACTGCTCCAAAGTCGGCTACTCACCTTTGCACCAATTTGACAGTTTTTATCAGTTGTGTTGTTTGAGTTGTTGTAACAACTTCAATTGCTTCCAGCTTGCATGCAATACATTATGAATATTACTGAACCTCCAATGAACGTCATCCATGTGTGTAATACTCCATGCATGCATACATTGTTATCACAACCAAAGTATCAGGTAGTCAATCGTAATTTTTAAAAAGTAATAGATTTTTTGTTCTGCTGTGAAATTCCACTACTTGTTAACGTTTCACTTTTCTTAATTCTGTTGTGGAACAAGAAATTGAAAACAACAACTCTTAATGCTTCGAAGTTATTGCCCCTTTCCTGTTTGATAAATTGCCTGTGAAAAATTTGACAAACAATTTTAGTTAAAGATTACTTACTCGACAGTTGACTCTGGCATTCAAGATTCCTTAAAATTATGGAGGTGGTAGGTTGTTGAAAAGGTATATTTGAATCTGAAGTAGCAGGCAGACCCTCTAAGCTATTGATTTCATTTGGTAGGTGTTTGAATTTTTGATACTCACGAGCAAGAATACTCGATTGTTGTAGTAGTATATCCCAAGAAATAAAATTATCGAATCCACAGGGAGTTAGATTTGGATTAGTAAAATACGTGAGCTCATATTTATGTCACTTTTGTAAGGATGATCGGGGTTTTGAGTTTGATATTATCAACTAAAGCAAGTAGCAAGTATATAAAATAGCAACTAAGAAAAATGACAAGTAATATGATTAACGAGAAAAGAGAATAGGTGCTAAAGTTCAAGTATGGAAAAACATGGGATTAGAAACATTCAAGCATATTCAATTAATATTATCATGCAAAGGGAATTCAACTCAATTGATGTAGATTAAGGGTGATCACGATTATATCCTAAGCTCCCTTTCGGGTTACAAAGGTTGTTGATCCACTTGAGACTCCCAAAAGCACTTAAGATCAAAGCCCAACATTAATCTCTTCCATCTAGGTACTAATTAACTCTTAATTCTCCCTTAGAAGGTACTAATTAGAATTAACTCTTCCTTTTTGTGTACTAGAGCTAACGAATGGATTGGTTCCCCTTATCGAATTCAAATATCCTTTCGGTCAAACCCAAACTTGATATCTATTCATGCCTTTCTAATACTTAAGAGGGTTGTTTCCGTCTCACTCCAAGTAATATACACATGAACATTATAATAACACTTAATTATCATAAATCATCCATTGATCAACAATCCATTAAACCAATAATCATTCATGAATAACAAACCATGCCATCACAATATCAAAGCAATTAAATCCCATGAATAGAAACCAACATCAATTAAGTCAAAAACAAATTTAATCCACATAATAATATAAACCTAGTGTGCTCTTCATATTCCTAATCCCACTAGAGGGATTAGCCTAACATGATAATGGTAACAAAACACATGAATGTATCATTACACATATCCATAGTCTTAGATCCAAATGAAAACCAAAAGAGATGTAAATCTTCCCTAGCAATTGCTTAAAGAGAATCTTCAACACTCATTGATCTCCACCTCTAGCTCTTGAATTCTTGAGATCTCTAACATCCAAATGGAAGGGATGAAGAATGAATGAAGATGGATGAAGATGATTGTGTAAAATAGAAGAAATGGTGTGTGATCTAGGTGTAGGAGTGAAACCCATGTGTGGAAATATCCAATCTCTTTTCAAACGTTGAACTTGAGGCTATTTATACCCTCTCCAAGTTGGGCAACGAATTAATAATCAACTGGGCTTTTTACACATACTTACACACATTGACATGTGAAAATCTGGATTTTTGGCACAAAATGACCTTACTCGACTTGGCCTTCCTTACTCGAGTTAGCTACTCGAGTCGAGTAGCATGTTTTTTAGCTCGAACTACCCAGCTCGACTCGTGTCGCCAACTCGAGCTCTTGTCTGTTCGGTCGTATTGCGATGCTCTGAAACTTGGAACGCCTACGGCACCTATCTCAACTCGAGTTGCCAAGTCGTGTTGCGACTTGCAACTCGAGTAAGCACACTGTATGATTTTGAACTCCTGCCCTACGCCGCACAACTTGCTGCTCGACTTGGAGAGACGTAGCTCGACTCGAGCTGCAAGTCGAGTTGGCTCTCCCAAGTCGAGTTAACTCACTAGACGATTCTGGATAACTTTCGGGCCCCTACTCGACTCGAGTTGGCAACTCGAGTTGTACCTTGCAACTCGAGTTGGGTCCCGTGAGTTCGTTTCTTGCTAGTTTCAGCTTCCGACTCCATTTTTTACCTGTTTTCAACATATTTAGGCTCATTCACATACATTTCCATGAAATTACATAACACAACCAAATAACACATAAAATACAGATAAAATAATACAAAATGATAAACAAAATGACACGAAAATCTAGGTGAAAATAGCGACAATCAGTAGGATACCTAATCTTAAAACACTGAAAATCAGCCATGTTTGAGGACTTTTCATAATGCTGTCACTCACAAGTACTGTCATATAATTATTGCAATAAAATAAAAATCCAAGACATCGTTGTAGCCATACTGTTAGATTGTATACTAAAAGCCTAGCTTTTATATTGAACAATATTTTAACAATTTTATTTGAAATGATCATATGATCAAACGTTTTGCATATTATAAATTATTTATTTATATGTTTGTGCAAAAGTCTATTTACTTTATACTGTAGATAATATATTGTGCGACAACATGCGGAATATCATATTATCGGTTTGCTTATAAAGTATAAACAGATGCTCACAACCGAGATAGACGGGGACTATCTATCGGGATGGTTGTAGTGTGATTTGGTATTAGTTTGTCTTGACTATAGAATCACATTAGTGCACCTTGTGTGTATTGAGCAGGACCGCTTGAGATCGTTCGACTTATACTGTCTATATAGGAGAACTTGATCTCAGTTATTATGGATGTTTGTGCTCTTAATCCCTATACAATAACCTCAATACGTAGGGCAGTATGTATTTTTTTGATTCATCAATGGGTGAGATTTACATGTATTAAATCAACAAACTCGGTGAGTTGGGAAATAGTATTATCTCTATGGTGTGCTGTTGATTGTAAAAGAAATCCATGTCCGACACAGGTTGATGATGTCCCCTTGAGGAGCTCATAAGGTTTATCATGTAAATCTTGCAAGTGGATTAATTTCAGCATGATAATAAGGTTGAATGGTACTACTCTCGGAAGAGATATTAATTAATTTGAGTTGTCAGTAACTTAATTAATTAATGGACATTGTATATCTTAAACATGGAGAGACTGTCGGGCTCATAATAAGAAGGAGCCCAAAATGTAATTTTGGGATTGGAAAGGCAGTGCAGTAATAATATTTTAGTGGACTATATTATTATTATTGGACTTAAGTATAAGTTTTGGGCTAAACTTGGATACTTAAGCCCAATTGAGGCCCAACCCAATTTCTCCTCCTGGTCCCTGCTATAGCCCAATATATAAGTCATCTCAGCTTCCTGGAACCCTAAGTCAGTGCCACTTTTGACGTGAGAAGAGGGAAAAAGGCAAATTGAGAAATCCTGTAGATTGTTGCCCACACAACATCAGGATTGGACTTGGGTCATACAACAGAAGATCAAGAGGTAGTTCTCTGCAACTATTCATCCTTTACATCAACCCTGAAGAAAGGTAAATTTTAATTATTGCTTCCATTGTTAATGTTTACTTGGATTCCTAACGGGTCACGTTGAGCCAAACGATCCAAATGCCAACACATACAGCATCACATATCAATATAATCACCTAAAATTAATTGAAATTCGCCCAAGTTGAAGTTCATAATATAGAAGTTAGACTTGATAAATATGTCTAGAGCTAATCCCCAAAAGCTAACTAATAAAAAAGTGAAGATGTCTGAATTACATATGTACATTAATATCTGCACTGCGTGATGATAATATAAACTGCAGAACTAACTACTCCTATATATAATATGATACAGTGTATCCACAGATACTCAATAGAGTTGAATTACTCTTACTGCTTACCTATCTCAACATTACCTAAAATCTTAAAATCTCCATATATTCATTTCCTCACTTTAGAAGCCATGCTATCGACTTCAAGCCATTGATGCTAATTGATACATCTTTGAAAAACTAACTGTAACTGAAGTTGAAACTTGAGCAATAGTAATTGAGTGAACTCAATATTTACTTTTTACAAGCAATAGTCGGTGTTGTTTTCAGTTGCATTATTTTGCACTACAACAAAAACTTAATCAAAATTGTTTGCTTTTATGATCTTTTTGTATTATCCTGAATCCCTAGATTGATATTATCACCATATTAGGGTTCGATTGTTGATTGGTTAATTTTCTGTTGCGGCTACTTGTTAGAGCAGTTTTAATTTTATCTATTTGTCACATACTGTATTACTGATCTCTTCAATTATCCACCATGTATGCCGTTCCATTACCTTGATCTGCACCTCCTATCATGTGTTTCGCACCTATCATATTATTGATCGACTGTTTTCTATTTTGATTTTATTAATTTAAACTTTGGAACTGAGTGTACATGTTTCATGCCTTAGCTTGCATTGCAAATTTTCATATTAATGATCGACTGTTTTCTATTTTGATTTTATATATTTAAACTTTAGAACTGAATGTACATGTTTCTTGCCTTAGCTTGCATTGCAAATTTTGCATGTAAAAATATTATGATTTATTTTCGTGTAGTATAGATGCTAATTGCGGCTTACATGTACATTGCCCAATTGTTATTGTCATACCTCATTTTTAGTAAAGATTTTGTCTACATACTGGTGTTCGTGCCCGATGCGTGTATTTGAAAAGTACAGTAGAAGCAGTTTTATTGGTTGGTGACTTGTTTCATCTCTTAAAGAGGAAGAAGGGTTAAGATATTTTCTAATAGAATAAACAGGAAGTAGTACTCTATTCTAACTCCCTCTGGTTTATTGGTTAGAAATGTTATTAGCATAACCTTAAAAAAATCTGTATGAAGCTAACTGTTGCCAACCCAAATCTCATGTTCCACAATCGTGTTTCACTACATGTTTCATAACTTGTTTTCCAGAAAAATAATATACCCTAGTTAATGACCATTAAACCCTTGGGACATGTGGTTGTATTTTAGCCCTTGATTAATACACGTGTCAAATATCTAATAGATGGAACAGGAGATGAAACATGGGAGTGGAATAGATGATCCCAGTTGAACTGCTGCACCCGTTTTGCTGGTTTATTCTATATTATGCTTTTCAAAATTTTCCTTCTTTTAGTTTTTCTTCTTTCTTCTTTTTTATTGTATCTTAATAAGGGAAATTAGAAACCTAAGTGGCTAAGTCAACGCCAATAGAACTATAAACTTACTAATGAACCCAAATTCTTCAGAACTCCTCCAAAAATGAAAACGCTAATAGATTTCGTACTATAAAATTCCATGAATGATGTCCACTTTTTACTTGCTTTGTGATGGAGAAATGTTAATGGCCACTGGAATTAATAACATTTTCATATTCTGGATTTTTTTTGAAGTACCATTTCATAACAGAACAATGTATATGAACATGTGTTTTGACATTGAACATTTAATCAGTTCAACATAATCACTAAATCCAATGTTTAATTATTGTATTTTATTTCCTGGTTATATATTTGGTTTTTCTCATCCACTGGTATAAAATTTCTCTATTGGTATTCATTTTAAAGTTCATAAAAGCCTACCAATATTTACTCCATTACTATTAAAAATTATTACAAAAAATATAATAATAAGAAAAAATAATAAAAATAACCTTATTTTAAATGATAATAAATAGAGTACTAATTATTCATATGAAAAATAACCCAAAAAGCTGGGTTAAACACCTTATGGAAGTAAGGTGCCATAATATATATATATTATATAAAAGATTTAGAATCGCTGGAAACCTTCGTGTTTGGAATCTGAAGTATAAATTCGTGTGATATTCAATTCTGTACTCTAGGTTAAATTTTAAAATTTGCCTATGATTTCTCCTCACTGTTTGTAGTTCTTCCACCTCAACTCACGCAGTTGCAATTTCATGTTTGCATTAAAATTCCCCAAATTCTGCAAAAGTTTCTACTCATCTTACTCAGTTGCCGATTCAGAATCAATTTGCGTGAATAACTACATTTACTCTTTCCTCTCAAAGAATATCTTAGACTCCAAGATCCTCCTCCCTACCCACGCCTTCATAATAACAACTGGTAATTCTCACAATAAATTCATAGCGTCAAAGCTGATTGCATCTTATGCCTCACTAAACCAGCCCCATTATTCAGCCAAACTCTTTGATTCCCTCGATTTCAGAGACCATTTCCTTTGGAACTCCATCATCAAAGCCCATTTTTCCAATGGCAATCATGAGCAAGCTGTTGAGTTCTTCTCCAAGATGCAGATTTCCTGCACTTTGCCTACTCAGTTCACCATTCCAATGGTTGTCTCGGCCTGTGCCGAACTCCGGTTGCTTTCTTTTGGCATGATCATTCATGGGCTGGTCTCAAAAGTGAATCTTTTCTGTGGAAATTCTGCAGTTGGGGCCTCATTCGTGTATATGTATTCCAAATGTGGCGTTGTGGAGTATGCTTCTAATGTGTTTGATGAAATTCCTGTTAAAGATGTGGTTGTGTGGACTGCACTAGTGATAGGTTTTGTACAGAATGGTGAGAGTGACAAAGGTTTGCAGCATCTTTGTAGGATGCACAGAGTTGGTAGCGATGGTGAGAGGCTGAATTTTCGGACATTAGAAGGGGGGTTTCAAGCTTGTGGAGATTTGTGTGCTTTGATAGAAGGTAGGTGCTTGCACGCTCTGGCATTGAAATCTGGAATTGTATGCTCAAATATAATTCAATCCGCCATTTTGTCAATGTATTCCAAGTGCGGAAGTCTAGTGGATGCACGGATTTCATTTCATGACATCGTGAATAAGGATCTAATCTCTTGTATGTCGATTATTGGAATTTATGCGAGGTTGGGGTGCATTCATGATTGTTTTGACATATTTTTGAGGATGCAAGAAGCTGGAATATATCCAGATGGCATGGTGATTAGCTGTTTGATTTCTGGTTTTGCTAATTTTATGAGAGTCTCTGAAGGGAAGGCATTCCATGGTTATATCTTAAAGAGAAATTATGTTTCTGATGATGTTGTTCATACTTCATTAATTTCGATGTATTCTAGATTTGGCCTCTTGTCTCTTGCAGAAAAGATCTTTACTAGATGTCGTAACCATGTAAAAGAGTCTTGGAACTTTATGTTAACTGGGTACGAGAAAGCAGGTTTAGAGATTAAATGCATAATGTTGTTCAGAGAAATGAAACATCTAGGAATTACATCTGATTCGAACAGCCTGATATCTGTGATTTCTTCATGCTCTAGATTGGGAGCAATCCATTTTGGTCGATCTATACATTGCTATGTGATAAAAAATTTCATGTCTGAGAAGGTCTCAATTTCTAATTCACTTATAAATATGTATGGGAAGTGCAGGAAGCTGATTGAAGCAGAGAGATTATTTCATAATACACGACAGGATATCACCACTTGGAATACTCTTATTTCGTCTTACACAGAAAATGGACATTGTTTCAATGCTATTGTACTTTTTGATGAAATGATTTCGAAAGGCTTGAAACCAAATGCGGCAACACTAGTAGTTTTGTTGTCTTCATGTGCTCAGATTGCATCCTTGGAAAAAGGAAGAATAATACATAATTACATCAAAGAACAGGGACTCTGTTCTGAAGTTTCTATTGCCACTGCATTGGTTGATATGTATGCAAAATGTGGAGAAGTAGATACGGCCAAGGAAATCTTTGACTCAATAAATGAAAAGGATGTTGTATCTTGGAATGTGATGATTTCTTGTTATGGGATGCATGGACATGCGAGATTAGCAATTGAGATGTTCCAACAGATGGAAGAATATGACGTAAGACCGAATGACCTCACATTTCTTGCAGTACTCTCAGCTTGTGCTCACGCTGGATTGGTTAATGAGGGCAAGTCTCTATTCCATAAAATGAAGGAATATTCTGTTATACCCAACGTAAAGCACTATTCTTGTATGGTAGATCTTTATGGACGTTCAGGTTGTTTGAATGAGGCTGAAGCTCTCGTTTCATCTATGCCTTTCTCCCCTGATGGAGGCATATGGGGTTCTTTGCTAACTGCTTGCAAAATGCACAATAATGTTGAGATGGGTATGAAGATAGCTAAGCAAGCAATTGAAGCTGATCCAGAAAATGATGGATATTATATATTAATCTCAGACTTTTATAGCTCTATGAACAAGTGGGAAGATGTGGAGCAGGTGAGAGAGTTGATGAAGGATAGAGGGGTAACAAAAGCGGCCGGCTGGAGTGCTGTATAATTCAGCAGTCGTCCGGGTTGAGTTATACTCGTTCAGTCTTTCTCTCCTGCGTTTTCTTGCTACAGGGAAACGTAAAACTATTCTGCCATAGGATGGGATTTAGTTCAGGTATTATTTCCATCCTTAAATCTTTTTTTTTTATTGTGTGCGCGCGTTTGGTGTTTCTGACATAGATATCCAAATGTTCTTATTAAATTTATAGGTTCAATTTCAAATGTGGTGTATCTTTAATCTTGAATCCTGATAAGAGACAACAACCAAGGCAGCACATTTGAAAAAGGGTTGTGGGAGGCGAAAATGAAATTCAAGTGTGGCAGCAAGTATGGAAGCATCCAACACTAACTAAGTAAATTATCTATTTCTCATTAGCATTTGATTTAATTTTGATAATTCACTTTCTGTTTATTATTTAATATAAGAGTGTTGGATTGACTCTTTTGCAGTGGACTAGATCCAATTTTTTAATTGATATTTCATCTGGTTTATATTTGAATACATCCATGTCATAATTATTTAGAGATTGTAAGATTAAAACAAGAATCAGTTTGGAGATCTCATTTGGACAGTTATACTTATTCAGATGTACATCTGGGGGAGTTGAATAGTAGCAACAGCTTCAACGGTCTAACATGCTCCAAGAAGTACACTGGAAATTGGTATATTATAAAATTACGGGAAATGATATGTTATGATGTGGGAGGAATGTTTGGCCCCTCACTATTGAGATTTCATTCCTGCACCTCGCACCAAGCACTCACCTTTCATTCCATTTTCATATCTTAGCTGCCAGAGTTTCCAACCAAACACCCCTGAATCTTTAGCTGCACTAGTCCCCATATTTTAGACTTCCATTCACCACCAGCATCAGGTGAGCTACACACAACAATTTCTGGCCACTGAACCAGTCGCCACTGCAGTCTTAACCCTTTTGCTCAGACCATGAACCAGTCCTTCCACAGCTTTCTCGACAAAACTTGTTTCTTTTAAGGATAATCAAATTCCAGGAAGAGAAAGTAAAACAAATAGAACATCAAATTTATTGCAATAAAATACAAGAATGAATGCTATGACTAAATATATTATCGAAAATGTTAATTCATAGTTTGAAATAAATCCTACTCTTTTCACTAGTTGCATTTAGTTCAATTCCAATTTTTATGTATATGTTGTGAAATTTTCAATAGTGGTAAAGAAATTGAAAGTTAGGAAGCTCAATTATTTCAGCTGTTAATTCTTTTATGCTTTTCTCGCTGCTTTATAGTCTTAGTTTTGTGGTTTGCTCTGTTGCTGCTTGGTATAGTCTATGCTTTGCTGATGTTGAAGGTTGTAACTTGGATTGGATGTAGGATCAATGCGAGATTTTCCTCGTGTAGGAAAGTACTTATATTCTTTAATTGGACTGAGGTTCTTGCGCAGTGGAAGACTTAAATTTATTCCTAAACAACTGATCACATACATATTTACACTTGAAAAATATATTTTAGGGGCAGCAGTGTCCACTTGCCCTCTAGATCCACCATTGTTGTGTGGTAGAAGAGATGTATACATATACAAGCCAAAATGTTCTTCTCTTAGATTTTCTTCCTTTTGTTTCTCTCCAAGATTTACTCGGAATACCTGTCAAAGAGTCTCCTCAGCCTATATATCTAATATTGAAGGCCTCTCATTTACATTATTTAGACTGGCCGGTCAATTCCTAATATCAAAGATTTGAGCAATGTTCTAAAGACCCTAGGCAGTAGGCATGGTTAACTTGCACAAAGTGGGGGCAGCGAAGGGAAATCTAGCTCCTGGTGTTTAGAGTGCTGGATTTGAGTTGTATAAATATGTGAATAACTTGAGTAACAGAGTCACCTTTTAAAGAATCAGCTGTGTTATTGTGTCTAGACTGGAATTTTTTATGCAGAAAAATTGTACTGCCCCTTTCTGACATGTTGATACCTACTCCAAAATGTTCGCATTTCTTGATAGGATTCTTTGTCATTAATTCCACTCTTTGTTTTCTTGCTGCACGTTAGTTGTGCTCAAATAGCTTTGACAAACTGAAGTAGTTTTCTGATGTAATCTGGCTGTGAGTAGGAGATTATTGTGATTATGTTCTGCATTTTGCTAAACAGGGCTTGTTGGCTACATAGCTTGTTGTAGCAATGGTAAATATATACTACATTGGTCATTTTCAACTGCTGAGAAGTTAATCATTGCTGACCTAGCTGTAGTTGGCCTTTTGTAATCAAACAAGTGGAATTTCTCATTTCTGGGGGTGCTTCACTCAAGTTGGGGTTTAATTTAAACCTGCAAGAATGAAGAAATTTCGAGAAAAAATAATTTTTGCAATTTGTGTTTTTTGCTATCACAAGAAGTCCCTAGAGCATATGTTTTTATAACCGGTTCTAGTGTCTAAAAAAATTCTTTTGCAGCTTTTTTTTTTTTTTTTTTTTTTTTGAGATCATGTTTTCTGAAGAACTTTATTTTGACTACAAGTATGTGTAAAATGGTTTTTGCGACCATAATTTATCATTTGTTTACTGATTTTTGTGGTTCACTGTTGAATGCATGATAGAATATTATATATAATAAATATCTTCTTGTATGTGTAAGACCTCACCTCATCAGTGCCTTGGTAATTCTATTCCATATGAGTTATGGAGCCCAAAAAAGGTAGTGCCTATGTTGAATGATTTTCACCACAAATTTTCTCAATAATTTGCACCACTCAACACCACTCCATGTAGCATAGATTCCCCATTCAGCAATTGCCTCTTTTCTTATCTTATTACAAGTTGAAAAAGTCATTTAAAACTTAGCCTTATCTACTTAAAGCATTTTGTGGTCTAAATAGTTTCTTAACTCTCATTTGGCCAGATTCAATTAACCTCTTTTTTTTTTTTTTAAACTGCAATTGACATAGTTGGAAGGTACTACTTTTACCTTTGAAAATTTTACCTTTCATGAACCATTAAGTATGAACATGTATTGACTCGTCAACCTTTGTGGTGTTAGTTCCTGCAGCAGTGGGAATTGAACTGGTTTTTAGCTGCCACTTTCTTTGAGATATAATCAGTGTTTCTCAGCCTTTTTTGCTTTTCAGCACAAAGTTCTGATAAATTGATAAACATGCTGTGTCAGCCTGCCTTTGAGCAGACAAGATAGAGGATTATATCCTTTCACTGTAAAAAATGCACCTTGTGGAACAATAATTGACACCTGAATAGTTTGTGATAAAGGTTGTCCTTTGGAGAGAATAACACTATTACATGAGTTCAAGCAATTATTATTAACACTCACAGCTGAAGCAGGGTAGAGTAAATTAATCTCTTATTAGCCAAATATCCGAACTGTTGAATATCTAAAACTGTAGTTATTAGTTAAAACTAATATGCAGAGCCTGTCCACACCTGGTCAACCGAAATGAAGAATAGAAACGAGTAACAGGTTGCAGAAGAGATTAGCATAGAATTCTTGGTCTGATTCAACAATAGAAAAAGATGAAAGGACCAACGTTGAATTTTTATATACTGCGACATCAATTCCCTGAAAGTGATTCATCTGTCTCACCCTTTATTGCTGCATTAAAGTTTAATTTCTGCATTAGCACTGCTTGTGGGACTTAGGTAAATGACCAAACTTGCATTTCATTCATATGAATACTGCTGGGCTCGAGCTCGTGCCTTTGTACATGTAGAGAAAGCTATCTATTTGCTTGACATATCATTGAGTTGGTAGCAATTTTGATGATGATTGTGCTTCACGTGGCGTTTCTCTCATGGCATACAACTGAAGATTTAGGACACATCTTTTATACAAGAGCAGCTTCTCTAAGTTGATTAAGACAGTGACTAGTTGTACAAGCAAAGCCATTTGTGTCAACAAAGTATATATCATTATTATTCCAACTAGAATTACATGAGCCCATTTGTAGGTTCTTACATTGTGATTTACAGGTGTTGATCAGTTCCTTTCTTCCCTCTTTAGATACCTAAACAGGTACTTAGGCGACAAGCCGATCAAAGACAAGAAGCCGAATTGTAAAGTCACGACGAGTTAAACAGGTTTGCTTCGTCCTTAAGTCGAGCATGCATGATCACAGTCATTTGTGTACAAGAACCGAAAGGGAAAGAACCCATCAGCTCACTCAATACTTTTTCATCCGGGATATAAATATTTGGTTTCTTGATTCCTACATTTGGTTATGGATCCCAGCTTTGATCACTTTTCCATATTTCATAATCACTAATCAACTACTATGTGCTTTTGATGATTGGCTTTTGCTTCAGAATGGGGACTACACATTCCAAATCTGAATCTTTATAGCCATTGCTTTAAGCATAATCTCATTAGATTCCATATTCTTCTGCAATGCAATGGTTGAGTTGAGAATACTAGGGCGGTTGCGTTTCTTCTTTTGCAGTACAGAATCTGCTTTTTGTGAATTCCACTTGTTCTTCACTTTTCATGGAACAACTCACTGATTAGTTTTCATTATTTTGATTTTGATTTTGATTGCAGGAAACCGAATATACCAACACACCCAAAAGGACCCTTGGATTCAAATCAGCGGAGATACTGGTTCGAGGTTGAACAGGAAAAATGAAAATCATCTATTTCTACTTATATATTTTATGGTATCACATTAGTTACCGTTTATAGAAAATACATGTATAATTTACTAAATAAAATTATTGAACGAAGTTGAAAAGTCAATTTAAAAGAAAAATCATGCTTCTTGCATAGTTCATGGTATGTCACTCAATATCACAATTCATAATTATATTCTAAATTTGAACATTAAATTTAAAAATAACCAAAAATAAAAGTAAAAAATCTAATTTTTTTAAAAAAAATAAAATAAAATATGAGTTTAGAACAATTACAACTAATTTATATTCAATGAATTTTAAAACATATGTAAAATAAATTTTATAACAATTATAACTGCAGATATTAATCCCTAAGCCAAATGTTGGAGCACACCATCAATTGACAGAATAGGAAGGGGAGATTATCCAGTAAACCCAAATATACCTTTAATATTATACATTTTAGGAATAAATATTAAATTCAAGAATATAATAAGATATAAATTATTAAAGTTTATATAATTAAATGAACTCATTTCATGAAATACTTAGATATTCAGGAAGATATTAAATTAGTGGAGAAAGGAGATGTGAGTCATTAACTTCAAATTTGAGGCAGTAAAAGTGGTCCACTATCTTTGCGGCATGATAAATACTGCTTTGAAATTAACTTTGCTTCATTATTAGGCCTTCATGCTTTGGTAATCAACTTTTACTTTTAAGTATTTATTTATTCCTTTATTATTATTATTATTATTTTAATATCATAACTATTGTCAACCCAACTAATACTAAAATAAGGAGCTCACAATTGTGTACCCTACGTTATGTTTCATCTTTTATTTCTATATTAAATTGTAAATTTTATTTAAAATGAACAATACATGTTAAAATTATTTGTATTGAATTAGAAATGACATTTATTGCCAGTCATAAAATAAAAATAAATTAGTGGTTTTGTAACGTGTTTTAATAAAATTTAGTACTAACATATTTATATATATATACTTGCATGATCGTGTAAGCTACTAAGCATTTTACTTGGCTTGCACCACAACTACCTATGAATGGTTGATAAAATAAGTCAGTATATAGCACTGTCATTTTTTATTAATTCAAGTATAATTTTTTATTAAAATATTACTTTTTCTATTTCATAAACAAATTTACGCGGATTGTTTTTGTACATCTCATAAATAAATTCACACTTCTAAATAAAGAAATAATAAACAATCAACAACCTCATAACACATTTTAATATTAAAATTGTCATCACTTTACAAGAAAAATAACTTATTTTATAATTTACTATTTATTATCTAAAAATACTAATCTACCCCTAAAAGCAAGTTAAAAAACAGCTTTTCTAGCTCCATAACTATAGTAACTGTGAACTTTTTTATGAAACGGAGGGAGTATCACTTTTTATCCGTCTCGCAAAAGTTTTCATGTGAGACAGTCTCATACAATTATTTGTCAAAATTTAAAAATATCTGCAGTCTATGATAACCCTCAATTTAATACACAAATAAAATAAATAATCTTGGTGGCACACATTGGAGGTCTAGATTAGTTGTTTGTCTTACAGCACATTATTGATTGTTATGTGTTGTTTCTTGCACAACTTAACAAACTAATAACATTCTCACAAACAACAAAATTAGCATGCATGCGTGACTCCCATAATTGGTGGTGTATTGTGATCGTATATTATTATATTATGTGTTGTATATATGTAGTAAGTAGGCATGTTAAATACGCCAAACAATCTTTACAACTATCCAACTAACTACTATACTATATTTAATACTCATTGTCATCTTCTACTTATACCTTTCTTTCATAACTGCATGCACTTTGCTTCATTCCAAAATCCTTGTCCTTGTGGAATTAACACCTTTTGGGTTTATCCGTTGAGAATGTTCTTTTAGTAACGATAAACTTCGTAAATAGAGTTCTTTCTGTTGGAATCGGTATTAATTAGAGGATATATCAAGACTACATTTGACAAATATTCTTGTAATGGAGTATTTCGTTTGATGAAAATGAAAATGAATTGAATATTCGAAAATTACATTTTAAATAAATAAATTTAATGTATAAAATTTGCTCAAAACCAAGTACGACTAATTAATATATAAAGTTTGCAACTTTAATAACAAAAAAAAATGGAAGAAGAATCAAAATGTCTTCTAATTTCACTTACGGTTGTAGTTAGGAACTTAAAAAAATGATTCCCTTACATGCATTTTATTGTGCATTTTAACGCGCAAAAATAAAAATAGCAATAAAAAATCACGCAATATTTGTCATTTATCAAATTTATCAATATCTTTCTTTCATTCCCTCTCTTTTTTTTTTAATTTATTTATTTTACAATTGACATTGATAATTACTTATTCCAACTTCGTGTTTAATCTTATATTCTATTTTTTAATGAATGATGTAATAATAACATCTTAAATTAATGCCATATGTCTTAAAGAGTTTTTTTTTTATATCAGGGAATCGAATCACTCATCTTAGTGAGGAGCCTAATGGTCAGGTGAGCTAACTCACTTAGTTATATGTCTTAGGAGTTAAATAATCATTTGTAGTATTGTATAAATTTTTATATTAAATATTAATGAAACACGAATTATGAAATAAAAAAAAATCCAAATCCCGCACAATTTCTACATTGAATTTGTCATTTACCCTTTTTTTTTCCACAAGGGGGTTCAGTCAATTGAAATATATCATAAAAGTTATTTCCTCCCATTTAGAACGGTGGTGTGCATCATTATGTATAGATTATTAAGATTTTTTTGGCTGAATTTATAATTCACATCTCAAATTAATTTCGCCGGTTTTTTTTCCTTCTTTTTTCTTGTTTCAAAAGTTGAATATCAAACAAATGTCAAAATATCTATACTACTCCCTTCGTTCCACCGAAAAATGGCCGTTTACTTTTTGTGTGTAGATTAAGGAATATTATTATTTTGTGTGTGGTGAATAATTGTATTAGTAGTGAGTGGTGGCCGTATGAGGGACCATTTTACTAAAAATGAAAAATAATGATCTTTGAGTGGGACATCCAATATAATAAAATGAAAACCTTTCAATGGAATGGAGAGAGTATTATTTAATTAAATTAAATACACTAAGCAAAACATTTATTGTGAGATTGTGTAACAAAGAGAGTTCCATAAAACAGATATGAATGGACAATATTTTTGAGAGAGTCTTCTGTGAACCGGTTCTGCATCATGCTTTTGCAAATGTGCAAAAAATATTCTTTAATTTAAAAATTACAATATACTCCCTTTGTCCCGCTCAAACGTTATCGGTTCCTTTTTGTGCGTAGATTAAGGAGTATTATTATTTTATGTGTAGTGGGTAGTTGTATTAGTAGTGAGTGGTGGGCCACATATAGTACCTTTTTACTAAAAGTGAAAAATGGGGACATTTGGATGGAACACTCAATATAGTAAAATGGTGACCTGTCGGTGGGACTGAGGGAGTATTAAAATTTGAAAAATAATACTTATTTTATTTCATTAATAAAAGTGATACTTTATCTCTTTAAAGAAATTTTTTCATATGCTAAAGTCTACTAATCATGGAGCTATTTTTAATTTTAAAAAAAAAACCATCTATTTAAAAATTAATTTTTCATATATTAAAGAAATAAATTGATATCTTGTGCATTCGGTGTACATTTGCATCCATATGTATATATATTTTTATTCAATATTGTATATATATGTTTCTTAATAATTGTGTAGTTTTTTTACATTCAAATTTTCATTAAAAAAACTTATAGAAAATTCGCTTATAAATTTTTTTAAGTGGATGCACGGTGCACAAGATAATTAGATTAAAAGAAATTAAAATGCATGTGTGAACCTGATTTACATAAATATTTGCTAAATATTTTAATAAAATATAACCAGTTGAAAAATGATAATTATACAGTAAATTATTTTATTAAAAATTCGTAGAATAAATAAAAAATATTTTATCTTTTTAATGAAAAATTATTGCTATCTTTAATTGAAAAAAAAAGAGTAATTAATTAAAAATTTTAAAACATAAAACTAGAAATATTCTTTTCGTCCATTGATAAAATATTTATTTTGTCATTTAAATCGTTTATTCTAGAAGTACATTTTTTCTCTTTCGAGTAGAAATGCTCCATATATGTTTTACCGCTCACTATTAATATCACTATTATATTTATAAAATAATAATATTTCTTAATTATCACTCAATAATAATATAACTATCACTTTTTATAAAATAATAATACTCTCTCAATCTTATACTTATGTTCACACTTTTCATTTTCGTCCGATCCATATTTATCTTCACCACCCAAAAAAAGAAACTTCACATTAACCAACCTCAGAAGTTATGTTAATTTAAAAAATATCACACATATCTAACACATATAACATATTTTATAATTTATTTATTATCTAAAAATACCACAATACTCCCTAAAAAGTTAATAAAATTAATCAAAAAGTAATTTCTCTTAAATTTGTATCTACAATATCAATAAATATAAATTCGGACGGATAGAGTATTTCTTAATCCTCGTAAAATAACTAACCTATGCTTTGCTGATGAACGGAGGTATTGAAAAGAAGGGTGGGGTCCAGAAAAGAAGGCGCCGCAATGCGTAGAAAGGGCATGATCAGGGGTGGCGCGGCTGGTTGGTGATTGCGTAATTAGCGATGAAGATGAGATGATCCATACCGGCACGTGCTCACGTGACCTCATGTGGATGCCTTTTTTCACGCCCAACTTACTCGCCGCCCTCAGGCGGCCTATTCCATCCCAACCTCTCTCCGCCCGCCACGTGCCCCCTCCCCCTTCTCTCTCATCCTTCACTAATTATTTTTTTAATGTTTTTTATTTTACTAGGTGTGCATAATGCATTGTATGTTATTCAACATTACAACAATTTACCCCACCATCCCGCAAGGGTACATCTTGCTTTTTTTATATGTGAATTTAGGAGTATTATTATTTAATATATAATGGGTAGTTATATTAGTAAGAGTGTGAGTCATATTTTAATTGTATTAGTGGGTGAGTATGGGACCCATGTGTATAAAAAAAGAAAGATGACCCTTTAGGTGGAACGATCAAAATGAAAAAAAGAGTCCCTTTGTGCGGGACGGAGGGAGTATACTTTAAGACATTATGAATGTATTTTATACCGGATCTGACTTTATATCACTCGCATGGTATAATCTCGTGAAACTGCTTTTTTCGTCGATGTTAAAGATTTTTTTTTTAATTTTGGTAATTTTCTTTTATAATAAATTAATTATATAGTATATATTGTAGGAACTTTAGGGGGTTGGACTAGCGTTGAGAACTTAAGATATTTTAATGTGGAATTATCTAAAACCTCATGAGATCGGTTCATATAAAGGGTAGAACTTTAATTTAATATGGGAGTTTCTGCTAGTGGACGAGCGATAAGGATTTGAAGTGCCTTATAATGGGATGCAATCAATAATTGTGGGGTCAATCCATACAGATAAAAAGTTCTAATTTGAAATATGGGTCCACACCAACGGATGATGGATTTTAATTTTTATCAAATTAGTCGGTCCACGAATTGAATACCGATGTATAAAAAAATATGAAAGTATGTTATAGGAGTATGAGTTATATGAGGATAATAAATTTGAAATTAGAGTGAATAGTAAAATTATTTTGTAGGTCATTTCTTGTGATGGTGTATAAAGATAAGTTGTGAATGTGTAAAGATAGAAAATGTGAAGGTGAGTTGTTGATGTAAGTGAAAAAATTCCATATCATTGTTTCTATGGTTAATATTTTTCTTTTAAGGGAATAATTTTTTTCCTTTTTCCTACGTATTAATTATCTATCTATCTATCGAATTGTTTATGAAATAATTTACTTGAACAATTATCACTTTTCATCAATTATCTATCGTACCGTTTTAATACTTCATCTTGAAAAATGTCTTACTCTATATTATAATTTTTTTAAAAAAATGCTACTCCCTCTCCATCTCCATCCCAAAGATATTGACCCCCCTCCCCCTCCCCCTCCCCCTCCCCCTCCCTTAAAGGAAGATTGAAAAATATAATATTTTAATAAATAATGAGTTAGAAATATAATATTTTAATATGTAGATAGTTGTATTAGTCGTATGTATAAGTCCATGTGAATATATTAATTTTTTTTGTGAGTCTTATATAATTAAAATGGAAAAGTGTCAATTTCTGTGTAATAACCTGAAAGTATTTTTTTTTTTAAATGGAAGATATTTTTTTAAATTTTGTATATAATTAATCTGCAATCCCTCCTACAACTAAATGTGGAACCTGATACATATGCGATACCTCACTTGAGTACACATGCTATGCATGCGATCTCATACACCACTTTTTCATGTGGCGTCTCTGCGTCTATGCTACAACTTTATATGTGACTTCATATACAATTTTTTCTATTTAATCTTATATGCGACTACATGAATGGCCATACAAATGATGTGTTTACTAACATGTGCAATGCTGCACGTAATTATACATACAATCTCATGTATTAATTAAATAAAGAGAAATAAAAAAAATCAAAATATGACACTTAAAAAAAAGTTTATGTCGGGTGACATTTTTCAAAATATACTTGCTAGAACTATTATGTAGTGCATTTTTCACAGGCTAAAATTTGTTTGTCTTCGAAAACGCCGTGCCCCCAAATCTCACTTTTTTTTTAAGTTGTACAATTTATTATTAAATGTTATATAATTTAGTATAAGAGCGTGTACCATTTATTTTATAAAAAAATTAATTTATGTAATCAAATAATTATATTATTCATATTTCAGCCTATTTTTTAATTGAAAAATTATATATTTATTAATTAAAATTTATATTATTTAGAACAAAATAGTATACAAAAGAGACTAATTTTTTTTTCATAATTTATCAAGATAATAATGCGGAGAGATAAAACTTTCATAGTAGTGACGAAGAGATAAAACTTTCATAGTAGTGACGATTTTTCTACTTCTTAGTTCTTGCTCTATATAGGCTGAAAAATCTAAGAATGCACTATATGGCATTCTTATTTATTCCGTTTTTATTAATGGGGAATGCTAATTTATGTAGAATTCTCAAATGCTAATATGGCATTTTTATTTATTTATTTTTTTTTTTTTTAATGATTTGATGACGCCTGGTGATTTTTCTTTTTCTTTCTTGTAGAATATCTATTTCATGCTATGATAGGACTGAAATCTATCTGTACCAACTTTAAATTCAAATCTTTTTAATCTTCAAAATCCAAATTAAATATTATGTCTAAAAATTCTTTTACACATAATTTATATTGCGTATTGACATTTGGCAGAATGGGATGCCACCGACTCAAAACTCACGCCATATTAACATAATCATTTACCCCTCATATTATTCACGACATATATACTTTATCATACGAGTAATTAATCATTTTAAATAAATACTTTATCATAGGAGCATATATCATAATTTCATTTTACTCTCTCCGTCCCAAGAATACATTCACACTTTTTATTTTAATTTATTCCAAAAATATTTTCACCCTCTAAAAATGGAAACAATACACAATATCAATAACTTTATAATACTACAATATTATAAAAATGTCACATTCTTTCTACGTACAATCTAGACAAAGTCAACTATATCATACACTTTATTCTATTCAATTACCCAAAATACTCCTCTCTTTCTTATATCACTATAATAAAAAGTTACTTTTCTTAAATTTTGTGCTATCAAGAATGTATTATTGGGATGGAGAGAGTATTATTTATAGTATTTCATATAAATTAAATTAAGAAGTAGACGGCCGTCACTCGAAGGTAAACGAATAGCTAAAGAAAGATTCTGTGCATAATGACAAGAAAAAAACACCCACCAATAAGAAACCGTCCTTCACCCCCCACCTCCACCCCCACCCCCAACCCACCCTACCCCTCTTATAAATACACTTCCGACCCCTCCTAATTTTTATTATTTTCATCCAACAATTAAAAAAAAATCTCTCTGTTTTCATGGCGTGGAGGAGAGGTCCGACGATCGGCCGTGGCTCCACCGCCGCCGTATCCCTCGCCACCACTTCCTCCGGCGACTTCTTCGCCGTTAAGTCCACTGATCTTTCTGTTAACTCGACGGTGTTGCAGAGGGAAGAATCTGTGATTTCTCAGCTCTGCTCTCCTTTCGTAGTCAAGTATTTGGGATCTGAAATCACCTCCGACGGCGGTAAACCGGTGTTTAATCTGTTCATGGAGTATCTCGCCGGCGGTACGCTTTCCGACCAGATCAAGAAACGGGGGAACTCGCTGGACGAAAGCGCGATTCAGAAAAACGCGTATGATTTGGCGATGGGGTTGGATTACCTTCACCGGAGAGGAGTGGTTCACTGCGACATCAAGGGGCGGAACATTCTGGTCGGCGACGAAGGGTTGAAAATCGCCGATTTCGGGTGCGCCAAATGGGTCGGGTCAGACGCTTCCGCGTTCGCCGGCACGCCGGCTTACATGGCACCGGAGGTTGCGCGCGGCGAGGAGCAGGGTTTTCCGGCGGATGTCTGGGCTTTGGGTTGTGTGGTGGTGGAAATGGCCACCGGAAGTCATCCTTGGCCGGAAATGAAGGACCCTGCTTCCACCTTGTACAGAATTGCGTTCTCCGGCGACGTACCGGAGCCTCCCAGCTGGTTTTCCGACGAGGCGAAGGATTTTGTCGCCAAGTGTTTGATGAAAGACCCCAGAGAACGGTGGACGGCGGCGGAGCTTCTGCAACACCCATTTTTCAGCTCCGTGAGTGATCAGAGCTGCCGGGAAATCAGGGGGAGATCTCCGACGAGTGTGACGGATCAAGGATTCTGGGATGAATTCGAGGTGTCGGATGTTTCAGAGAATCCGACGGAAATTGGTTCGGCGGCGGATTCTCCGGCGAGAAGGATCACGGCTTTGATCGGAGATGCTTCTCCGGCGGGGTTTGATTCCACGGCGGATGAAGAGTGGTTGATTGTGAGGGGAATCGAAATTGAAGAATGTGCAGAAGATTTGATTCAAACAGAGGATGTAATAATGGAAGAAGAAATTCAAACTTCAGTTTCAATGGAGGATTCTCTATTGGGTTATTCAAATTCAGAAATTACTACTTCAAATTCTGAAAGTGTAAATAATTTTCTGTATTCACTATTATTAATTTCCAAAATTATGTTATTAATGAAATTAATTCTTCATCTACATCATACTTTTCAAATTTTCAATTTCAATTTCAATTTCTTTTTAAATAAAAAATATCAACTCAACATTATACAAAGTGAAATCTCTCCTGATTTTTTCCATTGCACCATGGTTGAAGGAGTATATTCTATTGAAAACGAAAATTCGTAAAAAAAGTTCATCTTTTTAGAAAATAATGAATTCTATTCTTTTCAATTATTTTATTCATTAATTAATTTAGTGATGTTACAAGTATATACACTGGTATTTAATGAGATATTATTATTTTAGAGCTGAATAAATAACATGGAGTAAGTATAAATTTTGTAGGATAGGGATGGATTTGCTCCTTGTGTTAATTGGAGTATATAATAATAACCAAATACATAGTATTGGATTTTTTTTTCCAAAATACAACGTATAATTATAAAAATATTTCATCCGCCCCACAACAAAAAGTGCATTTTACTATTTTCATCCATCTCAATACAAGAGGTGCATTTCCCTGGTATAGCCGTACAAAGTATCATGAAATGAATAGAGTATATTATAATTATTATTGATACTTTCGAATTTTTATTTGTAGAAAATAATTTAAAGTTTTATTATTATGAATCTATAGCAATTTGTAAAAAATAATAATGAATTAAGTGTAAGCTTATGTTCCAATTCATAATCTAGTATAGAACAAACTATACCCCTCCTGCCTTCCTTTTGATTTTATTGGAGATGTCATATTAAAATGATACAAGAAATCTTATGTCGTTCCTTATTTGATAATATTTCTTTACTTTATTTATCGTAATTAACTTTACCTCATCATTAAATGTGTTACTATTCATTATATAAAGGCATGGAAGAAATGTGTAATTAATACGTTGATTTGTTGAATGAATGTGGAAGAATAAAAAGGAAGTGAGATCAAAATTTTCTATTATTGCATTAATGAGGCATAAATCCGTGGTCAAGTGTCATAACTAGTCGCATAACATTTATTCTGCAATTAGCCAACTATATGACTTTTACACAAATAAAGGACATATTTAATTACTTCATATAACTATTTACTGTTTTAAATATGTACCTTTAATTTGAAACTCAACGAGCAAGAATTGATTTTTTCAGTCTTATATTTAATAATGACAAATTATTTCATATACTTGGGGTGTTTGCAACGAAGTGATATTTTTTTTTACTTTATTATATTCTTAATTTTATCATTTAATTTAGAGTTTATTATATTATGTTTATAATAACTTTATTTATGTTCAATTCATTTAAAAGTAAATGATTCAGTACAAATGTATGAATATACTACATATTACCTATTTTATATTGTGCTTTAAAGTGTATTCTTTATTCTTGTAACTTATTACATTGTCATAGTTTTAGTGTTTTTTTTAAAGGTCATATTTTTTTTTTTAAATTAAATGGATCAACTCACAAACCTAAACGTAAACGGATCAACTATATGAGCCTATGATCCATGTAACAAGTTCAATACAAGATATCTTATTATGTGAGAAGAGGTGGTCTAATATTAAAGTTTGACTATTTTATAAATAAAATATATTTATATATAGTTAATTAGAGTATTTTTCAAGCATGATGAATAATGTATTAAATATAATTATAGATTGTTATAATATGATTAACTACAAACATACTTTAACTATCAATAAATATATTTTTTATATATATATAATAAAAATACTTTAATAATAGGTTAACTCATCTCACAATTCGATTCATAAATATCTGTTTAATAAGAGAGTGATCATAATTAGTACAAGAAATATACTCGTTTTTTCATTTCACAAAGATACTCATTTTCTTAATTCATGGAGAAAAGATCAACCATTTGGGTGTGAATTGCAATCTGGATTAATAAATGTGGGAATTTTAGTATGTGAAAAAGTGAAAAGAGTCTTAAGTAAATGTGTGTGAACACGGAAGACTATAAGCATCAAACAGAATTATGTGTGGATATATAAAAGTCAACGATTATAAAAATAGGGGGAAAAGCGTTGAAAAGATAAAGTCAATGGAGGGGCTGACCGACCACTGACTAGGTTAGGACATAGGGGGGTGGGTGTCCATCTTTAATTTGTTGGGAAGGCAACGCCCCTACCACAACTTGGTTTTTACACACTTTCGGTACCCAATTATTCAAAACTTAAGCCACAACATGACTGTGGCCCCGTTTTCATACAAATCTAAATAATGGAGTCAGTATGGTGAATAGGAGTTGGCATATTTTTTCGGTTTTCGGTACCCGAACTGATTCGAAAAAAATTACCCAAAAAATCTAATTTTTTCGGGTAATTTTGGATTTCGGGTAAACCCGGACCCGGTTGTTAATTATCGGATCGGGTATTAGGTTTTGAAAATTACCCGAATTACCCGATCGGATTACCCGTTTTTTTTTTCAAAATTTCTATTATATATACATACTATATACTAATATTAAGTAGGTTTTCATTACCCAATCTCCTCCATTTTCCAATTATCGATTCACACCGCACATTCATTGAAGAGAAGTAGAGAATCCCTCAAATCTTTATTTTCAAGTAGCGAAGAATCCCAATCTCCATTTATTCATATATTATAGTATGAAATAATAAAGAAATTAATATATTTTTAAACAGTTTTATACAACAATTTACTAAATTTATAATATAATACATCTTAAAAATATATTTAAATTTCATTAAATCACATTTTAATAAATAGCTTGACACAATATTATTATTCGTATATTAAGTATAATATTAATATTAATTAATATTTTTAATAAATTTACTTTAATTAGGATGATAAATATTGAATTTGTTGAGAGTAACAATATATAACAAGTATGACAAAATGAAATACTAATTTTATAACATGAAAATATAGGAAGAAATTAAAATTAAAAAAATAAAAAAAAATGATAAAAAAAATCGGGTTACCCGATCGGGTACCCGAAATATCGAGCACCTAGAATATCGGTTCGGGTAATGCATTTTAAAATCCAAAATTTCGAGTACCCGGACCCGAAACCCGATCCGATACCCACCCCTGATGGTGAACATGTATTGAGCATTGTATTTGTGTACGCATATGAATTTATTTAAAAATAAAAAATAAAGAATTTTGAAGTTATAAAAATTTAAGTGAAAATTAAATTTCAAGGGGAAAAAAAATATTTCGACTTTTTTTTAAAAAAATTTATTAATACTATAATTTTTTTTCCTTCGTAGTAGATGAATTATGAGTGTATATTGGGTGCACCCGAGTGCAAGGGTGCACCCATAATGTATGACTTTTTATTCTATTTTGTATACGTGTTTTGTAATAATTGTATATTTTTTTCATATTAAATTTTTCATTAAAAAACTAATATCCATATGTGTATAACTTTTTATTCAATAGTGTATATATATATTTTTAATAATCGTATATTTTTTACACTCAATTTTTCATTAAAAAAACTAACAATTAAATTGTATACATTTTTTCTCATAATTGTATATGTTTTTATTTTTATTTGTATATAAGTGCACCCTATCTTAGGATGCACCGGGTAATTAACCATGAATTATATATTCTCTTCATCTCAAGTAGATGTTTATATATGCTTTTTCACTTAAATTAATTTATGGTAATTCTAATGGGTAGTGATTCTAAGTGAAAGATCATATATAAACATCTACTTTGGTAAATTATTTTTATATGCTATTAATATTATATGCTTTTTAAATTTTGGTATATTTTATTATATTTAGATGATATAAAATATGTGGTAATTTTAATCGTCATGATTCCTTTACTTATACTTTGTAATACTTTATTCACCCAATTGAATATTCCTTAAATTATATAGTGTGATAACTTTTTCCATCTAATTAAATTTGATTTGAATCAACCTAGGAGCTAATAGTAAGGTTTCTAGAATATTGTAACTATATATTAAGGTGAAAAATATCAATATTGTGAGATCGAATTTCAGTAAAATCGTTTTACATTTTCATAATTAGTTATTAATATTTTATTAAAGATGTTACTCCCTCCGTCTCAAGAATACATTCGTGCTTTTCATTTTGGTCCGTCTCAAGAATACATTCACCCCCTAAAAATGGAAACAATACATAATATCAATAACCTTACAATACTATAATATTACAAAAATGTCACATTCTTTTTACACACAATTTAGTCAAAGTCAACTATATCATACACTTTATTCTACTCAATTACCCAAAATACCCCTTCTCTTTCTTACATCACACCACCCAAAAGTTATTTTTTTAAAACTTCGTGCCAGAGAATACGCGAATATATTTCTGGGACGGAGGAAATATTACTTTTTATTTATATTATAAATTATTTAAAAAATAGTTCACAATACCATTATCAATTTTTATTAATTATATATTATTTTTTATTATAAAAATTATCAATTTTTATCTATCTCACAAAAGGTGAGACGATTTCACAACTCTTTGCCCTATTTATCACACAATCCATTGCATTATTAACGGCATCATAATTAACCCAAAGTCATAACTTTGGTAATCATAGAAGAAATGAAAAAAGAAAAGAAAGAGTTCAATGTGATGCATATTAGGTTGTTGATACAAATTAGGTAGTTGATTTGAGATTAACTTAGAAGTAAATTACTTGTGTCCACGAGATACTCGTTCTTAGGGAAAGTATGGACCAACTATTAGGGAAAGTATGGACCACCACAAGTCGACACGTGTTGGATGTGACAATAACCTTCTTATTAGAAATTAAGCTTAATTCACACCATGAAAGCACTTATGGAAAAGAGTAAAATATAATTAATTCTTATCTACAATATTAGAATCGAGTTAAATATTTGTTTGGTCCCGTAACTTTTTTTCTTTTTAATTTTAGTCCAAAAAAAGATATTTGTTTATAATTAGTCCCATAACTTTAATTTTTCTTTAATTTTGGTCCAATTTTTATCGGATTTGCCACTTGTTGCCGGAAATCGACGAGCGATGCTGACGTGGCTAGTCCAATTATTTCTCAACCAACCAAAGATTGATGAAATTTAAGAAGAAGAATGAAGACAACACCAAAGATTGCAAAAACGTTTATAGTCACCCCATACATAAACATTTTGCAATTTTTGGCGTTATCCTTCTTCTTCTTCTTAAGCTTCATCAATATTTGGCTGGTTGGACTCGTCATGTCAGCATCACTTGCCAATTTCAGAAACAGGTGGCAAATTCGGCGAAAATTGGACCAAAATTAAAGAAAAATGAAAGTTATGAGACTAATTATAAACAAATATCTTTTTTGGGACTAAAATTAAAAAGAAAAAAAGTTACGGGACCAAACAAATATTTAACTCATTAGAATCTTTTATTTTACATGATTGGATTCAAACTACTTAGTGTGAATCTGGAGGTAGCATCCTTATCTAGGAGCTTCGAGTATAATTACTTGACTTAAAAAACCACAAGTGAATGAGATATGATACAAGAGATATGGATAGTATAAAAATGTCTATTATGCATGAAATTTAAGTTTTGATTATTTTATCTCTTGCCATCGGCTCCCATAATACTCGAAGGTCCATCACTATTAACTTCACCCGCCATATGGGCATTAAAACAAAGAGCTCGAGACGAGTCCTCCAAGTTGTCAAACTTTATCAAATCCCTTAAGCTCGACGCCGGGTATTACAACATCATTCTCGTCCCGCCCGAGCAGGTCAGCTCTTGTGGATGCCGAGGGACCTCACACCTTGATTTCCCCATCAATCTTAAGAATGTCTGTTAGAGCATTAAATGTTATGACACCTAATGTGAAGTACATTTAATGCCGTAGGATATAAGCATTAATGGCTCCCAAGCTAGCATTAATTGCGGTTCACTCAAACTTTTGTATAAATAGAATTTAATATAAAAAGAGAAGTATAAGAAAAAAAATTCTACTAGCTCTATATACGCAATAAAAAAGCGAAGAACACATTACACTTTCAAGAACACAATTGTGAGGAGTTCTCTTGTTCCTTGCCGTATATCTCATTCGATTATTTATGTTTGATTGTTCTGATTCACTCTAATATAGCCACATAATCTTTATAGTTCATCTCTAATAAAAAATTGATCATCGACACCAATATTTGAAATGCCAAATTTTGGTAATTGGCAAATGGCCACAAATTAACACTACAAGGACTAAGTGTAGTTGTTGATGGTCAGTTTTTTTATTTATTCATGTAATGAGTAAAATGTAGATGTGATTATTTGAATGTTAATTCTGGACTAAACATGAAATAAAATACGCATCTTACCCTTAATTTGCCCATACACAGGCATTGGCGGGTAAGTGTAGGGTAGGGGGCCCATTATTGGGTAAAAATAATTGTTGCTTGTTCAATTTTTAAACGTTAGCTAATTGAAAAAAGTTTGACAGATTTGCATAAATTAATTAGATGCTACCCACTTAATTTTTTTTTTAAATGTCAATTTTTTAAAAACTTTTTTACTTTTCTTCATTATATTACGTAATTAATACATGCAATCGCATATAAAATCACACATATAAGTGCATGTAGCATCGCACATATTTAAAAAAAGAAACCAGTGAATGATTGTACATATAATTACATGTAGCGTAATTGAAAAAAATTATACATAAAGCTACATTATTTTAGCTGCATGGAGCTAGGGTGCATAAAGAAAATGTCTACGGAGTTACAGACATAGTTACAAACTTAGTTGAAGGCATTCGTAAATTATGGATAATTATGTTCAATTTTTAGAAAAGTGGCAATGGTGAAAAAAAATTGTGGATGATTTTTTTTAAAAATGAAGTATTAAAGCGCAGTATTTTTATGAGTTAATTAAATATAATTAGATGTAATTAGTAGAAGACAATATTTTTTTAATTGATACAAATAAAAACAAAATAAAAGTGGAGCGCGAAGATGAAGGCATGTAAATATAAATAAATATAATAAAATAGGGTGCGGTGCGAATCCTACGTATGCATGCACCTTTGAATGGGATTCATAACCTTTTCCAAATTAATTCCACTTACTTCATTCATGACGTCATCTCATTCCTTCACCTCCAATACTAACCGGATATGTTTTTGGATCTTCTATTTTTGTCCATTTTATGTTTAATTAAACCAACTTCTTTATTTTTAATTCAGGAAACTATATTTCTCATTTCACAAGGAATATATTTTAGGAATGAAGCATACTACTAGTATAAAACTATAATTAGTTATCACTTTTTTGTTAAGGACATTTTTATTTTTATTTTTTTAAATATTATCACTTTTTAATTATAGTCCGTAACACTGTTACTATCTTTTATCTATTACTTCATCCGTCCATTCTCAATGTATCCATTTGCTTTTTGCACGTGGATTAAGGAATATTATTATTTTATGTGTAGTTGTATTAGTGGAGGGTGTGGGTCCCATATTTTATTTGTATTAGTAGAGGGTGTGGGTCCTATAGTCCAAAAAGAAAATTTGATAGATTAAGAATGAACGGCCAAAAATGGTAAAATTGATAGATTGACAGTGGACGGATGGATCCTACCATAGTTTTCACACCTCCTTTGTAAATTACACATGAGGTGTAAAAATTATGGTGGAATGGAGGGTACGGGTGATCATAACTTTTTTAAAACCACCTAAACCGCTCGAACCGAACCGCTGCCCCCTTGAAAGCAACGCCGTTGATGACTTTTCATAATAACCCGCGGTTAATTTATTTTTGTAAAACCGCACCTCATAGTCGAGACAATTACGTTTTTTTTATTGAAACTGACCGCACCGCACCTCGTAATTTTATTTTGTAGTTAACTATCTATACCCTAACTAATAATCACTGATCCTTAATTTAGTCCATATTATACTCCATATATATAAATTTAGTTATAATTTATTTAATATAAGTTTTTAATTTTTATATAGTATAAACATACATTGTACTAGTTTAATATTTAATCTCATATGGTATACTTCATATTAAATCTTCAAGAACTTTCATTGTATATTCTTTTTTTTTTTTCGTTTTATTTATAATCTTTTAATTAAAAGCTATATGAGTTAGTTTAGTCAATGTAAATTTCATGTATGTTAACAAATACAAATACTTACACTAATTTAAAACCGTCAAATAACCGACCGAAACCACTTGAAACCGCATAGTTAATTTTTTTTAATAAACCGCTACATTTATATATAATTGAAAAACCGACCGTCTATAGCAATGCAATTTGAATTTTATGGAAAAAATCGTAAAACTGCACCGTGAGCACCCCTACTGGAGGGAGTACTATTTTTCATTATAACTTAACACTTCTTATCCATTTTATGGAAATCGTCCCTATATCACACATGTCATTGCATTAAAAATATTATATTTTTTGATGTTTAAAAGTAAAAATAATAGTAGTAGTATTTTTTTTTCATAGAATAAAATGTATGTATAGGAGTAATAAGAGAATTTTTTTAACACACAAACTAATTTAAAAAAAAAAATTTAACTAGCACCGTCTAAAAGAAAATTTAATTTGTTAACTTACTAAATATGAAAATTTGTTTTAAGTATATAATGTTCAGCCCGACCTCAATTTTTATTTTAGAAAAACAAAACTTATTTGTTTTATAAAAATTAGTATATTTTATTCCGTAATGATGAGGTAAAAGTGCTGACCCGGCCCACTTGCACCGTTGGACGGCTAGCACGCTTTGTCTTCCATTTTTTCCACTAATAATATGCTCATTTTTATTCAAACTTAATTAACATGTTTTATATGGATAATTGCATATATTAATTAGATGAAATAATTACTGATAGATACACACTTTGTACCCCTAATTATTACTAGATACATTGATTTAAAATAATTATTATTTAATACAAAATATTAAAGTAAAATACCAAATATACCCCTAAACCCATATACCTTTAAAACACTAACCCCAACCTCCACCCACCACCGGACCACCGCTGTCGCTGCCGGACCGCCGCCGCCGCCGCCGGCGGAGCTCCGGCGGCCGGTTGCCGGAAAATCTGTTCGCCAGGGGAAAAAAAAAAAATGGTCGCCGGAAAGCTGCCGCGCCGCCGCCGCCGGAGCTCCGGCAACCGGTCGCCGGAAAAACTGTTCGTCCAAAAAAAAAAAAAAAAAAAAAAAAAAACTGGTCGCCGGAAAAACTGCCGCCGCCGGAAAAGCTGCCGGACCGCCGCCGCCGGACCACCACATTTTTTTGCTGCACACACTTTTTTTTTCCTGCACACACTTTTTTTGCTGCACACACTTTGCTGCACATGAACTTTTGCTGCACACAATATTTATGTGCAACACATTAATAGGGGTAATATTGGAATATCACTATATATTTTTGTACCTAGTAGTAATACTTTTGTATGTTTGTATCTCATAGTAATTTAGGATTTTTTTGTGTACCTAGTAATAATCCTCCCTAATTAGATTAAGGAGGTGTTTGTTTCAACTTATTATTCTCCTACGTAAGTTTTTACAAGACTGGGCGTAAGCACTCCAACTAATTTTATTTTTTCAGTTTACATCATCATCGTACTTCTAACTAAAAATTTCTTATTTTATAAAAAATAATCTTTTTATGTTAGTATCTCGTTTTCCTAAATAAACAATGTATAATATTTTGTTTTAAAAAGTATACACTATAATTAATAAGATTACAAATTTTTTTTTTATTGAATGGATATACTGAAATATGAATAGTACATATAAAAGTTTGATTAAAAAAATTATTCTTTTCCAAAAAAATAAGGGTATACGTTATTATACTAAAGGATATATAACTTTAAAATCGTGAAATTTTGGGGCACGTGCCCGGGGCAAAAGAATTAATTTAATTTGAACATTCAATTTTATTATTAATTCCACGTTAATAACTAGAATAATTTCATATCTTTAGTTAATAATTAAATAATAAAATACTATGTTATGTGAATTATTAGTTATGAATAATAATCTTGAAATTGAATTTACTCTTCTGGAAAGTATTTAATTTACTCCTCTCGGAAGAAAGTATAAATGATAGCATAATAATTTACAGTTCCATGACATACAACTATAGCTGGGGAGAGGATAAAATTTGAAGGACAATAGGGTTTGCAATGTTGGGGTAATGTAGGGTTTATTGAGTACATTAATAAGTGGTGGCTATTGAAGCAGATGGTGCAACAATTATTCACCCATAACTACCCACCCTACAGTTTTATTTTGGAGCAGACAATATTACATATTTCCACACCTAAATCATTTTTTTTTAATTTTTTATTACAAAATTGAATAATTATTACATTCCTAATCATGTTTCCAAAAGTAACTAATTAACTGCCACACTCATCACCCCAGACAACAAATACCAAATATAATCATACATGTTTTCATCTTCTTAATTCCATGCATTTTGTGTCTCTAGTGTTGATTTATGGGGTGTTTAAACCTTTTTAATTAAGATAATCATAATTATGACTTCCCCTGAATTTCAGATTACCAAATGAACATTGTTGTTTTTTTTAGGACAAACAAATCCTACTTTAGCTTCATGATATGTGTTTTGTTAATGGATACATGTCAATTGCAAAGAAAATTCAAGATGATTTGAACTTGAGAAAATTATAATTTAATTCATATCATTGGATTTTCATTGAGCCCATCTAAAAATAATATTGTTGATTCACGAAGAATACTCAACTAATTTGACTCGAAACATATATATATACTAAATAAGTCACTTCGTTCTGAATCAATTTTCTTAAAAAAACATGAAGAATGATTTAAATCAATTTGAAGAATTATTAAAAAAACTCTCAAGTCTTTTTCATCTTTTTAGAGAATGATATTTTGTGTGATTAGAATGAATATCTTTGGAAGTCATTTTCTTTAATTGGGCAATTGGATTGATCATTTTTTATTTGATTAAATCTTGTATGGTGAGTTGGGTTTTGACGATTTGATTTGGACTCACCTCTCTTGGAACAAATTGTCTGAATTGACTTGTTTTTATCGCTAAAGTCTATTTGAGTCTGTTTAAATTTGATGGACTAAAGTACTACTCCATATTTTATTGATGAAAAATAATATGGTATTATAACTAGCTTTTTGGAAAAAAAAATGATGATAGTGATACCATTACGAGAAAAAATAACAGCCTCTCATGGAATCATGTGTTTATTCCATTACTTAATTTAAATCCGTCACACAACAGAAGGATTTCTTTTTTTTTTTAAATTGATGGCCCAATTAATCTAGTACACACTTGGTTTAATAAAATCTTGTACTTTATAATTTATTTTGAAGTATGTTTGCTGAGTGGAAAGTATACTGAAAATGCACGCTAGTGCAAACTGCAAATATTGATCAATATGAGATTATAATGGGGAGATGGGAGGAAGGGAAATGGGTGTGGGAATGGAAATGGAGAAGAATTTTAAGTGAAGAAGATGAAAATGAGCTTAGTAATCTTTTGAGGCTTTTGAGAAGGTGTAATCTTAAGCAAGGAAAGATGGATCTATGGAGGTGGAGACATACTTCAGATGGTAAATATTAAACGTAAAAGGCATATGAAATGATGAAGTGCGCTATCGAGGCTACAAACCATTCGGGGGGGGGGGGGGGTGTACCGAAAAGAGTCCAAATGATTACTTGGAAGGTGTTGAGACAGAGAATAGCAACGACCGACAATCTCATGAAGCGTGGAGTGTCAATTCCATATGAGGAGATGAAGTGCAAGTT
Organism: Pogostemon cablin; assembly: GCA_023678885.1. Taxonomy (NCBI): domain Eukaryota; kingdom Viridiplantae; phylum Streptophyta; class Magnoliopsida; order Lamiales; family Lamiaceae; genus Pogostemon; species Pogostemon cablin. Next base: position 22,599,116 of record CM042973.1, read on the forward strand.
ATGTGGAGAGGTGGAGGAAACGGTATGTCATCTATTTTTGCAATGTAACTTTGCATGTGGAATTTGGCATGAATGCTTCAAGTGGTGGGGTCTTTCTGTGGCTACACATAATGTTTCGTATATACACTTTCTTCACTTCAGTGATTTACTTGGTCTAAATAAGGTGGAGATAAAGGTTGCCTCAAGTATTTGGGTGTGTGTGGTTTGGAATTTGTGAAAATGTAGAAATATGTTGGTGTTTTTAATGGTGAAGAACCAAATTCAGGAAAAATTGTTGATGATATTAAAAGTAAGGTGTGGGCTTGGCTATATGTCAAGAATCGAATTAAAAGAGATTTGAAGTAGACAGGTGATTCCATACACCAAGAGATTGTCTCATAAATTAGGAGTGAGTGTTATATCTCTATTTTACTTGTTTTAGTCTTGTATCATGGGTTGAGTACCCCTTGTACTAAAATGAATATTATATATTCTCTTTACCTTTCCAAAAAAAAAATAAGAGATTATAATGAATTCATGTTTATTATTAATATTATTATTAATATGATATACTATGAGTTTATATTTGACCAATTGACACCAAGTATGTTCTATTATTTTGATCGAACACAATCAATAAAATTGAATAATGTTTTGTATGTACCTTGATTACCCTAAATTTTACTTTAGGGTTTAACATTTGTTTTTACAATTCAAAATGCTATTTTTTATAATAAAGTAATTTCATTAATTATTGTAGTGCATGATATATTATTACTAATTTGTAACATTTTATCTCTTGATTTATAGAATCATGTGGTACATGTATTATTTTATGAAAATACTCGTATAAATCGAGTTTCCGGTGTAAATTCTGTAGTCCTTATAACAATTCTATTATACCCTATGTTTAGTTAGGATATTTAAATTAAGGGGAAAACAGAATTGATTCACAGGGACTAACTCATTATTTTATCCCTACTAAGGTTCATTTTTTATTATGCCGATATAATACTAATTGTAATTTTATCAAATGGTTCTTGGTTTATTTTAGTACTACAAAATATCTAATTAATCATGGTGGACTTTGATAAGTATTAATTAGCAAAGATGCCCCTAAAAGTATAACAGTAAATGGGAAGTAGAATGGACAAGAAGAAAGTTGCATTGCCTAAAGAACAAAAGTAAAGAAAAGGGAGACATGAATGTTTGGAAAGACAGTAATAATATAGAGAGATATGGTTGTAGGAGAAAGAGAGGATGTTAAAGGCGTGTATTCTGCAACTTCTCACGCTTTCTTTACAATTCCAGCCATTAGAAACCCGACATATGACCAACATCACCCTGCCCTCTTTTTCAGACCAATCAAATTTGCCCCCTTTGTTCCCCACCCCCACCCCCCACCCGACCCACCCTCGTGTCCTGTTTTTGCTCTGCTTTCTCTCTCATCCTCTATTCATCAACTGCTTTCTCACTCTTCTTAATCTTAGCTATAAAACAGTAGCACTCCGACAGGGTGCATTCACATTCTATGTGCATCATATCTGTCTATTTTATTTCTAACATTCATTATATTTAGAATTTGATGTTATTTGGGTATATATATATATATATATCCAAACATATAATTATCTTTTTAGATGAGGGATTATGTAAGCTCGATTTCAATGAGACAAAGATCTGAAACATTGATCTTGGACGTTCGGTTACACTTGGTGTTACATTCTGTTATACACGTTAGATGAGTGACACGTGTACAGGAAAAAAATTACAACTATTGTCCCTAGGGTTTAAGCTTTTTTGTTAGTATATATGTTTTATTATATCATATGTGTCAATCATCCAACAGTGTGCAATAGGAGATATAACACCAAAATGCAAGATAACCCAAACTTGAAACTTTAGCTTTGTGTTTCAACATAATTACTTTATTTTGGGGAGTAATTGAATTTGTTGAATTCAATATCCCTCTCACTGTTTAATTGGCATGATTAATGAATAGAATCAATTTTGTTTAGGGTCGAGGATATTATATATATCCTATTTAATTTTAAAATTTCAATTTTTTTTTTGAAAATACCTAAATAATTTCTACCAAATAAAACTTAGGTGCACTAGTTATCTAATATCTGCACAACTAAATTCATGATTCGACGCTGGTACAATATTTACTCGAATATAAAGCATTGATAATACGATTATAAAATGTTAAAAAATATACCCTAATTTATATTTTTTTATATTTTACATTTTTAATACTATGTTTTAATACCTCAAGTTCGGGTTGGGCTAAGTTGGACCTAGGCGATGTTTTATTGGATTGGTCAGATTTGTTATGAATTTGAATCCGTTTGAAGTTTTGAATATTAGAAGCTCATGACATAAAAAAAGAAAATAAAAAGAAATTGCAAATTTTTATAAGGCCACGTTTTAGGGCTCCAATTAATTTAGGGCTCCAATATTGCACCTATTATTCTCTTGCACAACATCATTTAAGATATGGTCTGATGCTTAAAATGGCTTGGTCTTCAATCTGCATCAGGATGCCAAAAACCTGCTACACATTTAATTCAATTCTGCAACCTTTCTCCAAATTCAGCTCATATATTCATGTTTGTCTGTATTTGGGAAGCTATAATATGGATCTTATGAAAGCCTAGAAATAATGCAATTTTCAACAATGTTGATGTGGATACCAACTTCATGCTAGAGGAACTGAAGTTTCGTACTTGGTCGTGGTGTAATGTTAGACATTTTAAACATAACTCTTTATCCTTTAAGGAATGGTATAGCAATCTTCTTTCTATGTAATTTGATTTCACTGTATTTGTACTTCTACATTTTAGGTACCTCTGGTGCCCTTTAATAAAAAAAATTTCTTTCCAGATCAAAAAAAAAAAAAGTAGAGAATAGATGGGCTCAGAGAGGTCTTCGTGTAAGTGATAAGACTGACGGCCCAATACGTAGAGTGGTAAACCCAATGTGTGAAGGCCTGGCCCAGTCGCCAACAATTTGTAATTTGTTTTTGAGGGGTAATCAGCACACAAAATAAATAAAAATAAAAATAAATTAAAATTGAAAGAGGAAGTTAGCCGGGAGAGAAAATAATGAAATCAATAAGTGAATTTGACATACGTTGGTAGATTGTATTTTTAATTCGATGGTTCACGAACTTGCTTTTTCTATTAAAAAAAATTTTGTCTCTAACGAAATTATGTAGAATTTTCAATTGAATTTTTTCAGTATGCCGAACAACGTTGGTTGTTTTTCGGTCCTTTTGAATAAATATACTTTATTTTAGAAATAAAAATGGAAAACATATATACTAATGAATAAGAGCAAACTCCAAGAGCTTTTTTAAATTTTGAAGTGAATTTTCATAAAATATAAAGGTTTGTTAATTTAAAGATTTATATTTTTAAAAGTCTTCCAACACATTCTTTATATTTGAATTTTATTCTCTCTATTTCCAATGTTAATTAATTACACATATTTTCTATACATTTTCTTTATTTTTGTTTTTATTATTAATGCAATATAAAATTTACTTTAACTCTTCATTCCATATTATTTAATTAACAAAAGCATTGGAATCATTAATGCATTTAATTTTAAAGAACTTGATTTGATTATCTAAATTTGAAGAATGAAACTTGTTATTTAAAATTAAAAGTTAAAATAGATAACTTGTTGGAGTGATATTTTAGTTGAATTTCTTTAAAATATACATAATTTTCTATTTTAGAGAATCTCTTGGAGATACTCTAAGAATTTATACACTTTGGTAACGAATTTTCTGTTAGTTATTCTAATGAAAAACTGAATATAAAAAAATAGTATGCATTTATGAAGAAACACATATACACTATTGAATAAAAATTAATACACATATGAGTGAATTCGAATTATCCTACCTCTCATGTGTTGCCCTCATATAAGCGTCTTTAAATTAGTGTCTCCGTCCAACGCACATTTACACACACTAAAAGATACTCCATCCGTCCGGATTCAAGGATGTCATTTATTTTTGGGCACGAAGATTAAGGAGTTTGTTATTTAATGTGTAGTGAGTAGTTGTATTAGTGGAGGTGTGGGTCCCATTTTTTAGTTGTATTAATGGGTGTGTGTGGATAAAAAAGGAAATGAGACCCTTGGGGGCGGACGCCCAAAATGAGAAAATGATACCATTGAAAGCGGACGGAGGGAGTACTATCTCCGTCCCATAACAACTTTTACATTTTTCTTATTTGTTTGTCCCACAATAACTTTCACACCTCAAAAAAGGAAACACAATTTTACCCAACAATCTCAAAAGTTACTTTAACTTTAAATTTGTCACTCATTTTTTACACTCATAACATTACTTAACACTTTATTTATTATTTAAAATACTAAAATACCCTTAAATATAAAAAAAGTTAATAAAAAAACCAACATTTTTTAAACAACGTGAAACAACAAATGTGAAAGTTATAATGAGATGGAGGGAGTATAAAATAGTAGATCTGGGCTTCTTTCGGCACCTGGCTCGACCTTCGTAAGCCAACTCGGCTTGAGCTAGGTCTTCTTATTGGCCAAGTTTAGGCAGGGTTTATCGAGTCATCCCTCTATGAGTAGGTGGTCTCCAGATCAGCTTCAGTTGGACGCCAAGCTGGCTTTTGGTGCTTTGTGGTTTAAACATATATACATAAAACTGATTTGAGTATACAAATTTGTGGAGCTATATATAAGTTTGATGCGCTCATAATTAAGACAAAATACGATTTCTATAAAAAAAAATTCAATTTTGTCCCATAACTCACGAATTTATTCAATTTTTGACCACATAACTAACGA